>CM053755.1:26026891-26084606 GCA_028658305.1 Pachyuromys duprasi
CTGTCACCTCTGTCTCTTTGGATCCTCGTAAAAAAAATTATTTATGAGCAGAGAGTATAGTTACAGGCAGCTGGGTGAGGGAATCTGTAAATCTATCCTAGCTAGCAGGTTGCAGGAAACACATTTCCCATCATGTCCATGTATAGTCAAAGGGCACAGAGTTTAGAAATTGACCACAGAGGAAGCTGGCTTCCCTTTTCTTAGTCTGCCTGCTGGAGGATGGGCAGATTTGCAGGGGTGCCCCGCTTTCCCAGGGTAACCCTGCTCTCACAGTTCCAGGCCAGAAGTTCTCTCTGTTCCTTTGCGGTTTGTAGGGGAGTTCTGCTGAACTCAGACTTCGAATGGGTCTCTGGGGCAGGCATCGGAGGACAGACCTCGTAGCACTGACTGTGAGGAGAGAACTCTTCCCTCCCTGGCTTAATAATCCTAAAGGAAGCTATCTATTTTTTGGAGATATAAGATCATGGTGATCACAGTACCCTGGGCCTGAAGATACATGAGACATGACTCATGACCGTCTACTTACAAACCTTTTCCTAGTCCTGTCCTCCATGTTCCTTATATCTAAACCACAGCAACCCATTACGTCAGGGCTAGCTAAAATAAGTCTCATCTCATATATGGACTCGGCTAGCTCTAGTGTAGCTGCCTAGGGCACTGAGTTGATAGGGATTCTGACCAAGGCTCAATCCAGTCCTAATAGGAAAGAAGTGCAGTGGTCCATTAGTAATAATCTTCTATGGGCGCAGGCAGAGAGGTGAGGGCTCGGATGTGCTAAGGGGGCTGAGTGTGAAGGGTACTCTGGGATACAGACTGTGGCAGTCTAGGACAGAAAAGAAAGATCATAGAGGAAGGGAGTAGGCCCCAAATGAGATCTGCTAGCATCAAAAAACCCTTATTAAGTTTAGGAGACTCTGAAGCCGTGAGTGTGGGCTCTTGTCTGGGAAGGCCTGCATGACTTAGCCGGAACTGCCTTTAGACCTAGGATGAGGTCACAGGACAGTTAAGAGTCTTGTCTTGAAGTCTGTTTCCTATGTGACTGTGGTGCTTGGTGGTGGGGCCAAGGGCTTGGATCAAGAAGAACATGATAGCTGAGGCTGACTAAGCATCTACTAAAGCTGCTTGGGGTTGAAAGTAAGAGGGGACCCCAGGGAAAGGACAAGACATACCCTAGTGTGGGTATGACCTTCCCCAGGGTGGTCACAATAGAAGGTCTCAGCAGGAGACATACAAGTCATTTTGGTGGCTCTCAAGTCACATCTGAAAGGGTTGCTGAGATGCTCCCTTTGACTTTCTGATAAACTAGGTTATGGAGTGGTTCAGGATTCGCGTTGGATGGGATTACAATCTGATGAGGTAAAGCCAGAAGCTACCAGGGTTGAACAAGGTATTTAGGGTTTTCTGGTGAGATTCCTAGAAAATTGCAGGTATTTACAGTTAGGAAAGGAGAAAGGCCTTAAGCAATTAATTGTTAATTGTGTCTGGATTTTTGACTATCAGCAGGCAAGAGGCTTTTATCCTATTAAGCCTATTTAGGTGTGAGAGACCTCTTTCTTTTCTTTCTTTCCTTCCTTCCTTCCTTCCTTTCTTTTTTCTTTTTTTGAGACAGGGGTTCCCTGTGTAGTCCTGGCTGTTCTGGAACTAGTTCTGTAAACCAGGCTGACCTTGAATTTACAGAGATTTGCCTGCCTCTGCCTCCCAAGTACTGGGACTAAAGGTGTGGGCCACCACTGCCTGCCTAGGAACCTCTTTCTCTTCCTAAGCCCTTGTAATATTCCCTGTCTTTCTCTCCTGCCTCAGTATCTCTGTCTAATTCACACAGAAACGCCCTGTGTAATACAGGCATCCCTGGTTCCACACCAGCTAATCTTCCAAAGCTGCCATTCCTTTCTTCCTCCCCCTTTCTTCCTCCTGTCCACGGTCACTGTAGATGGTCACTGTTGAGTCAGTTAAGCAGTCAGTTAAGCACAAAAGAAGGGACAGAGAGGGAGAAGGAAGGCTTGAGCTGTGCCTATGGCAGCCACTGACTCTTTTCTTGGCTCTCACCTGCCTGCTGGGCTTCCTTCCCTAGGGGCATGCGGTCCTTCTCAACTGTACTTCCTGCATCTGTTTTTCAGCATCTCTGGCCGCTCTGCGGCATACCTGAGATGAGACAAAGCCAAGGAAGCTGCTGGACGGACTGTCCTGCTGGGCAAAGGGGTGATTTTATCTAGAAGCCCTGGTGCTCCTTTCAGGCGAGGAAACCTGTGACTCAGATACCTCTAAATGGCACGGAGACGCCACTGCCTGGCTTGAGGCGTAGACAATTAACATGGCATGCTTATGTCGCTTTTTCCCAGGAGGTACTTGATACAGTGGTTCTGGAGTCTTCCTGTGGGGAGCCTGGGATATGAAGTCCAGCATTTCATTCCTTTCCTTTGGGGTCTTGAAGCACTTCTACCAATCCTAGACTTCTGGAGATTTCTTAGCTTTAAAGCTGAGTAGTTGTTGGTAATGGCAGTGCAAGCCATAGTCTGATTTCAGCTCAACCCTCAAGTCTATATGGTGGAAGGAAGAACTGAGTCCTACATATTGCCCTCTGACCTCCTCCACCATGACGACCACCACCACCATCATCAACACACACACACACACACACACACACACACACACACACCACTTCTGTCTGACCCTTGTATTTTGATATCACCTGCTCTGTCATTCTGAAATAATTCCTCTCTCTTGGAAAACTTTTAGTCATCTAAAGTTCCACATAAAATCTTACTTCCCAGACAGGCCATGTGGCACATACCTGTAATCCCAGTACTCTAGGAGACAGAAGCAGGCAGATCACTTTGAGTTCAGTCTATAGGACCTGATCCAGAACAGCCAAGGTACACAGAGAAATCCTGTCTTGAAAAAACTAAAACTAAAAACAACAAGAGCCTTTCTCTGGGAAGCCTCTATAATGACATAAATCTTTGTATTCCCCAAATTTATATATCACAAGTTGGGAGGGGATTTGTCTCTTTATTAAGAGGCGCTAGAGACCTCCTTGCCCCTTTCACAGTGAAAGGACCCAGTAAGAAGACTCAATCTATGACCAGAGATGGTAGGTCTAGGTGTCTAGTCAGTGGTACCTTGAATTTGGACTCCAGCTTCCAGATCTGGGAAGAACAAATTTCTCCTCTACACAATCCACCTGGTCTATAGTGTATTTTTATTGCCGTCTGAAATGACTGAAGTTCTACTTCATGGGGTGACGGTGTCCAAATGGTCACTTCTTCCCCTTCCTGTACTCTCCTTACCTCTCTAGGCTTTTTTTTTTTTTTTAATGCAACTTTGGTCTTCTTTGCAGTCCTCTGCAATGCCTGAGCTGGATCATCATAGCTCCTCCTCTTAGGACCTTTGGTGGGATATGGATTACATGGGTGTGTTTAGGACCTAGCTCGGGGCTTCCTTGAAGGTCATAGGAAGAGACTTCAGCTGGAATCACCTGTAAACCCAGGTCAGACTTGGGCTACGAGACTGAAAGTGTCCATCTGTACCCCTGACGGTTACTATAGGCTCCTGTATGTTTATGACTGGTCCTTGAATATGGAGTTTACAGTCAAGAGCAGGGTGAGGCTGTTGGCTACTGCCTGGCACAACATAGGCATCTTCTCCGTGACTCTGGAACTGAAGGTCACTTCCTGGGTCACTGTGACGTAGTTCCCAGCACCCCTGAAGAAGTAACATGTTCTCAGTGGCTCTAATTGTGCCCCAGCCTTACAGTTTATTGGGGGGTGGCACTAAGGAAGGTCTTGGGTAGGTTTAGTGTCCTGCCTGGATTTCCATAGGACCCAGATCCACTATTGACTTGCTTGGGCTTCACTGTGCCGCTAGCCTCTTTCCAGAGCTGCAAAGGATGGAAGTTGACTTTAAAGAGAGAGGGTGAGAACTTAGTGCAGGGAACCTTCGAGAGTCCACAGAACATGAATGTCTGCCAAGAGGATCCCTCGCCCGGGGAAGCCCTCATCCTGATTGTACAGGTCACAGAGGTTAGGTAAGAACTGAAGCAGGGGAGGCAAACATTGACTAAACCAATCAGCTAACTACCCCGAACCTGCTGGCTCTGATTCCTCTGATTCAGGAATCTAGCGGATGTACTGATTTGGCAGTCCATTCTACGTTAGGAGTTGCAGGCATTTGATGGCTGACTGGCTTTCCTTTTCCTAGACGTTATCTGTGTCTTTAGGATTCTCCTGGTCTTTCTATCACTGTACTCTGGCTAGAGGGCTGGGTGTGGAGCAGGCTGTGCCTTTAAGTAACTTAATGCCTAGTGCCAGTCTCAGCCTGGGGGTGGGGCAGTGGCCTAGCCAGGAAGTTAAGCAGCTGGGAGTGGTGGGTGTGGTACTCATTCGCTGCGCCAGGAAAAACTCCTGCGACCTGTCTTTAAAGTCAGAATTAATATCATTTGGTTCCATTTTTTTTCTGATCATCGTGCTCTTTACATTCTTCTTGGAAATGTTCCTCTTTTTCTTTCAGGGGTGTGAAGATAGCCGACTGAATTTCTCCCTTGTGGAAGGGACAGAGGGACCAGGATGGAAGTCGATGCTAGGAAAACAGGGTGGAGAGAGAGTGGTCAGAATGGCACAGTGAGCTGTTATGGAACTAGATATGGAACCAAACGTCTCACCACTGTTCCAGGGATTTCCAAGGCTTGCTGAAGAGACTGCTAAACCCAGTGAAGGCGTCTCTGTTCATCTGTCTCCTGGCATCCAGTCCAGGCCAAGGCTGTTGGGATTCTGAAACCACAACTAGGGCAGGAAGATGGAAGACCTGTCAGGGCTTCAGGCTGAATGAGGACATAGCACAGGAACCCTACATGGCCCTCTCTTGCGGCCCACCCCCGGGGCAGGGCAGGCCACCCCTCACTGGCAGTACTGCTGACCTCAGGCAGCCAAAGGGACGCCCACAGCCCAGTAAGCTTTCTGGGCTCAGGCCCAGCTGGGGACACAGATTTGCGTCACCCCAATCATCCAGGCCACTTGAGTCAAGCAAATGAGATTTAGATGATTTAAAATAAGATTTGGACACGTTCCAAGCCAGGCTTCTGTCTGCAGCGGGAGAGTGCTGGGGTTGTCGACGGAGGCCAACAAGTTTAGCCTTGTCTGCTTTTTCTTTCTTTCTTTTTTTTTTTCTTCCCCCTAAAAGAAAATGTACTTATAGATGACTTGAGCACACATACACATACCACACACACACACATTTTTTTTCTCCCTTAAAGATCAAACTTAAAGAACTTCCAGGAAAGAATGAGCTGCTTTTAAATAGATTTCCAAGTAAGATCCTTTCCAGAAGTATTTGTTGGGGAGCTCTGGATTCATACTATGCTTCTTAACTGTTGGTTGGTTTGGAGTCAGCTAGTTTCCCGAGTCTCAGTTTCCCCATCTATACCACCTTACTGGGAGGTGGTAACAAAGAGCCTTGCCATATACAGCAATGAGTATCCTGTCTGCCTAAATTTCTTGTGAACATCCACTGCAAGCATAAAGGAGCATTTCAGATACGGTGTCCTGTCAAATGCTCACAGGGTTCAGGTAGGGTATAGTCCCAGGGACGCAGGCAATGGTGACACCACAGCCCTTTGTACTTTCCAGACGAGTCAGCTAAGCTTCTTTGATGGGACAAGTTACACCGGGCCCCAGAGAGCTTCTGGGTGTCCTGGCCCCAAGTGTTGTCAGCCCTCATGCTGCCCTCACTGCTTGGCTTGTCAAACCAGCTGCTGAGCAGCCATGATCTGAGCATGTCATTAAGACAGAGTTGGTCTGGTTAGGGATATTGGCCTAGTGACCCTGCCCCCATCCTGCACCAGTCACTATGACAACAGCTCAAATGGGCCCCAGGGGCTTAGGAATCCCACTTCCACAGAGGGTGAGGTTGGCTGAGGTCAGACAAAGCGGGATTAATAGAGCCCTGTTCTCATTAAGCCACAAAGTGCCATTATGACAAGCTACAAGGGCCCTACCAGGAGATGTATGGTGCTTTCAAGCCACAGAGAGCCTGGCAAACTAAAGAGAACGTTCCCAGCATGGCCCCCAAAGTCACCATGGTACCTAGAATCACAGAAGGACAGAAACAAATAGAAATAACCCAAATACCAAAGGAGCGGCCATCTTCTAAGGCCTGGCACAGCTGTCAAAAGCATAGGCTCCAAATGACAGCGTCGATTACATTCATTAAACTCTCCATGACGCATGAAAACAAGTTCATGTATCATATGATGACATTCTTATGAAAAGTGACATGTACAATAAAGCCTAAAAATGCTTCAGATTTGCTAGCAGCAGTTGAGTCTGAAAAATTGAGATGATGTATAGTATGGTTCTCTGTCTATATTTTCTATAATGAACATGTACTTCTCCTGGTTTTCTTCTGTGTGTGTTTATATGCATGTGGAGGCCAGGTTGACTTTGAGGATCTTTCCTAATTACTCTCTACCTTATTTGCCAGATTTATTTTATCTTTACGTATGCACATGCACACATGTGTGCGCGTTTGTGTGCCTATGTGTATGTGAGCAGAGGTGCCTGAGATTGGCAGCTTTAGATTACCCTGAAGTTGGAGTTAATAGCAGTTGTGAGCCGCTTGCTGGTGCTAGGAATTCAATTCCGGTCTTGTGAAAGAGCAATAAACCTCCTCAACTGCCGAACCACCACGCTAGCCCCGTCCTACCTTAGCTTTTGAGGCAGGGTCTCTCAGTAAACCTAGAGCTCAGAATCTGACTACAGTACCTGGTCAATAAGGTCCTTCTGTCTCTCCCAGTGCCTGGGCAGCCACAGGAGTTTCTGGTCTTTTCTGCATGTGTTCTGGAGAGCAAACTTGGGTCCTCATTCTTGCTTTATGAGCACTGAGCTATCTTTTTAGTCTGACTCTTGTATGTTATTTTATTTTTGTTTGTTCGTTTATTATCTATTTATGTACTTGCTTATTTTGAATCACTGGCTGATCTTCCAGAGGCCCTGAGTTCAATTCCTGCATGTAAGTAACTAAGAAAATTAAGTTTCAGACTCCTGCAAACAGACCGACAGTCTCAATATTCCACCTGTTGCTATTCTTTTCCACTTTCTCTACTCTGCTCTGTCTCTTTTGCCATCTTCTTGGGAAACACACATATGCCAGCCAGTGGTCCCACACTCTTTTAATCCCAGCACACGGGAAGCAGCTCAAGCAGGGCAGGAACCTCATCCAGAGGCCATGGAGGGGTGCTCCTTACTGGCTTGCTCCTCATGGCTTGCTCAGTTTGCTTTCTTACAGAAACCAGAACTACCAGCCCAGGGACGACCCCACCCACAATGAGCTGGGCCCTCCCCCATCAGTCACTAATTAAGAAAATGCCCTACAGCTGGTTAATATGTAGGCAGTTTCTCAATTGAGGTTACCCCCTTTCAGATAACTGTAGTTTCTGTGTCAAGTTGACATAAGACTAGCCAGCAGACTCTCCTTTTAGCTGGTAAATCCAAATACATGTCTGCGTTAAGATGAGGCAGGGAGATGTGTCTCCGGCCTTTGTGCCAGAGAAGGGGACATCTCCCCTCAATTATGGGTCTGTTTCTATGCTGTGGTCCTCTGTGGAATCTCAGAGTTTATAATTTTACTTCCTATTCCAGACTGTCTTGGATACATGCCTTCAATTTGCCCAGAATTCTTTGTTGTTGTTGAGGCCTGGTCTGGTGTGTAGCCAAGGCTGGCCTTGAACTCACAGTCCTCCTCCTTCAGCTTTGTGAGTGCTAGGGATTACAGGTATGAACCACTATGCCTAGCTCATATGTGTGGTATTTCATTTCACCTGATGTTTTCAAAGTGGCATCAAGTTGTCTCTGGAATGAAGCAGAATATGGTGAAAGGAAGTTTTAAATGCCTGGGCTTGCAAAAGCAATGGTTCTTGGCCAGGCTCTCAAATCCTTCCAACTTTTCACTCAGTAGAATTTTTTTTTTTTAATCCAATGATCATTTTCAGTGTGAACTTATTTCTCTATGTCAAATACTTTAAAAGAAAACCTGGAAACTGCATGATTCTGAACAAAGAGGCCTATAGCTGGGTTGGGGTGGTGCACGCCTTTTATCCCAGAATTTGGGAGGCCAAGGCAGGGGGATCTCTGTGACTTCCGAAGCCAGCCTGGTCTACAGAGTGACTTCCAGGACAACCAGGGCTGTTTCACAGAGAAACCCTATCTCAAAAAAAAAAATAAACAAAACAAAACAAAAATCCAATAAACAAACAAGTGAATAAAAAAAAACAGGCTTGTAAAAAAATGGGATAAATGTATCAAAATTGAAAACATTTTAGACTGAGTGTAACTGACAATTGAGTGGTCAGCCCTAAATGGGACATCACTATCACCCCCTCCAAGAATTCAAGGACCATAGCAAAAGAGAGGGCAGGAAGAAAATAAGAGCGAGAGGGGGGAGGAGTGTAGTGAAGTGCTGCCTTCCAGATGTGACGTGTGTGTCACACTCCAGAACCAAAGCAGTTGTAATTACCGGCACGAGACTGAGCCATCATGGATGGGAGAAAGGTCAAGGGTCCGATCTTTTTTTCAAGAGATAGTGGCAGTTAATGGTTGTTTCGGTCCTGTAGCCATTGCTAAGTTGCCTTTGCTTAAGTAAGTAAAGCCCCATACATGCTAACGTAAGCAAACTTAGTTAAGCTTAATGACACACACAAAGACATAAATAGGAGTGGTGACTTGTTGGGAAAAATAATGAGTGCAATCCGAGTGGAAGAAGGGTGATCAAAGCTAACTCAGGGTGAAAATGATTAAAATACATTACACACCTATATAAAGTAGTCAAAGAACCAATAAAAAATTGTGTGTGGTACACACAAAAATAATAAAAAGTTAAGCCTTTTGTCTTACAAAGGACACCATGAAGAAAGTGAAAACAGAGTCCACACAATGGGAACAAATATTTGCAAATCCTGATCAAGGATTTATATCTAGCATACATAAGGAATGCCACAACTCAATACTACAGAGACACATAATCCAATTAAAAAATGGGCAAAAGACCAAAACAGATGTTTCTGCAAACATGAAGTGTAGTATCTAATAACACTCACATGAGGAGACAGTCAACACCATTAGCTCTTTGGGAGATGACACCTAAAGCCATATCAATGGGGGTAGTTACGATCAAAGGACTGAGCGCCAAGGAGACAGATAGGAACCTTTGGGCTCCTCTGGTATTTCTATTCTCCTCTGGAAATGTAAAATGGTGCCATGTCCTCCAAACATTTAACATGGAGTTATCTCATTCCCCACCAATTTCTCTTACGGGCACATGAAATGTGAAAGCATAATTTTGAATGCGCACACACACTCAAAATGAATGCACGCAGCATTATTTATAGCATATTTATGGTGAAACAATCTAACAAGTGAAGTATAGATGGACAGAAATGTGAGGTATCCATAGACAGGAGTGATTTTTGATCACAGAGAGGAATAAAGCACTTAGAGATACATGCTGCAATAAGAATGAAACTTGAGATCTGTGTGCTACCTGAGAGAAGCCGGAATTACCAAAAGGTCATGTGGAAACACTGTCCAGAGGGAAATAAAAACAGAAAGTGTCCATCTAGAGCTTTGAAAGTGGGGAGAGGGGGTATTGAAGTGCCAAGTAGTGTGGAATCTATTTCTTTCCCTTTCTCCCTTCCTGTTCTCTCCAGTATTTCCTTTTCTCTTTCTTTTTGAGACAAGTTCTCCGCATGAAGGAGAGGCTAGCCTCAAGTTCATGTGCCTCCTGCCTCGCTTCCTGAGCGTTGGTATTAGAGGCATGTGTTACCACACCTGACTTGGGATATCTTTTGGAAGTGACGGCTATTCTAAAATCTGTTCTGGTGGTTTTGTTGTTGTTCATTTGTTTTAGGTTTTTTGGGACTGGGTTTCTCTGTGTAGCCTTGGCTGTCCTGGACTCGATTTGTAGATGAGGCTGAGCTCGAACTCAGAGATCCACCTGCCTCTGCCTCCCCAAGTGCTGGGACTACAGGCATGTGCCACAGTGCCCGGCTGGTTGTGGTGGTTGTATATTGTGAATGTAATAAAATCCACTGAACTGTATAGTTCACACACATGGGTGTGCTGTATGGTATGCAAATCCTATATCTGCATGGATTGTAATTATATCATAATAAAGCTATTGAAAAACATCTGGTGTGGTGGCACACGCCGAAACAAGGTAGATGGCTCTTCATGAACGGGACCCAAGGATGGCCTCTGGTACATTCACACACACACATACACACACACACACACACACACACACACACACACACACACACACACGTGCGATGGAAGGAAATCTAATTCTCCAAACTTATATGTTTTTTTAAATTTATTTATTTTTATATCAATCACAGGTTAGGTACTTTGAGTCCCAGGCGTAGCCCCCTCCCTCATTCCCTCCTACCCTCCCACTCCCTCCCTCATCTCCCTCCTCCCCGTCCCCTCCAAGTCCACCAACAGGGGAGGACCTCCTCCCCTTCTATCCAACCCCAGCTTATCCTGTCTCCTCAGGGCTGGCTGCAATGTCCAAACTTATATGTTAATGATATTTGGAGCTGGAGCCCCGTTGGGGGCTAGTTAAGACTAGGAGGGATCATGAGGGTGGGGCCGCTGTGGTAAGGGTCTCAATGGCTTTATGAAGAGAGGAAGGAAACTGGAACTGGCATGTTTCAGCATGTGGTGCCCTCTGTCCTCAAGGCCAAATGCCTACTAGATGACATACCACCTGCTTTTTTATTTCCCAGCCTCCAGACCCATTCGTCAAATAAACACCTTTTCTTTGTAAAGTACTCAGTCTCAAGCACTTTGTTATAGCAACAGAAAACAGACTAAGACAAGTCTTTATGGCCCCCCGTCCTCAGAAGGTGTTACAAATATGTGGGGCTGGTAGATTCCCTTTATAGGAATGAACTACCATTGGTCTTGCTAATGTTTAGGTAACATCTGAGAGATGGCTTAGAGTTTGCTGCCAAGCCTGACCTCAATTCCCAGAACCCACACGGTAGCAGAGAACAGATTCTAGCAAGCTGTCCTCTGACCTGCATACACACCATTAGCGCACGTAATCCTCCAACAAACGTTTACAAATCGAGTAACAATTCACAAAGTTTATGGGAGTGAGCCTCAGACAGGGAGGCAAGAGCTGCCCAGCAGCTGTGGGAAGCTTCCCCCTACCCCTGCCTCTATTCTACAGGAAGCCCAGGAATGGGATAAAAGGTAGCTGTCCATGTGTTATCGACTGTAAGCGCTTGGGCCTTAGCTGGAGTGGCAAGAAGGTTTTAGTTTACACTCTACTTTTCTGGGGCCCTGAATAGACAACTTCATTTAAAGGCTGACCAGGGACAGCCCTGCATCTGGAGGCCTTAGTTATAAAGTCAGTGAGGCAGTGCCGGGCTCCTGGTGATTGGAGAGCAGAACACTGAAGACATGAGGGCAGATTGCTGGACCATGGTGGTCTGGAAGGGTCTCTAGCCAGCTTGAGTGTGGAAAGCATGGCTCTGGCAGGCCTGGCCCTTCTCCATTTCTTCTGCTAAAAACCATTAGATTACGGTCCTAAAGCTAGCCTCCAAAGTCTATTGCCTTATTTGGCCATTTCCTCCTCCTGAGGCTTACTACCAAGATCCAGCTACCAACGTATTGAAGTCCAGCAGTCAAAAGCCCCTTTGGCTCAACTAATTAACATGCCCAATTAAAATTGAACACCTCATCTTAACATGGGATTTTCCCTTTATAAACCACCATTTTCCTATGGGCCACATCTGTCCCCTCTCTATCCAGAGGCAGTCCTTTGTCCCCCTCTCTGCGACAAATACCCCTCCCCCTTCCCCTTGTTCCCTTCCCTTTACCCCTCATCCTCTGTCTCCTGTCTTTGTGTCCCCTGACCTTTGTCCCTCTGGGGCAAATAAATCTCCTATGTGCTGAGAACTTGCTCTTGGGGTGTTTTGAGCTGATACTATCCTTTAAGGCCCTCTAGAGGCCCTCTACATCTCTGGAGGTCCCAGGGAGCTTTCCTCAACCCCCTGCAGCACGCTCAGCTCTCTTGGTGTTTCCAGGGTGTTCTCCCTCAAAATCCCATTGTTCAACCCCCGAGGAAGATGTGTTCCTTTTCTACACAGAGACTTCTCACATGTTATTAAGACAATGGCATGTAGGGGATCAAACCTAGTTTGCCAAAGCCAGAAGTCCACATGCCCTGCCCTCATCCCTGGACCCAACCCTGTCATTTCTGTACCCCAATGCTAGCTTGAATATAACTCAGGCTCCCTGGATATGACCCCTCTAAATCTGAGGTGGGGAGCTTCTGATTGAAGCCCCACAGGAGAAAAGGAGAAAGAAGCATGGCTGTTCCTACTTCCAAGCCCTGAATCTGTCTCTCAGGATGCCTGTTTTTGCCAAGAAAGATGAAGCAGATGTCTTGGCAGTAGCTTCAAACGCTTCCTGCCAAACCAGGGGAGAGCTTGTCTTCAGTCTTGCTGCAGCCAAGACAGACAAGCCCCAGCCCACATTAGTCACAGGAAATGCGTGCACACACGAGAGAGCATCTCAAACCTGGGAGGCCTGCAGCTCCTGGCAGCAGCCTCCCTTCAGCAGGATTTCTCTGCCTAAGTTGCTTGGCAAAGCTGTGATAGACTTCAAGTGTCTAGCCTCCATCCCTCTACCCAGCCCTTGGGTTTTCCAAGTCATCCCCTTCTTTCCCATCCTGCTTTACCCCATGGTGTCTTGTCTTGGTGGGAAAGGAGACCTGCCAGGGAAATGCTATTCTAACACTCTAGGTTTCTTTTTCTTCCTTTTCCTCTTCTTCTTTGAGGGGATTATGAACTGCACATAATACAAAATTTACCATTCTAATCATTTCCAAGTGTCTAGTTCAGTGGTATTAAGTGCAACCATCTTCACCACCCCTTCCCTAACCTCTGGTAACTAGCCTCTCATCTCTCAGACTCTGGCTTTTCCATGCTTTATGTAATTCATGTAAACAGCATTCTATAGCACGTGGCCATTCTGAGTGGCTTCATTCACTCAGCTTAGAGTTCATTCATACCTTAGCTATACTTCAGGTACTTTATGGCTAGATTTAGTCTCTTGTAAGACATACTACATTGTCTTTATTCACCCACCAGTTGATGGACATTTGGGTTGTACTTTTAGTTTATTATGAAGTGTTATGAAATTTTTGTATGTTTCATTTATTCAAATATCCATCTTCAGTTATCTTGCCTGTATAACCTAGTCATGGGATTGCCTAACCAGGGATTGCCTGGCCATATAATTTGTATTTTAAAATCCTGATAAATGTTTTAATAACTACCAAAACAAGCTAAGTTTAATCCCAGCACTCAGGAGGTAGAGACAGGTGGATCCCTGAGTTCAAGGCTAGCCATGTCTACAGAGTGGGTTCCAGAACAGTCAGGGCTATAGAGAGATACCCTGTCTCAGAAAAAAATAAAAATTACCAGTTTCCTTTCTTTTTCTGGGTTGTTTTTCATGCTCATGTTGATAAGCTTTGATGCAAAAATGTTTTGTGATGTGATCAAGTTATATATTTCCCCCCTCTTTGAGCTAATTGTGCCTAGCATGCACGAGGTCCAGGGTTTAATCCCAGCACTGCATAAACCAGGTATGGTGATTCACACCTATAACCTTGGTACTTAGAAGCAAGAGGATCATAAGTCCGAGGTCATGCTTGGGTGCAAAGGAAGTCTGAGGCCAGCTAGGGCTTTCTGGGGACCTGCCTCAAAAAGCTACAAAAAAAGAATCAGGTTGCAGAGATGTGCAAGTATATATGTGAATTCTCAGTTCCATTCCATGCATGTCTAGCCAGTGCCAATACCACACTGTTTTCATTAGTCTAACTTTGTAGTAAGTTTTGAAGTCAGGATCTATGATGTCTTCAATCAACTCTGATTTTTTTTTTTTTCAAGACTGCTTTGGCTGTTCACAGTCCCTTGAAAATTTCTATATATTTTATTCCTTTGCGACAAGGTTTCGCTGTGTAGCCAAAAGTGGCCTGTAACTCATGGAGAGGTTCATGCTTCAGCCTCCAAAATGCTGGGATTATGCATGAGGCATTGTGCCTGTCTCCATACGCGCTATAAAGTTAGCTTTTCTGTTTCTGTTTTATTTTATGTTTAAAGACCACTGGGATGTAGATACAGATGGCATTGTCCTTTATACCAAATTGAAGGTTACTACCTTCTAACAAAATTAAGCCTTTTAAAATAAGAGTTACTTATATGTTTTATGGGTATAATGTTTAGCCTGAATGTCTGTGTGTACACCATGTGCATGCAGTGCCCTCAGAGGCCAGGAGAGGGCGTAGGAGCACTTGGGTCTAGAGTGATAGATGGTTTGCGCTGCCGTGTGGGTTCTGGGTCCTCCGAAAGAATGATAACCCTCCTAATGGCTAAGTCATCCGCTCTAGCCCCAATGTAGTTAAGACCTTCAACCCATAACTACATGTCTTTTCACTTCTTTAGGTCTTTAATTTCGTTTAGCAGTGTTCTTTCTTCTTTTATGTGTTCTTATATGTGTATACGCCACACATACATGTGTGTATGTATATTTGTGTGAGTGTGATGTGAAAGTCCAAGGCTTACACTGGGAATCTTTCTCAATTGTTCTCTATCTTACTCTTTTTGAATCAGAGCCTCACAATACGATCCAGGGCTTACCAATAAGATTATTTCCCCCACCCTCCCCCCACTGGGGGGATCCCCTCGACTGGTGATCCCTTGGCTTTACCTCCCAAGGCTGGGATTTCAGGTGGGTCACCATAGCCACAGAGCATTTATGTGGGTGCTTGGGATCTTAGCTCTGGCTTAGCTACTGACTCATCATATTCCTAGTCCTGTCAGCGATGGTTTACGGTGTTCAGTGGATACATCTTTAACTTTCTTGGTTAAATATACTTCCGGGTATTTTATTTTGTGGGTGCTATATGCATGGAATTGTTCTAACTTTCTTTCCACATTGTGAATAGATATATGACTGATTTGTATGTTCCTGTTATATCCTTTGGCTCTGTTGAATTCATAAACTGTTAGCTATCATAGTTTTCTCTGTCTGAATGAGTACTTTTTATGAGTGTCTGTCTACAAGTAGAATCATCTCATCTACAACAAACACGTTTACTGAACCTTTAGCCATGTGGGTGCCTTTGATCTTCTCGTGCCTAATTAAATGAGAAGATGTGCAATGTTCTCATTGGCTAGAACATTTGGTCTTGTTGATGACCTGAGTGTGTGTCTGTGTGTGTGTGTGTGTTAGGGTTTCTATTGCTGCAATGAAACACTATGACCAAAAAGCAAGTTGGGGAGAAAAGGGTTTTATTTGGCTTATACTTCCAGTTCTTAGTCTCTTATTGAAGGAAGTCAGGACAGAAACTCAAACGGGACAGGAACCTGGAAGCAGGAGCTGATGAGGAGGCCATGGAGGGGTGCTGCTTACTGGCTTGCTCGTCATGTTTGGTCAGCCTGCTTTCTTACGGAACCCAGGACCACCAACCTGGGATGGCACCATCTATAATGGGCTGGACTCTCTACAATCAATCACTGATTAACAAAATGCTTTACAGCTGGATCTTACGGAGGCATTATCTCAATCAAGGTTCTCTTCTTTCAGATAACTCTAATTTGTGTCACGTTGACACTTCAAAAGCAGCCAGTACAGTGTGTGTGTGTGTGTGTGTGTGTGTGTGTGATCAGGAATTCACCAAATACTCTCCTGCCTCTTGTTGTCATCCTTCTGTGGTCTTTAGTGTGGTTCCCACCCCTGCTCACTCTCCTACCTTCCCCATACCTCTAGTTCCATTTATGCCCACCATTCTCTCAGAAAACACCCATGTTTACAACTAAGATTGCTTTGAGGGATTTCTGGGCCTCGGTTCCATCTAGTCAGTTGGCATGAGTGCTCCTGGGCCCTTCCCCATCACCCCAGGCATGTGGGACATCATAAGTGCTGGAGAGCATGCGGGAGCCTTTAGACTTTTCTTTAGAGGTTGATTTGCTGAGAAGAGATATGTCTTAACCTTCTTGGTACAGGAAAAAAAATCCCCAAGCCCTCCAGCCTAATTTGGCAGAAGAGCTGATGGCAGTCACAGACTCACAAGTGTTCCAGGGCACCTGACCAATGGCAGGTGGCACTTGCTGACAATCTGTAGACACCAAAACAAAAACTGAAATCGTGTTCCTTTAGGCTGGAGGAGGCCAGAAGTGTCCTACCCCTGAGCCAAGTAATGGCTTGGTTCTGTGAAGGCAATGGCTGAAGACCCACATGCTAGGTTAGAGCACAAAGCCAGAATGAGCCTGGGGCTCAGTACCTTCCTGCTTCCTGCTGGAGGCACATCACAGACAAATCCTCACAGAGATCCCCAGCACTGCTTTGGGACAAGGACAAAGTCTGTCCTGAGGATCCTTAGAACTGGCACCAAATGACATCCAAGAGCACTTGGAATAATCACCAGAATGATATATATTAACATTCTGTCTCAAAAATAATGGACCAAGGAATCGAGAATAAATAAGGATACAGAACCCTGGGAAATATAACCAATAAATTGGAAGCTATATATTCTCTCCAAAATAAGGTATAATTCAACGAAACTTAAAATGAATTACAAAGGCAACGTGGAGAGGGAACCCGGGAAACAAAAATAGACACGCAAAACATTACCAGCATTTCAAATAGTGCACCTCCAACCCCAGTGCTGACTGTGGTAGACAGTAGCAATCAGAGAACCCCTGGAGCTCATCGGCCAGCCAGCCTCACCCAAATGATGAGTTTTAGGCTCTGTGAGAGACCCTGACTCAGATAATAAAGGTGGAGAATGATCAAGGACAGACACACAGTGTTGACCTCTGACCTCCATAAGCATGTACACACACATGTGCACACACATATAGTAACAAGTCCATATGCCACATGCACATCACACACACACACACACACACACACACACAAAATCTTTACAAACATTTAAAACAGAAAGCGCGATGGCACTTGTTTCTCATAGATGTAAGTGCTAAAAGAAATATAATAAAAAAATCCTGTAGGTTGAAAACTGGATTGATAGCACGATGACAGTTTTAAAGTTACAGGAGAAGAATGTGTAATTTCAAAATCTAAAGAAGAGGATGCTTGTCTAGAAAAATATAAAGGATGCAAGTTAATTGGGGAAGAACTAGAGAAAAAAAAACATGAAGTTAGCATTCATAGAAGAAGCAGGTGAGTATCGAGCTGGGGCTGGTGAAGGTGGGCGAACGGGGGGGGGGCAGCTTGGGTAGGGCCCTTGCCATTGCTTGGTATTTTTGCAAAGCTCTCTCTGCTCTCCTGATCCCAACGTAAACCCGGGGACCCTATCCTTGAACCCAGGCTCTCAGACTAGTTAGTTCCTTAAACTTAGGACCCTTGAGCCTTGGGTCTAAGGGGTGTCCTCAAGGCCAGCTCAAATGCCATGGGGGTCGGGGCAGGGATGATTTCAGGCAGGGGCAACAGCAGGAGCTAGCCTCTTATTTATTAGCCATGATAATGTCTCAGGCTGAATGTAGGAGACAGGAAATGACTTACTTAGCTTGTCCCTTGTAACCATGGGACGAAAACAAAACAAAGTGAAGCACCCACTTCTTTTTGGTCACTGTCAGCAGAAGAATGAGTACTGCCCTCAGGAGGAGGGAGGCCCCGGGACTCACCAGGCACCCCTCTGTCTCCCACCCTCCCCCGCTGTTTTCATAGCAGTGAGCAGTCGGGAATGATGCAGTTATCATTCTTTGCTTCCTAAGCGGCACACAGCAGCACTTCCTGGATGCTGACACAGGAAGGCCCAACACTGTCTGAACCAAAAGGCCTTCGTGGAGACCACCAGCAAGACTGGTGCTTTATCGCCTGTTCCAGGGGCTGGGGGTGGGGGAAGTGGGGGTGGGGGGCAGGGGAGGGGATGGATGAGGGCTTCACTCTCAGGATGGCCTGTCTCTTCAACAGTCATGTGGCCCAGGCTCCTGGGACTTCCTGAGGGCTTCAGGGAGAACCTTGGACATATCTCTCTCACCTCCCTGACCCTTGCCTGTCCAGGATAACACAGGACAACTTCAGGAAGTGACAGAAAGCTAGAAGTCACACAGAGAGATAAAGCCAGTTAGTGTTCTGGGCTTCCAGGTTGCTGGGGATTTTGTCCAGGGGATTCTGGAGACTTCTATTCTTCCACCGATGCTCCTCAGCTCCTTCCTTCCCTCCTTACATCCTTATCTGCTGGACAAGGATCCTGAGCACCATCAGGAAGATGTTTGCTGAGTCTTACCTAGATCCCAGATAAGGGACACCACAGGGGCGGGGTGTGGGGTCTGGGGTGTGGGGGTGGTGTAGGGGTATAGGGAGACAGGGCTAACATCTAGGAGTGGCAGGTGTCTTCTGAGTCAAGAGACCTTCTGATGACAGGTCCTCTCTAGGTCTCTGTTCTCAGATAGATGGTGTGTATGCTCTATAGTTATATACACATGCAGGTGTGTGTGTGTGTGTGTGTGTGTGTGTGTGTGTGTGTGCACCAATTGTGAGCACAAATGCAGAGGTCAGAAGTCCGTGCTGGATGTCTTCCTCAATCATCCTCCACCCTATTTTTTGAGGCAGTGTTTCTCACTAAACCTAGGGCTCATGGCTTTGGCTAAGCCCCCTCCCTGGCCTGTGACTTCCAGGGACCTGCCTGGGTCTTCCTCTCCAGCGCTTGAGACTGTAGACACATTACTGTCACACCTGCTTCACATATGGGCTCAGTGATCTGAACTTCAGCCCTTTGCCAACGGAACCACTTTTCTGGCCCATTTTTTAGATAGATTTTATACTTTAGAGCGGTTTTGGTTTTAGGTTCACAGAAAAATAACAGACAGTACAGAGTCCCCACAGTCCCCTGCCCGTACCCCGCCCCAGTCCTACATGCATAGTTTCCCCACTGTGGAAACTCTGCTCCAAAGAATGACCAGTGATCCTATACAAAGTCTAGATCTTATTAGGCTCATTTTTTTGGTGAGCATTTTACGTGTTTGGACAAATGTATGTGTGCATCCACTGTTGGATCATACCGTGAAATTCCCCTGCCCTTGGCCCAATCATCCCTCCTTCCCCTTGAACCTTTGGCAAATGGAAAGTTTTCACTGGCCCTGCGGTGTTGCCCTCTCTGTGCTACCGAATTGGCATGGCTCAGTTCTCTTTCAGATCGTCTCTCTCCCTTTGCAACATGCGTGTAAGGCTTTCTCCTAACCTCTCAAGGCCTCCTTAGTGCATCTCTTTACAGTACTGAACAATTCCAGTGTCTGGGTACCAGACTTCACCCATTCACCCAGGGAAGGGCCGTTTGATTGCTTCCATGTTTGAGCAATTAAGACTAAAGCTGCTGCTGTAAACAGTAGGTCAGTGTGCGGACCCAAATCTTTCAACTCTGCTGGGATGGGTCTGGCTTTGGACTGTGGTTCTCCTTTGAACAGCTTTACAGAAACAGGGCTTAAAAGCAGTAAAAGCTCCCCCACTTAAAGTGAGCAGCTTAGAGAATCGGGGTGAATGTTTACAGGCATGCTTCACATTTAGACCATTTCCCTCTACTGAAACGTAAATGCTTCCTCATGGCTGTTCAGGCCCCCAAACACTACCATCTGCTTTCTGCCCACTCTACAGCATTTCCCTTTCCAGAAAGCCACACAAATGGGGTCCTGCAGTGCATTGTGGGGTCTGGCTTCTTTGACTTAGCATGTCTTCGAGGTCCACTCTGCTATAGTCACTGGAAGCTCTTCCTCTCCGTGCTGAATGGTGTCATACCATATATGGATAGTTTATTCGCCCATTAACCTGTGGGTTACTTGGGTTGTCTCCCGTGGATGGGAAACTGCTGGGAACAGTACCGTCATGAACATCCGTGCCTAAGTATTTGTGTGTGGCCTCTGGAAAGAAGTGGGATGCTAGGTCTGCTACCCAGTGGGAGCAAGGCTGGAGGAGAATCTTGGGGGAGAAAGGGGAAAACATGGAGGCAGCTGCCTCTGTCCCAACAGCCTTCTTCCAGGGGCAACCAGCCTGCAGCTCTGAACAAAAGGTCAGGGGCCAGGAGAGAGAGGAAGATGTGTTTATTTCCTCATCTCCATGGTGCTGGGAAAACTCCCTTGTCTACTTTGGGGGCTGAGCTGGGACGAGGTCGCCACACCCACCACCCTGCTGATGTTAGTGAGTCTCATCAGAACGGCTGGTTTCCAGCAGGTTCCATTTACACACGCTTCTTCTAGCATGTTCTTCCCACACGCTCCATGGCCCACACCCAAACAGCATGACCCCGCGCTCAATGGATCAGATGATTCTGTGCTGCCATTTCCCAAGGTTTCTGAGCCACAGTAAGGCAAGGGACACATGTCATTACCCAACCCTGCAGACCAACTCAGGGAAGCTGAGTGACAGATATAAATTGACACATCAAATGACATGTGATTCCCCTCTCATTCACATATGTGCTCCACAGCACCCCACAGCTTCCCTTTCCACCCAATGTCTGCTCCCCCCTTTTAGGGATTTCACAGTCCAGGAGGCCTGGGTTCAAATCCTGGGCCAGCCAGACAACCAGAAAGAAGTTCACTGGGGTCATCTACCAGCCTGGGGTAGGAAGTGAGGGGCTGTTGGGTGTCTGCTCAGCTTCTCTACAGCCTTGGTTGCTGGACAAGGAATCTGTTGTCCTACTTTCTAATCTAAAATCATGGCCCTCTGGGACCTACAGCACTTGTAAGGGAAGTCAGCAAAGTGGCTATTAAATCAAAAACAAAAAGAAAAGCAAACATGGGGAGAGGCTAGGAGGCCGCATGCTCTTCAGAGGCAGGAAACCAGAGTGGTCCTGAGAGAGTAGCACATGGTCCCTATGCTCTGGATGCCTTAGGCTCCAGCCTCCATGGTTCCCTTAGAACCCTTTCTGACTTCCTCAGAGGCTGAATGAGGGGATGAGTCGCAAATGGCTGGAGGGATGCTCGGGAGCCAGCTGCCTGGGAAGGCTGAGCCTTGCGGAGCTGCATAAGGACCGTACCGTGTTCTTTCTGGACAGCAGGTAAGGCCCCAGGAGCGGTCTTCCCTGGCCTGCGTCACCCTGTACGAAGGCAGGCATGCATGTCGCTGTCTCCAGCAATAGCAGAGACATCTTTATGAGTCTCTGAAGATCATTCAGGCAGGGGGCACAAAGAAAAGATACCAAGCTAGAGGCTCAGCACAGAACCTGACACAGTACCAGAACCCGGCTTTTCAGGGCAAGAGGAGAGGAGGTACTGTCTGCCTGAGGCCACTTGTAGATGCCAAATGCTCAGAGCAGGAGGCAGATGTAAGGGTTGAAGAGGGTCACCCCAAGTTTCAAATCTACGAAGAAGCTGATTGAGGCTTCTGTGACTAAGAGAGAATGAAGTGTACTATATACTAGATTAGGCAACACCAGACTCGTGGCTATGGGTCTCATAAAAGGGAATTAGGGCACAGAGTTGTGGGGCAGACCACAGACACACACAGGGCACCTGTCACATGAAGCTGGAGGCAGAGACCAGAGTGACGAAGCTGTAAGCTGGGCCATGCCCAGGGTTGTTCAGCAGTCTGCAGGAGCCAGGGAGAGATAAGGAAGTGATCCTTGGAGACTATGAACACTGGAGCATTATGTATCTGACTTCCAGAACTGTTAAGGGAGATTTTATTTAATAGGTAGGATCTCAGACGCCCAGGCAGGGGCCCAAAATCGGGGACAGGTTGAATATTACAAACTGTATGTGCTGGCAAGTGGCAGAGAGAAAGGGACATTTTAGTGGTGTTTGATGTTTGGGCAGGAGCCTAAAGAATGGAACTGAAGCTAGATGGCTTCTGGGAGAACCAACTTTAGTGACTCATTTTCCATCCACAGGTCCATTTCCGTGCCTGGAGCAGGCCCTGAAGATAGTGGGTCAACAGGAATGTCTACTGTCTATACAGCCTGTTCTTTCTTGTGTCCTCTGAGACCCAGAGCTATACAGGGCACACCGGTGCCCCCGTCTCTTCTGCTCACACTGTATGCTCTGTGCCACTGTCTTGTTCCCAATGGCTTATGTTCTCTTTCCTAGGCTATTACCACTGGCACGATGTGGTCCTCTCTTTCCAGGACTGATCTATTCTACTCACTTCTCTTCTGTTTCCTTAGGACTGATGTCCTGTGGTTCGTGGGATGTAGTTCCGCACACAGTAGGCACCCACTGAACAGTCTGGAGTTGGGGAATTGGACTTGACTGGCCAGCTTGGCTATAGGAATCTAATCCAGCTTTACTGAAAGAAGTAATTGGAGGCTGTCTGTAATGCTGAGCTGGCAGAGAAGCCTCAGGCCTCTGGAAGTTATCAACAGAGGGAAAGCCCACCCATTGAGGCATTTGCTGAGCCCTTCAGCCCTGGGCTAGAGGCTGCAGCTTTATCCGAAGTGTGACCTGAGGAGTGCAATCTCTAGTCCCTCACCAGTGGCCAGAGCCATGGAAACAAGAGCCACGGGTCAGTAAGCAGGGCAGGGACTGATGTTTGCACACTCACTATGTTTGCTCCCTGCACAACGCCCGGCCTGTATTTAATAGTCAGTCCTGAGGACAGGCTCACTGAGGTGAATCCACAAGCCTCTTTCCACCCTGCCTGACCGCTGCCACTTAATGGGCAGCACTGCCACTTAGTAGGCAGTTTGTCTTGAGCAACAGTCCCTCTATGACCATCTCCTGAAGCTTTTTCAAGCACAGGTGAGACTCAGCCAATGGATAGCATCCTATTCAAGAATTGTGATAGTTAATCTTTAAAAAAATGTTATTGTGAGCACGTCTCTGAGTATGATACATGGCATGGGCATGCACAGGTCCACACAGAGGAAGGAAGAGGGTAACAGGTCCCTTGGATCTGGAGTTACAGGGGACTGAGAGCAACCCAACCATCATGGGTTGTAGGTGCTGGACTTTGATCCTTTAGATCCATTAGAAGAACAGCAAGCTTCCATGGCCCCGACCTGACTACCTCCTCACCAAGGTCTGTGAGTCACAGGAGAGCTGCCAGCTGCCAGCTATTACTCCTCTACCAGTCCCTGGCCACCTTTCCCCTCTCTGTCAAAGGTCCTTAGGGTACGGAGTGGGGTAGTGGTGGCTCTGAACAACAGTCTGTGGTCCATGGGGCATCTAAGGCTGGCACTGAGAGCTCAGGCGCCCTGAGGTGCTTTGTGCATTGCGTCTGCTCTGAGCGGCCCTCAGCCTGTGTGGAGATACAGCCTGGGGCCATGAGTGAGCTAGATTAAGCACAGCCTTCCAAATCAGCTTGATGCTGGGAATGAAATCCACAGTGGTTTGTGGACACAAAGCCCAGGTGACAGTTGGGGACAAAGAGCACAGGTCCTGAATTGCAGCAGGACTTGGCTGAGGTTAGCCTCTGCTGCAAGGGCTCTAGCCTCAGAGCAGATCCTTGAGCACACAGGGATGCAGAGATGCAGAAACAGACCCTTTACTCAGTAGGTGGGCACTCTCCAGCAGTGTGCAGGATGCCTGCCTGGCCAGAATTAGCCCCAGAACTGGGACTTTCCAGAACGGCCCCAAGCTCACGATGTTCTAAGCAGAACAATGATGGGAGGAAGGGAGCAGCGGATGTAGCCACTGGCAACACTTCCTGCCCACGGGGCCCATAATAGCCTTCAAAACAAATACACACTGCTATCCAACCTTCAGTTTCTCCTGCCTGGAGATATTTGAGCTGCAGGCTCGAGGAGTAGGTCCTCAGAACAAAACAGCCGATGGTTCCTCCTCAGGGACCCTAGATTCCAATTCATTCTTGACTAAGGATTCAAACCAAACTGCCGAGGGAAGAGAAGCTCTGGGGTGGATTGGACTGCTCTATGCACAGGCCTGAGAAGCTTTGCTCTACAGCGGACCGCAGTCTGCAGGGCTGTATGCTGCAGACCCTGAGACAAAGGGTGCTGGTGTGCAAGGCCAGGCCTGTGTACACCCATCAGGGAGGGAATGCCTGAAATCATGACAATTCCAGCCATGCCTGCTACCCAAGTAAAGGATCTGGAGAAGGGGGTATTCCTTCCAATACGGGGCTTGGCTGAGTGACTGCTGGCCAGACACTCCCACTGGGCCTGAACTTCAGGGCCCTCTGCCTCATTTTATACGGCGGGAAAGACTAGATTCCTTCCTCTCTCCTGGCCCCAGCTAGGAGACAGCCTGGAGGGCTAGGGCAGAGTCAGATGACATAGAGTACCTTCCCTGGTTACAAAGGACTATCCTAGCCCCCCACTACAGAGGGTGGGAGGAGGAAGCTAGAGGGGAGAGAGACAGACAGAAACAGACAGAAATGCAAAGGCAGAGAGAGACAGAGGACCACATATAGAAACAGAGGTGGGGAGAGGGAGACAGAAACACAGACAGTGACAGACAGATACACACACACACACACACACACACACACACACACACACACACACACAGAAGTTGGGGGGGCAGAGTCGGCAAACATAGACTACCTTCCCTGGTTACAAAGGACAATCCCCTACACACACACACACACACACACACACACACACACACACACACACACACTCAACACCACCACTTTTCTCCCATCAGCCCAGGCATGGAAAAGAACGACACTGGAATTCTGGCTTTGTTACACGCAGACTTTACTGGATAGCTGGGAGACACAAGATTGGCTCCATAGGTCACAGATCTATAATCAAAACAAGTCATGATTGCAAAATTACTATCTGTGGGGCAAACACCCATGCCAGGGTGTCCCAAAAGCTCCACAGCAGACAAGTCCCCACTAGTGGGCAGAACCACACTAGAGAGTGGTAGGTCAGGTTCTGCTAGGGACCCTAGCTGGGGATGGGTCCACGGTTATTGAAGCCCTTACACGCCCATAGTTCCTATGTCATCTATCACCCAGAACAGGTGCAAGGTGTGTGTGTGTATGTGTGTGAAAGAGAGGTAGAAAGCTGGTAGCTAAGGCACACAGGAATGGATGCAGAGGGAGAAGTGTCCAAAGATGCCTATGAACACATTTGTATAAGTCTAGGCCATGTGACCTCTCCCAGTGAGGAAGAGGTTTGGGGAAGGGGAGAGCCTCTGGGCTAGGTGCTAGGCATCAAGAGATGGAGGGGGTGAAGGCCTGCTGGTGAAAGGGAAGTTGTGTTGGGGTGGGGCCTATTTAGAGTCAGTTCTAGGCTCTGAGGAGACCCTCAACCTGGCAAGGCAGAGGAGTACTCTGGCCCTCTGCCTAGAACCACCTACTTACTCTTATTCAGCCGGGGCAGGTGGCCTCCTCTGAACTAGGGCCCTGACAAGGGATGTGATAAGATGCAAGACAGGTCAGACCTGATACCCCCAGCCTGATCCTGTAGGTCTTACTCCAAGGAGAGTGCTGGGGCCCCCACACGCTGACAGCAGCAAACAGTTGAACTGTGCCATTTGGGGGATCTTGGCAGTGGCTCTGGGACCCAACTGGGCCCTTCTAAAGCCTCTGTGAAGCACAACTGAGCCAAGGAACCAAATGGGCGCATTTTGTTAAAAACTGTGTTTCATTAAAACAACAACAAACTAGTTCCTGACACAAAGACTACACTCTAACATTCTTTGTTCCACAAAACACCATCTACAAGAAGGCACAGGATTGCCCTGGTACACAGCTCCTTCTCCAGTACTGGAGAAAGTTCCGATCCTGGGAGCAGACAAAGACTTGGGAAAGAAGCCTCAGAGCCTCCTACTCCATGGGCCAAGCTCTGGGAGATACTAAGACTCACTTTGTTGACAGCTGCATCAAAGGGGCCATGGGCTGGTCAGTCCCTTCCTGGGAAAATGTGGGAAGACGTGGTATCCTAGAAGACCTCCATGCCCTAGGAAGGCAAGGCTGGGCCTAAGTTTTCCTCTGAGCATTGGAAGCCAAAGGAGACTCAGAAGAGACTTGGGTGAGAGATGTCTGGATAACTGGGCATTCTGCTCAGAACATGCAATGGGGTCCCAGCAGCCAAGCCAAGCAGAGACTCCAGAACGGCCTGTCACAGGTAGCCCTTAAGCCCAGCCCAGGCTCAGGGTTAGCACTCCTTCCTTTGCTGAGCTGGCAGAGCCAGTGGGTACAAGTATGCAGAAGGTGTCCCTTCCCCTGGGTGACAAAGTCTCATTTCCCCCTTGAGGTCAGGCCCCTGCTGAGCAAGGGAAGCCCACAGGTACCCTCCTTTTCAGAGCCAGCTGGGTGGGGACCATGTGGGTTGGGTTCCTATAGTGTTCCTTCCCCCTGGTCCATTCTGCAGCGAGTCCTTGTCCATCTCATAGCCCAGGAGAAAAGGAAAGGATATGGCACTGGGATTGGGGTCCAGGCATCCACTTCCACTGGTGGTCCTTGCCTTGCAGCCAGAACCCACACATTCACAAACAGGCCTCCTCCCCAGGCCCAGCCTAGGCTGGGGTGGGGGTGGGGTCAGAAGAGGCTTGGGGAGGCTTGGGCAAGTGTGTCATGGTCCTGGATGTACTGCAAGATGTCCATTTCATCCATGGCTTGTATCTGTTGCTGCTTCTGTGGTCCAGCCCCAGTTTCTGATGGGTTCACGGAGGGGGGCACAGTCGGTTTCCTGGGCAATGCTGGCTTAGCTGGGACTAGAGGCTTGGGCTTAGTCTGGGGCTTCAGTTTAGGTTCAGATCCCAGGTTCAGAATCTGGTCCAGGTCCTCTTCAACTCTAGGGAACCAAAGAGAGCAGTCTTGGGGCATAACTATATCCACAAAAGGAGCAAGAGCCTGGAGCACCACCATTCCCCAAAGAAGCGCTGAGCAGCTACCAGGTTGCCTCAAGTCAAGACCTCACGCACTGTGCCATACAACCAACACCGAGAGGAAGCAAAGGGGCAGGTCTTTTTGACTCCCCACCCCCACAGCAGCCAGGGTAGAGCCATTCCCTTGTTGGTGATGCCACTTCAAACCTGATGGTATCTTTAGGGGACTTTCCTCCTCGCCCTTCAGAAATAACTGCCTGTTGCTTGGTGCCAGACTCCTGACCTTTGCCGGAGCACCTTAGAATCATTATCTCTCTTTCAAATCCCTACTTCAGGGAAGGACATATATGTGTCTTACTTTGCAAGCAGGAAGCTTGCAGTTCAAGAGGCCAGGTGGCTCAGTGAGAGGGCACTGGGTCATAGTCCTACCTGGATCACAACAAGGGTATCTGATCTGGGAGGCATAACATGAAGCTAAATCAGCTCCACCCAGAGACACAGTTAAACACAGGATTCTGAGCTGTCACGGGATGGGGTCTGCTGGCCTGGGCATATCCCTGACTCACTCGGGCTTTCTAGACAGAGTCCCATAAAGGCTGCCGTGGACTCAGTTAGCACTCCTCAAGATTGGGTCACGTGAGTCTGGAGCAATGACTCAGCAGCTAAGAGCACCGGCTGTTCTTCCAGAGGATCCAGGTTTAATCCTCAACATTCTCAAGGAGAAAGCTCACCACTACTTGTAACTCCAGTACAAAGGAATCCAATCCCTTGTCTGGCTTCTGAGACACATGGTGCACAGATACACACGTAAGCAGAACATCCATACTACAAAGTTAAAAAAAAAAAAAAGAGAGAGAGAGAGAGAGAGAGAGACCAGGTGATGACACATAGTCCTTGATTGCCCACCGTCTGATGGGAGAGAGTGAGGCTTTTGCAGTGACTGGCAAGGAGAGCATGTCTGGTGCTGAACAGCCCTACGGCGGTCTGCTGCCCACCTGTTCTTCGCTTGGGGGAGCTTGTGTTGTGTGTGAGGAACTATCTCAGAACCAGACGTGTGCCACAAGCCCACTCCACCCAACAGCCCACTCAGCCCTGTGGCAAGTACCACAAGCCTGGTACTTCCGCGATCTTTAGTTTGTTTCATGCTCTCTAAATGCTGGGAACAGATACGAACGCTGTTTGACAGAGGTGAGAACAGAACTATAGGTAAGTGAAGGGCTGTGCCATCTTGGGCTCCATGGTCATAAAAAGCAGCGGACCCACAGGTGGCTGGCTCTCTACCTTTCTGGGTACCCCTACACAGAGGCCCCTTTCCCAGCTTCAGGGAGGGGCTGTCCCTTGTGCTTGACAGCTACCTCCACAGACATCCTTCTGCCATGTCAGGTCAGCCCAGCCCAGCCCAGCCATGGAAAGCAGACGACCTAAGTCCACCTAGCTTCTCCATGCTCAGTTCCTCGTCTCCAGGAAGGGAAGGGGAGCATTAGTGTTGGACAGCAGCTGTGAGCAGGACTGGCTTCCACTTCTTAGTTCGCAAGCGGCCTCTGGTTCTCTCAGTCTCTGTTAAAGGAGGGGTGGTTCCTGCTCCCCTAACCTCACAGGGATCCTCGTAAGGCACACAGGAACTGCTTCACAAATCTAAGGGAATACTGCACGTACTGACTTGACAGACAGCCACGCAATGTTAAGCAGAACAGGCATTAGCCATAAAAGAGTCGTTGCCTCACTCCTCCCACAGGGCACCCCAACCCAGCTGGTCAGAGAGGACCCGATAATGATAGGGGCCAGGAAGCAGTCACTGATGGCTGGGGAAGGGTGTGGCCACAGAAGACCGGAAAGGGTTCCTAAGGAAAGAAATGAGGAAGATGGCCCTGGCATGAACTGGCAGGATCCGAGAGAGGGAAACCACAGAGCAAAGGGCAGTGAGAATGAAAAGCTCAGGCCAGTGAGATGGAGGCTCTCTTCCCTGGGCAGTGTGTCTTTACAGCAGGAGCAGGAGTACCTCAGCAGGACTGGGATGGGGAGGGGTTCAGGGTCTGAACAATGCTTTCTGGTCCTCCAAGGCCTGAAAGAGGCCTGGGTGAGCACGGAGCTTTCCAGTGCAGGCTCCCAGAGAACTGCCCACCAGAAAATGGCTGCTTGGGAGCTCTGGATTGTCCTGCCTGCTTTCTGGGGTGACCGGGGCTTTTCAGAGCCTGCTTGGGCGGCAAAGACGTGAGTAAAAAGGGAATGGGTGGGCCAGTTTCTAGAAAGACCATCCCGTGTAGGGACATGCTGGGAGGTGTCATCAGCCATGGGAGGACTGCTCCTGCCCGTCTCAGCTCCAATGTATATCTGCTTTCTCCAGGCAGACTTTGTTTCTTGACTCACTGGGTCAGGGCCTGGCTTCATTTCCATACTCTAGAGGACCTCAAGGGTGCCCACGACAAGCTCAAAGGGACAGAACTATCATCAGAGTTCTTTAGGAGAGTTACACAGCAGCTAAAGGCAGCCGTGACTCCTTGGACGAAGTCCCAGCCTTATCTGCTAAGGTTGGGAGGGAGGCCCGGACTGGCCAGCCCCAGCATGGCCATTGTTACCACATGCAGATGGTTCCTCCGAACAGGCCTAACTAGCCCAGGTCCAGCTCCTCTCTTTTCCAGATCTAGGTTGTATGCTGTCAACCAGCAAAGGGTTGGAGTGGATGTCCTGAAGTGCTCTGTGCCCTGAGGAAATAGCTCTTTCCTCCTTCCTACACCACTCTCCAGAGGACAGAACTCCAACATTGCAGCCTCAGAACTGATGCCAAGGTAGAGGTAGGTGGCTCTCTGATGGAAAGAGAGCCTACCTCTGATGGAGAGGTAAAAGGCTGCTACCAAGAAGAAGTCCAATTACTGCCTGAACAGGAACAAGGTAGGCACAAAGAATAATACATTCTGTCTCCTGCTCTCAAGAAGCCAGTTCTTCACTGCCAGATGCTTGCTAATGGAGGCAGGGACACAAAGCCCACATTCTTTAAGCCGTGATTCCCAGGGGCTGTGCAAGATTGGGAGGCACAATGAAAAGGAAGGGTCTTGGGGACCAATAAAGCCATGAAATGCTGCATGGCAGTGTTTGCTTGTGCATGACAAGCCTGCTTAAAGCTGGTGTCAGCTGGCCAGGGAATCCTGTGAAAATTGCCTTGACACACCCACAGAACAGCACTCCGTGGAATGTGGGATGCAAAGGAAAGGGTTTATAACATGGGACGCAGGAGAATCCCCATGACATCTGTCCCATGGGCATACACCCTCTGTCAGACTTCTCTGTGCCTCAGTTTCCTCCCTAATGGAACAACAATGATCCTGGCTCCTCTCAGCCAGCAGGATGTCAGGAGCGAGGACACATGATGAGAGAGTGAACAGATGCCAGGGGCCTCTGGGAGATGTAAATACAAGACGCCATCGAGGTGACTCAGGCTTGGCGGGCACTTAGAGGGCTGCGTAATAGCCTGGGGCTGCTAACGAGGGGTGCGGATGACAGCCTGCAGGGACCGTAGGCCTCTGTGCCATATGAACTATTCCTGGAGAGAGGCAGCTCCGCTTCATGCGCACCACCAACACAAACTGCATCCTGGGGGCCACAGACAGGGAGGTAGAGACGCTGTAACAGAAGCAACCCGGAAGCAGGCTGCTGCCCAAGAAGTCAGGGAGAACCCGACAGCCTGAGGCAGGAAAGCAGGTAGGCCTCCTAGCTCTTCTCCAAGAGCTCAGGGCTTCCACAGAGAGGGGGTAGCAGAGGCTAAAAGGAGTGGTGGCCTTGGGCAAGTGATCTTTCCTATACTATTTCCTGTAATTGCAGAGAACTGCGCCCATCTTATGGGCTGTGTGAAGGGTAAATAGGATTACCTGTGGTGAAACGAATCTCTTACAACACTGGACACACAGCAAGCTCTAAGGAAATAGCCAGTTCCCCCCACACCCCCCACAACATCAACCTTCATGTAACAGATTAGTCATGGCTTTCCCTTCCTCAGAGAGGACTCTCTTGGCGGCCTGGCCATTGTTCTGTAGTACATTTGTGCTTTGTTCTCTCTGAATATGTCATCGTATATGAAGGGTCAGTTTTATTTGTTCCCAAACACCCATTCATGCCAATTATACTTGCTTGTGAATTATATAAGTTAGTTATTCCTTTAAAGACACTATTAAAATAGACGTGTGAAAAGAAAACAAGTATAGTTAGTTCTCTGTGGAACCAGAGGGGCTGCCCTGGTTGCTGACAGCATCCCTGGAGCAAACCCTCACTCACTTTCAGCCACTCATGGCTATGTGTCTCAGCCAGGCCTGGGTCCCTCCTCTCTCATGGGCTGAAGCTGGTAAAACAAAACACTCTTGCCCTCTGGAGAGAGCTAATGAAGCCTTCCTGGAGACAACAGTACCTGAACAGCATCTTGGAAGCATCCCCATGTTCTGGGCTGGGTGCGAGCCCTCCGCTTTCGTGGGCAGCCGACAGCAGTAAAGGGTCACCCAGGGAGACAGCCCCACCAAGGTCAGGGTCATCAAACAGCTTCAGGGCTGTGGGAAGAAGCAGCAGACGGTTAAAGAAGTGCTGGCCTGTCCTCAGATGCAAGAGAGCAGTCCTGCTAAGCCTCCCATGACACCCCAGTGGGCAGGCAAGGAAAGCAGAGTGGTGGGAGCCCATTGGGCAGAAGGACGGAAAAAGGGCAGAAGTTCTATGAGTCTCTGAGCTGCCTATTCACCGTGGCCCGGTTCTGTCCTATTCCCTGAAGGCTTCTCACTGCTGGGGGAAGTGGTCTCTCAGGACATTGTACCTGGCAGGACTGGACCCGTGAACTTGCCCACAGGTACTAATGAGCCAGTCCTGCGAGGCACCCACCAGCCACAGATCTTGCCAAGGTCATGAGGAGTAGGGGCAACAGATATGAATTGCCCATAGGGGCCCACCTTCAGTAAGCACAGGCCTTCCCAACCTCTCCCATCTGAACCTCTCATGGCTGCCCCTTTGGGAGTATCAATCCTAGCTCTACTTGAAGCATCTTTTCCCAGTGGAGCTGGCTAGGACCCCTGGCCTTTTGGGATCTGCCACTGCACTTCCTCCCAGGATGCCCGCTGTCCTATGGGAACCCATGTTTGGGCTCAGCTCTGAAAGAGATTTGTGCTGTGCTAAATTTTCAGGTGACTCAATCTATCTTTCTCTCCCCATGGGCTCTGAGAGTCTAAGGCTGAAGATTTGAGCTGGACCTTCCCTTGGTGGATTCTTACCAAGCAGTGTATGAATCAATAATTTACCATCAGTTCTCTCCCTGGCATGAGGAAAGGTCAGAGACCTATGGAGAAGTCCCAGAGCTGCTGAGCATCCCACTGAACCCTGTTCCATGCCATGCAGCAGAGTCTATGTGGGTGGCATACGCTCATTAAAATGAAAAACTGTACAGAGCCTCATGCATGCCCAAGGTAGGCCAGCATCCGCTTTCCACTCACAATTCCAGGGAGCTCCAGGGCCCATGTGGCCACAGATGTAATTAAGGAACTAGGTCTCTAAGCAACTAAGAAAACGGTCCATTCTCTTCCTTTATAGGACATTCAGAGCATGCAATCCCCAAATGTTCTAGCCTGTGGGAACAGCTGGTGTGAGGGACAGCAGCAGGAAATCTCTACATACCTAACCTGTATTCAATCTAAACCAGGACAAGACGAGATCCTCTTGCTCAGGGACACTGGCAGCCACCAAGCTCCGTGCCAACACCAGGGACACCATCAGTACTCACAGTCCTGTGTGGTCTCCAGAGGTCTCTGGGGGGACACCTTCTTGTCTGGGCTGAAGAGCCCTGCATCAGGGTCTACCTCTTCATCAAAGATGGTGAGCCGAGGTGAAGGCTTGGGTTTTGTGGCCACTTCTGGGAGTTTCTTGGGCTTCTTCGAACTGGAGTGAATACACAAGGTAGGAACTCTCAGGTGTGTATACCGGTGTGCACAGGTGGCCTTCTGGGCATTCCCAGGCCCCCAGCTCAGGAGAGGACCACAGAAAGGCCTGGGGATAACCCAACCACAGCAATCTTGGCAGGTGAAGCAATCTCAGCGGTCCTCAAATCTCCATCTGACAGGTTCTCCTGGCCTAAGGCAGTCAAACAGGGGAGAGGAGGGAGATGGGAAGAGGCAGAGCCGAGCGTGTGCTAGGAACGAGCTTTGTTATAATCTGACAATAGAGTGGAGAGACGCCTGCAACTGAAGGGGTCACATACTGTGCTCAGGTGTGATGGGCAATGGGAAGGGCAGGGAGAAGCCAGAGACTACCTGAACTAGACACTGATGGCCAGACAGCTCCTAACCCGGAAGGTCCACTCTGGTGTTCTGCCACCACATGTCCTGACAAGATGCTTTTCTTCTAAAGGTCAGCGTGCCTAACAGAGATCTCCTGGGTCTTGGGCTCAGAAAGCTGTACTCCATCGTCATCGTCATGACACCAAGAGAGACAAATGTGCTCCACTTGAATATCCCTTTTACAAAGCCCAGGAGACAGGACCATGCAATGGTGCTGCCCGTATTTAGGGTGGGTTTTCCAACTCAATTAATCCAATCAGAAAACCCTTCCCAGATATGCCCAGAGGCTTGTCTTTTGGTAATTCTAGATTCCGTCAAGCTGACAGTATTAACCATCACACAGCCTAAGCCTCTGTTTCACCTCACATGTCCGTCTTCTGTCAGCAGTGGACCTGCGCCCTGCCCTTCTCTCAACTTCTGTGGGTCCCTGGGATAGCCTACTCCTTTGTGAAGTTCCTCTGGATTCAGCCCAACTTGGCTCTGCTACACCTGTTCACTGACCAATGAGGCCTTGCCCTGGGATGCTTGCAGCAGGAAACTGGGGGGTTTCTGGGAGGCAACAGTTTTACTGCTTGGTCCAGGTGGACAGGCAACCTTCATGTAGGCAGATCACATGATCTGAGCTCCCTTTGTGACCGACACTGCCTCCAGATCACAAACTTGGTTTTATTTTAACAAGCTGACCTCACGCCTAGGGGCTGCCACATTAGACATTTTAAGATTCCCACTTTTTTTTTTTTTTTTTTTTTTTTTACTGGAAACCAGGATTGCTTTTGCCTGAATGCCTGGCAGCCAGTTCCACTGGACTGAGGTCATCTCTCTGAGTTCATGTTGGCAACACTGTGGCAAAGTACACAGAGCCTGATGGTTGCCAAAAACTTACACAAACTATCCAATGGCAGATAAAAATAGCAGGTCTCTGGGTACAGCAAGGCCAGGGACTCTGAGGTGACTATTCCCACGGTTTGGAGGCAGATGAATGTGCTGGCTAGTTTTTATGTCAACTGGACACAAAGTAGGGTCATCTGGGAAGAAGGAATCTATTTTGTTTTTTTGTTTGTTTGTTTGTTTAGCCTTTTCAAGACACGGCTAGCCTTGAACTCAGAGATCCACCTGCTTCTGCCTCCCAAGTGCTGGGATTAAAGGCGTGGAAGAAGGCATATTAATTGAGAAAATAACTCCATCTGGTTGGCGGGTAGGCCAGTCTGTAGGGCATTTTCTTAACTGAAGGATGATGTGGGAGAGGGCCCAGCCCCCTGTGGGAGATACCACCACCGGGCAGGTGGTCCCAGGTTGTATGAGAAGGCAGGATGAGCGAGCTACAGAGAGCAGGCCTGCATGCCTGGCAGCAGCACTCCTCCATGGCCACCACATGGGCTCCTGCCTCCAGGTTCCTGCCTTGAGTGCCCCGGATGATGGCTGTACCACAGGCTGTAAGATGAAATAAACCCTTTCCTCCCCAAGTTTTCATGTTGTTCACAGGGTCTCATCACAGCAAGAGAAACCCTAACTGAGGGAGCAGCCTAGCTTGCAGCCATAGCCGAGGGCAGAGATCCTGTGGAAGTCAGGAAGGTACCTATGTGGAAGGCCATCCACTGGGCATCAGTCAGGGTGGCCTCAGGTGCCAGATGGAGAAGCAGCGGTTCAGAGGAGCCGAGTGTCTAGTGGAGACCAAAGAGCAGGCTGGGCACTTTGGAGCTAGGAGTAGGGTAGTTACGACTTCCCATCCTAGGCTCTTACTCCTTACTTCTCATGAACAGGATTGCCCTTGCTGTCTGCTGGGGAGAAAAGTGGCACATTTCAAGGGCAGTGGTGGCATCTGTGTCTCTATCCCGGTATTTGCACTTCTTCAATCAACATGGACCACCACGGTGAAGTGCCTGCTTGGCACCGCTGCAGGCTGCCCCTGCCTATGCTGCTGGGGAGGGTGAAGGGAACCAGGATCTCTAGCCTCACAGTGAGCACCCTTCAGAGGCCTCAGCTGCTCCTCGTGGGAGGGCTCCCCTTCATTCTCATCCATCACGTAGAATCGACAGTTCTGCTGAGCCCTGAAAGGGGATGCTAACAGAGGCCATGGATCTAGCAAGGATGACCACACTCCAGATTCCCTGGGCCAATATGCCTGGAGGGCCCTGGAATCTCTGTGCGTGTCTCTTTGTGGAACGCAATCATCAGTTGGGTTTGGGAAGCCCTGGACCAGCCCTGGGGGACAGGAAGAGAACTATGGGCTCTGTTTCACCACCAATAGATCCATTGATCACTTATTATAACATTCATGCTTGGCCCCTGGCCCTGGATCCAGTGGTCCTTGCAGCATTGATTGGTCCAGCAGCTTCAGGAGGGCATGCTGGGAGCTTTGTCCTCAATGTGCTATACTTCTCTACTCAGAAACCACATTCAACGCACAAGCTACCCAGACAAAGGGCCCAGAGGGCAGGGAAGCAAAGTTTCCTATGGCTCAAGAGCAGTAGGAAACAGAGCAGGGAATGCCTGAAGAGCAAGGGAAGCATGAGAGAAAAAGCAGGAAGCCGCGCTACGCTTCCCTGCTTCTGCTCATTCTGGCCTTGACTGCACAAGTGAGGCTGGACTGTCCTTTTGGGCAAGTTTCCTCCTTAAACTAGACTCACATCTTTGTCCTTCTCTGATATCTGTGATTTTTGCTGAACTGAAATAAAGTAACTGTTCCGCTCAGGAGTGGCTCAGCCAGGCACTGTGTGTGCGCCGCCTCAACCCACCGAGGCATCCTGTCCTCCAGTTCTCCAGACCTCCCAAGGGAAGACAGGGGACATTAGGGGACATGGAGCTTTGGGACCGGGATGCACCAGGGTCTTGTCTGATCCATCCTAACACTGCAGCAAGGTGCTCAGCAAATAATAGAAGGAAGAAGGTAGGCAGGCATGAGGGCATTTGTCCTCTGTGCAGCTGGATAGTCACCAGATAGAAGGAAGACAGGTTATCTGACTGGAAGGAGGGATAGAAACAAGCAGACAGACAGAGACACAGAGTTCTAACACATCTCTAATTTGGAGCGTTTTGGCTTGTCCAGGGAGGAGACTGGGAGTGAACGTCACAGCATCAGTCTCAGAGCTCATGGTTACAAAGGCCTGTCTCTATTCCATCACTATGCTCTTCCAACGATATCTCTTGCCAGCCTTTCAGCTGCAAGGAGCCTGGCCATTCCAGCCCCCCACCCCCACCCCAGTGCCTCCTACCACCAGCGCTCACCAGTCACCTCCCACACAAAGGTGCCCGCGCTAGGTGATGCAGACAGACAGGCGTGAGATGTGCAACTGTTCCCAGAGGCTGTGGGCTGAGCAGTCAGTCACTGACACCGGTCATTTCCATAGAGGAAAAACCAGTCTGTCACAGCTGGAGCACAAAGGGTAGAGGGGTCAATGAGGGCTCAGGGAGGAATCCCTGGAGGTGGTAATGGAAACAGGCAGCTGGCCGAGCAGGCTGAGGGTAGAAACGCATCTTTGGCTCTTGTGTACCGGCTGCCAGTCACCCTGCATACTCTGCAGGAGCCCAACTGTGGTATATATCCCTGTAGGTAATGTCGAGCAGAGGGAGGGGGAAGCTGTCCCCTCATGAAACTTTGCTCATAGAGCACGGTCTGGCTGAGGAACACAGCAGCATGAGTGGCGGGCGAGGTCAGGGTAAGTGCTGGAGGAAACGGTAGGACACCATTACAAGGACTGTAAGTGATGGATGGGGTCAGTCACTCTGGGGTTTGAGGCACTGGGGCTCTGAGCATTCCTCCTCCTATGCTATCCTAGGCCAATGCCTCCACCCAGCTGTCCACAGACACACAGCTCACCCTCAGCACTGACAGGAGACAAAGCCACTTACTGACATAAGATTCATTCTCCTGTCATCACCAGGGACAGGGCTGGGTCTGCAGCCTGACTTCCTGGTGAAGCTGCCTGCATCCTGATGGCTATCTAAAGAGGCATCTTGTCCAGCGCGGGCTGTGTGAGGTAGGCAGGGGTCCCTGGACGGCCACAGGCATGTGTAAGCATGTTCGTGCTGGTGCACAGACTCCAGTTCTCCTGCTGTGTGCCTGACAGGAGACAGATGCACAGCCGGGCCACGTTCAGAGGCAGGGAGATGCTCGGCAGCTGCTGCCGACAGCTCCAAGGCTCTGCCTGGCCAGGAAGTGTCTCACTCCCCGTGGCTCATGCACTTCTGGTGACAGTGATTGACACATGAGAGCAGCCTCCCCTCTGGCCACCCAGGGGCCTTTCGGAGCCGCTGTAGCTTCATCTACCTCCCACAGCAACCAGTGATGGGCACCAGCTGTCCTGGACGTGAGACTAACAGAGAGGGTCTCCAGACACAGGCAGCCTGCTTGGATTTGGACAGAAGGTTGGGAGTACGTAACCACAGACACAGACCACCTTCAAAGCCACAGCCATGCTTCACCAAATATGGCAACAATGACGCAACTTTCCTGCTGTTAAAAAGAAAGCATTTTTCCTATCTTCACAAAATTAAATTCAGCTATTTACTTCAACTGGAGAAAATTCTTAGGGTGCCACTAAACGATCTTTCTCTGTATGCGCAGGTGCACGTGTGTGCATGCCTGTGTGTGGGAGACAGTCTCGGCCGTCATTTTCCTGACACTTTCCACCTTGGCTTTTTGAATCAGGGTCTCTAGCCAGCCCGGAGCTCAGCAAGTAGGCGAGGATAGCTGGCCAGTGCTCTCTGGGGAATCTGTGTCTCCAGAACTCCAGTCCCAGGATTATGGGCATATGCCAGCACTTCAGGCTTTTTATATGTAGGTTCTGGGCTTATTTGGGCAATCTCCCCAGTCCATAAAAAACTTTCTGAACTTTATCCCTGGACAGCTTTAACTGAAGCAGTCCATACAAAGCTAGCTTCCCTGGAGCAGCAATTGCCAGGAGAGAGAACCATACCGAGAATCAGGCTGCGTCACAGAATAGACTGGAGCTTCAGAGAGAGAGGCTGGGTGACACCATTTCATTTTCTCTGACTCACACTTACCATGTACCACCAGGAAACCAAGGGGTCTCACCTGCAGGGAGTCAACTCTTTGCCCTAAGGTGAATGTCCAGCCCTGTCTTGCTGTAATCATTCTAAGAGATACAATATGCACAAGGGGACAAGGCGGGCCAGGTTACTCTGACCAGAACCTGCAGCAAACAGCTCAGGAAGCCAAACCCTTGCAGATGTCAGTCCTCAGGGGCCAAGCATGATCAATACCTGCCAGGTTGCTTAATTGTCACCTTCACTACCAATTTAGTGGGGCCAATCAGAGAGAGCAAGCCAAACACACACCCTTAAGGATTCTCTAAGATCCAGGCTATCCTGTCTATAGGTGCCCATGTTGACAGATTCCCAGTGACAGTGCAACCCTGCCTTCCCTTTTGTCTGTGAGGCTCCTCAAGCCCTGCCTGCCTGGCTGCCTGCCTGCCTGCCTTGGTGTCTGGCAAATGCAGGTGCTGGTGGTCAGGTTCACCACCCTGGCTACTGCAGAACGAGCCTTTGTTGTCTCTTATTTGAGCAGTCTTTTATTCTGTCCCCATCAACATCCCACAGTATTCCAGTCGCTGGCACGACCGAAGAAGCTGGCTGCCACTGCTGAAGGGCTGTCCATTGCCACCCACGTCACCCAAGCAGAGGGCAAGTGGATAAAAATGGAAAAGTCTGGGAGGGACGGGTGGCACATGCCATTAGTCATAGCACTCAGGAGACAGAATCAGAAAGATCTCTGAGTTCCAGGCCAGCCTGGTCTACAGAGTGAGTTCTAGGACAGCCAGCGATATGCAGAGAAACCCTGTTTGGAAAAAGAACCAAGCAAGCAAACAGAAAACTGGAGAAGTCCAGACCTGGCATAGGCAGTGGTCTCAGATGGGCATGAAGAGACCTGTCCTGAACCATCCCTCTGGTCACTGAAACGCTTACTCTCTGAATGCTCCTCAACTCTGTCACCCAGAGCCCTGAGTTGAGCCTCCCAGTGAACACAGACTGTCATGCTGTGAACGTTTGACAGCCTCAAGCAGGAGGACACGTGCTCCCGTGACCATCCCTGAGGAATCAGGTAAGCATTAGTTCCACCTAGAGCTCAGCCAACCCTTTCTTCCCAGGGGTAGAGCTGAGCTGTTCAGGTGCGGGAAGGGCAATCCCTGTACGCACATAAGCTATTACCTGGCGCTGAGATCTGCATGAAGTAGGAACCTTCTATGGTTCATCTGATCTGAAAGACACACAAGGCCTCAGGAGGAATATGAACTAGTTACAACATTTCACAGAGAGCTTTCCTTTCTTCCTTTTTGACTCTTGGGCCTATAACCTTTAGGGCTTTGATGGGAACGGTAAAAGCTGATGGAAGGCTAGACAGCCCTCACTCCACCGCATCGGAGGTCTCTTTGCTTCTGAAACCCTAACCGTTTCACAACGGAAGGAGCCACAGCTCTTCAGCGAACTGCCTGTGGCCTGCTTCAAAGCTGGGATCTTAATGCTGAACTCTACTTTGGGGGTGGTCAGACATCTTAGAGCTCCGGCTTTCTCACTGCCTTTCAGACTGCGCTACAAGAGGCCCCGGTTTCTTTCAAAGCTGTCTAGGGCCACTTTGGAGGCCAACGATCGAGTTCGAATGCCTGTTCGAAGGAAGGCAATTCTACTTGGGTCTGCTTTTTTTACATTACGGAGCCTGTGTGAAGCTTTTCTCTGGAAAAGAACCTTTCGCTACTGAAATAAAGAGGGCACGAACCACTGTGCTAGCCATAGTCTCTGGAGTCTCTTCACTGAGGCTGGGCCCGGAGCAATTGATACCTGCATGGGAAACACAGTAGCAACGGATATCTTGTTGGTAAGGGTGGCTCAATGGTTTGACTCTGCCTCCCTCACTACTTTGGGGCCAGTCAGGACCTGGGATGGTGGAGGTACTCCTGGTGTTTCCCCTGTGGTGTCTGGTCCTCAGAGACCCTCTCCAGTGGGAGACAGCCAGCAGAGAGCGTCAAGGGGAGTTGCAGGAGGGATTAGAAGAAAAGGGGATGCCCTGCTCTTCTCTCTCCTCTCTCAGGCTTCTGCATACTTTGGTGCCTCGGCTGCTGAAGTGTGAGCGTGAACATGACACAGAGGGCTCACTGACAGGGTCTGGGGTTCCACACAGGGCGGAGGGGGCCTGGCAGTCTGTATCCCCGTCTGGTTCCAGGCCCTAACTCCTCTCTGTTATAAAGAGGTAGCCAGCAAAGGCCTCATTTCCGGCTCAAAGTCCCCAAGAAAGGAGTGATGACGGTGTCATTTCTTTAGCAAGAGGCACCAAGGAAGGCTATTCAAGGTTGCTGGGAGGCAGCAAGGGGGCAAGGCTGAAGCCGCCCCAGCCCGAGAGCTCCTACCATAGATTCTGGATGCTGGGTGTGCAAGTCTAGGAGGACCAGCAGGGGTTCTATGGACATTCAAAAACCGAAGGATCATCACAGAGCAGAAATTTCATCCAAATACGGCAAGTCAGTATTATTTTTGTACTCAACACAAGCAGTTATTCCATGGAAAACTGAAGCAAAATCTATATAAAAAAACGACGACAAAACAGTATCCAAGGCACTGTCTTTGCTTGAGTCTTGGGCCCTCCCCTTTGAGAGTCTGAGAGGCCAGCCTCACAGACAGGCAGAGACAGGCTGTGTCCTCTGTCACTAGAGGCTGGAGAAGAAGTGGCAGGAGGCGGTGTTTGGATGGGCAGGGTGGAAGGGAAGAGGGACCTCCGGCAGGGCAAATGTGTAGTCCCCCAGGGAGCCTTTATCAGCCTGGGGGCCCTGTAGAACCTTCAGGGACCTTGCTCTGGGGCTGTTACTTAGAAGAAAAGTTCCAGAGAATGAAAACTCTGTATCCATGAGTTCCCTGAGTTCCTTCCAGCGACAGCAAAAGCCTGTGGAAGGCACCTCAATGTCCACAGGCTGGGCCCCCCCAACAATGCCACTTACAGTGTTTGGGCCTGTGAGACTGGCTCAGAGTCTGGGGAGATATAGCAGTGATGTGGAGAGAGAACTAACAAAGACGTGAAAAACACCAACGTGTGGAACCACAGATCTGAAATAATCCCACAGTTAAAGGAGATGTGAATGCGAGAAAGCAGCTGTGTTCCTGGGAGAAAGGATTTTTCCAGTGCTTTCAATTGCTCCCAGTGAGGAGAGTTTTTTGGTTTTTTGTTTTTTTCCACAATGAGAACGGTCCCTAGCACAAGACAGTTTTCTCAGAGCCACAAAGACGCTAAGATAGAGTTGAAGATGGAAAGTATGTATGACAGAGAAAGGCGCCCGAGACAGAACATTAATTGGAAAAGCAGAGCGTGAAACGGTGTGTACGCTGTGTCTGGGGTCCACAGGGCACCCGGGCAGAGTCAGAGAAAAACCCCAGAGAAGAAGAGGCAATGCCATTTGAATGCACTAGGGTGTAGGTTTTTTCCTGCTCCCTAAGAGTGTATAACAAATCCTTAGTCAGAGGCAGACTGAAGAGACAAAGAAAAGCCACCAGGCCAGCCAGGCTCCATCTTTGTGCCAACTGCTCCCACCCTTGCAGACAGTCCTGACATGGAGCTCGAGCGCCTCCCTGTGGCCACATTGGGGAATGCCTGAGGCTGAGCAGAAGGAAAGCTGTTCCAGAAAGGTCCTGGGCGGAGTGTGCCTGTGTGAGCCTGTGTGTAAGTGTGTGTGTTGGGTAGGGGGATGGAGAGTGGGGGTGCTATGTGTGCAGAGGAGCAGAGGAATGCAGATTATAAACCTCTCCTATTCTACCAAAGGGTGAGGTGGCCAGCCCTTGTGTCCATGAGTGGGAAACCTGACCCCAAGTCTCTGCTCTGGCACATACCAGGTGCCCTGGTTAATTTTTGTTGTTGTTGTTTTGTTAACTTGACCCAAGTTAACCCTTTCTTCCCCCAAGCTTCTCTTGGTCACAGTCTTCATCACAGCAGTAGAACCCGAACTAGAAAGCCAGGCTTTGGCCACGCCCCTGGCCGATGAGTCTTTTGATTTCCCCACGTGTAAAAGCCTCCCCTAGCTCTTGCCCCATTGCCAAAAGATGACTGCAGTTGGCCTCAAGCCCTGGGTCGGCCACTCGGGGCTGTATGAATGAGCTCAAGCCACCTGATTCTGAACCCCAGTGTCCTACCATGGAAAACAAAAGCAACGCCAGTATCAGCCTCCCAGGGCTGTTTGCCACGAAGCATCGGCAATGGGCCCAGAAAGCAGTTTGGCATGTCATGAATCTTTTCACAAACAAAGTGGTGTCGGAGCCATCAACACCGAGCACACTCAACGAGGCTTCCCATGTTCTTGAACCTTGCTCGGTCTCATATGAAGCATATACACGCGTGTCCTGACGTACGAAACATTTAACTGCGGGTCACGGCCAATTTCCAAAGTGCTGTCTCAGAGGTAACACGAGTTCCCGCAAGCAAATGCCAATTAGCTCAGTTCCTGGCATTGAAAAAGCTCTCGAAAAAAACATCCCTTATTATTCCTGACAGGGCCGATAATACCAACTGGCGTCACATGGGTCCTTAAAAGAAAATCTGGCAGGAAGGGGAGTCCTCTTGGTGCTGTTTTCCCAGAATCCAGGAGCCAGGGCCCCCCAAGAGCACAGCGCTCGCTGCAGGTGGTCCTAGGCTGGCTGTCATGCAGCCTAACGCTGCTCCCATCCCAGCTCTGCTACTAGAGTAAGAAATCCAAGGCAGCACATGCCAACTCCAGGAGCATTTTCCTACCCAAAAAAGGAGCCACTATGCTAACTATGCTCTTCAGCCAAAGGCTGGTGAGGCCTCAAAAGTCCATTTCGGTTTGGCACTGTTCACGGTTACTTAGAACGACAGATGGCAGGCGTTCAAACAATGCCTTATCCTTAACAAAACAAGGCCCAGGCTGGGCCCTAGGGCTGGGAGAGGCTGATAAGGAGGAGGTGTTATAGGCTTCTCCCCATTCACCCTGGCATCCTTACTGCCTGACCCTGGGGGAACAGACCACTGTTCCAAGCTCCACTGGCTTGGAGGCTATTGGGAGGACACTGATTCCCCTGCTGCCGTCTCTGAGCCTGGACACTTTTGCCCACTGAGAGGCCTCATCTCCTTTGTGGTGGTCTCACAGCCCTGCAGCCCAAGGCTCATGTATCACACTTGGGAGGAAAGGACAGTGCTGGGTGGGCAGCATTTTGGGGACCTCAGTTCATATCACACGAAACATGCCTCCGTCCAATCTTCCAGTGGCTCTGGTTTCAGGCAGGCCTCCTCTGTCTGTACAGTGAGGCTCACAATGTGGAGAAGGGTGCCCCGGCCCCTGGTCTGGTTCTGCTGAAAGTGCAGTTTATGATGGCAGCTTATGTCAACATCTACGCATCCTAGATACTTGTCCCCAGAGCCACAGGCAGTGGGTACTGTCAAGAGCCCATTTACTAGGGAAAACTGAGGGGAGAGGCAGAGGGGCCAGGGAGCCAGGGCTACTGAAGGACGGAGCTGGGATTCAGGCCCCAGCAGTAAGCCCTCAAACTCAGTGCCAATCCGGCACCATTCTCCACCTACAGCTGCTGCTTGCAAGGCAAGGAACAGATGAGACACAGTGTGTGAAGTACAGAGTAGTATGCCCAGCACAGAAAATATTAGTTGCTCTTTGCTTAAGCCAAGAAGGAAAAAAAAAAAATTCTTGGATGGCTGAGTAGCAGGTTTCCATTAGGGAAGCCCTTGCGTTCTCAGCCCACGTCCTCTGGAGGACCTGTGGTAGGAGATGTCAGGCTCTGTGTCTCCTCCTCCAGCCTGTGCCCTGAGCCCGTGACCAGCACAGCATGGTCCATGCAGCCAGGACTCAGGAGCAGCTCACTGATTGGCTGAATGTGTCCGAGAGGAGTGGGCCTAGCTGGATTGCCTCTTCATCTTCTATTGGAGTGTGTATGAGCCTGTGAAGGGGACAATCCTGTCACTGTAGTCAACACCTGCTGGCCCTGATAACCACATATTCATGAGGTTTCCAACAAGTCCTGGGGGAGCTAACGGGGACCCTGCATGTTCAAGGGCAAACAAGTCACATTGCCACTCGCTCTGCAGGAAGGAGAACCCAGTCCCAATGCCAGTAGACCGTGTCCAGGAGCCTATACTCCTGAGCTATGCTGGGATTAACTCTGTTGGAGTTTAGCCACAGATGGGGGATGTGACGAGGGAGGGGTGGGTGATTCTGAGCTGAGCCACAAAGAGAGGGTGATACAGAAGTGGAAGCAGAGCAAATTCTGCTGAGCACACCAGGTTAAAGCTCCATGGCCCAGCCCCACTGAGCCAATGACATGAACACAAGTGGAGACTCACCGCATGATACCCAGGGGATCCAGCACCTCTTCCTCCTCCTCTGCTTCCTCCAAGGATTTCTCCACATCCTTGCTACCCAGGCCCAGTGTGGGCGGTGGCACTTCATCCTGCTGTTCAAAGAAGTCAAACGCCTCATCGATGTCCCCTGGCTGGCTGGCTGTGTCATCTAAGACAGAGGGATCTCTGGAGGCAAGGCCTGTAGCTCCCGGGGATCTGGTGCCTGCGGAAGAAAAAGAGGAGTTTGATGTCCACTTTCAAAGAGGTACCGCCACACCCACCCTCCGAAGCCAGGTTCTGAGGCTGAGGGCTTCCTGTGACCGCCTGGGACCAAATTCTGCTTCAGCCTGAGTGAAGAGGCTGAGCTATCCCCCTAAGTGGTGCTGCTGAGGGATTCGTTGGTGTTGACCCCACCACGGGGAATGTCAGAACAAGCCTAAGGCAGGGGCTCCACGATTTCTGTGGCGCAGTGTTGCATGAACTTTTCTCAGGTAGACTTGGACAAATCTCTGTTCATCCCAGATAGAGGACTGCCTGAGAACAAAGGGAGGAGTCCACCCATGTCTAACAATGTGTGAGGTTAACTGCGGTTACCTACAGGAGCATGAGTGGCTTAAAAACAGTTACAGTATGCAAGAAAAGCCTCCCTCCTAACAACTGTTAACTGCTCGTCCATCTGTCAGTTTATCTGTCGGTCGGTCCATTTGTCTGTTTGGCAATCCATCCATCCATTCATCCATCTACCCATCATCTGTCTCTCCACCCATTAATCTATCATCTCTCTGTCTATCCATCTGTCTATCTACCTATCTATCCATCAATTTCTGTCCCTCCATCTGGCTGGCCTACCTGTCCCCTGGGGAGGGGTGGGGCCTTGTGGGTCCATCCCACCCCAGTGAGGAAAGGTTAATGGATTTTACCTGTAGTCATATACAGGTAAGTGATCACAGCTGCTAAGAAATCAAGAGGGCAACAGATGTGTCACGCCAGAGGACAGCATGCCATAGCACCTGGTATCACAGAAACCACCAAACCCATGCCCACGCCCATCAATCCATTGTACACCAGCCAGTGTACAAATGAGGCTTGAACTGGATTGTCTCTTTCAGAATGTTTTACCATAGTAAGTCCTGGCAAGGGACTCCGCTGGCCTAACCATAAACAGACAGCTCCAAGAGCCCGCATAATCAGATTGCCACCCGCATGAGTGCACTGAGTACGTGGAAGATTCCACAACAACCTGGGATCACCCCAGGACAACGGGGCTTACACCAGTGCTTCTCAGAGCATGGTTCAGAGACAGGTGTTTATGGTAAGTTCAGAAAAGGGAAGCAAGCGCTCAGAAATGTCCCTAGAGGGCCTGACATCATTGTAGCTTCCGAGCACACGGTATTTGTGAATGTATGTCTGTGAGAGGCTGGCAATAAATAGCTAGTTCTCCCCCACAGACAGTTTAAGAAGCGTAGGTTTGGACTGTTTGTTCGTCTCTATGCAAGCAGTGACTGGGTGGTTATCCTTTAAAACAGTCACTTAAAAAATAAAAATCACTCAGCCAGCCGTGGTGGCACACACCTTTACTCCCAGCACCCCGGATGCAGAGGCAGGCAAGATCTCAGCGAGTTCGAGACCAACCTGGTCTATGTAGTGAGTTCCAATACATCCAGGGCTACGTAGAGAGATCCGGTCTCAAATGAATGAGACAATGAATGAATGAATAACTATTACTCAGTAGTTGAAAGCTTAGAAAGCGTTCTTCACCCTTCACATTTGGTTTATGGGACTTATGCCTCATCCTGTAAAACTTGGCGACCCACAGGATTAGAAAAGACCAAAGTTAAATGACTGACTGGAAGAGGGAGAAGGTCAGGGGAGAGAGAGATAAGCGCCATCCACAGGTGCAGCCTGGCCCTACCATTCAGGACACAAAGTGCATATACTTCCCCAACAGAATGTAAGCAGACAGGAGTGCTGGAAGGGGGTGGTGTTTGCATCACCAACCCCTGGTGCTAGGCTCTGTTTAAGCACTTCTGTGTGTTAGTTCATACAACCCCCAACACCTCCATCAGGAAATCCCTTCTCTAATAGAGAACACCGGTCAAAGAGAGAGCGGGGGTGGGCCCCCCCCCCGATGCTACACAGAAGAGCTTGAGATCCCCAGTGTTGGGTATAGGGTGCCAGATCACACCCATACTCTCTGTGAGGGGACACGGGCTGAATGTGACACCCACAAGGACTGGGCCAGCAGGTTGGGTGTGGAATTAAGTACGTTTCCTAGATGTCATAGGCTGCCAGGTCTGGTCAGCAGGAGGGATATGTGTACACACAAGTGAAGGGAGGTATATAATGAGGATGGCAGAAAGGCCATGGTGAGGTCACTCTGGGAATACTCAGCTGGCACCCAGAATGTTAGTCCCTTGCGGGCTGGGTCTCCTGCTCACCATCGAGCCTAGGAGGTCATTGAGGCCCAACTCCCTTAAGAGCCTTGCTCAAGCTTGAAGGCCATGTCGGGTAGCAACGGGCCTGCCACTGAGTCACAGTGCTGAGGTGGGTTCTGGTCTGCAGAGACCTCAGGGCTGAGGGACAAAAATCTTGGGTACCTAAGAATTCTAGCAGCTCTGGGCTGCCTGCCAACTGGGCATCCTTGGAGACACAGCGTAGGATCTCATCAAACATGGCTCTCCTTTCCCGGATGTCAGACTCCCCGACAAACAGGACCTTCCTAGGCAGCGGGGGCAAGCTGGCTGCTGGGTAATGACTGCACAGCTTCTGGTAAAACTCCTCAATCTCGCTGTATTTTTTGGAGACCTGGAATGAGAGGAGCATGCAGTTTCCTGAGAGAAGGGCCGAGAGTGAGAAGCTTCTTCACCCTCACCAGATGTGTGAGGGGAGAGCACCCTCTGCTGGCCTAATTATCCCATGCAGGCTCAGGCCACAGACCAGGCAGGCTGAGGGGCCGGGAGGGAGCCTCAAGCCCAGGCTCCTTCCTGCACCATCCAGGGCTCTCATCCATTTGTGTTCCAGCAGGAATATCCGGCAGCTTCCAGCAAACATGACAAGAGCAACAGGGAGCTGAAGTTCGAACGCAAAAATACCTGGTGCCTCTGTGTGGCAGGCATCGCCAAGTGCTGGCCAACAGTACAGATGCCTGTCCTCTGATGTCTGTCCTCTGTGCAACCAGGATGCTGCAAGGGGGTTGGAGGTGGGGAATAGGGAGTGGAGTGGAGGTGAGGCGAGGGGAGGTGTCTGCCAGACCTCAGATATAGCGATCCTCCCTAGGAACCGGCTTCACCTCATGGCTAAGCACCTAAATGCTTGCTTTTCTTAAAAAGCATATATCCTTTCAAGAAAATGCTCACTAATCCTTTTAGCTAACTCATAAAAATTCCAGGGGGATTTCAGACCTGGGAGCATAACTCTGGATTGCATCCCTAGATATCACAGTGTGTTTCTGTACACACCCCGACATGCTTTCCACAGGGCCTGGGCATTACTGTGGGACAGAGCAGCACTATTGTGGCATGTGGAAGTGTCACAGGTGACGGTTCATTCACCCTACTCTGACATGCAGACCTTTGTGGGGGATGGAGCAAACTGCCCTGGACCCCAAGGGCTTCCAGGACGCTGCCCCGCCCTCAGGCCCCAGCATCAAGCCGTTTGTTTGTTTGTTTTCCAACTCCTGTCTCTGAAGACATGGATGCACCGAGCTCAGGTCATCTGAGGTCAGGTCAGACTACCAGAAAGTGCAAATGGCCCCTCGGCGCAGATCCACTCACAGAACACAGAGGAGGCAGAAACCGTCAGCTGACGTACCACCTGGGTTCGACCAAGAGTTGCTCTAGGGAGCGACCAGATGAAAAAATAGCACTGTCCTGGAATGTCCCTTAAAGCTAGATTTGTGATATACCTTCTTAGAATTTGTCACAGAGCTGTACACTCATCATTTTCCTTTTGTTTTGGCTGCCTGGGCTGCCAAGGGCTCTGGTTCATTTTGCCTTATCCTAAGATCCCGAGGTCCGTCTTTCCTACTCACCACTCTGAACTCCTTCCATTAGGGACCAAAGGGTAAATTAGTACGTGAACACATCACTCCTTTTTTGAAATTCTGTGTTCCCTTAGCTTCTACAACTCCAATCACCCAGCTTCGCCCTTCTGCCTTGCTGACAGACTCAGCTGTCTCTGGCCAGCTGGTGCCTCTGGGATTTTCTTCCTTAGCTCTTCTCCCTGCTCTCTACCTCTGCTCTCTGGGGAGCTGCATCTACATCCAGCTCTTAACACCACTTCCGGGCTGATGTCTAAATACCTGAGACTCAGGCCTGGTCGACTCATATGCTGGGTTTCCTGAGGCCGCCCAGTGGGTGAATACTGCATGCTCACCACAGCCTCTAACCTGCTCCTCGCCAGCGTTGCTGAAGGGGGCCGATGTCCCACCTACTGCTTCTGCTGGCTTTGATGGCCTACTGTGTTGCCCTCACAACCAGGCTCCCTGTCTTCTCCTGGTCCCGAAGCTTTGCTGCCACTAGACTCTCTTGTTAAAGGCAGACGGGACTGTCACTTCCCTGCTTAAAACTACCAGGCTGCAACATAAGTCCAGGAACAACTTGTGTCCTGCGTGTCGTCTACCCTTGCCTCCTCCCACGTCATCCCAAGACCATGCTCAACTGCTCAGCGGCTCCCAATTCCCAGCCTTTTCCCAGGCCCTGCGTCCTCTCTCTCGGGAACACTCTTCTCTCCTCTCCTGCTGTTCAACACCATCTTTTTTTCTTTTTTAAGTCAGGGTTTCTCTGTATAGCCCTGGCTGTCCTAGAACTCACCATGTAGATCAGGTTGCCTTCTAACTCAGAGATCCACCTGCCTCTGCCTCTGCCTCTGCCTGGCCTCCTGATACAGGGATTAAAGGTGGGTACTACCACCACCCATCAGCGCCATCTAGTCCTTAAACCACTGTCCTGCCTTTACCTCTTGCACGAAGTTTCCAGAGTCTTTCCTCCAAGGCGTATTAGGTTGTTCCTTCTACACATTTCCAGTCTCCCATGCACTCCGGTCTCCACCTAGACCTCTTTATAAGTCTGCCTTCCCATGGACTCTGAGCACATCTACTCTGGTGTTCCTATCATTCCACACAGAGTAGCGCTCCAGACCCTGGACATGTGCCATATACAGAAGTGTCAGCCCTCTGATGCTACCGCATCCTGCCTGGGCACCCTTAGAGTGGCTGAGGTCCCCGGCTCACCAAGAACTGGACGACATCTTCAGGCCGGTGCTTGGCCGACTTGAACACAGCCAACCGGGTCACCACCAGGATCTGGTATTCCACATGGCCGGACATCATCTTACCCCGTACCTCCTGGTGCTGTGGCACAGTCAGGTCAAGGCCTGTGTGGATATTCTGAACTTGCCTGGGAAGCGAAGGAAGCAGGTCAAGATCAGGTTCAAGTAAGCAGGCTTCTCCAATGACAAGATGCAGGCAGGAGGTCAGTGGGACCCAGGCACTTGGTGCTGGGTCATTCAGCTATGTGTTCTTGTCAGTCTGTCCTTACATTTTTGGGGTATGGAGATCTAAAAGAGGAGCCTGAGTTTGTGAAGGCAGAGCAGGACTGAGGCCCTCCTCAGTTCCAGAAAGGGGAAGGAAATAGCCAATACAGCTCCCCAGCTGGGGAACTAGGATGACACCCAAGGCCATGGGGAAAGCTTCCTCCTCTGGATACTCTACAGTACAGAAACCCCTGTCTATGTAAAGTCTGAACATTCTCTCTGGGCTGCTAACCTATTGCTCTCAGGGAGCTACGAATGCTTGCCAGAGCCATGGAGTGTATTTAATGCAACACACACACACACACACACACACACACACACACACACACGCGAGGCCTGGGGACAAGGCTGTCATGCTGGGACAGCCTACTAAAAGCATGCCATATGCAATGTGTGTGTGTCCAGTGACAGTACACGTGGGCAATACTCTCATCCCGAGTGAGGCCCATCAGCAAGCATGAATCCCTCCGCAGGCTCGAGCTGACTGCCATTGGGGAAGGATCCCAAGGCATCCAGGGCGGACACTAGCTGCAGGATGAGCTACACCAAGCCGGGCCGCCTCTTTACCGATGGCCACGACTGTGTGCCACTGTCACAGGGTGGGGGAGGGGAGTGAGACCAGAGACTAAGGTATGGGTGAAGCATCCAGCTCTCCCAGTAGGTGGTGGGAAGAGACAAGATGGGGGTGAGGTGCGGGTAGGGGGATGCTGCTTGCTCACCCTGAACGGCAGGAGCTAACCACAGCTAACCACACCAGGAACTGAATTCATATCCTATCCCTGTTCCCCGTGGTCTTGATCCTACCAGCAGAGTGTACTGTACAAGAAACGCTACATCTCAGGCTTGGCTAGGGCTGAGTTGGCTTAGAAAAGCCCTGTTTGTCAATTTCTTTGCTTCTGAGCCCAAGTGCAATCAGGCTACCCCGTCCCTCCTTGAAACTCCTGACCACTAACTTTAGGCAAGAGCAGTAAGCCAGGGAACACTATCTCATCTAGCCATAGAATTCTCAAGATGTGGTCCCTAGGACTTGCATAAGCATCTTGCAAGGAAGACACACTTGGGACACTGAACCAGAAGCCTGAGACCACAAATACCTCAAGCCTTGCATGCTATCTTATTTCAGTTGCAACTGTTCAACTCTGCCTTCAGACACAACAGGAAAGCAGCTTCAGACAACACCTGCAGTTCTGGGTATGTCCTGTATGACTGGAATTACGAGAGCGAGTAGTTGGCAGGATAGGGCTCTCGGCATAACATACTCACCTGAGTCCTAAACTAAGCTGCTCAATTGTCATGTGGATACAGGCTCACCCTGATCTGGCTCACACCGCCCTGCAGAGGCCTCACCTGGACTCAAGGCCCTCCAAAGCATCCTGGGCCGGACGCTTCCCTCCAAACCATCCTACCTCATACTTACCCGTAGCATCTCCGTGTGACCGTCAATCATGTTTTAAAATGAACCCATTTGAACAAATGACTCTCCTGTTCCACCTACTCCCCATCCCAGGAAGCACTAAGCTCAAGACAGTATAGCCCTGCAGCTGATCTCCATACCCTTCCCCTCCCCCACAGCCTCACCATTTACAGACCTCAAGCTCAACATTCAGAACACACATAGAACCCACGTAGGCCTCAGCCTCCAATCAGCAGCCACTCCGCTACAACCACACATGGAGTCCAGCCAGTGCCTGCAGAACTTGGGTGCAGCAGCCACGGGGTCTCTGTGTGCCTACTCTTACGGCCGCCCCACCTCCACCTCCACTCTCTTTCCGTCACGCTCAGACTGAAACCTCATGACCTATCTCAACTGCACGCCTCCTCTCCAGGCCACCGCACACTCCCCATGCTCTACTTCAGCACCCTGGCCTTTGGACTGGGGCTCTGTCTTCTCTGCTGAGCGCACATTTCAAGATTTCCTTTCTATAGTTCTCTCCCTTGGCAGGCTTCCCAAGAGCCTGTTCACCTGACATTTCGCAGAAAGATGCCCCTCGACAGCATCACAAAAATTCACATCTGTCACCTGACCTCTCCCCCCATCATTTCACCTCCCTCCTCAGCATTTGCTATATCCTTGACACAGCTCGCATTTTCCTACTGCCCAACATGTTTCCAGCAAAGCCTCATTATTGTATCCTAGAACCTGGATGAGTATCTGAAGCTCACAGAAGAGGTCCCCTCTCCCCCAATCCCCGGAAAACACCTACTGGCTGGATGTGTGCACGAAGCCTGGGAGATGCCTTACGGGAGGGAGGCTGGAAATACCAGTTGATCCCGGGTGCTGGACCACCTCGCCCAGTGGAGATTGCTAAGGTGACAAGCTCCCTGGGTCTGCTGTGACTATCAGAATGGTGGACATGGCATGCCTCCTCTGCACGCTATGCCCACTACCACCCATCGGCATGCTAGCAGCGAGGAAAGCCACTACTCCCCTTCCTAGATGCCAGGACCAAATTCACAGTCACAGTTGTGGTTGGTGTGGCCTCCAGGGGCATTTACTGCTAGTGTGCTCATACCTGCCTATATGGAACTGCCATCTACAGAAAGGGAAACTGAGGCTCAGTGAGAGGAAAGAACTCATTGGGCGGTAAGACAGCTCTTCTACTGCAGTTGAGGCCAGCAGCCTCACCATACCAAGGAGAGCAAGCAGCTTCCATCGTTGGGGTTTATGTACAGAATCATATTTTTCTAGACAGGAAGCTGAGAGTACAACTGAACTTGGGTTGGGGAAATGCATCTATTTACACAATCAGCTGGCATCTGGGCTAGAGTTTATTTTTGGATGTAAAAAGGTAGAACATATGATTATCCCCGAAGTTCACCACTTTGGAGTTACTTACAAAGCAGGGAAAGTGTAGGACCACACCCCTCCCAGCCTTTCCTGGCTCCCCCCAGCTGTGTTCCGCCCGCTGTCCCTCCTGCTTAAGTTCCTGGCTTTCTTCAGGAACAACCGCCAGGGTCTTAGCTCTACTTGGTTGGAGTCCAACAGCAGCGGTGTGCGCCCCTGGCACCTGGAACTTACTGGCCCCTCCCCTCCCGCAGCACCAGTCACTCTGGTGTGGGTGTCCCCTGCAGGGCCAGCTTGTTTGATTCACCTCGTCCCTGGTGTTTAGCATCGGGCTGGTACACACAGAGCTAGCGCTGAAAGGTCTTGGGGGCAGGAAGAAATGACCCCCAAGTACGGACAGGCTGGGGCCAGCTCTATCGCGCTAGTCCCGGGCCTTCCTGGAATCTCGGTTGAGTGCTTGATCCTCTAAGGGGACTCTTGATGGCACGCCACCGCACCCTCAGGGTGGTGGGGAGCCGCGGGATAAACCTCCAGGCTGCTGGGAAATCTGGGACACGCAGGTCGGGGGTCTGGCTCACCTGGAGGTGACGAGCACCGCCGGGGGCTGCATGTCGGCTGCGGGTGGAACGACGGTCACGCGATCCAGCGTCTTGGGCGTTGCTGCGTCCGCGCCCCGCCCCTCTCGGGCGCTGCACAGCCTCTCCGGCCCTGGCCCGCCCTCTGGTGGCAGCGGTCGTGCAAGTCGCAGCTTCTGTGGCCTCGGGTAGTGAGGGACTGGGGCTGCTCAGCCTAGGTCCTCCCATAGCCACCCAAGCCTGGCATTTCTCTCCAACCGTTAGCTGCAAAAGCCCTTCTTCCCTGGGGCCATCCTAACTTAAGGCAGCCAATCAGTCAACAAGGTTCTTCCCTTCTGGGGCTCTGAGCCTTCAGGCTTGGGGGCTGTGCAAAGAACACAGTCGTCCCCAGTACCGGATGCTCAGACCTACAGACTCTCTTTTTGGCTCTCTCCCTACGGTTTCCTGCACACACTCTGGTAGAGGCTGTGGCCTGGCTTGCTTTTGATAGCACTGAAGAGGAGGGCTTGGGCGGTTTTCCCCTGTATGTCGTTGGCTGCACAGACTCACATCCCTACCCCATGAGAATAAGAGAGGCGGTATTACCCGCCATTGTCTGTCTTCTGCTAGTGGTTCAGACTGCAGCCAGGGCCAGCGGACAGGTATAAACTGCTGTCCTGAGTTTCTTGCTCTTCCTAGGGACAACTAGCTACAGATGCTGGGCCACATCAGAAGTAGTATCAAAGGGACAAATTGTGTTCCCTCCTTTATTATTATTGTTATTGTTATTATTATTATATGTGTGTGTGCAGTTAACAGTGCACTTGTGAGATCAAGGACAACTTTCAGGAACTGGTTTTTCTTCTCCTCCGTGGATTCTGGGATGGGGATAGAACTTCCGTGATCAGGCTTGCATGGAAAGTACTCAGTGAGCCATCTCACCGGCATTAAAGCAGAGATTTTAATGTAGCCTCCCCTCCCATCCCATCCTAAGCCACCTTTTCCTTTTTCTACCCTTCCCTCCCATCCCCTTTTGTCCTTTTCCTGCCCATAGCAGAAAGAAATGGAGTCAGAGAGGGCTTTGTAAAGGAGCTGGGTCCTAGAACTAGAATGGGAGGAATATTATGTAGAAGCTCTAGAGACAAGGAAAGACTCAGTGGTGCCTGAGCAGAGAAGGCAAGCAAGAGTCAGGGCATGAAGCACTCAGTGTTTTGAGCTCAGGACTTTGCACTGACCTAGAGACAGAGAACTGTGCACAAAGGAACATTCTGGAAAGCTAAGCTGTGGGCAGCGGTATGAAGATGCACAGACTGCAGAGGACTCCAGAATGGGGGGAAATGGTGAAGGCTGCTGAGGTGCAGAAGAGGGGGCAGGTGTGAGAACCCTGCCAGGAGGTTGGGGCTTCGCACAAGCAGAGGAGTGGAGATGCTTCTGTGCGGCTGTAGCTCTCTGTCCTTAGACTGCTTGCCTGCCATACAGGAGGGCCTGAGTATCATGCCCAAGCACCATGGAAACCCATGGCCAAAAGCTCAATGCTCAGGAGGTCTGAAGGAAAGGAAACCAGAAGTTCAAGGTCATCTATTCCACATCGAGTCTGAGGCCCAGTCAGCCTGAGGTACATGAGACCTTGTCCCCTCCAAAAAAATAATAATAATAATAAATAAAGAAGAATTAAAGGTAAACTTTTGAAAAGATACTGCTATGGTTTGGCTCTTATGAGTGGCTAGATAGTGATCTCTTTTGTGGCTGAACGTTTGGCAGAGCCCTGAAATTGTAAACTGATGAGTCTGTTTTGGACAAGAGAGGTTGCAGGACCTGGGGTATGGAGGCCATTGAATCTATGGTCAGGCCCCCGGGACCTACGACTTGGATGTGGGGTTCTGAGTGGAAGGAGACACCTTTTTTCCAGATGACACCCTTCCCAATGAGAGTTCAGGAGAGAATCTTGAGAGAGTCTAGGAACGCAGAGACCATAGTGGGGACTGTCCATGAGGTCCCAGGCTGCTGGCATGCCTGCCACCAATACCTTGTGAGCTAATAATCCTGGGCTTCCCGGTGATTGGAGCTTGTCCTGTGCGCTACAGGAAGCTCAGCACACCTGGTGCCTGTCAAGAATACCACAGGATTCCTTTGAAAGGGACCCACTTCCTTGCTAGCAACTCCATTTTCTGCTTCCGTGGGTCCCACAGGCTCTAGTGCCTAATTGTGTACAATGTCTGGAATGTGGGATCTAAATCTGATACTGTATGCTTCCTGATCAAATCTGTGGCTGAGGCGGTGGTAACTGAGACCGTGCTGCACAAGACCCTCCCTTGCATCTAGTCTCACCCTGGGAAGACGGATCCTGTGTGCACCTCTCCCAGAGGGAGTCAGACCTCCGTGACACTTGGGGTCTACAGGGGATGTCTGAACTCTGCCCCATCACATCCTAGCATCCCCTTTGTTTCTGTTGAGTTGGGTTGTCTGAGGTTATCTCTGACCCTTAATCGATGCTCCAGGGATCTGCTCACCTCCTGAGTGGTGAACTGGGGGGGGGGGCACCATCTTGCTTGCCATCCAGCCAATGCTCACCAGCACAGCTCGGGAGATTCAGTTTTGCCCAGTGGTGTGCCTTAACCACTTGAGGGGAACTGGAGATCTCAGTGAGGATGTAGGCCCTGGGGATATGAGGCCACCCTGGAGATGGAGAGCAAGTTAGGAATGAAGACAACCATCTTGTGAGCATGAGACACAAACATGGAGGCAACGTGTTCAGGAGGGAAGAACCTGGGATCTGATGGAACTTGATTCCTGAAGCTGGAAAGCTGGATTCAGAAGCAGAGGAGCTAGATGGTATGTATTATATAGAAAGAGTTCATGCTCCTGGCAGGACAGAGATAGATAGATAGATAGATAGAGAGAGAGAGAGAGAGAGAGAGAGAGAGAGAGAGAGAGAGAGAGATTTAAAAAGCAATAAAAAAATCACCTCTCATTTAATGGTAGAAATGACTGCCAACAATGTAGCAGAATCCCCAGAACTATGTTTTTGGAGAGTGTGAGTTTGGGGAATAGCACCTTGAGGAACACCATATTGGAGAGCCAATCACCAATGTGGGAGAGGAACCAAGGTATGGGTGTTCCCCAAAATTGGTGATGTTGGGCGTGACCATTTTGGTTAGAGTCAGCTCTGTGTTTAGAATATTTTATATGCACGGTTCAAGATATTAAATTAAATTCAGTTGTGAATATGACCCTTGATGGCTTCATCAGTGTAACTGTACTTAGAAAAGAATTCCCTATCTAAGCTCTGTCAATACGCATGCGTTCCCATCACATGTTTATTGTCCTCATGTTTTCTGCAGTCCTTTGATTCACCAGAAATTAATGTGGGCTTATATCATGAGAAATGGGTTTTGTAGTTACACCATTCTCTGCAGCAGCCATAGGAGTTACCTTCTGCAGACAGATTTCCCAGAGGTCTTAGCCACATGGTCCCAAGACCTGAATCAGCTTGCCTATCCAATGGCTCTATTGCAGGAATCAAGAGACTATTGGGTCCTGGTTGGCTGAAAGTTTCATCTGAGACCGGAAACCCACCATCTGGTGTCTCCATTTCTGATCTGTAGGCTCTGGCTTTTCCAGCCCTATCATCCCAGATTAGTTAACTTTGTCTCTGTATCGGTGAGCTTCGCCGCTGCCATGATAGACATCATGACTAAAAGCAACTTGGGAAGGGTGAAGGGTTTATTTTTATGTACAGGTCACAGTCCATTATAAAGGGAAAGCCTGGGCAGAAACTCAAGGCACCTGGGGCAGGAACCTGGGGGTAGGAACTGACATAGATCACGGAGGAACAGTGCTTACAGCCTCGCTTCCCATGGTTGCTCAACTTCCTTTCTTGTACAACCCAGGACCACCTGTCCAGGGGTAGCATTGCCCATAGTAGTCAGGACCCTCCCATGTTAATCATTAATCAAGAAAACGTCCCTCAGACATGCCTGCCAACCATTTTTATGGAGGCAATTCCTCAGTTGAGGGCCCCCTTCCCAGGCGACTGTTGCTTGTATCAAGTTGACAAACACAAACCAGCACTATCCCCTTAATCTTTGCATATCTAGAACTGAAGCCCTGGCTTCTTTGACCACAGTTTGAGAAATGGACATTCCAATTTATTGCACAATGGCATCTTTGATTCCAAAAGTCCTTGTTGGTTTTTAATTTTGGATGCTGTCTTAGTTACTATTCTATTGTTGTGAAGAGATCCCATGACCAAGACAACTCTTAAAAGGAAGTGCTTAACAGGCTCTAAGATCAACAATCAATAAGTGGGACCTCATGAAGCTGAAAAGCTTCTGTAAAGCAAAGGACACTGTCATCCGAACGAAACGACAGCCAACAGATTGGGAAAGGATCATTACCAATCCCACTTCTGACAGAGGGCTAATATCCAGTATATATAAAGAACTCAAGAAGTTAAAAAGCAAGAAACCAAATAAT
>CM053755.1:26085106-26103203 GCA_028658305.1 Pachyuromys duprasi
GGGAGGGTAGGAGGGACTGAGGGAGGGGGCTACGCCTGGGATTCAAAGTACCTAACCTGTGATTGATATAAAAATAAATAAATTTAAAAAAAGGAAGTGCTTAGTTGGGAAGCTTCTTTACAGTTTTTGAGGATTAATCCATTGTCGTTATGGCAGGAAGCAGACACAGCGCTGGAGCAGGAGCTGAGAACTTTTACATCCTGATCAACAGGCAGAGGGAGAGACTGGGCTAGGCTTGGGCTTCTGAAACCTCAAAGCCCACCTCGAGTGACACACCTTCTCCAACAAGGCCACGCCTCCTCCAGCTTGGCCTCACTTTTTCCCTGAGGCAGGGGATGATAGGCTGGTGTTTGTTTGGACAGATGGTGTCTTCTCATGCAATCCAGGCTGGCAGCAAAGTCAAAGTTGCTTTGCCTCCTGAATGCTGGGATTATGGATAGAGGTCAAGCCCACAAAGAAAGTTCATAGTAATGGTGGTTTGAAGGCAAGGTCCTCCCCATACTGCAAGTTTCTTTTTTTTTTTTTTTTGTCTTTGATTTTGTTTTAACTTCACTGGATGTGATCATCCTGGACCTAAACAGCCAGGTGCTGTTACACACTATGGCCAGCAGATGGCACGGTCCACCGGTCCTCTGCAGTTCGCCCCAAATAGGAGGCACAGAAATGTACCCTGAGGAAGGCCTCTGGGAAAGAAGCTACCCTCTACCTTCTCCCATTACCTCTCCTCCCCCTCCCTCACCGGGTGGTCTGGGCTACAGAGCAGGCCACGCCCAGAGGCCTGGGGCCAGGGCTTTAAGGACCCCAGTGTGAATGCCAGAGCTGTTGCTGGGGGCAACCTAGGCAGCCTAGTTATAGGTTAAGCATGGGAAATTCTTGCAGCTTGAGGGAGCCTGGCCCTGGGCATATACTAGTGGTATGCCAGAAGCTGCTGGAATCCTTACATCTGCTGTCCCAGGTCTTCTTTCTGGGAGAGACTCTTCTGAAGCTTTCCTAGGGCCTGCCTAGAGGAGCTAGTGTCATTAGGAGAGAAGGAAGAGGCAAGCAGATGCCTTTCTTTCCTTCCATCTTCTATCAGGGAGACCTCAGCCAGGAATTTTCCCCCCAATCCCCCTTGTCCAGACAGAGGACATACTCCTGGTTCCACTGTCATGGTTCCTCCACCTTTCCGGTTCCTCAGCTGACATTTGATTGTCATTCTTACTGTATCAGGAAGGAGGCAGAGCCAAGAAGAGAGGGACTTGCAGCCAGAGGGTGAAGGGGTGGCTTCAGTCCAGGTCTCTTGGCTTTCTGGAGCACTCATTGAGGGCTTTGGGTCTGTGTCACTGCAGGGACCTAGAGTCCCCGACAGTGGCCAGGACAAGGACCTTCATTTCACTTCTCACTTCTTTCACTGGTGCCCTGGGTAGAGCAGAGCCAGGACTCTCTGGGCCCCAGTGGATAGCAAAGGGTCAGCCAGACTCAGAGAAGTCTTGAGGGTTCAGACGGCTGTGATGCCAAGTGACAGGCTGCAAGTCACCTCTCTTTGCCTCTCTCTGAGGGACTGGGCTTCCTCTCATGGATAATGTGGGCTGCACAGCAGGTTACTTCTAAGGGATCCCTACTTCCCTTGTCAGCACTTAGGGGGGCCGGAGGACCATCAAGGCTAAGCCAGCTGTAGGCAGCTGGGGTTTCTTCAAGTTCCAGGACCCAGAAGCCAGCTCAGTACCGCTTGTGATAGGATCTAAGACCAGGCTTTAAAGCAGCATAATATCAGGTCATAGCAAACTCTCTACAACCAAGTTGACTTTGACAGCCACCTTGAAAGCTCTCCTGGGTGCAGTCTACAGAACTGCTTTCCATTTGCTATGCAAAGAAGGCTTGGGCAGCAGTTTGTTCTGACTGAAGCCTGGCATAGGAAGCTGATCTCAATAACTGAGAGGGTCCTGTGACTTTGTGCTCAGTTAGCTAATAGTTTCTGCAGGCGTGACAGACAGGGAACTCATCTCCAGAGAGAGGACTTGGGGATGAAAATGTAGAACCCACCCTTCCTGACTGTGCTGAGGTCTGGTCATCATGGAGACGGTGAAAACTTCCTGTCTTGTTTGCTCTCCACCATCTCTGAACTCTGCTGTCTGCTGCTGGGATGTTGCAGCAGCTTTCCAGTGAGTGCTGGGACAAAGCAGAGGCTGACGTTTCCTTCCATGGTGTGCTTAGTCAGTGGCAGAGCACAGCTCCAAAATCTTTTAGCTGGGGTCTCAGTTGCCAAAGGCTCCCTGCACCTGAGGTGAACCTCCCAAGCATGCCTGGACTAGGTTTGAGATTGTGGGTCCATCTACTCAATAGGAGGATTTGAGATATACACAGGAAAGGGTGAATGGCTGTGGAATTTCCTGAGCTTTTCCTCTGTCTTCTGCATTTTTTAACCTCAGATTGGTGCTCATTCATAAGCTGTGAAAGCCTTGGGCAAGGGAGCCAGAGAGTTGGAGGACAGGTGAGGGCTGCTGCTGATCCTACAGGCTGTTCCCAGCTCCCAGCAGCAGCAGGAAAGAAGGCCCATTGGGAAGTTCTCTCATAGGCCTCACCTGGGCCTTAGATTCCAGAGAGCCAGAGAGGGTCTCAGAGGGGGTTAGCAGACCAACACCCCTTACAGTCTCACCTCCTTAGGGTAGTGGAAGTCAAAAGCTGACAGCTCAATACTCCAAGTTCTGCTGCTTTACCACTTGACCCTGGGCAAATCATTAACATCTTTGTGACTCAACTTTCTAGAAAATGATATGCTAATCCCTATCACAGGGTAGAGCAGCTGTGAGGAGGAAATGGCATGGGGGCTCATAAAACAATGGGCCAGTGACAAATGACTAGCATCACTTAAGCAGAAGGAAGAGGGAAGGAGCCAGGCAGGCCCCTGACATCCCCATGCCTTCCTCTTTTGGGGCTCTGCTTAGTGTGGCCCCTGTTGGTGAAAAAGACCTCTCCCATCATGGTACTCAGAACATCCTTGATGGTACATTAGGTATCTGTGTGTTTCTGTTCATTGTTTCTTTTGCCCGCCCTGACTCTGCATGAGTTCGTCTTGGGTACTGATGAATTCATAACACATAGAAGAGAGTCTCACAATAAGAAGTTTCTACAAGAAGGAACAAGTGGAGATGGATGGGTGGATGGATGGATGACTGAATCTGGACAGGGAAGTACAAATGAAGAGATGGTAGCCTGTTTTACATACAGTCAGGAGGTTGTGCTGAGCCTCCTACAGCTTCCATCCTTCTCCAACTCTTTCCAGAGAGCTCACAAGACCTACCTCTCTTCTACGCTCACTGCTAGCAGCCAGAACGTCCTGGGGGAGAGGAGACAAAGTGACTGAACCACCCCTGTTGCAGGCTGTGTCTTAGCCACACACTGAATCACAGACCAGGACAAACAAGCTTGTGGCTTACTCAAACCACTGCAGGAAGGATCATCAGTCTATCCCAACCCGAACCCCAGGGTGTCCTGGTGGCAAGGAGGTCATGTAGTCAAGAAACATCACCAACTATGCCAAGACAGTGCCTGATCTCTTCTGCTCTCCCTTTATACAGTTATACAAACTGAAACCAAGACAAGTAAAGAGGACTGGCCAAGACCGTTAGTGGGCAAAGCCAGATCTGGAACCAGGACAATCACAGCTCAGGGCTCTCGGTGTTTTATAAACATAGAATTGATTTGTGTAACACACGGAAGTCTGGGCATGAGTGGCTACTGTGGACAAAAAGCCAGTGAGGTGCCAGGACCCAGTGTCCCTGGCTGGGGTAGATAGGTGGGCAGAGAATTACACCAGGAAGCCCCTGTCCTACCCCAGTCACTTCCCCCTGGGCACCCAAAGAAGGGAGCCCATAATTATGGGCTTTGTCATCTGATCCCTAACTTGGGCACCAAAGGTAGGTTGTCATCCCAGCTGCCCACCATCCGCGCAATAGCAGGAAGGCCTTGAGTAGGTGGGTAGCACAGACCATGGCCCAGGTGCATATATGCCTGCCATAGGTAAGCTCACCTCAGGCCTTTCACCTCCTCTAATTCTAACTCTCCAGGGCTTCCCTTCCTGCTCCTGGTCATCCCCAGACTGAGCCCTGGCCCCATCTCCCAAGTGGCCCAGGTAGAGGAAGCATTGCTTGGGAAGAATCAGCAGTGTGTGTGTGTGTGTGTGTGTCCTGGTCCATCCTCACAGGAGCCTGGGGCCATAGTTGCTCTGGAAGAGGCTTTTAAGACAGCACCCCTTTGACCTGTATAGTCACAGGCCCGGCTTTAATTTTTGAGTTTGGTATCCAGTGCAATTTTTAAGTAAAGGGGTAGGGGTCCAGGCTCTCAAAATTGCCTGACAGTTGATTGTCTATTTTCTGAACATTCTCGCTCCGGGGTTGGTCTGAATTAATTTGACCCAGGTTGGCGACCTCCCTTCTCAGCTCAGTCTACTCGTTAGAACCAGTGCTAGCCAGATAAGAGCCCCAGGGTCCGCAAGCTCAGGTGTCCTCCAGGCACAGGCCAAGCCCTTTCTGTTCCTGCCATGCTATAATCACCCTGGCAGGCATCAGCGCGCTACCCCGGGGCTCTGCTGTCCAGCCTCTGGGCTTGTGGCTACACAAGCGGCGAACATACCGGTCCGGTATCCCTGTTGCCTTTTGCCCTCCCGACCTTGAAGAAATGTCGTCGCCCCGCAGACGGCAGACAGAAGGTCACCAGGTCACCACTTTTGTTGCACATTCAAATCCTGAGACATACTTCGCATGGGAGGAGGCTAGTCCCCGCCCAGCTGCCTCCCTAATTCATTAAGCTCTTGAAGAGTATGGCTCCTGCTTCGACGCAAGATGCCCGCCCAGCCCAAATCTTTTCCTTCCGACAGTCTGTCCCTCTCCGCCCTGTCGCTCCAGCCACTCTCTTCCTACGTCATAGATGTCTCCCGTGCTCTGGCATCCATCCCACTGCCATCCTCAGAAGGCTGCGGCCCAGAGAGGGTACCATGCGAACGTGCAACCTTAAACATCCCCAGCTAGTTGCTCTCTGTAGCTTCCTCGTGAGCAGCCACCAAGGGCGCGCGTGGCGAGGAAGCTGGGTGGGAGGGGCCGCGTCCTGCCGTGGCCCGGGTCTGGCATCCCTAGCACTCGCAAAATAGCGGGGAGGGCGGTGTTCTCCGTAGAGGAGTGGGAAGGACGCTGGGCGGGTACGCGCGACGCCCCATCCTCCAGCCAAGGAGAGCGCTCAGGTCTTGGGGCGGGGAGGGGGGGGGTGTTCCGCATCGCCTTAGGGAGGGGAGGCGGGGCACGGCGTTGTGGCGGGAGCCTCGGGGCGGATGGCCCTCACTTGGCAAGGACTGGGACACGGCGCTGTAGCGAGGGGAGGCTGCTCCTGCCATGCGTTGCTGCATAGGCCTGAGTTGGGGGGCTCAGCGCCGCGGGTCAAGCGTTCAGCAGGGGGCGCTGCTCCGAGCGCTGGGCGGGGGTGGGGTGGGAGAGGAGGGGGGCAGCGGCTTGCTGCGCACACTTCCCCCATTATTAAACACTATGTTCAAAAGGCGTCGGGGGACTTCCCGAAGCCACGGAGCCCGCGTCGCGAGGCCGGCCGGCCTGCGGAGCCCATGGACCTGAGCGCGGCCGCCGCGCTGTGTCTCTGGCTGCTGAGCGCTTGCCGTCCCCGCGACGGGCTGGAAGCTGCCGCGGTGCTCCGGGCGGCGGGGGCAGGACCAGCCTGGAGCCCCGGGGGCGGCGGCGGCAGCGGGCGGACCCTCGCCCCAGCTCCCGGCCCTTCAGTGCTCCAGGCCGACGCGGTTCTCGGGCCCCGCGCCGCGCGCCGCGCTGCGGGCTCTGGGTTCAGGAACGGCTCGGTGGTGCCGCACCGCTTCATGCTGTCGCTGTACCGGAGCCTGGCTGGGCGGGCTCCCGCCGCGGCAGCCTCGGGGCGCGGCCGCGCGGACACCATCACCGGCTTCACAGATCAGGCGACTCAAGGTACTTTACGTTGTCTCCCGCACTAGCCCATCCCGGCTGCTCCCGGCCTGAGAAGAGCCGGGGGGAGGCAAGCTTCGGTTCCATTAGGTTCTGAGCCATGGCCCCATGAACCCTATCCTCAGGTGTTACAGAGAAACCTCGAAGTCAATGTACCCGAACCCCTAAGCCTGGACTGTGGCGCCAGTCAAGGCTTGATCTCCAAGGGCTGACGGGGTTGGAGGTTGGTGGTGGCTCTTTGGATTTGCACACTGGCAGGTCCACCTCAGGCGAGCAGAGTTCAAGGTCCGCGTCTTTGGGGAAGGGTCTAGAGTGGCTTCGGGCCTGGAGCCCTTGGGGAAGAAAGAAGGACAAGAGTGGGGACCTCTGAGTTCCCGCCAAGAGGGATTAGCAGTGGTGGTAGCTCCCTGTCTCCAGCGAGGGACCAGACGGGGTATGGCACAAACTGAAGCTCGGGGGAGTTTAGGTAGAGAAGCAGGTATCCGATGAAAGTAAATGGCCGCTCAGCAGGCTTCGGGTGTGGGGAGTGAGTATGGGCGCTTGTATTCTGTGGCAGCTAGGCCCCAGCGGCCCGGAGTCCAGGGAGGAAAGCGATGCTTGGAGTTCAGGCATCGCATCTTACCCTGTGCTGGGCCCTCCAAAGGTAGGATGTGGGTGGGGCTGTGGGGTAGTTGCTGTGTGTCATCTGGCTTTTATTAATCTCCATTGAAGTCATTAAAGCAGACAGATAGGGAAATTTTAACTAATTTCAGGCGGAAATGCAAGTAATTTTGGCCTTAATTCTGCCCAGCCAAAGATCTAGCTTGGAAATCAGGAAGGAAAGGAAGGCAGATAGGACTGGACAGTAGGGCTGGGACAGCCACTGGCAGTCTGCAGGCTTTTGATAGCAGCGTGGGAAAGCAGGCCGAGGCCGCCGCGCACCACCCATCTCAGAAGCACACACACTGTGTGCACACAGACAGCTCTGTTTCCATACACTGGAAGCCCAGGCCCAGATGGTCCTCTGGGGGCCTCTTACGACCAACATGCATTTTCCCAGGGTCTGTCATGACACGCTGCACTGAGTGGCGTGATACTTACAGGAAACTCCAATCCCAGCACACAGAATCAGGGAAAACTCCAGACCTGACCCCGATTAGGATGCGCCTAAACTGCAGGTGAGAACACGGGAAAGGGCCCTAAAGTAGCCGAAGCATCAGACTTTGTCAGGGCTGGCTGAACGTACACGGTTATAAAACCAGCTAAATCCTTCCAAGATCCAGAGATCCGCCACCTTTCCACCCTCCCTCCCCTGGGAAGCAGCAGGGCTGAGGAAGCAGGGCGAGGCAGAGGCTGCAAAAAAAAAGCTCTTTAGAGGAGAGCAGGGGCTGGGAATGCAGCCCAGTACCCCTGTCTGGCTACCACCAGCTTCAGTTTAGAACAGGGCTGCTTGAGGCCGCGCACACACACTATGAGCAGATTGTAGATTGTAGCATGAGGGCCTGGAGTCCACGGTTGGTGAGCAAACCCCTGAAGGTGGGGGGAGTTTGCATGGACTCTCTCCGATGGGGCAAAACGAAACCATATGACCCCCTTCAAAGCAATGCCTTATCTGCTCTTTGGTGGAATTTAAATTTTTCTTTTTTTTTTTAATTTATTTTCGCCTGAGTCCACCCGAAAGAAAAAAGGGCCCACGACCAGAAATAAACCCCCAAGCCCGAGATAAATCACGACAGAGCAAAAGAGTAAACGGGCTCCTCCCTGCAGCAGCCAAAATCTTCCCGTGAAGGCTCTTTGCGGACGTACTAACTTTCATTCCCCTCAGTGGCTGCCGGAGCACCAGGAGGAGCCGAGGTCGGGGTTGACGAGGGGGACCAACGATGAAAGCTCACGGTCGCTAACCCTGGCTTTCGTTTCAGTTCGGCCGGAGCGGAGGGAGTCTCTGTCGTGGTGCTTCTGTGTTCGTTGGTGGACTATTCTCCGGGCCCCATTTGCATGGAAAACCGTGGTCTGGGCCGGTGTCGAGGCAGAAGAGAAGGCACCACCGAAGGGGAAAGTGTTTTTAGGGAATGAGAATTGCTCATTTTAGCACAGACGAGGAGGCTTGCCGCTTCCTGGGGGCGCTGAGCCCAGCAGTTAATTGGCAATTGCTGTACAAAGCAAGCCTTCCAAGGGGAAAGTGCCCACTTGTCCTTCAGGTCACCCTTAACCCTGAAGTCAGATCTAACGGTTCGATTCGAAAAGTGCAAGACGCTGACAGCAGAACTAACAAACCTTCCGGTTTGGTCCTGAGTTTCAGTGGTGCTTGGGCCCCACAGCTCAGCTGTTAGGTGTGTTTATCTGCGGCTGTCGCCATGGTGCAAGAACCAAAGCTTCAGGTGTAGGCCACAAGAGAGAATCTCTTTGCCCGGGGGCCAGAGTGTCAGCATTCCTGCTGGAACCCAGACGTGGGGCTCCCACAGGCCTCTCGGGGTCGCTTCATCTGTCAAGGAGAGCCAGGCCAAACCAAGCCAAGCTGCCCGCGGCCGAGGCAGCCAGCACCGGCTTCACTCACTGCCCTCTCTGTCTCTGTCCTTCCCCGTAGACGAATCGGCGGCGGCTGAGCCGGCCCAGAGCTTCCTCTTCGACGTCTCCAGCCTCTCGGACGTGGACGAGGTGGTGAACGCTGAGCTGCGCGTGCTGCGCCGGGGGTCCCCAGAGGCAGACGGGGTCAGCGCAGGCTCCAGGCCGCTGCTGCTGCTGTCCACGTGCCCGGACGCGGCGGGCACGTCCCACCCGCTGCAGTCGCGGGCCGCAGAGCCCCTGGACGGCGCGCGCTGGGAGGCCTTCGACGTGACGGACGCGGTGCAGAGCCACCGCCGCGGGCCCCGCGCCTCGCGCAAGGTCTGCCTGGCGCTGCGCGCGGTGGCCGGCTCTGGGAGCGGCCCGCTGGCCCTGTGGCAGCTGGGCTTCGGCTGGCCGGGGGGCGGCGGGGGCGAAGGCCCGGCCGCGGAGGAGCGCGCGCTGCTGCTCATCTCCTCCCGCACGCTGAGGAAGGAGAGCCTGTTCCGGGAGATCCGGGCCCAGGCCCGCGCCCTCCGCGCCGCCGCGGAGCCGCCCCCCGATCCGGGACCGGGCCCGGGCTCTCGGAGAGCCAGGCCGGGCGGGCGCAGGCGGCGGCGGACCGCGCTGGCGGGGACGCGGGGAGCGCAGGGCGCTGGAGGCGGCGGCGGCGGCGGCGGCGGCGGCGCAGGCAGGGGCCACGGGCGCAGAGGCCGGAGCCGCTGCAGCCGCAAGCCCCTGCACGTGGACTTCAAGGAGCTGGGCTGGGACGACTGGATCATCGCGCCCTTAGACTACGAGGCGTACCACTGCGAGGGCGTGTGCGACTTCCCGCTGCGCTCGCACCTGGAGCCCACGAACCACGCCATCATCCAGACGCTGCTCAACTCCATGGCGCCCGACGCGGCGCCGGCCTCCTGCTGCGTGCCCGCGCGCCTCAGCCCCATCAGCATCCTCTACATCGACGCCGCCAACAACGTCGTCTACAAGCAATACGAGGACATGGTGGTGGAGGCCTGCGGCTGCAGGTAGCGTGCGGTCCGGGGGACCCTGGCTGACCCTGAGCACCTGTCACCAGGCCCGAGGGACGGCGGACTACCCCCTCCGCCAGCGCGGAGGAGAGCACGCAGTTTGCACTCACAGTTACACACTCCTTCGCGCCCGCGCACCTTTACCGTGGAGAGCAGCCGCTGAGAACCTTGGGTAGCGACTGGATGTCATAGCCATGCTTATCTGCTAACACCGGTGCGGACCGCTGTCCCCTTTTTAGGAGAGGGAAGGTGTCTGTGTTTATGCTGCGGCAACTGACGCTAAATCCAAGTAGAAACGGGTGGGTTAGCATCGGGTTCTCCCGGCTGGGTGGCTGGGTTCCTGGCATTGGACAATGAGTTCCACCGCAGAGCTGTGATGCCCAGATTCTCTGGAGGTGTGCATTGGAGTATGGGAGCAAGTCCCCATCCCCTAAACAAGTCTGATGTAGTACTGCCTCAGTTTTGAAAAAAAAACTATATATATAGCTGTAAATGTCAATGCCGACTTAAAACAAATCAATTCCAATTAGGGAAGATCTGGAAGGTAGAAAGAACATTCTTCTCTGGGGGTGGGGGGTGGGTGTGAAATGGAGGAAAGGAGTGAGGAATAGGATAGGATCTACCAGGTTTAGGAACATCTAGAAGGCGGTAGCAGGAGGAAGTTGGAGCCATGGCCTTACGGTGGGGCAGCGGTGGATCTTCCTAGATGTGTGCCAAGAGGGTTTCCCAAGAGGATGGATTGAGTGTCCTGGGGCCAGCTCCAGGGGAGGATCCAAGCCCATCTTCCAGGTAGGCAGAAGGCCCCCCAAAAGGCAATGCGTGTTTATGCTTTGCTGTCAAATCCATGGTGGCTCATGTTTGTTGCTATACTTTTTTTTTTTTTTTTGGCAGTATGAGGGGAAGTGAAGCCACACACAAATGCTTTTGTCAGACCTAAACGCAGCCTGGACCTGCAGTGCAGGAGGAAGTTGGTCCTTGCCCCGCGATTAGTGTGGGATGAGCAGGGTGCAAGCCTCCTCTCTCCTCTCTCCAGAGTTCTTCCTCTGCAGAGGTGCTTGCTTGGATTTCTTGCTGCTTGTTCATCCATTGCAGCCTCTTGTCAACCGCTGGGGAAAGGGAACCAAGCGGGGCTGCACCTGTTGGAAGGCTTCCCCGACTGCTTTAGCATTATGCTGGGGTTTCTCCTTTAGGCTCTGGGAGAAGTATCAATTCTGCCCTTGTCTTGAACGCCAAGGTCCAGGGCAGTTTACAGGGATTTTAGGTCTTAGTGGATACACTACACTCCCGAGAGACAGGAAAGACAAAACATTTAGATTCACGTAATTTATTTAAGAGCCCCACCTGGGTCCTTTTCATTTTGTAAAATTTCTCCCCAAGGCAGGGGGGAGGGGTTAGAATCCATGAATAATTTATTCTTAAAATGAAGAGTTCTCTCCTTTCAGAATGTGAACTTGTATGGCTGGGAATAGCTGGAACCAGAAAATGCAACAATTTCATGTTTTTTTTTTTTAAGTCATAAAGTGGCTACTCTTGATATAATTTCTTTCTTTCTTCCTTCCTTCCTTTTTTCTTTTTCTTTTTCTTTTTTTTGGTGCCTGGGCAGAGATGTCCATGCAGATTTTTGGATTCTGTTAGGGACCCCCCCCTCCTTCTGTTTTAGATGATTTAATAGTGGCTGCCCTGACATCACAATGGAGAATAAAAAGCTAAAAGTTACATTAGAAAGTTAAAAAAGTTAATGAAAATTACAGTTGACTATAATTTTTTTTTTGAGAAAAATTTAGATGTTTACGACTTTTGTATGGAAGCAAACCTTGTTTTGTGTATGTGTGTATGAGAGAGAGGGAGAGAGAGAGAGAGAGAGAGAGAGAGAGAGAGAGAGAGAGAGAGAGAGAGAGAGAGAGAGAGAGAGAGAGAGACTAGGCCAAACAACTTTTGGGTAAAAAATAACTTGATTTAGCTTGGGCGTTGTAGAGTAGAGAAATGTCCATTGCCCCCGACTCTTTTAAGTGGGTGACCTCTTTTGAACAAGATGTATTGCAGGTGATGTTTGAAAGTGGGTGTTTTCCTGTGTTGAGGCTGTACCGCAGAAAGGTGCTGTCTCCACTGTCCACTGCTTCTGAGGCCCGGGCATTCTTCATTTCCTGGGTGAAAAGAACACCTTCCAGGTTTCCCTTGAATCTCTACCAACAGTCAGAAGCATCACTGGCAGCCATGCACCTCTTCTGATTCTGCTTCCTATGGCCGTTTTCTAGAGGATGTGTTTTATGACCACAAAAGGGCCACCGCATGTGGGGCAGATGGGATGTGGTTAAACTAGCTTTGCCAAGAGGCAGAGAAAGGCTGCTGTCTGCACAGTTGGGAACACTCTTCTGCCTGTCATCTAGGATCTAGGATCTAGGAGGGCTGGGTGACCAGGACAAATTCAGCTGCTCCCTGAAATCCCTGGCTGGCCGCTGTAGTCAACACTGACCATGTCTGGCAGGATGTCCCTCCACCCCCACCGCCAGCCTGAGATCACCAAAGTCTCCCTGCTGAAGTAAACAGAATTCTCCACGTTGTTGGGGAAACAGTGCACTACTACTTGAGATAATCTGAACCACCACTTCAAGTGAGTGAAGTCTGAAGTCCCTGCTCAGGAAGCAGGGGCAGGCCAGCTGGGCCTGCCAGATACTGAGCTGGTCTGGTCTGCTGCTTGAAGCCGTAATTTATGGATTAAGGTAAACCCCTCCATTGGCAGGAAGGCATTTTCAGGATTCCTCGACTCTGGCCTTGTGGGATTTGGGGTTACCAAGCAGCTGGGCTTGGGCCTTGCGGAGAGGGTGGTCGGCTTCCTAATCTTATTGTGAGGAGAACTGGCTGGAGCTGGGCCGGGCTGTAGTGTTCATGCTTGGGCTTTGCCTACTTTCCTGGCACTTTTATGCTCAAGTAGCACAGGGTAATAAGTTTGTGTGTTGTTTGGTTCTGCTGCCAAAGGCCAGGGGGTCTCTCTGTCCTGTGCTGATCTTCCCTGACAACCATCATATCAGCAGGGACAGAAATAGGGTGGGAGTCCTGAAGAGAGCCTGGGGGGGCACTCTGGATAGATCAGGAGACAGTCAATCCCACAGGTCCTCAACCCAACAGTGACTCCCAGTCACGGGCAACACAAATGGGGAGGTAGACTGTAATCCTTCTCAAGGTACATTCTTTCCAGGAGAGCATCTTGTGCCACAAAGAGGCTAGTTCCTCCCTTGTACAAGTCTGTCCTGAAAAGGTAGCGAAAAGCAGAGAATACACTGTCATGGGCCTTGATGGTTCTCCAGAGAATGTCTTTATGTGTGTGTGTGTGTGTGTGTGTGTGAAGCAGAGCACTTCTCAATGGATTCAACATCAGGGTCCTCAGCAGGTGGGTTGGGAGGACAGAGGGTCTGAAAGCAGCTGTCAGGGAGCAGTGGGCTTCTAGTCCCCTTTCAGAAGTGTCTGGGATAAGAAGGGAAGAGAGGATGTGGAGGAGACAGCCACGTAGTTATAAAATTTGGGGAGTGGGTGAGCCATCACTAGATCTCATAGGGTGGGCATTGGGTGTGTCTGAGCAGTCTTAGAATAAGGGCATCTGCGTACTAAGGAGTCAGCTCTCTTTATAGTGTAGCCTGGCACTTTGTAGGCCACTCAGGTTTCAGGGCTTATCTTGAGACACCTGAGGCAAGTCAGTTGTGGGCAGTCATCGCCCTGCCTAGATCCTCAGCATTAAATGACAACTGCTCCAGTCTCAAGGTTCCAAGGTTCTTCCTGGAAAACTTTCCAGATATTCCAAGGCAAAGTGACTGATCCTAGACACAGCCACATCGCCAGAGTTCTGTGGTTCTTCCAATGAGTGAGTAGGTGTGTGCTTGTGTGTTTATCATCTTATCTAAATGCTGGCCTTTGTTGGAGCTTCATAAATGTTGCTTAAGTTTCTACCCAGGGCGAGGCAGGTACAGGAGAGGCCAGGATCCGGAGTCTGGTTCCCTACCAGCTAGGAGCTGTCCTGTGCCCTCTGGTTGGAGAGCGTGGCTGTCCCGGCTCAAGATGCCTTTGTGCTCATATTCAGCCACATCCAGGCTGAGCCTGTCTGCTGACTAAGTGTTGGGGAAAGCCCCTAACTGTTGTGAGTCCTCTCTGGTGACAACAGAGGAGAGTGAAAGTTGTGCTCTGGTGTCGGCTTGCAGGCTCCAGGTAAAGCAAGAGAGCCTGGCTGCAGCTAGGCTGCCCTCCCAAGATTTCCTCTCTATGCCGTGGTTCTAAGTCTGGCTGAAGTTTACCAGCAGAGTCATTTGGTGGCAGGGATCAGAAGACCTTCTTGTTTTCTTTTATATGATCTAGGAATGGTGGCAGAGTTAAGCATTAGATCACTACAAGAGAGATGTCTAAAAGAGGTTTATTTAGACCCTCTTTGTTTTTTTTTTTTTATTTTTTTTTAAGGAAAGCTCCATGCAGCTTTAGGCTAAAGCCAAGTTGCTTTCTTTCTTCTTTTGTGCCAGAGCTAAGTACAGCACAATGGGGCACCCCGAGTGGGGCAGTGGTGAGGGAACCCTGTTCTTAAGAGGACCACATCCCAAGTTTCCGTGAGATTGGCAGTTGCTCTCTGGAGTCTGTAGGTGTAACCCAGGGCTGTGAGCTCCGAGAATTATTCGGGGACTGGGGATGCTGTGCTTCTGATGTGCACACATCCATCTTAACTGGGCTCCACCCATGCTGTGCTTGTAGACGGCTCACAACTTGACTCTAGACCTCCCGGCAGGCACAACTGGGTGGCAGCCTCAGAAGCCACCACAGCAAAGTGGAAGTCAGCGTGTGCATGGGAGAGTGTGAGGTCACTGAAAAACCAGCCTGAATTTCAAGGCTCTCTTGTTAATGTTGCTCATTCAATGCACCCTCATAGCAGCAAGCCTGGCTGTAGGTGATGGTTCATCTCTCCGGCTCAGTGTTGAGCCTGCAGGCCTGTTCCAGCACCTGGGAGGCAAACACAGGACTGGTTTCTCTCACATGCATCCCTTTCAATGGCAAGAAGGCTGTGGCAACTGAAGAAACTTCCTGAGACTTGTTTCTGTGTTTGGTGTGCAAAGCACGATTTGTTCATCAGGTGAATTTCCTTCTAGACTAGAAACTCTGCTTTCAGAGGGAGCTGCAAGAGAGAATGTGCAGTCCAGAAACTTCTTATCCCTTTCAGTGGATGCTGGAATAAACTGTCTAAGGAAACCAGAAAAGACTGAGTGGCAAACACAGCCATGATAGGCCCTGTTCTACAGGCCTCCAGGGTGGGGCCAGATAGTTTGCTTTTGCTGTTTTGCTATGGTTTGAACGGTGGTGGCTGGAGATGTGGCGAGGCAGGAGATGGGCATGCAGTCATCCTTTGGGAATCCACCACACCCAGTTCCAATGTCTAGAGATGGGGTGAGCTGCCATGTTCTGCATCCGGGACCCCTAGACTCTTGGCTGTCAGCATCTAGAACTAAGTCTGGCCCTTCTGGTTACATCCACATGGTGGACCAAAACAAGAGTTCTGGGAAAGCTATTGCAGCAGTCCTGCTGAATAAGAAGTAAATGTGAACGGATCCATCGAGAGCATACAGTCTTAACTCCCTGGAGGGACAGCGTGTGGCTCTATGCCTGCAGGCTACTTGTTCACAGCAATTGCATATGACCTGTCCCTGCTTTGACACTCAGTACTTCCAGACACTCCTGACAGTCTCGCTCCTTTCAGATAACCCGTGTGAGCTATAGGCATCCTTTGTCTGGTTTCTCAGTGGGTCAAGCCTGCAAGACAAGATGTTCTGGGGGACCTTTCCCTGAGGCAGGAGTGAGGTCCTTGACTCCGTCCAGGGTGCAGCAGCAATCTGCTTTGAGGATTGTGGGATGGCTAGAGGAATAGGCCTCACTTCTGGAGCCAGCCTGTCAGAGTCATACACAGTCAACCAATCTGCACTCTGCTTAGAAATGCGGATCCAAAGCAGGGCACGGTGGCATATGCCTGTAATCCCAGCACTCAGGGAGGTAGAGGCAGGCTTATCCCAGTGAATTCAGGGCCAGCCTGGTCTACAAAGCGAGTCCAGGACAGCCAAGGCTACCCACAGAGAAACCCTGTCTCGAAACAAAACAAAACACTGAAATGATGATCCAGTTTGGTCAGAAAGTCCAGCATGCAACATGCCTCCTGGCTGGGAAACAGGCTAATGTTCCAAGCTGGGAACAGAGGCTCTCCAGAAAGAAGTTTCTCTGGCCTTCTCCACTCAGATAAATCACAGACTAACCCTGAGTACCCTTAGCGTAATTTTGCATTTCACTTTATATGGTAGGACAAAGAGCTTTCATGTCTTTGGTTCTTTGATAAAGAGTCATAATTAGGTCTTTTAGCTGGAAGGTCCCCCCCCCCTCCCAAATGAGTAGTTGCTGTATTCAAAACAAAACAAAATAAGGCTTACCACGCCGTCTGTGACTTGCCTTTTTAGGGGGTGACATAAGTGGCTCTGAAAAGTTTGGGATTGCTTTTCGTTCTGTTTTATGGATAAATAAAGAAGCGGATCCTTCTAGTCCTCTCCCAGTGAAGGTTTTTGCTGAATCCTGAACCTGCTTAGGGCACGATGCTGTGTAAGGAGGTCCTGGGTGGGCAGCGGAATTCGGCACACAGTGAGCGGCCTGCAGCTTAAAAAGTAAACTTAATCTGGTTCCAATACTGTTATTTTAAGGAAATGGCAGAACTTGAGGCCATGATAATGCCACCAAGGCTCAATTCCACGCTGTCCCCTCAGCAGCTAAAGGCAGAATTAATTAGTTTCAGGGGAAGTCGCTTTCATTTTGCAATGACACCTACTGTTCCTCCTTGCGGGATTTCTAAGAAGGCAGCGGCAGGCGCTGGGCAGGAGAGGTTTTCAAAACCGAAATCTCCTTGTTGGCAATCTTCCAGCTCGGATTTGGCCAGAGCAGAGGTCTGGGGCTTGCAGGCTGCAGTTGGGCATCTGTCTGCTGCCTATTTTGGTCACCTGGGCAGTCCTTGATGACACTGTGCGATGCTGCTGTGACCAGACCAGCTAGCAGAGAACCCTTGGAGAGCAGGCACGCATCCATGTGTATATGTATTCTCAGATTTAAGTAGGTTGTACATATTGAAATGTAAATGACTGTAAAACAGTAAACTATTTTTCTCAGCCTTTGCATAGCAGTATATATTTGTTAAACAGTTCTGTATGCTCATCATTCACCACTTTAATATTTTGTACAGATTATGTCGATTAAATATTTTATTCATAAAGCCGCTTCTGACTGGTGTTTTTGGAGATGGAGATTTGGACCTCTGTCGATTAAGCCTCTCCGTGTTAGTATGGTTCTGCCCTCCTTTGGAGAATGGCATATCAGAATGACTGCATAAAAATAGGTAGCTACTTGGTAGGCCTGGCCCTGCCAGTGCTGACCACGGTCTCCTGAAGCAACAGGGTCTCAACATGACCCAGTGATGGCCCGGAGCCCCAAGCCTTGGGGCTGTACCATGTAGTGATCCTTGTGACCACTGTGCAACTGCAGAGGTCCCTATCATAGCTCTACAAGGCATAATGTGGAATGGGCCTACAAGGGTAGGCCTTGGTTCAGGGGACAAGGCCAAAATGCTAGGGAGAAGCATCTCCAGGAAATGAGTACTACAGCTTATATGGGGCAAATGGGTATTCAAAACATTTGGAAGGGATAAACTTTTGGCCACTGAGGAGGACCTATCTCACTGCAGAAAGCATGGGCCCTCCCACTGACGTCTCAAGGCCAACTGAGTAGCTTCCTCTTTGAGACTAATGGCATGCTTCAGAGGATCCTGTCTTTAGAGAAACCCTGACAGGTAGGCTGGCCTTGCCCTCCCACCAGACGGCACTTCCTTGGCAGTTTCAGGGCTATTCTCCCCATAGCCCTGTCGTGTGCTCTCTAGGCTCCTCTGCCTGACTTCTTCCTACATCTGAAGGAGGCTAGCTACTTCATTTGCTCTTTGTTCCTGATCACTGAAAGATGCAGTTATGAGTGCCAACAGGAGCAGGCCCTCATGAAGGACTTGTGAGCAACCACTGTGGGGGATATGGAGCCCCGACAGTGTGACCCCCCTTTTTGTCAGCAACGGCAGCTCCTGCCTAGTTTGGATCCATGTTCCTGTAGTATGTTAATCAAAGTCTCTGTGGCCAGGTTCCCCTCCTATCGAGGACACATCTCGAGCTTCTCTTTGTGCTCCTGATTTCATTATTAAATGAAAATTTCTTTTATTGAGAGAGAGAGAAAAAAACCCCTCTCTTCTTAACTAAATACCCTGGCAGGAACAATAACTGTGCCCTATGACCCTCCGGTGGAATGGTGTAAAGTCTTACCATGCATTGCTTATTATACTCCTCGGTTAAAATTTCACTGTTTTTCATTGTCCACATGGTCTACTCCAGCATGCTGTGCAGCAGCTTACACATTCCCAAGAGAAGGGGACATTCTTCGGGGAGAAAGTCTGGGGGTTTGAAATTGTATCTGATTCCCCCCCCTGTTGTGAACGGGTCTAAAAGGCTCCTCAGTGGCCAATACCGACGAGGCCAAGCTGGACTTCTGCTCCCTCCC
>CM053755.1:26103703-26171422 GCA_028658305.1 Pachyuromys duprasi
GCTGGAAGGAGCTGGCCAGCAAAGCTGCTGTCCCTGAAGTGGTGACGCTAAGATAACCAACAGAGTCAGGACCAGCTCTCCTGGCTGGGCTGGCAAGAGGGAGTTAAACAGGGGCCCAGGAGGGAGAAGCAGTTGGTATTTTGGGGCAAGCTGAGCAGGGTGGAAACTGTGGAAACTGGAAGCAGTGAGTCCCAAAGCTAAAGAGCAATCACGCGTGCAGAAGAGTTACAGTGTTAGGCACAGGGCACCAGAGCGTATCCCAGATAGACACCGGCATGTGGGTTTTTCTCCCTCTAAGATAGTGCCTGATGCAGTTTTTTTTTGTTTGTTTGTTTTTGTTTTTTGTTTTTTGCCCATCTGGACGGTTACAGCTTTCAGTCTTTTACATGCCTCACATTCGGCCAACCACTTCTGCCTACAGAGGGAGGGGCTCACTTGCCCTTTATGTGACTCCTTTTCCTATCCTCCCACTCTTGCTGGTTTGTCCACTGTGGCCTCCAGGAGGCAGCATGGTGTAGTAGAAAGAAGGGGGACAAAACTATGTCCCCCTAGTTCAGGTGGCCTGAACTAGGATCTCAACTCCTGTTACCTGCTAGCTATAAAAAATGTTTTTTAAAGTTTATTTTAGTTATGTGTGTATGTGCGTGTGCAAGCGTGTGTGCATGTGAGTGCAGGTTTCCATGGATACCGGAGGCATCAGATCTCCGTGGAGCTGGAGTTACATCATTGTGAACAGCCCTACAAGCGTGCTGGGAACTGAACTCAGGTCCCCCTGTAGAAGTGGGTAAGTGCTTATCCACTGAACCATCTTTCCAGCCCCCCCAACTATGAGTGAGGCAGGGCACTTTGCACCTCAGGTTATTTAAACACTGGGCAAGTCAGAGCTTCCAAGGACCGAGAAGCCTGCATGCAACAGTGACAATGTAGGGGATACCATACCTGAACCTGCCCTCCCTCTGCCAAACTGATCCAAGTCTGCCCCTCCCCCCTCTGCTCCAGGAACCCTCTCTTCACAGATCCACAGCAACATCATGTCCTCTATGGCCCATGTCATGCTGCCAGGGTCATCACCCCGAGCTGACAGAGAACCTCTTGAAGGTTCTGAGCCTGGCCCAGTGTGGTCACTTACCTCCATCTGTATGGGGCACAGATAGGTGTCACAGATTGTGAGAAAGCCACAAGGACACACATAAGAGCTTTCTGTCTTCTCAGAAGAACTTTGCTCACATCCTTGGAGATGTATTTGTTCACAGAGCATGCTTGGCTTTAGCCTTTGAACTCTTAAGCCCCACCCCCAAGTGGAGAAGCCCAAGTATATCCCCTCTTCTGTGCCCACCAGGAGACCAGGAACAGAGATGTCTTCTGAGAAATGCTGTGTTTCCTGAATCCGTCCTAAGCCTATCGTGAGAACATCCTTGGCTGTGTGTTTGTGTGTGTGTGTGTGTAGGCCGCACAGCTCAAGGCCTGAAGGCTGAGCTAGGTCAGCATGTCACTCCTGCCTAGGAGCAAGGTTCAGGCATCTGGATATGACAAATATTCTTACAACCTGGGTGGCAACCAGCCCAGGCACCTCCATGGCATTGGTGAGGCTGAAGCAGCTTGTCAGTTTCTCCTTTTAAGTGTCTGTTACAGCAGGCTGGCCATGAGCCAGACAAGGTGCTGCTACATGCATGACCTCATTGTTTTATAACAAAATATCTGTGATCCCCTCAAGCAAGCAAACAACAACAAAACAACCCAAGCAGGCGCTAATATTATCTCAGCTTCATAGATGAGCAGTTAGGAGGCTCAGAGAGGGATAGAATCTTTTTTTTTTTTTTAGACACGGTTTCTCTGTAGATCAGGCTGGTCTTGAACTCAGAGATCTAGTCTCTGGCCTCTGGGTTGGGGTTAAAGACATATGTGCACTACCACTGCCCAGCTGGGATGGAATTTATACAGCATTGTGAAGCTATAAGCAAAAGATCTGGGGTTTAAACTCAGTCTGCTTTTTACTGTTTAGAAGAAATCTACTGTCTAGAGAAGAAACAATGAGAGAGAGAGAGAGAGAGAGAGATGCTAGAGAGAGCTTTGCTTTTAAAAATATTTTATATATCCCTGAAGAATCACAAAGCTCCAAAATGTTGGTAGGTACTGAGGAAAGTATTTTCTCATAGGCCATTTGTGAGTAAACTGGTTAGATGCCCCAGGGTCCCTAGATATGTCACTGCATTTTCAGTATAACACAGGCATTCTCTCAGGTTTCCACAGTGTGATCACCGAAGTCAGGAAATTAACCCTACCATCTTTAGACTCCATCCAAATTGTCCCCTGATTTATTTTTTCGATAAAAACATTCCATCTAAAGTCAGGGGTTGTGTTAGTTTGCCATGCCCCTTTAGTCTTATTCAATTTGAACTGTTGCAGCTTTGACATAAGAATGAGGGAAAATTAGGGCACTGGAGGGTTGAGTGAAGTGAATAGCGAAAGGACCCCAGACACGAGCCCACATATAAGTTGCCTCTGGAGCGTCCTTCTTTCATGGCTCAGGACAGACTAGGAATCACCATGGGCCTGGATCAAGGTTTTATCTAATGCTTTTTACCCAGAATTAGACAGCTTTATAACGAACACAATGAAGATTATAGTGACCATCATAAGGCTAACCGGAACACACAGGCAAAACTCCTGGAAAACATATCACCCAGTAGTTATGTATTTTTGTCTTTTGCCACCTCCTTTTCTTTACTTTCCAGACAGGGTCTTGCCATGCAATTCAAGATGGTCTCAAAATGCATATCTGGTACCCAGGGAGGCCAGAAGAGGGTGTCAGATCCTCTGAGACAGGAGTTATATGCTATTGTGAGTCAGCATGTGGGTGCTAGGGATTGGGGTATAGGTCCTGAATGCAGATGGGGGTGTGGGTACAGCAGCTAGTACTCCTAACCATTGAGTCATCTTTCTAGCCCCTCTGTAATTCTCAGGAACTCCCTCTCCCGAAACCAGATTTCTCCCTCTCTATAAAGTACAATGACAAAGCACTGCCTCTCTTTAATAGTTCAGCACACAGAGACCAGACCAGACACAGTAGCAACTGCAGGAAAGACATTTATTATAAAACATCATTTGGTGTTTTGATGAGGAATGGGAAAGAGGAAACAGAGCCTTTAAAGCAGTGTTTGGAAAACCAAGAGTAACGTAAAATAATTTGTAAAAGAAAGCGAGTGCTATTCATTTGTTTCAGTAGGTATGATTTACCAGCACTTGTTTCTATGCATTGATTTCCCACTACTGATCAAGCCTGCTCTATAAGCAAGGCACTGAGTGAGTCCTGGCTTCCTAGGTCAGCTTTCCAGAAGGCCTCTTAGTGCAGACGCCAGTAAGGACTTGTGTGTAGCACCGACCCCTGCCGTGCCTTCTTGGACTAAGAGCACTCCTTGCCTGGAGCTTGCCTTCTCCCCTCTGAGAAGTTGGGGTTCAGAAGTTTCATGCAGAAGCCATGCAGAAGGACGGGAATTCACTCATCACTTACTGCTGAGCTGGCGGCACATCAGAACCGAATCTTTCATCAGTGCCTCAGGCTTCTGAGAGGAATGGCCATCTCACTGCCTCGGAGGAGTGATACTGCTATGAGGGTTTTCTCCAGAAGAAAATGGAGTGCTTCCAATTGTCCATCAGCTGTCATTAAACACAGTGGGGTTTCCTGGCCTCTGAGATCTTAGGATTGAGGCAATTAAGGGAAGGCAGCAGAGCTGTTCCTTTCCTCCTCAGCCAGGAACATGTTTTTCTACTAGACTCCGATGCTTTCAGAGGTGAAGTAATACAAATTTAATAGCTTACTTCTGTTCATTTGCAAAATAATTTCTTTCCAATCAACAAAGTTTAGGCAAATGGGGAATGAATTTATGTTAATGTTTTACTCAACAATTTAAAACATCTTTCCAAAAAATTATGCTCTCGGAGATTTTTAGGATGGAAGAGTTATAAGGTAGCTAATGGCATCACGGATGGCTGTGGTGGTTCACTGTTTCCTGTCCATGGAGCTTCTCTGAAGGAATCACATGGGCAAGCAACTCCATGCCCACACAAATCTGATGTGGCCAGTCCATCCCCCCTCTCCTTGCTCTACAGGAGACTGCAGAACCTCGCATCTCAGAGCTCAGGCTGCTGGCTACCCTGTGGCAAGACAGATCAGTATCCTTCAGTAGCTCTGTCTAGTTAGTGGATGACTGTCAGGCAAACTTGAGTCTCGGCTGGATCACGAACACAGGCGGATGATCTCCACCAAGACCTGTACAGAGTCTGACCTGATTTTCCCCAGTACCCCAAGGGAATGCAAGCACGCTGCCCGCGCCCTCTGCGCACGCCTCCCTGCAGCTGGAAGGGGAGGACGTGCTTGTCCCGGTCTTACAGATTTCACATCCCCAACTGTAAACTTCACATTCATGGGTAGTTTTTCATTTGCAGTAAGTGTTTCATAATCTCATCCAGGAGAATCTAACTTATAAAGCAATAACTCAATCAGAATCACCTATAAAAAGGTTTTTTTTCTTCGCTTGTCGGGATCTGGTTGGTCAAACTGCACTGTACAGTGTTGCTGGGCTTCTAGCAAACAGAGGAATCATTGTGGAGATCACATGGTTCCCTGAGTCAGGGAACATGTGGAATGGGTCATCACTTGGGTTAGTCTTAGCACAGGGAGCTGGTAGTTGATAAGCCAAGAGGGTCTCTCTTTTCCTTTTCGAGTATTAAGATTAAACACTACCCCAAGGAAGAGCACACCTACAGCGTCCACATGTCGGCTGCAGGTGCTTTTGTCCTGGGTCAGTATTTATATTTTGGACAGTTCATTGTTTATCCAGCCTGCAACCATGGCAGCCATCTCTTGGTTAAAACCGAGAACAAAAGCATGTGCGATTCCTTTCTCACAGAGTTGAATATTGCCTTCTGGAAAATCTTTCTTCATGTCTTCATAGAACTTTAACGGACACCAGCCATCTTCCTTACCATAGTAAAACGTCAGCTGAAAGACAAGAAACAGCATCTTACCTTCCCAGTATCGACTGATGCCAATGGGCTGCAGTGCTTTGAGGGCAGCACTTGTGCTGGACTCCATCCCCTGGTTCTAGGGTGCCGTCTAGAGCTCTCAGAAAGCATATGATTCATTACAGGCTTGTGATGGGAAGAGACCCACTTGGAGACTGTGGGGCAGGTTCCTCTAACTCTCTAAAGGAACACCTGGCAAGGTCACATGTACTGAGCCTGGAGTGGACCCGGGAGAGGAGGAGGCGAGGGTGTGGAAGAGGGAGACAGTTAAGCAGACATAATCACCAAAAGACTAGTGACGACAAACTTACTGTTTTCATACAGCCCACTGATAGGCGCAGGGACAGGTTTGCTAAATGAATGCAAGGAGATCAGAATGCGAAGAGGTCGGGCCACCTCTGGCTGATGAAGCGTGATCAGCATTCTAAGAGACTCTGTGATACTTTAAGGAGGCTTAGAGCGATAGGAGGGTGAGAAGGGAGAGCACATCACACCCATCCTTCAGGTGACACCAACCAGGCTGAGTGGAACAGAGCCTCTTTTGAGGCATTGCCAAGATCTTTTCTGGAGATTTAGCTATACAGGCTTATGAGAGACAGATGTATGTACCATACGGACCCTACATTAGAAGCTGCTGTACTCCAGTGAAAAACTGTTACATATTCTATAATTCTTTACAAAAAAGCAACAGAAATAAAATAATAAAAAATAAAAAATTATGTGTGTGTGTGCGAGCATCTGCACGCACATGTGTACATGGCACAGAGTATGTCTGGATGCCAGCGAACTTTGTAGAAGTGGTTTTCTTCTCCCACCATCATGTGGGTCCTGGGGATCAGAGCAGGTTATTAGAGCGTCATAGTAAAATACCATAGTGACAATTTTTATTAAAAAAAATACAGACTAGATTTTAGGGACACAGGAGAAAATACAACACTTCCTACTTACAGAACACTACTTCCGTTTACTGGCCCCAGAGGAGCAGTAATGAAGGTGCCAGGGGAGCAGGGCCCATCGTAGCCCTGCCTGATGCAACTTCTGCTGGCTGAACAACTATCCATCCAAAGGCATGCATGGCGGATGTTCCAAAGAGCAGAATTTCTTTTCTCCCTTATGGAAGTTGATATAAAGCCATCTAGCCATCAGCTCCACCTAAACTCCACAGGGCTGCAGTGAGGAGCTGGCCGAGGGCATGCTTTTCTTTGTGGAGGCAGCTGAGCATGAGGCACTGGAAGCCACTTTATCCTCCTGTGTGTCTGTTGTTCCCTGGGTCACAGGCCTCAGAAGAGTGGCTGAGGTGCTTGAGTAGTCAAACAAAACTGAGAAACAACACAGTCTAGCTCATCAGAATCTCCTGCACTTGAGTACTGAGCCCAGACCTGGTAAGAATTCAGCAACACTGTTTCTCCTCATCACCGATACCAAGGAACAGTTCCCTTAGGCACCTTCTGTGGAGCAGTGGCTGTGATCTAAACAGGACTGGACATTCCGGGGCCTCAGCCACACACTTAATATCAATAACACACCTCTCATTACAGAAGAAGCATGTGGGAAGCGAGTGCATATGTCAAAGAAAAGTAACCAGACTGTAAAAAAACATACTCAGAGGCTTAGCTAGGCTATGACTAATTTTATAGAAGTAATAATGAATACTTACTAAATGATGCCTGATATATGCTGGACACTCTTTGTGAGGGCTGAATTATAAGCTAGGAATTAGAACCACCATTTTAGCAGTCTATCTGAGAATATATATTAATTTTAAATGATTTTAATGATGGGGAAAGGCATCATTCGATGAAGCTAGTGGTAGAGCTAGCGTTTGAACTCGGATCGTGACACGGCGGACTCTGTTCTCCAACACTCAACAAGGCTCCACCGGAGAATGTAATGCAGCCCCCAGACCCCTTCGACGAAGCTCTTGGGTCAACGTGATGGAGATAAAAACAAGCCTATCTGTTTCCAGGACGATCATGACATTCTGGACAGGCCTCAAGTTAAACAGGCAGAACTAACACAATCCGTTTCAGAGCGGGGCTTGGCGGAAAGGCAGCCCTCGTGTGCTGGTCCAGGGAGCACTTTCCTATGCTCCACCAAGCAGGACGTGTGCATGTCAGAAGGATTTGCATGGCCATTCTGCAAATGTCGGCACTGTATGAGGCCCGTTCCCACAGGCAGCGTGCACCTCTGGCTAAGGCAGGCTAAGCAGAGGATGGGGGCAGAGACAGGGCAGAAAGCTCTTTTCTTGGAAGCACTTTGCCTCCTTTTAAATCACGTCGTAGCCCTGGCTTGGCAGTACACCTTGCCCTGCCACACCTGCCCATGGCCTCCCAAAGCTGATGCGCTCTCTTTGAGAACAGCCCAAGACTCCTATGGATGCAGAGTGATATTTAGATTCAGCATGGAAGCAGCACACAACAGCTGTTTCCATAAGCTTGGGCCAAAGATGGTCATGGCAGTTTAGAATTTCCCTTCTAAGTGAGTTTTAAACAAAAACTTCAGGTTTGTAACCAAACGTGAATTCACTTTTCTATGAAGGAGACATGTGTCTCCTTATAGTTTAGAGCAATGACAGAGAATGAGAACGCTGACCTTCTTGTTACTTCAGATACACCAGGAGCCTGAATGCACAGTAGAGCCCAGAGGCTCCCACATAGATCTGGAGCAGTGAAATTGGACAGCTGACTTTCTTCCCGTGGCTTACTCTGTTCCAGACCTCACCTAACAGCCCTCCCTACCTCTATTCCCAGTGTATTCACTGGTTCCTCTCTCCCTAACCTTTAACTTGAAATGGCCACGCATCCCTCTTCAGATAGCTTCTTCCTTTAAACTGCAAACTTCTATAGGTGGCCGCTATACACACTCAACGGCTTTGGCTACAGGCCTATCATGCCACAACCAAAATGGAGGCCACACTCCTCTTTTAAAGCTTCATAGCATTCATCACGGCATGCATTTGCTTGGATACTCCAAAAGTATCTCTTTCACAAGTGCCAGCCATCTCCCACAACCCAGGGCTACTTCCCAATCCTCCCTTGCCACCCAACCTAGACCAAGGGCAGCGGTCTCAGATTCCTCAGCCCATCTGCTAATATTCCATCTCCACCAAGTGCCTTTGAATTTTCCTCCCAAATCTCCTCACCCCCCCAACCTTACTACATTTATTCTTCTAAAAGCCTGTAAATAGACATGCCACCTAAATGTAACTGTTCTCCCATATTCTCCCAGCCCTTCCCCCCAAATTATCCCTCCCATGGGGTGGTCTCATCACATTTTTAGGGTAACTAATACACACTGGGATATCTAAGTGGGCTGTTGGCAGCTGCTATGTGTTCTGATTGGTCAGTGGCTATATCACATGGTTGCCAAATATTAGGACCATCACTCTAGATGGATGGTTCTCAAGCTTCCTAATGCTGTGACCCTTTAATACAGTTCCTTATGTTGTGGTAATCCCCAACCGTAACATTATTTTCGTTGCTACTTTGTTAACTGTGATTTTGCTACTGTTACGAATCATAATGTAAATATCTGTGTTTTCAGCTGGTCTTAGGCGACCCCTGTGAAAGGGCAGCTCCACCTCCAAATGAGTCATGATCCACTAGTTGAGAACCTCTGCTCTAGATGCTGTCCCCTATGACTTAATCAGTGCCCAGGCCAACACACCACGCTGTCTGGCCTCTCTTTCCCTAACGTGGAGCTTGTAACTTGGGAGTCTAGAGTCCCACACAGATCCAGTGTTTGGGAGTGTGAACTTGTTATTTACCCCTAATATTTCTTTCAATTATAAATACAGGCAAGAAGCCATGTATTATTAATACATATATATTCAAATCATAGTAAGCTTACTGTAGATGACTAGAAGATAAATTATAGTCATTACTACAAACTCATAGTAGTAACTTTGACTGTTACGTATCTTTAATTTTTAATTATACATGTGCATGTGTTTGTGTGTGTGTGTCTATACAGACAAGTATAGGTGCCCAGAGAGGCCTGAAGCAGCAGGTTTGGAATTACAGTGGTTGTAAGTTGTCTAGTGTGGGTTCATGGACTGAACTGGGGTCCTCTTCACTGTTAACCGCTGAGCCATTTCTCTGGAACCTCCAACTATGTGTTAGTACTACATCACAAACTGACTTTAAAACATTTTGCTGACTGTATTTGAACACACTCTGTTCTCTGCAGAAGCTTCCTGATGGGCTTTGCCTCTCCGCCCACCTATCTAGCACACATTTACCTGAGACTGAACTGTGCTGGTGTGTCGATGAAAGTAACAGTTCCTCCCTTCGTGCAGGGGGTGAGAGGGAGGCTGTCCATCTACATACTGTGTGTGATAAGCATGTGACAGAACGTTGAACGGGGAGCCACGAGAGCCATGGGTGGGGGTGGGGGAGGACTGCAGCTGGGGAAGCTTCCTGGAGGCGACCCTGAGAACTGCTCTGAGAGCTGCAGAGCCGCTGCTATGGAAACAACCACGCCCCTCTAGTTTCTTCTGGACAGGGAGGCAGTTATCTACTGTTGGAGACCGTAAATTGGCATAGCTGTTCAGTACTGGGCATAAAGTCTCTAGACCTTGCAAGGAAGACAGTTGGCCTGGACTTCGCAGAGTGAAATTGGTCACGTTCCCTAGAGAATATGAAAACCTTTCTTTGTGTGAACAACAGAAGTCAACGGCAGAAAAACTGAATGTGACGTTAAAGCTGATGCCTGGTGATTGGGGTAGAGGAAGGGTCCAGGAAGCTTTCAGAGTGATGTGGTAGCAAGACTATTTTTAGACTAGTTTTCAAGAGGCAAAAATACTCTTTTTGTAACTGTTTTGAGTTGGGCAACTGAGAGGCAGTGAAAGGTTTTTGCATCAATGCTGCTTTAAGAACTTCACACTTGGCAGTGTGAATGGGCATGGAGGTTCAGAGTCCCTCCGCTTAGGTGGAAATAGGGAGAGGGCATCCCCAACACAGCATCTATGGTGGAGGCATTTGCAGTCTCAGGAAAGGGGCTTCCAGCTTTGATGAAAGAATCCTGCATGCCCTCCAAGAACTATGTGCTCTGCTAAGTTCCTTCACTTCCCTAAGCTGATGGGGACACATTATGTTGAGTCTCCTTTATCAAAATTCAATCACAGCATGTTTCCTCCCTTTTTCATTACATAACACGAAGTGGCCATACACTTCCTGTCTTTCTGTACCTCGCTTCACTTAGGAATGCTGAGGAATGGGGACAATCCTATTTGAGTAGAGAGTTGCGGTTTGGCGGTAGAAGGCATTTTATTGAGCTGACTGCAAGGGAGTTTCTGTACAGCAGGAAGGATGCTGCAACCAGCACGAACAGCACCATACTTGCCTTAAGTCCCACCACTGCCTTTACTGATGTCGTCTTAGAAACAGTTATTCCCTGGAGTTGGGACAGCTTATTACTGAGCCTGTATTAATACTATAACTGTGAAATGTTGACTATCTACCAGCATATTCCCAGGTGTCTCCCAAGAAAGACTCAGGAAACTTCCATCCCGGCCAGAGTTGCCATGAGCAGACCTCTATCTGGGAATGATTACACGTGCATATGGGTTTAACTTAGCACAGGAATAAGTTAGCACCTTTCTTTGACCTCTTTCTGAGCACAACATACAAATAGGATCCAGAATGAGTAGTATTTTACAGCAGCTGGCTTCCCCAGGTGGTAGGATCAGCTCTAACATGACAGGCTCAGTCATTCCCCAAGTGTGAATTTTGGAAGCAAGCATCTGCCAATCTTACTATAAAGCAGCAGTTGAAGTGGTTTTTTTTTTTTTTTTTTTTAACAAACTTCCAACCTGGAGGACTAAAATGCATTTTGGAAACAGACTTGCTTATAATTTAGCTACAAAATAAAATGCCATTCTCTGGTAATTTCATACTCTCAATGTTGGAAGTATGAAAGCCCTGGAGAGCAGGTCCTTCTTGCCCAACCTTCTCCACTCAGCAGGAACAGCTTCTTCTTGATTCAAAACTTCTATCTCTAGACAACTGCTGTTTAAGGAACAAAATGACCACTATGGACACAAACCAAACAGATACTGGCATCTTCCAAAGCCCTGTCAGAGTAAATATTTTTAACATTGTAAAACCTTTTTTAAGCAATACATATAATGCTTGCTTTCAGAAAACTGTATAGGGATGTTACAGAATTATAAATTATGCCTGTGCACAAGCTTCAGTCTAATGTCTCACAGCTGAAGAAGAGCCCTTCAGTGCAGTGGGACCTAGGATTTGACTTGCAGGCCCTATCAGAGTAAGTCATCTGTCAGGGATCATTCTACTATACTCAGCAGATGCCAGAGTTCCACGCTGACTGTCAAGTTCTAGCTCAGTGCTGTCTTAAAAAGCACAAGGCAAGACACATATATACTTTAAGACATTTCTAGTAATGGTGTTGAAGAGTATGAAGGAACGAGTAAAATTGCTTTAGATGTATTTTAAACACGGCTACAACAATATCTCTAAAATATTTCAACATGTAGTCAATATGTTAATGAAATATTTTCCTTTTAGGATGCTGTTTTTCTGCCTGTGCCGAGGTTGAACTCAGGCCTTGTACAAAACTAGGCAAGCGCTCTCCCACTGAGCCACATCCTGAGCACCAGGTACTAACATTTTGAAAGTTAATGTGCATTTATACTCATGAAAAATCTCAATTCAGACTAAGCACACAATAACACTTGTGTGTGGGATGGGATTTTAACCGTGCAGTTCTGGGCTGTGGGCGAAGTTCAGCACCCTTAGCACATGTGAGGCTCTGGCTTTGATGGAACTGAAGCCAGAGAACAAAAAAGGTGCAGAGTGGAGCTGGAGAGATGGCTCAGCAGTTAAGAGCACTGGCGGGTCTTTCAGAGGGTCTGGGTTCAATTCCCAGAACCCACACAGCAGCTCACAATTGTCTGTAAGTCCAGTTCTAGGGGAAGTGGCAATCCTCACACAGAAATACATGCAGGGAAAACACCAACGCACATAAAAATAAGCAAATCTTTTAAAACAAACAAACAAACAGTGCAGATTTATCCCTTCAGGATGACACGGGTAGATAATGTCCCAGAAGTGCCACAGCTATCCGTATACTAGGATGTCTGGGTATATTCCTAACTACATTGGCTTTACAGCGTCAAAGATTGGTATTTCCAAATGTATCTGTGAGTGAGCCTACTTTTTGCAGATATACCTGACATCTCAGAAAGCTGCTTCTTATGTGAAAGCAAGACAGCCTTATGTGTTGGAGGATGAGAGAGACAAGCACACTGCTCATCAGGATAGATGCAATGTTAGTTCTTTCCCACAGTTTTAATTATTATATTTTAATATAGCGCATTAACTTACAGATGCTATAGAGGCTTCTTAGCATAATACATTGTTAAAATATGAAAGTACTGATTTAAAAAAATAAATTCAACTAAACAAATGCATATATATAATAGTTACATATTATATATATTATATATAATATATACACATATAATATTATATATAGTTATATATAATACATATAATATAGTTATATAGTATATATAATATATATAATATAGTTACATATAATATATAATATAGTTACATATAATATACAATATAGTTATAGATTATATAATATAGTTATATATAATATATATAATATATATATGCTATATAATATATATATAGCATATATAATATAGTTATGTGGCTGTAATCAGCTTTACTTGCTCCATATAACCCAACAGTAACAGAAGAACTTTGGCGGAATCTACAAATGCTCAGTGTCTTCAATTCTTACAAATGCTCAGTGTCTTCAATTCTTAGCGAATTCTAGTGTGTCCTCCCTAATTTCTACCTATCAATTGACAAGCCTGCAGTCCCTAAAGTGGTTACCTTAGGTAAAAGTTCCTTTATGATCTCATCATCTCTCTTCACCACGTGGACCATTTCTTGGCTCCCGAGATAGACAGCATTAGCTTCATTAAAAAAGAAAAGATCAAACAAACAAATAATTAAGCACTTAGAATATACGGAAGAAATACAAATGTCAAATAAATCTTAGCAAATTCACATGCTTCGTTTTTCTAGAGGCCAAGTGCCACCTAACATTAGATGCTGGTGGGGATAAAAGAGGCGAATGAGCGGAATGGCAGGTCACAAAGGCAAGGCACCATGTCTCTAAGGTTTGGCTAACCCCCAGGAGGGCAGTCTACCCTGACCAGCAAGACCCCAAGAAGCCGATGCATCACAGAGAATAAGGCTGTGACCAATACCCTTTGGCCCAGCAAGAAGAGCTCCGCTTGTGTATTCCTCCCTGCACAGCAGCCTGAAAACATCAGACAATAAAAGGAGAAAACTGTAAATCCACTTTGTTGGTTTCTCTTTTCTCAGAATCTATGCTTTTCACTGTCCAACATGCAGTGTTATTTGTTTCTTCAGTTGTTTTGGGCAAGAGGGCAAATGAGGTCCTTATTATTCATCTCAGAAGCGGAGGAGCTATGTGAAGTTATTTTCATTTCAGATGAAAATCCATTTCTGATTTTCCCAATCGAGAGGTTTTTTTTGATACAAGCAATTTAAATACTTTGGCTGCTACTTTTACAATTCAGAAGTCTTCATTAAGAGATTATACGTCTCTGGAAACATCTACAAACATGACACACTTGAGATTTAATGAGGAAGACTTTTTTGGCTCTGTTTTACACATTTAATTCAGAAATAGTTTTTAGTAACACTGGCTAAAGTTTAGATATTTCTTGGCTATGAGATTTTATTAACAAAGTACCAAATACAAGGCACCAATTCACATATTTAGTGCTACAAAGCAAGAGAACTCAAGTCACACATGTGGGACCTCAGGAGGCCCCTTTGTGGCTGCTGTGCATTGGTTAGGGCATCTCAGAGTCCATGGGAGCTTAACCAGCCATCACACCTTTCCAGGTGGCCTTTCTGCCGCACTGGCAGGCTGGAGGGTATCACTCAAGGCTCCTATTCCTGGTTATCAGTACTTTGTGGGTCAGGAACAGACTCTTCTGTGAACACATCTTTCTCATGCAAGCTAACCCATCAGGATCAAGCCCCAGGTATTTACTCTGTGGAAAATTTTGACAGAACAACCAAGCACCATCCCCTTCTTCCATCTGAAATCACCCCAGGGCTAGGTACCAGACACTAAGAGACCACGCAGAGACTTTAGAAATGGTAACAGCCAGTCCTAGATCTCCCCACACAAGTGCTCAGCCTGTCGAATCTCATCCTTCCATGGAATCCACAACACAGGCTGTGGGTCATCTGTCCCTTCTGCTTCCTGACCTCATAGGGTGCTTCCTTGTGTGGTCCTATATGATGTGGCATGTCCGCCACTACAGGGAGCTATAAGCAATAAACTCTTCTTTCAATGGCAGTTGTTTACAGGTCTACTATCATCTGATCATATCTAACTGAAACAAATTAGCTGCATTCTACAACAAGGTGACATGTGCATCTGTGTAGGTGAATACTCCGGCTTTGGAAGAGCAGAGAGTGGAGAAGAGAGTGCTACAGTAACCAAAAGCTCCAGAGATCTACAAAGGGTTGTCCTAGAGTTTTAACTGAGTATTGACCAGCACAGTCATGTGACAAACAGCCAGAATCTAGGAAGGCAACTCTCTGAAAGGACTGCAGGAACAGTCTCTGAACTGGATCCTTGACTGTTTCTGCTAGCCCAGGGGACAGCCTCTTAAAGAACAGCATAGTACCTGGAGGCATATGGAACCCCATGTCAAGAGGTCAGAATCTGAACTGTAGCTAGGGTGGCTACACTCAGCAATGGCCACATGACATAGGAGAGTAGGGACCTGGAGAGCTGCCCATCACGGTCTTCTGACTAAGAGAGAAGCTGCCTATTCTGGGAGAACACCAGAAGGATACACACCCCACAGCAAAAGTACTGACAGCTGGAGATATTTTAAAACTTCCAGAAACCAACAAGAAAGAGGCAGGTGACCAAACATAAAAATGGGTACAGACTTGAATAAAAGAAATCTGTATAACTGAGAAGCTCACAATTCTGAAAATAATAAAATTTTCACTTGGAAATATACTCTAACCTATTTTTATTCTTTTTTCCTGTCATTTTCCACTTAAATATACTTTTTTCTTTTCTTTTAAACAAGACCCCCTGTTTCTTTTCTAGTAACCACTCTAAGGAAGCCATCTTTGTCATTCCTCAGCAATGTCCCCAACACAATACAGTGGTCAGAAATAATAATACCAAAGAGAAGTGTAATTTCCTAAGTGGAAAACACACTGCTCTTGGCAATGACTGTCAACAGCATTCCTGGGAACCTGGCAGATTTCAGAGTTTCAAGTGCTGTTGAGAAGGAAATGTTTAGTACAAGGAGAATCGAAATGAAAACATGAAGGGAAGGACTACCTGGGAAAATGTTTGTTTACTTAGGTTTCTTTAAAAGCTTAGGTACACCCGTAAAGCCTCACAAGGAGCCCAGTGTTCTACGCTCTCTGCTACCACCACCTTCTGAAATGTTTAACCTCCAAGCGTCACAATGGGATGTACAGGAGAGGGGCTGAAGGGCTCAGGGCAGCTGAGAGGGGGCTGATGGCCGAGGAACAATAACGCATTCACCTCCCAGCTCAGTGTCACAGGGTTTTCCAAGTGTTCATGGTCTGCGACAAAGGCTGCCTCCCACAGAACCCCTGTCCTGTCCTGTCCTGACGCATCCACAAGGCTGGTCTGGAACCACCCTGTCATTCTCAAGGCCAACCTCAGTCATCTTCTCTACCATAACTGACCTTGGTCTGATTTCGAGGTATCACTTACTTCCTGTTTCTGTCCTTCTGATAGCAGGCACGGTGACATGAAAATTGCCGGCAGCTGTCTCTCCTATTCCGCCACTAACTTATGGCTGAGATTGTGCTTCATCCATTATTCTACCCAGTGTTTTGCTTACAGCAAGTATATAAGAAGAAAGAAGGGCTAAGTGACATAAACGGGAAGGGCTGAGGGAGATGGTTGTGTGGCTAGGTAGTTTTGGAGGGTTGAGGAGGAAAAGCCTGCTGTTTTATTTAAAGTGGTCCAGATATGACATCACAGTGGAGGCCAAAGATGAAGGCTGAAGCACACTGACAAGCTAAGCAGGTAAGAAGTGAGATGGACACTCACAGAGAGGAGGACAAGTTTAAGTGTTTCTGTTGGTATGAACCAGAAACTTCTCACACTCAGGAAGGTGCAGGAGAAGTAAAGACCACAATTAATGGAAAAAAGAGAGAAAGAAAGAAAGGTTCTAAAGAGATTCACAGAGAACCCTTTGAAACAGAGTGTGGGGCTGGACGTAAGCTCTGTTCCCTGGAGGCATGGGGCCTGGTGCTGCTACTAGGCTCTATAGTAAAATGTCCTGGAATTGTTTGGTTTTGTAATTAGTCTGGAGGATAAAGGTTGTTGGTACTGAAGCAAAAGGAATTACTGGAGATAGACATAGTTCAAGGGGCAGGAGAACTGTGGAATGCAATCATTCCAGGCCAGTGTGGTGGCACACAACTGCAATTCTAGCACTGAGGAGGCTGGGGTAGGAAGACTGAGAGTCTGAGGCTAGCCTTACTTGCCAGTCCCTGTTGCCCCAAACAAAAAGCCAACAAAAGCCACTGCCAGTCACTACCATCTCCGCCAACAGACTGTTTGTCGGCCTCTTCCAACTGGTATACTACTTCATCTTTAAAGGGTTAACAGATCTTTTATGTTCAAAATTAGCCATGTTTACAAGGGAGAATTCCTCTAGTGCTTATCACAAGACTTGGCTGGGCAGGAGAGAGTTCCTATGTTCCCCTTTTGTTTAGGAGGAGGGAGACTGGGGAGTTATTAGCACTAACAGAAATAAAAAAGGAAAGAGTTACATTTTAAGCGCTTCAAAATACAGACTATGACAATCACGGGAACAGAGGGGTGCTGCTATGGACAGGTGCGTCTACATAAGTTTTCAAGAGGGCCAGAGACAATGAAGAGATAAACAGATGCCCAAGACTGAGGTTACCACACTGGGATGAATCAGCTGTGGTCTCCGAGTGGTGTTAACTGGCTTAGTGAGGTGGTCAGAAGGTGGTTGGCTCTATGAATGATGACAAGCCTCAGAATCGGCTTAGGATGGGGATGTGGCAGGATCGGAGGAATCATCTGAAGACCAACAGGAGTGCCCCTCCCCCATTTCCCTTTAATTCTTCTACTGGAACTCTGCAAAGTCAAAATTTGGTGACATCTACAAATTCTTTACACGGCGGGATGCAGCTTCTAATCTGCAGGAAAGGACTGTGGGAAGCAGTTTTCTTTCCAGTCAGGAGTCAATCTTTTGCTTTTTTCTATTCTTTCCGTCAATGCCAGGGGGTAGGCTGTAGGGGCCATCATGTGGGCAAGGGATTCTGAACACAGAGAAGAGTCTGCTAAGGACAACAGAGTGAGAATGCTGGAACACCGCATCCCTCTTCCTTGGTGCACGGGAAAACCAGATTCCTATCTGCGGCGGCTGCTGGAACTCAACTTTCTGTTAACTATAGTCCACCTCAGTTCCAACAGATAAAGGATGAAGCTGGGACACCTGGATTTTCTGGGTACGTTTGGTGAGAGCAGAGAGGAGGTGGTGCTTAACTCTAGCAGGGGAGTTGGGAAGCATCATCACACATGTAAATGCACCGGGGGTTTTCCGGATGGAGGAAGCACAAGTGTCATGGACTAAGCAGAGGATTTCCGAGGATGGCGTCTCCCTGCACGTGTTGTGATTTTCCCTGAGAGTGGCAGGTTTTGCAGGCTGCAGCCAGTCTGCACAGCAGGGAAACAGCAGAAGGTAGACTAGGGGCCTGGAGGCTCCTGGAGCTTCAGTTTGAACATAGAAAGAGCTTGTGCTGCAAGACAGCGTAAACCAGGGCCCCGAGAAAATACTAGACAGAATTAGACATACACAGAAACCCAGACGAAGACACTTAAAAGGGGGAACTTATTTAGCCTTCCTTGTTTGCACTGTTTTCCGTCTTTGCCAGTCAGTGTTGCAAAATGTGGTATGTAATAACATAGAAACTAGGTCTAGAATAGAAATTCTTCCATTCTAAAGTTTCCCCGTAATTTAGAAAAACGGTTCTTGCTTGCAATTCATTATGTCTCTTTATGAGCCAGGACTCTGGTTATTAGGAGAAGACACACTACCTGCAGCTCTGAGAGGGCTGCCTGACTGGTCATTACGGCCATCCATGTAGTGGGCAAACGCGCAATCGTATCTAAGTAATGTTTACCACAGTGAAAAACATAGCCAGTACTCCACAGTGTATGACTGTTAAAACGATCACACTTCAGACTGGAAGATAATTTAAAAACATAAGAAGAGCCATGTAATCTCCCTTGGTCCAAAATCTAGCACATCTTTCTGCTTTTTTTTTTTTTTTTTTGGATTTTAGGCTGAGCTTCCTCCAATCTCTAGGTCCTCAGAGAATGGATACAGGAAACATGCTCACCTGCGTGAGAGCAGAACACATGGCTGTCTGGGTTCTTCATGGTAAAAAAATGAAAACATTCTGAGAAAAAAACTTGTGATCTGTAGTGAAGCCTGCCCTCATTACCTCATTAAACACTTCCAAAAGTGATTTCCATATTGATCAGGGAAGGGGAAAGACTGTGAAAGTTTCTTTCACAAGAATTATCTGACAAAGCACCGTAACCTGATAGGAGTTCTTCAGGTGGTGGGCTGTGTTTCTCTTGTTAGGTAACGGAAAGGAATTAAAACATCAGTTCAGCCTAGTGAAAAGGCCGTCAAACATTTTAAACACTTAACTGTTTGACCTGTGATTCTGTTGAGTTAAAATATATTTTCTTTTAGCTTTGATCAGAAAATCTAATTTAGCTGTCTGAGTGGGAGCCTATTTCTCATGAGATAGGAACACATCTACTCCAGGGAAAATATGCAGTAGCAAACAGTCTGGAGTTGAAATTGGGCAGGGTGGGGGGGGGGAGAAATCCATGTATAGTCTTAAAAAATAACATTTCAGACAATCTAGTTACAATCTAATTACCCTGATGAATGCAGGGGTAATGTTTATACTATATGCTAATTGAGTTAGGGCCACTCTGTAGATGGGAAGTTACATTTCTTTCCCTCCCACTGGAGAAAAGCTCTAAATGCCACTGAACTCAGTGTGCTAGAGGGAGGGAGAGGTGGAAATGGAGTGGAGGGCTTGGTATGCCATCTTTGCCAAAGGGTAGCAGCACTTGAAATGCTTGCAAATTTTGGTTTTTGAAGTTTTCAGAGTAGGTAACAACCAAAACATGTGCACAGACTAAAGGACACTGAAGGACACCCCTATCTAGACAGGGCAGGGTTTGTAATCTACTACTTGGACTAGCAAACTTCCTCCACTTGTTTCCGTGAGATTTCCCCTGGAGCACAGACATTACATAATTTGAAAACACTGCAAGGCCCTCTACCAGTCAAAGCAGCACGTTAAAGCTCACCCTGTGAAGGGCAATCAGACTTAGGAGCAGGCCTACAGTGGGACTATGGAGCTGGCCCGAAAGCAGTATTGGGAATGGCTTCTGAACTGCTCTTCTGCTAACTCTTCCTGCCGTGTATCCTGGCAACCACACCACGAGAAGGCTGCTGTCAGTACTGGTTACCTTTATCTTCAAGGCATAAGATGGGTCAGGGGCCACAAGCCACCCTCAGTCTGAGGCCCTCTCTTATGAGCATTGCCCTTTCAGGAAGTTGCCAAAGGGATGGCTAGACAGAGGTAGCTTATCTATGTGATGACAGCTGCCATGAGGAGAGGCAGTGGGTACTGGTGAGCTGGAGAAAGGGGAGGTACCCGTTAGGACGTCTGAAACATGTGGCTAATGATCCCCTCAGGGTTACTAGGTTGAACTAAATAGCTAAGCAGATGTGAGCCGAGGATTTGAAGAGGATGAGAGGTAGTTCTTGCTTCCTTTCCCTGTAAACAAAGTTACACAGACTGGGAAAGAACTGCAGCCAACTCAAGTATTGATGACTTGGATACTGGAAATCCAGAGCCAGAGCCAAGGGATCGGAAGACCAGATGAAACAGGCATGACAGCAGCAAGAGGGCTGTGTGCACAGATACATCTGTTTGTGAGTTGGTTATCTGAAGAGATGAGGAATGTTCATTCTACATTTTAGGCTGCATTTTGAAGATGGTGCATCTACTGTGCTTGTGGGAGGAAGTCTGCAACAATGTGTGGGAAGGCGGTGGCTGCTCTTGTGAAGTAGAGGAGTATGTGCCATGGTTAAACTGTCTTGCTTCCTTTGAATGCACTACAGGTGGCTGGAAGATGTGGCCAGAGGCCAATCACCCCAACTTCACACATGCTGGGCACTGTGCTGGGCACATTCCACCATGTTTAATCAGTAGCAGAAGAGAACATTAAAGCTCCTTAAGGTTTTTCTACCCATTTTAAAAACAAACTCCCTTCACTGAATCGCAAGTTCTATTCTGATATTAAGGTTTGGGGTAGAAAAAGTTGAACAGCTAACTTCCTGACATTTATGCATGGTCCAAGACTATTCTGTAAATGTTTCTTTATACCACAAGCACACACCTTTACAAAACGTGCTTACCTATGCAGAACGGTTGAAAAAGGTTCTTCAAAGGAATGTCACCCTTAAAGCGTACTTTTTCAAGGGCTTTCTGGGTTAGGAAGGATCTTATTATCTCAGGACACGGCTTAAATAGTAAGTAACTGGTAACATAGAGCATGTACCGAAACCAGCACAACAGCGGAGTGACGATCCTGCCGTGGGGCGACTCGGACATGCGCTCGATAGTCGGAAACAGCAGAAAGGTGTGGATGATCTACAAGAAAGAAACACTGGGATAAGAGGCTGTCTTCAGTCGTAGCTGCACGTCTGCTCTTCTTCCTGTGCTCTGCTGACAGTTACCAGACTTCCAACACAACCAGAGATCAAACTATGACGTTCATTCCTGGAGGCACTGGGGCTAAGTGCTGGAAGGAGGAGAGGTATTCTTTGACTCTCCCTAAATCATGATAGTAATTCACTGATCCCTGGAAGGATTACTGGAAGTCGGAACCAATGCTGCATTGGAGTAGTTACACTGGCTCGACTTTGGATGGTGCCCAGAGAGTGGGGCCACATGAAAGGCTCCATTGCTACCCACATTTCTCTTATTGGTTGGACTTGGAGCTAGTTCCCATTTGAAAAGCCCTTCTGTTCCTACTGTTAACAGCCAAATTAATCTTCAACACAACCAATATACTCCCAACAATGGATCGGACCAGGTATGTTGGAAAGCAGTACCTCTTAACTTCATTGCAAAACGTGGAAGGACAAAAGCATTCAACCAGCTCAATGAGAGAAACAGAAAATATACCCACATGCTTCTGCAGATGAAAATGAGCATCCTGAAAAACCATTTTTAAATCAAACAGTATTTACCACATGGTTATTATTAAATATGTGAAAATGGTCAGAAATGTCAAAATAGTTAACACACATTCTATTAACAGTAACATATATCAGGCACCTCAATAATATTAAAAGATCATAGAACAAGAAAAATGAAAACAGAGGCAGTAGCCTTACCTTTTAATCTTTATTTCATGTGTATGGGTGTTGAGCTTGCATGTATGTCTATGCACTATGTGTATATGCAGAAGCAAGAAGAAGGTGTTGGATTCCCTGGGACTGGAATTACATACAGTTGTGAGCCATTATGTGGGTGCTGAGACCAAACTCAGGTCCTCTTAAAGGGCAAACAGTGCTCTTAACTACTGAGCCATGTCTCCAGCCCCACTTAATTTTTAATAGATTTGAAAATGTATTTAATGTCTGTGCGCATGCACATGTGTGCCATGATGCACATCTGGAAGAGCAATTTGTAGGAATATATGAATATTCCACTGTGAATATAGGATGTCAGGTTGGCACAAATGCTGGCTTTATTTTTAAACATTTGAACTTGAAAAATAACACACATATAGTGAAACAGGTCAAATATAAACGTGCAACATAGCAAGTCAGTAGAAAGCAAACAGTGAGGCAGGGAAGCTGCAAAGTGCATAGCTTGCCTATGAGCCCCCAATCACCAGGCCTTCCTTCAGGTCAGTACCTACCTATACCCTCACACTGGCAGTTCCTTTTGCCTCGAATCAGTGCTCACCATCTCTTTACAACTCAGCTCCTGTTTGTTAACGGGTTTTATGTGACAGCACACTTTGTAGTTTGACTTCTTTTATTCAACTTCATGTTTATAAACTTTATCTATGCTGACCTTTTCTTTGCTAATTTTCCATTGTATGAATATACAGATATTATTTTTTTTAAGATAGATATTTGAGTTGTCTTCAATCTTTATTCAGATCTTAGTTCCCGATCCAGCGTTTTCTGTTCGAAGAACCTAACACAATTCTTGTAAGGGCAGGAACTTCCTCAGCTGTTTTTGTCTGGAGGGTCTTTATTCTTCCTTAAGGATAATCTCACAGAGTAGAGAATTCTAGGTTGGTGTTTTTTTTCTTTTTTTCCCTCCTCCACACTAAACATTCACATCTTCTCTCTGCCTGTTTGTGTGGTTTCTGACAAGTTGGAAGTGACTCCTGCCTTCGCTTCTCTGTGAGTATGGTGTGTATTTTTTTCTCCCCTTTTGATTTTCTTTAATTTGGAAACCCATGCCTGTTTTAGAGAGGTGTTAATCCTGGGTGGTGTCTTCTGAGGTCCCTGGGTTTCTTGTGTGGTGTCTGGCATGAGTTTAGTCATTATCTTTCAGAGTACTTTCTGTTTCTTTCTCTCCCTTCAATATCACCGTTACATAAGTCACATCTTTTGTAGAGTTTTAGAGCCTTCAGACATTGTTTTGTTCCTGATTCTCTTTGCTTTTTCACTGTAGAGGTTTCTACTCAGATGTCTTCAAGCCCAGAAATGCTTTATAGCCATGTTCAGGTTATTCAGGTGCCTAACAAAGGCCATCTTTATTTCTGTTACAGTAGTTTGGGTGGATAGCATCCCTGTACCTCGTAGGAGTTCTAGTGTCAGCTTATGTTAGGCACCTGTCTTTTTAGAACCATTAGCAAGTTCATCATAGCTGCTCAAAAGTCCTGGCCTGCTAATCGTCACATCCCTGGGTCTCTTGATTACTCCATTTCTCAAGTGTGCCTTTTGCTATGAGCATGTCTTGTCATTTCTTTTCTTGCTAGCTAGACAAGATGTAACAGGGAAAAATAACTGCTATAAGTATGTTCTTAGTAACACATTGCTCTTGTGTATTTCTGAGGTATTTGTTTTGTTTTGTTTGTTTTGTCTCTGTTTTCTGCCAGAGGGACAAGGGGATAATAATTCTACAATATCTACTGTGAGAACCTGATTGAGCTCTTGGGAGACAAATCTCAAAATATCCAGAATTTTTTTTTTTTTTATATCCAGGAATTTTTAAACTTCAGAGTTTTCTCCTCTGAGTCTGCAGTAAACAAGTCAACCACCACGCAGCTTTTCCTATGTTGGCATTGGCACCCACCAGGGTTTCAACTCGTGACTATACGCTCTGGCAGGCTGTCCCACCTTGTGCGCCCCATCTTTCACTCTGATCTTTGGTGGCCATCAAACCTGCTTTACTTTTACATGGGATCTGGGCATCCAACTTGATCCTCATGTTTGCACGGCAAGCACTCTGCCTGCTGAGTCATCTCCTCAGCCCTCTTTTGCTTTTGAAATAGCTATTGTGTAAGTTTCTTTTTCTGAAGAAACAGGAATAAACATCCACTCACCCCATATAGGGCATCAGTGACTAAAACAAAGAAATGATTTCACCCAATGAGTTTACCTGGAGCTACTTTCGGGACTATCAGTAACTTATGGGTAGTTACATTGCTAAGAAAAACTTTTTTTTTTTTCCCTCCAGCAATTGTCTATAAACTCTTGGGGGAGGAGGATGGGGTTTTGTGAGCCACTTCCCTGCCCTACAGTGGAAAGTTGATGATTTCAGTTCTACATAGGTCTCCTCTCAGTAACTAGAGCTGCATATTGTTCGGCAGGGCAATGGCCACAGCGTGTCCAGAGGACACTGTGTCCCAACATGATTATCCTAACATATTGTCAGCGATGCAACTTTGTGGCTTTGACCTGTATGTCTCTGGTGATCAGTAATGTGGAGCACGTTTTCAGATATGTATCGGTCAATGGTATTTCTTTTTTGAATACGTATCTACTCAATTTTTTTTTAACATTTCTAAATTGGGTTTGGCTTTCTCTTAAAAAAATTATATTTTAGCCAGGCATGGTGGTGCACGCCTGCAATCCCAGCACTCAAGGTGGCAGAGACAGGTGGATCTCTCTGTGAGTTTGAGGACAGCATGGCCTATAAGGCGAGTCCAGGATAGCCAAGGATACACAGAAAAACCCTATCTTGAAAAACGAAACAAAAATTACATTTTAACATTTAGCTTTTTAAAATTGTGCATGTGTGGGAGGGCCTGTATACACAAAATGCACAAATGTGGATTACAGCACTTGTGTGGGAGCTGATTCTCTCCTTCCACCACGCGGGCCTCAGGAACCCAACTCAGGTGGTCAGGCCTCCTGTGGCATGCCTCTACCCAATAAGCCATCTAATCCATCTGCTCTTTCCATTTCAAGTTATTCTTCTTCGTGTTTTTAAAAAAGATTTTTTTTCTCTAACTCTGAGTCAAGAATTTTTTTTTTATTCAAAATGTTTTTTTCATAATAAATTAGATATGCTGGTTCTTATCTTCTCTACAGTGTAGGCCCAAGCCTTTGGCTGTATTACATCAGTTGTGAGTCTGTTCTCTGATTTCAGATATCAACTAATGTTTGACCATTTCCTTCATGTATTTCTACATCTCTTTTAGAGTGAAAGCAATGCCCTTTTCCTGTGGGCTCTGAGAGGTGAGTTTCAGTCTCTTTTTCATCTTCTGCAGTGGACAGTTCTTTTTTAATGATAACCTGTTTGACGACATTGCCCAAATGTTACATTTGGTCAGGTGTCCTTGGGAATTCTCCCTTTGTGTTTGCTGCTAATATGGAACAGGGGTTTGAGAGTGAAAACTGAGGAGGTTTTTCTTTTTTTTTTTCCTAGTCATATCTTGTTTTTCCTTGGTCCTATCTCTCAGCTAAGTATTCAGCTATTTCCTGTAGACATTTTCTTCCATGACAACAGTTGAGATTTTGTTTTTTTCATTTTAGTCACAATAATTTGAGCTTCTCTGGCTTTCCTCCTCTATCCAGTAAGAATGGATTGTTCCTGGAGCACCTGTGTGGCCTTGATGATGAGTGAAAATACTTTGGGGTGAGAGGAGCAACAGCTTTTTCAGACAGCTTAAAAAATGCAGCTCTCGTGGCAATGCAGCAAATGATTCCAGGCTCCTTCAACAGCACGCAAGGTTTCAGCTACAGTATAGAGCGTGGAACTCACACGCAAAGTGTATTTTGTATGTATCTAACGCTAACGGTATAATGTAGGTAGGGATTTGGCATGTTACTTCAACACCAAGCAGCATGCGTTAGGAGTCTGAGGGCTAAAAACAGTGAAAAAAAAAATCTTTCAGGAATCAGAATGGTGAATTATTAACCCATGACTTTCCTTCTACCTCCCAACTCAGAGTTCTATCTTTTAAGCAATTCTAGTGTCAGGGGTCCTTTCATTCCTAAAAGCTGTGGAGATGCTGCATTTACCAAGACTTGACGGACTTCACATGGGTGGGTTTGTGCAAAGTGCTCACCGACAGTGAGACAGGAAGGGCTTCGGTGCGGAGGCTCCCCAGGTGGAGGCTGCCCTCCCCATCCTGCAAGCAGAGCTCCCCTCCAGGCTAACGAGCGGGGCTGCTGGGAAGAAGCTGGGGGAGCAGCACAGAGATGAAGAAACTGAGGTCTCAGTGTAGCTAGGTCCTGGGGGTGACAATCTGGTCAGGAAGCTAGGCTGGCCACAGTTACGGCCACACAGGTTCTTCTTGTTCTTCGGTATCAGGTTGGGTAGACTTTTGTAAGCTGGCAAGTAAGCCCGGTCTGCCGCTTTTTTTTTGTTTGTTTTCTCATTTGTGTCTAGGTTTGTATATACAGACTTAGCTAAGTTGCAAAGCATGGGTCCTTTCCCACTACCTAGCGAGTTTTAGAAAAATAACACAATTATTTATGCTCTGAAGGCTTAGTAGATCTCATCAGTGAAGCTGTCTGGGTCTGGGTTTTCATTTTCTGAAGAAGTACTGACCATTGATCGATTCAGTTTACTTAATAGTTCAAGCTTATCTGGGCTATTTCTTCTTGAATTTGCTTTCACATATCCTCCCTTGGGGGAAGGTCCTTGAGTCCATTTCATTTAAATCTCCAACTTCACTTGCATAATGTTATTTATAACATCCAGTTATTATACTTCATCTACCAGTAATGACGTCACTACTTACATTTCTTGTATTGCCTGAAAGAGTAAACTTTTATAACTATAAAGCACGCCACCTCATTCTGAGTTAAATTTTTTTTTTCTCTAGGGGCCTATTTTGTATAGTATTACACAGCTAAAATCAGCTTTCTCTTGGCAAGAACTACAAGATAAGATTTTTTTCCATTATTTTACTTTCTACATTTCTATAGTTGGAATTTTCCCCTACTCAATCTCATAACTTAGTTAAAAATATATTTTTGCCTAATGTTAGTTAATATTTTAGGTATGAACCCAAGGTACACAAATATCTTCTCATAGCCCGTTTTCAGTTTCTCCATATTTCTTTATCTCTCTTATCACATTTTAATAGATAATAATAGAGATATGCAAATCTATAAATACAACAGGTCACACTCAAAGAATAGAAAACAAAAACTACACAGTCATGCCAACAGTACAGGAAAGTTATCTGATAAAAACATAACACCCTTTCATTTTAAAAATATAACATTCTTTCATAATAATACAATATCCTTTCATTATAAAAATATAGCACTTTTTCATTATAAACATATAACATCCTTTCACAATAAAAATATAGTGCCCTTTCATTATATAACTTTACAACAAGTGAGGTATAGAAGGAATGTGCCTAATACCAATGGCCATGTATGAGAACCCTGGTACTAACATTCCATGATGGGAAATTAGAAAGAAATAGAAGGTATACAAATCAGAAAGAATGGAGTTAAACTGTTTGTGGGCAGTAAGACACTGGAAATCTGTGGAACTAAAAAAATGAGTTTAATAAAGTTGCAGGATAAGAAAAATCAACATTCAAAAGAAAATGTTTTGAATTTTTTTATGTTTCTATATGCCAGCAACACACTACTTCCTAAAAGATATCAGGAAAATAATTCCCTTTTAATTTAAGAATCAGCTTAATCAATAGGGCTGGAGACATGGTTCAGGAGTTTAAAGCATGCCTTCCAGAGGACCTGAGTTTAGTTCCAAGCATGCACATCAGGTAGTTCACAACCACTGCCTCTACCCACAAGGGTCTGATACCCTCATCTGGCCACTGCTGGTACTGAAGTCATGTGTAACTCATCCCCTCCCGCATCACATATACATAATGAAAAAGAAAATCTTTGAAAAAAAATGTGTTTAGCCAAAGAGGTGAAAGATCTGTATACTAAGAGGCATAAAATACTGATGAAACTGAAGACATGAATAATGAAAAACTATCCCATGTTCATGGATTAGAAGACTACTGTGAAAATGTCCACACTACTTAGGTCAATCTACAGATTTAATATAATTTCCATCACAAGTACAAACATTTTCCATAGCAATAAAAGCTATCTTGTATATAGAGTCACAGAAAACCCAAGATATCCAAATAAATATTTAAGTTAAGAAAAAGAACAAAGCTGGAAGCATCACATCAACTGATTTCAAAGTATACTACAAAGCTAGAGTAACCAAAACGGTGTGATAATGGCATACAATATAACTAGGCCAATTAAACAAAGTATGATCAATGTATAATAGATACTGTATAAAAATGTCCTTATGTGAAGCTAATCAAGAAGGAGGACCCTGGTAAGATGCTCAATCTTCATTCAGAAAGGCAAATGAGAGACATCAGAAGAGGGAGAAAACAGGGAACAGGACAGGAGCCTACCACAGAGGGCCTCTGAAAGATTCCACCCAGCAGGGTATCAAAACATATGATGAGATTCATAGCCAAACTCTGGGCAAAGTGCAGGGAATCTTATGAAAGAAGGGGGAGAAAGACCTGGAGGGAACACAAGCTCTACAAGGAGAGCAACAGAACCAAAAATCTAGGCCCAGTGATCTTGTCTGAGAGTGATACTCCAATCAAGGACCATGCATGGAGATGACCTAGAACCCTGCACAAATGTAGCCCATGGCAGCTCAGTGTTCAAGTGGGTTCCCCAATAATAGGAACAGGGACTGTCTCTGACATGAACTCATCGGGTGGCTCTTTGATCACCTCCACCTGAGGGGGGAGCAGCCTTACCAGTTCACAGAGGAAGACAAAGAAGCCAGTCCTGATAGACTAGGGTCAGATGGAAGGGAAGGAGGACCTCCCCTATCAGTGGATTGGGGAGGGACATAGGAGAAGAGGGAGGAAGGGTGGGGTTGGGAGGGGATGGAGAGGGAGTTACAGCTGAGATACAAAGTGAATAAACTATAATTAATAAAAATAAAAAAACTAAAAAAAAGAAAAACATGTCCTTATGCAATACAACATCATGTATAATAAAAATTTAAAAACAAGGAACCTTCCACATACTAGATTTTTTAAAATGTCAAGAACACATACTAGGGAAGGGACAGACTCTACCCATATGCAAAACAGTGAGATTAACTACTCACCCCACTGGGAATTAAGAAAAAAAAGATTAAAGACTTAACTGTAAGACCTAAAACTATAAAACTATTAGAAGAAAAGGTGAGGAAAAAAGATACATGTAAGTTGGCTAGGACAAGGATTTCTTAGATATGATTTGAAAATCATAAGAAACAAAGGCAAAGCAAAGTAAAACAACTAACCAACCAACCAAACAACCCAACCCCCAAATCCCCCAAATAATAGGATTATATAAAACTAAAGAACACTGTTTAGTAATGTGAACAACTGATAAGTGAAGAGATATCTAAAGAACAGGAGAAAAACCATAAATACTCAATGCAGATGAGGAAATCAACAAATCAATAACAAAACAAGCAAACAAACAAGCCCCAAGAAACGTTATTGAAAAATGAGAAAAGGGGTCAAGAGAGATGGCTTGGCAGTGAAATAATACTGTTGTTTTCCCAAGGACCAGAATTCAATTTCCAGCACCCACATCAAGTGGCTCACAACTCCCTGCAGCTCCAGCTCTAGGGGATCTGATACCTTCTGACCTCAACAGGCACCTGTACTCACATGCACTTACCCACACACCCACACGTTTTACTCTGCCTCTTGGCCTGGAGCTGCAGCTGTGGCCCAGCAGACCAGAGCAGTAGGAATGGAGGGCCCAAACTTTAGGGATAGCAGCTAGAGAGAGCCTAGTTCCAGACCATCCTTGGGACCGCTGGCAGGTTGTTAACGTCTCTCAGGGCCTAAGTTTCACAGGGGAGTCGCTGTGAAATTCACCCTCCTCCATAATTAAAAATAAAATAAATGTTGAAAAAATAAGAAAAGGATTTGAATAGACATCAGTTAAAGAGACATACAAATGGCCAATAGGTATATAAGAACATTTAACGTCGCTAGTTATCAGTGAGAGGCAAATTAAAGCTGCAATGAGCTACCACTGCCCATGAAGAGAATGGCAGCTATGTATGAGCAAGCATGCAGAGAACCCCCTGTTCTTCCTTTAGGAGAGTAGAACCCAACCTTACCCTACTGTATTCTGAACATGGGAAACTATGTTATCACATGTCACAAACACTTCGAATGGTAACGTTAGAAATAAATGTTTTTAGCTTTCCTGCTAAGTCTACAGCTAACCAGTGCAACCAATTAATGAAAACAATATGTTTGCCAAGAAATCTGATAATTTAGGCTTGGAAAAATCACTGTTCATTTTAGTTTCAAATTCATTCATTCCGAAATCAGATGCCTACGTTTACTAGATTGTCTTCAGAGATTTAGACTATAAATGGTTAATTCAGTTACCACCAAACTGAAAGTATCACAGAGATTCCATACTAGTTGTGTAACCCACAGTACTTAAGGAACTTTGGGCTGATCAAATCAGCTGGCAGAAACAGGAAGCAATCCATTATTTTTACAAATAATCCTTTACCGTGACCCATGCAAGGGAAACTAAGCACACACAAGCAACCACAGGGTTATATTTGGTTGATCTGTATCGAAACAAATTGAGAATTAAAGTGCACTCTCAAATCATGGGAATGGACCAAAACTGTAAGGAAGTTCTAATATTTGCTTTGAATGCCTCATTGCCTCGCAAAAACATGAGAACACCAGAGACCGTTTGTCACAACCCATACTCAGCAGATGGGACAGGCTCTCCTCTCTTGCCCATGGAGAACAGTTAACGACTTCTCAACTGACACCTACTTCCCCCAGACATCATAAGTTAATTTCAGTGAAGTTTATTGTTTAAGTTTGGTGGGAAAATTTACTGGTGAGATTTCTTTTATTCTTTATATAGAAACCTACTTAGAAAAGAAAAAAAAAAATCTACTTGGGCCAAGGAGGTGGACCTCATTTTCTAGCCCAGCTGTGCAGAGAAGCTCTCCAAATCTCTATATATGACAAGCCATTTTCCTGTGTTATGGCCTTGTTACACAAAGAATGTCCACACTGGCTAGCCAGTCTGTTCTGCAGGAGCATTTCCATCTGAAGCCTACCAGGGTCAACTTTGTTTTGACGTTAATTTTGGTGTGTACGTGTGTGCACACACACTAGTGTGGGTCAGAGGACAACTCCTTGTAGTTGGGTCTCTCCTTCTACCATGTCGGTTCTGGAGCTTAAGCTTGGGTCATCCAGCAGGCTGGGTAGCAAGTGCCATTACCCAATGAGGGATGTAACTGGCCAAGCCTTTTTTTTTTTTTGAGACAGGATTTTACTATATAGCCCTGATGTCCTGGAACATGCTATGGAGTAGGCTGGCCTCCAACTCACAGAGATTGCCCTGCCTCTGCCTCCCAGGTGCTGGAATTAAAGGTGTGCACCTCCACACCTAGCTCAGAGTCGGTTTGATAATGAGGTACAATCAGGTTTTCTAGGACATTAGAGAAAAGTAAATAAGTATACTCAGCATAGCAGCCTGATTAGCTGCTATTTTCTAGGCATTACACATGGGCACTACCTAAGCATTTTCTCATTGGATACACAAAGCAGCCTTATGAAGAAGGCGTCTTCATTTTCACAGATGAGAAAACCTGAGCTTTAGCTACAGAATGACAAAGATGAGGCATAAACCCAAGCAGTGTGACTTGGGCACTAGCTTCTGAAGAGTAGCTCTGAGAAACCTCTTTTTAATAATTATTGTTCCCTCCGCGATGAAACAATTACTGCCATTACTGTCAATCCACACAAGTCTCTGAGGTCACTCAGCACGAGAAGAACCTAACTCTGCGCACTGAGAAGGTTGAGATTCTTCACCTCATTATTTTTCTATACTTTAACTATCCAAACATAAAAGAAGAAGAAAAAAAGGCCCTCTCACGCATTTAGTCTGAGTTGCTAATTCACAGGGAATACATGAATATTTTCAGAGATTCTTCGTGACACGAGTACTTGAAGCTTTGATTCAAGAGGACTCTGTCGACTCAGTCTTTAAGCTTTTATCTTTAGAGCTCACAATTATTTTACTTGGTGTGCAAAGTGCTCCTCTCAGCTTGATATCCCTTGGAAAGAATCTTCCTGATGCTGCCATAATGGATCCCTTGGGAAGATGGGAACATCTTCTGATTCTACTTTAAAAAAATCCCTATGTAACAACCATGAAATCATGAAACAATTTACAATTCAATGAATCAAAAAGACATTGATAACAATAAACCATGACACATTTGTTCAGTCTCACCAGGGTAAATCCTTCTGAAATGTTCTCTCATACAGCATAGCCTAATGTCTTTAAAGATACCATTCATTAATCAATTTCAATGGGTGTACACTGTGGAAAGTGAACATGCCTTAAATTCCAAATCCCACCAAAGTAGACACAATTACTTCAGAAATTAAAAATCCTGATGATTGGGTTATAACCTGTATGAGTGTCTTGTAGGTATGTGTGTGCATATGTGCAGATGTGTGTGTGGTCGAGAAAACTAACTTAGCATGCAAGAATTCACTGTTGCTATAAATAGAAATTTTGGCTCTTTTATTATTAAAATATCGCCACGCTCATTTTAAAGAAGCCCGACAGTGGCCAACATACTAACATCCGGGGTCCTTGACAAAAAGGTAAGCTGTACCTAATCATGCCTCAACCAGAAATCCATGTGTTCACACATTCAGCCCAAGCAAAGATAGCCTCCAAAGAACTTATTTACACTCTTAAATGCAAAAAGAAACAACATACTGACAGCATTAGCGAAAGCCAGAGAGCAAAATAAATGTAAAAGGAGCTTAGAGAAAGACAACGAAGGAGCAGAAGAAATGACAACGAATCTAGAACAGTATTACTAAATGAAGATTGAGGCATCAAAAGGACTAGCTTAGAAGTAACCCCGCTGAAAGTAGGGATCAGCAGGCAGGACTATGGTGGAAGAGGGGGAAGGAAGAGTGTAAGAGCCAGGGGCGGTAGAGGACCACAAGGGTGTCCTCTTCTGGACACAGCAGGGCAGCTGTGATGTGATCTCAGAGGAGTAGTGATGCCATGATAGCCCACCTGCAGCTACTGGCAACTTGTGGCTGCTAGGAGAGGGCGAGTCAGTTGTCTCTAAGAGTGTACCCCCTTTAAGTCAATTATGCTCCAGGGGGGGATCACAGACCCAAAAATATTTGGGCAGTTCATATTGGTCTTGATTTTGTGTTTTAAAAGATAAAAAGCTGGATGGGGGTCTAGGTCCTCTCCATGCATGGTCCTTGATTGCGGTATCAGCCTCTGCAAGGCCCCCTGGACCCAGATTTTTTGGCTCTGTTGGTCTCCTTGTGGATCTCCTATCCCCTCCAGGTCTTTCTGTCTTCTTCCATAAGATTCCCTGCACTCTGCCCAAAGTTTGACTATGAGTCTCAGCATCTGCTTCAGTACCCTGCTGGGTAGAGTCTTTCAGAGGCCCTCTGTGGAAGACTCCTGTCCTGTTCCCCGTCTTCTCCCACTTCTATACTGTTTGCCCTTCTGAATGGTGATTAAGCATCTTCCCTAGGGTCCTCCTTGTGGTTTAGCTTCTTGAGGACTATAGATTTTAGTACGTTTATCCTATATTATATGGCTAATATACACTTATAAGTGATTACATACCATGTGTTAGATGTAGACCAGAGGCAGCTCATTCTCCATTTGGGTTCCCTCCTCCTGTGGGGGCCAGCCTTGCCAGGGCACAGAAAAAGAGGATGCAGCCAGTCTTGATGAGACTTGATAGGCTAGGGTCATATAGTAGGGGAGGAGGGCCTCCCCTATTAGTGGACTAAAGGAGAAGCATAAGGGGTGAAGAGGGAGGGAGAGTGGGTTGAAATGGGAGAAGATAAGGGAGGGGCTACAGCTGGGATACAAAGTGAATAAACTGTAACAAATAATAAGTCAATAAAAAAGTAAAAAAAATCTAGATGAGTAGGAGAAGGCGGATGAATCTAGGAAGATTTAGTGGGTGAGGAGTCAATATAATCAGAACACACTATAAAATTCTTAAAGAACTAATATGTATTATATTAGAACTAATGCCTATTTATCTGTCTGTCTGTCTCTCCAATATATACCCAAGAAGACTAAAGTTTTGTTAAATGAGTTCCAGGAAGAGATGACACACACAAAAAATGGGAAGAGGACCTGAAAGAAATGAAGCATGCCAGTCCCCCGAAGTCTCCCGCTGGTGTTCTTTGCTAAATAAATGAAAGATTAGCTAAGAGGCAGCTGGTTCTCCAGGACAGCGGCCTCATCCAGTATTTTCTGGATAAAGCCTCCTCAACCCAAGCACAGCTTGGCCATTTGCTCTGTCTACAAACAGAAGGACACAGGTAATCCTAGCACTTGGTAAGCAGAGGCAGGAGGGTCACCACAAGTTCAAGGCCAGTCTCAGCTACATAGCAACTTCTAGGCAAGATAAGGCTACATAGTAGTCTTGTTTTAAAGAAAAGAGAAGAATTTCTGAATCTGGGCATACCAGGCAGAACAACAGACAGGAAGTAAGAGCCAAATTTGGACTGCAAGAGCCTCATAGTCAACACTAGCCCTTTGGATTCTGCATTCACACTAGAGCTCTGGTTCTCAACCTTCCTAAGGCTGTGACCCTTAGTACACTTCCTCATGTTGTGGTGACCGCAACCATAAAATTATTTTGGTTGCTACTTCATAACTGTAATTTTGCTACTGTTATGAATCATAATGTAGATATCTGAGATGCTGATGATCTTAGGTGACCCTAAAAAAGAATCACTTGACCCCTTTATAAAGGAAGCATGACCCACAGGTTGAGAACTACTGGACAAGAGGCTTGAGAACCCCTCTCCTCCAGGGAAATATAATGGATCTAGAAAATTAAGACCAAACCACATGCATGGTCCATGAGGGCGGAGCAGACCTTAGATGTCAGGACACCTGCTTCAGTCTGCAGTGACGCTGACCAGATAACAAAATGCATTTTCAGTGCCTTGTTCTTCACGCCGAACAAATGACAAAGGAGCATTAGACACTCGAAGGAAGCTTTGGTTTTAACAGATCGAGATAAATAAAACATGAAAAAGTAAATTGGAGTGGAGACAATGTTAGTCAAAACTCTAAAAATCCGTTTTCCTGAGATCCCTGTAATGAAAGATACCACAAAAAGAACAAGGAACAAGAAATTCCTTAGAATCTACTAGCATGAATGTGGAAATCAAAAGCTTCATTAGATGAACCAGAGGATAAAGATGAGGGAAATTATTTCTCTTTACATAGGACTAAAAAGCAGGAGATGAACGAGGCATAAGATGAACAAGTGATCTTTTCTGAAAGTGCAATGTGAATAATGAGAAATCGAGGAGACAGAATTCTCAGGATGTGGAGTGTGCCAGTGTCCACAGTAAGTGGGGTAACTAGTCCATGATTACCTTTGTAAGATGTGATACTAGGATAAAATAAAGATTCTAAACTTCCCACAGAAAACCCTAATTGTCCAACAGAATGAAAGACCCATTCTGCACACATTTCAGCAGACAGGCGGCTGGAACCTGAAGCCAGACAACAGCTGGCAAAGGCATAGGCGGGGATAGTGAGGTGCACTCTCTTGCTGCACAATCTCCCTGCCAAGAGGATTCCGACATCAGGGGAAATGCGGGTTAGAAGACCCGCCCCCAACACACACACACACACACACACACACACACACACGCACACACACACACACACACAATACAGAAGAGAGTCAAAGGGCAAAATTCCAAGAAAAGGGAAATTTAGAGAAGAGTGCCAAGGAGTTGAAGAAGTTTCTGGACGAGGTCCCCTAAGCTTCCAATAGCCTTCCACCAGGCTCAGGTCTCTCACTCAGCCATTGGTGTTCCTTCCTGGGACCTGGCAATCTTGCTTCTTCCCTGTACACTACAAGGATGCTGACCTGGAACGCCGGACTTCAAGGCGGCCACATATTCTTATGAGGCATCCCTCCTTTGGTGCCTCCTAGGCTTTTTCCACTTGAGGGAACTGTTTCGTGGTCTCCACTGCATATTGTTTACAGATTTTTCCATACAAGCAAGGAGCGAGTACAAACGATCTTATAGTACCAGCAACTGTGGCAGAGGCCTCTTCCTACCTCAGAGACCACATCTGCATTTCTCATCTCCATGAACAGCTACAGAAAGAAGCTTCTGGATGGAATAAACACCAGAAGGCAGTTTCACGGACTTCTGCTCATTTGTTTCTGCTCTCTTCCCCTTTATCTCTATCCTGACGGCGATGTTCCATTCACAGAGAATCCACAAGCTGAGCATCCATGGAAGTCTATGGAGTGTCATGTGTGGCAAGGTGCAAGCTATACTTTTCTACAGCCATCCAATTGCAAAGGAATTCACAAATCATGTATTCTGCCTTATCACAGGCCACTCACTCATCTCCCAAGGTCTCCTACTATCACTATGAATCCCTCATAATATGGGATCATTATGCAGAAGACACGTACCCCGGACTCCGTAATAGTGGTTGCACACGAGCTTCACTCACAGACACTGTAAGAACTAGTTATTCTGTAGTCACTAACTGGTTAAGCACCACGTCACATGTTGTGGGTAGGTATGAGTCTTCATAGTTACTATAGTTTTCAGTCTATTATCTGTTGCTATCCTTGGGTCTTTATTTGAGAGCTTGATATTCTTCTTATGGATTTTTAGAAATCCTTTATAATAAGAGGCCAGTTTCTTAGTGTGGCAGGACACAGTGGGTTCAAATCCTAGCACTGTTCCCCACTGGCTGCCTAGACCTGAGCCATTAAATTATCAAGGTCCTTCCAAGTCTCCATTTCCTCTGGTGTGAGCAGGATAATAAAAGCCTCTTCAAGCTGTTGAAAGTATGAAAGAACATTCCTTATTATGATATAATGACTACAGTAACAAGACTCAATAAAAATATTGCTTGTAAATAGCCACAAGGATATTGCACACTTGAAACGAAATTTTACATTTGAAAAGTAAGAATGTTGAAGGGGTTCAAATTTTTCTTTATTTTCCCATTAACTAAAAATAAACATGAGGGTACTACATTATTTTCTTCATTGTTAGCACATGGATAAGGGACATGTTAGCCTTAAAATACCTATCTATCTATCTGTCTGTCTTTCTACCTGTGTACACATGTCTGTGTGTATGTGCATGTCACGGAGCACATGTAGAGTACAACTTGTGGGAGCCCTCTCCTTCTATCACATGGTTTACAGAAATAAGGCGTACACAGCAGGCTTGGCAGCAGGCCTTTACTCACTAAGCCATCTGATTGGCCCAGGTGAGTTACTTTTAAAGTAACCGGCAAACTAGACATCTTCAGAGTAAAGCGCAAGCAGCAACTCCTATGCCTTCCCCTCTGCCATCTTCATATTGTTTCAGGAAGCCACTTGCTGCATGAGGAAGCAGTCGGTGTGCACAGTGTGAAGTCCCTGTAGACGCTTCTTTATGGCTGGGTGCCTTTGCTTTTTAAACTGTTTATCCTATGTTTCTGAAATGTGAAAATGCTTTAGCTTTTATAATTAGAAAGCAAATGTAAAAGAAGGACTACTATAAAAAGAAATTCTGCGGACAAAGAAAATGGATTGTATCTGATGTTTCAAAGGATTACTATCAATTTTGGTAGGAGTAATATTACCCAGTGATGTGGCAATTTTAAGAAAATACATCTATTTCTTAAGACACACAATGAAATAAATAAAAGGATAAATACCATAAAGACTGCAACTTACTTAAGATACACATGAAAACAATGAGATGAAAATAGCTAAATACTAGTAGCTACACTGCTACGGATGATGGGTTTTTGTAGAATCATTACATAATTATTTTATTTCAAGTACCTTAATATTTATAATTAGGATTTTTTAATTTTTAAAATTTCATAATAAAATGTAAAGTTATCCATGAAGATAAGGCTTTAAATATTTTTTAATCTATGTTTTATTCCTTGCCCTCTGTAATAGCCTATACTGCTACTGGCTGAGACGGTTCGCTGCTAAATATACTTGCTTTTTTAAAATTTACTTTTTTTTTAAAATTTTGTTTTGGAACAGAGTCTAAATCTATAGCTCAGGCTGCCTGGAACTCACTGTTAGTCTCAAACTCACAGTAATCCTCTTGCCTTCACTTAACTAAGATTCTCAGGTGTGGTAATGGAAGTCACCCATCTGTTACATGTGAGGCGTTGGCTAAGTGAGCTTGAGGGCCATAAAGGATACTCAGAATCAGATTTAGTAGACCATACCTCTGATCTCAGTATTCAGGGTCTGAGGCAGGAGGTTTGCTGCTGGGTCTGAGGCCAAGCTGGGCTACACAGTGAATTCTAGGGAGCCTCGACTTTGGATTAAGACTCTGTCTTAAAACAAAATGAAACAAACAGACCCCAAGCATATTCAGCAGTACCCCATCTCAGTGAAATGTACGGTGAGCTAACGTAGATCGAAAGGGAAAAATAAAGAAACTGCTTTTAGTTAATTGCTAATTTTACTTTTTTTTTTTTAAATTATGAAACATTCCAAAAATTTTAAAAATTCTAAAGATAAAATTTAAGGTATTTGATATTTCCAGAAATAAAAATAATTCCTTGTGGACCAGAAAGTGGTATCACAAAAAAGTTAGCCAACACAAGCTGTGCTCAGCCAGCAGCCGCTTCGCCTGTCCTACTGAACACATGTCCCAGGAGCTGGCAGGATGCAGGGGCCACTCCAGGACTGGCAGCGTATACTTGGATCCGTGCAGCGCTCAGAAGCCTCTTAGATAAAACACTGAGCGCCGACACGCATGAAGAAGGTCCTATTATAAACCCGTTTTCACTTTCTCAAAGCTTTCCAGAAAATTGGCCTTTTGTGGTGAAATTTTCCATGCTTAGTTTCAGCCCAAAGGTGATATTTTTTTGCAAAGTTTGAGAAAAATATATTAAATAGTTTTCGAGTTATGAAAAGATGAAGAAGAAAAAAAAAAGACCACATAAATTTTCCACTTTGAAAGCAGTTTCAGGATTTGCAAAAATATTCACATAGCTAACAGTGACTGAAGTTGAAAAGTTGAAAATTTCCATGTGTCCAGCTTTTCAAAAAGTAGTCTGGGAACTTCAGAGGAGATAATATGTATGCATACACATAAACAAATACATATCCTGGACCTGGGAAGGCTTCTCAGTGAGGAAAGGCACCTGCTGCCGAGCTGGTGACCCACACAGTGCAAGAAGGGACCGATCCCTGCAAGCTGTCCTCTGACTTCCACACGTGTGCAGGGATGGCATGTGCGACCACATACATGTGCATATCCTGGCACACAAAATAGATTAAAACGTAAGAAAAAGAGCCCAAATATGTACTAAGTCAATGTTGAATAAGTCACTGGAAAAACGGCATCCTGCTTTATTTAAAATACACTTTGCCCAGAATAGATTTCTTATTTTCTAACTCAGAAAGTATTTCACAAGTCAGAGTGTTCATGCTTGAGCATCTGATCCCCGTGGTTGCACACACCGGGATTCACTAGTGGGTCATGTGGAGACAAGTGTGAGATGACTGAGCACTGCTTCCGCAGAATTCAGTGTCCTTCATTGTTGTCTTATACGCCCCATCTCGCTTCTGTAAGTCTGATGCTGTTTTCAGTTCAACGTTTGCCCTTAGCCATGCCTCAACATTCTCTCACACTCTGATCCCTCCAAATTCTCTCCAAACTCCCTGCAGAGCAAACATTCACTTACTTTCCATTAGAACCTCCCTAGGTACTGGAAGAACTCAGCATTGAGGAAACAACAGTAAACATCTTCAGTTGAAGTCAAACAGCTGGAGAGATGACTCAGAGGTTAAGAGTGATGGCAGCTCTTGCAGGGGACTGGGATTTGACTTCCAGCACACATGGCAGCTCTCAATTGATTTGTGACTCTAGTTCCAAGGACCCAACACCCTCTTATGGTCTCCTCTGGCACTGCATGCATGTGGTGCACCAACACTTATGCAGGCAAAACACTCGTACACATAAAAATAAAAATGGGAAAATTTAAAAAAGAAAACTATGTTTCCTTCACCAGTTTCTTATTTCCTATATTGAGTTTTTCTCCTCAGTTGGCTTCTCAATTAATATCTATCATTCAATAGTCTGCAGCATCCTTCTCTTATAACCCTCCATCATCAATTCCAGCAATCTGATACATTCCAGCTTCTTACCTTATTACCCAGCTGTTGGCTTGTTTCAGCTACCTACCTCGGGAAAGTACCATGCCATCTCAGGACTCTGCAGGGGAGGTATTTGAACAGGGCTCAGTTGGGTGGCTGTGCTGCTCCTGTATCAGCTGGGGTCACTGACGCAGCACTCAGTACTTGGAGGGGGCTGCATAGCTAAGTGCCACAGGAACCGCTTGTGTGGCCAGCCAGGCAACGCCAGAGTAGCTGGGCCTTTTATACAGCAGCTGCCTACTGAAGCAGAGGAAATAGAAGTTCCCACACCTCTGAGGCCTGGACTTGGAGGTGCCAGAGCCTCACCCCCAAGTCACTGCAGTGACTTGCTGAAAAGTAGGTCAGGCGAGAAGGCCTCAATGCAAAGGGGAAAGGAAACATTTCTTGAGGGATCAACAATAGGGGACCAGGCTCTACAGTCCTCCACATCACTGCACCTTTCCTGACCTTCCCCTTTCTCTTCTTCCAGCTTCTGGGGTGCACTATTCTGGATGAATGGCTTTCAAAACTTTTACCTTAACTCACAATTAGATATACATTCCAGAGTGTAATCCGAGATAGAAGCACACATTTATAAAATGAGAAACAAATGTCTTAATAAATACCTCTATTACAATATAAATATGTGCAGTTCTATTTTTTTAAGTGCATCTCTTCTCTTGGGAGAAGATTAGACTTCCCAGCCTCATGGACCAAATAGTGGTGGACTGCAGTGGACTCTGAGGATAACTAAGTGTTACCTTCAGAAAGAGACTAAAATACAGCTCACCCCCTTTCTATCCTCTCCATGAAGCCGGATATGGCAGAGAGAGGCTCTGCCATCAGTTTGGATTCTGGAGTAAGACTGTGTAGAGAGCACTGTACAGCGACAGCCTACCTTCAGGGGACTTGTATAGCAAGCAGGAAACAAGCCTTTTTGTTCAGCCTTGTTCCCTGTGCTTGTGCAACTGTGGCACAACCTGGTTAGCCAGCCACACTGGCAACACACTGTAACGCCTCAGGATGCATCAATGACTGTGGGTGATAGTCTGGGAGACATCTGTATTTTCTGCATCTTTCACTCTGTCTTCCTTTACACCAGATGAAACAATTCCTCCAGAATATGTACACCTGTGCCCTCTTTATTTTAATCTCCACTGGGAATTACACTCTGTAGATTACACTCATTGTTGCTTACTTGGCTAGCAAACATGCCTGTTACCTGGTTGTTTGCTTTTTACTGCACCTTCTTTTTCTGTTTCATTTTCTCCAATGAGAAACGAGTTTACTGGCTGTGTGACATCACTACCCAGGATTCTTCAGTGGCTTCTAGCCAACCTGCATCTGTCTGGCCCCCACAAGTAGCCCAGGCTCTAACACCTGATGGGTCTCTGTAGATGTATTGTACAACAACCCAACTGAACATTTCAACTGCTTTTACTAACTTCAGGGGCCTAGTGGCAAAAGCGAGTCACCCCGTTCCCCCTCACCTTGAAATGCCCACAGCATTTCACTGACAAGGCGCAGTACCTCCCACTTTCTGTCTCATGGCGTGTGCACTTCTAGAGGCCTGTTCATGTATTCCAGCTGTGAAGAAGTGCTCTGTTCAAAAACGCCTGCCAACAAGGCTGTTTTTCATCTTCTGAGCAGGAAGAAAGGTTCTTCTCTCACTGCATCCAGAACCCCTCAGTGCCTCTCTACTTTGCTTCTCCTCTTATCACAGATCTAAAGACTCGGCTCTGGCAACAGCGACTACAACACATTGATCATCTCCTCTCCCTTCCCTGAAGTTTGCTCTGACTACTGAGCAGAATGCAACACTGTTGCAGGTGCTTCTTGCTGCTTGCCTTACATGGCCGGGGTCAGGAAGGCACCACAGAGCAGGGTGGTTCATCATAGACTGTCTAGATAACGTCACAGTTAGCATAATTATCTGAATTTATTTTGTCCTCATATGGAGATGTACTCCTGAATCGACATGTTAAACAGCCGGACTTGCCGTTCTCACTCTCAACTAAGTGTTTCAATCTACTCAGTATGTTTTAAGTCTGAATTTCTGAATATCAGAAACGCTCAAAGAAAGAAACAAGAGTCCAATGTGGTAGCTCACCCCATCATCAAGCCTGGAGAGGCATAAGCAGAAGACTGCCTGGCCTAGCAAGTCAGAGCCTGTCAAAACAAAACCCAAAACACCCAGAAAAGAAAAACAGAAGGAAACAGGAAAAGGGGGAGGGAGTCTCTGAGCTCCCACAGCGCCCATGCACTTCTTTTTGTCAGTTTTACTCTAGTATCTTTATGTAGACACTGTTCATCTTTACTGAAACAAACTGTAACATGGCACCAGTTTCTTCTGCCCACAGCAAACAGCATCAATGTGTTTTAAGAAGGAAGTTAAATGGCCCTAAACCAAGGGAGGAGACAGAAAGCTATAAAATGACAGGTTGGACACATTTTTTTAAAACGACAAGGGCTCAGTTCTTTACAAAACATTCAGGGTACAGGCAAGATCTCCTGACCACATTTTATCCCGCCAGGCACCACCAGGAGCACGGTTACTGTCACTGGTCTGAATCTATGAGAAAAAGTCTTCTACGGTGCACAGAGCGTGCTGACCAGTTATGTAAACCACGCTTCTGAGGCAAGGCTTCCCCGCAGCTGGACAAGCGAGCTGCACGTTGCTGTGGAGTTGAAGCTATCTGGAAGCCCAGGTAAAGGAAGACACTTGCTGTTCTGAAAGAGCGAGATCTCTGTAACTGTGCACTTTCCCCAGGGAAATGCCAGATAACAAAGACAAATGTGCAAAGGATCTGCTGTCTCTGAGAGGATGTTATCCCCAAGTGCCAATTCCTGAAAGGAAAGAAAAGTGGAATTGCTTGAAATTACCTCATGATTTAGTCCACAACCCAGGTAAGTCCTACCCTTATGTTTATGGAGATCTGACTTTACAGAATGGCACCTTCTTAACATGCAGAGGGCTGATGCTGAGAACCATATTCCAGACAACAGGATAAGGTTGCCACCTTTTTGTTTACATGCCAACTATGGCATCTTACTCTTAATTGCTAGAGCAGTGGTTCTTAACCTGCAGGTCACGACCCCTTTGGGCGTTGAAGGACATTTCTCTGGCATTGCCTAAGACCATCAGAAAATACAGGTATTTACATTATGATTCACAACAGTAGCAAAATTACAGTTATGAAGTAGTAATGAAGTAATTTTGTGGCTGGGAGTCACCACAGCATGAGGAACTGTATTAAAGGGTAGTAGCATTAGGAAGGTTGAGAACCGCTGAGCTAGAACATCTGCAGAGCTTCCAACCCCTTTAGCTGCACATAAAGGTGGCCATGCACACTGTAGGAACACACCATAGCCCAGCACCCAAAGGGTGAAGGACCACCAGAAACCTCCTTAAACCCTCTTTTATAAACACAGTGAACAGAAACGTATCCTGCTTCAAGATTCCACTCAGGGTGATGCTGAGTCCTCACAACGTCCCTTTCTCTTACTTCTCACATGTACTAGGAAAGATGACTGTTAACTAAGATCACCTTAGTTCTACGATTCTATGGGTTTAAAAACAATTGTTTGTCATTGCAAGCCAGGGCAGCTATTATTTATCAGTCTCCAAATTAACTTTTTTAAAGAAAAAACAAACAAACCCTACTCTGGACACTACTTCCAAAATATCTGACAAGCTCTATTTCTATATTTTTATACATCAAATTTGATTAAAGAGAAACAAAAAAATTAATTCCAGATTTAAAAGAGGCAATTATTTTGCACTGTATTAAACTACAGGTCAGACAATATATCTGGCAATAAACAATGCCTCTTAAAATGATGTAAGAACAAACTTGTCAGTAATTACACAAAAATATTGCAAAATGCTGAACCAAAGGAAAACCAAACAAACCAGCTACCAAGCGGCAAATATGCCCTCAAAATCTTATGGGAGTCAAAAATTCCAGTAAAAACAACAGAAGAGATGGAAACACAAGTTTCTTATTATCACACTTCATATGTTATAAAACATAACAGCTAACTTATTTTTGGCAAAATGATTAGGGATTGCAACACTCTGGCTTCCACAAACAAACTTGATTGTCAAATGCATCTCAAATGGAGCATGTCATGTTAACTTCAGGCATGCAGGCACTGTGCTGTCTTAGAGACACTGAAATTTCAACGCCTCAGCATGGATCACACCAGCAGTGTTAACGGGTCCAGATGTTTAATGGTTGAGAGGAGGATGTAGTGGTGGGGAGGATGAACAAAGTACATAACTGAAACCATACAGAGTTTACAAAAAGATTTATTTGTACTAGTGTTTTCCCTGCATGGATGTATGTTTGTATATCACATGCACATGCTTGGTACCTGCAAAGGGCAGAAGAAGGTGTCAGATCACCTGGAACTAGAGTTGCAGAGGGTTGGCAGCTATCACGTGGGTTCTGGGAACTGAACCCAAAGCCTCTGCCAGAGTAACAAGTATTCTTTTTGTTTGTTTTCGAGACAGGGTTTCTCTGTGTAGCCTTGGCAGTCTTGGACTTGCTTTGTAGACCAGGCTGGCTTGATCTCACAGAGATCCACCTGCCTCTGCTTCCCTGAGCACTGGGATTACAGATGTGTGGCCAGCTGCAACAAGTATTCTTAACAGAGAAACCATCTGCAGCCTCAGATAAGGCCTTTGAACAGTGAAAACACAAAACTGTAGAGATGGCACCTTTATCTCCCCAAGGGTGCCTTTCATGTACAATCGCACGTTATTATTTTCTTGGGCGTGTGTCTCTTCTCTCTGTATGTGGCATATGTATGTGTGTGTATGGTCACGTATGTGTGCATATATATATGCATGTAATGTGAAGATCAAGGCTGATGCTGGGTGTCTTTCTCAACTGTGCTGCTCTCAATCTGGAGCTCACCGATTTGCTGAGGTTGGCAGGCTAGCAGGATCCAGGGATCTCCCTGCTCTGCTCCCACTGAACTGGGGTTTGCAGCTGGTTTTTTACGTAGGTGCTGGAGATCTAAGCTCGGGTCCTCACGCGTGTGGAACAGGTGCTCTGCTCACTGAGCTACCTCTCCCACACCATTAAAGAGGAAATAGTTTCACAGCTCTCTGAAACTCTGTCATCAGAACATATCTTTACAGACGATTACATTAAGCTTATGTTTTCCCCTTTCCCCTCCCCTTCTTCTTTCCATTCTTGCCCATCCCCCAACCTCAACTGAAGTGTTCACAGGAGACGACAACCCTGGGATTATTGCTTGTCAGAGACTCTGTGGTCTAGGGTCCAGTTAAGCTGCAATCAGATTTCTGACCAGAAACTGAGATACTAGATGTGAACTGTTTTACACGACTAGTTTGGGGCAATTTGATACACAGCAGTAGGTAACCAGTACAGTAGTTAACCTAATGGATGAAAGGAGCCTAGTGTTATTCCGATAACACTAATACTAGGAAATAAAATCCCAGGCAATATTGTTAAAATTTTATACAAGTCCTCACAAAATCCCCGAAGAACACATACGTTATTTCCAATTTGCTGATGGAAACACTGAGGTAGGGATTCAACAAACTTGTCCAAATTTACACAAACAAACAAAAATGACAAAAAATATTCGAGCCTAAGTGGCCAGAGCTCACAGAGAATCTGGAGAGGGCAGAAAAGAGATTTTAAATGACATCACGGCTGACATCAAAGGCAAAGCTGCTTCCTGGATAAAGTGCCTTACACAGGGAAAAACACAACTGAGTACAAGTAAGAATTCAATGAATAGAGTATAATCTTCAATTTATTGAATTCACACTTAGATGTAAAAATGTATTTTCTTATATCCAAAAGGAGAAAATTAAAATTCATTTGGTATTAAAAAACAGTCAGGGAGACTACAGTTGTAGTCTTTCCAAGTGCTGGTTTGGGCAGTGAATGTAGCAAGCTGGCAAGAAAGGAGGCAAATTCCTAGTGGGATCCAAGACCCCGCTGGAGATATTTTATCACATGGAGTGAAAAAAAAATTCATGGACAGAGCCTCTGTGAAGGGCTCTTTGCTCCAAAACATGCCTTATATCCTGGAATGTCCTCAAGGTGACATACAAGCGGTTTTTTATACACCTGTGTGCCCAATGAAGAAATAAATTATCTCTGTAAATTGTACCCACTCAATGGGTCATTTCATGATATATTTGAGTTACAGCACACTTTAAGAGGTTCTTAAATAGTTCAGGCCCTTTTTGGGGTACGTGAAGTTGGACCCTGTGACACACAGAGTTGCATGTAAGAACCAGTTGTATGAGGCTGTAGGTGTGGCTCAGTGGTAGAATGCTTGCCTAGCATGTGCTAGGCCCTGCTTCCATTGACAACAAACAACAAGACAAACAAAGTATCCGTGAATGAGGATAAACATGTTCCCAAAGGGCTAGCAAACCACACCATAGAAAAGAGTCTAAACTTATGCCTAATCCACAATTTAGCATAATCCATAAAGACAGGCATTTATTTACTGTTGATGATGATAATGGCACATCATTCTGCTTCTTAAAAGAGACAGGGAGATTTTATTTAATTCCTTCTGGCAATTTAGACTTTTTATTTTATTGTATGGGTGCTGTGTCTGCATGTGTATCAGTACAGAATCTGCATGCAGTTCCTGTGGAGGCCAGAGAGAGCATAGGATCCCTGGATTGTGGTTAGTCTGTTGAGGACCACCACATGGGTGCTGGGAATCACACTTAGCTCCTTTAGAAGAGCAGTCAGTGTTCTCAACCACGGAGCCATCTCTCCAGCCTACGGATATTTTCAAAACAGGTCCTTTCCATGCCATTCTCAGTAACTGTTCTTAAAGATTGCTTCATAGAAGACGGTAAGTTAAGCATAACACCAGCACTCCACATGACCCTAGATTCAATGACACTCATTGAGAAAAATCTTTCTTACTATCATTCACTGGAATATTATGAGTATTTCTTAAACATACATCTTTGGTATTAGATAAGGATAAAGGTGGCCATCATGCATTCCTCCCTCTGCTGTGCAAGAAAGCAAAGGAAAGCTGACAATTTTTGCACATCTACAATCAGGGACTTAGTCACCTCCTAAGGAGTACTTACGGGCAGCTCGGGGGCACGCTTCATGATGTGAAGAGCAATATAGCTGCCTATGGAATGGCCAATGAGTATAAGCTTTATGTCCTTTGGCACGTGAGCTCTCAGGAAAGCTATTTTATGTTCTATTTGACCACTCAGACCATAGATGTCCTCAATTTCTTGAGCATTTGAATCTAAAAAGCAAAAGTATGAACATGCTTTAAAAAGTAAACAAGCTTATTAAGCCTATAGTACACCAGCTACAGTGTTAGCTTATTATAGAAATCAACCCTTATCAATGAACCGGAAAGGAAGCATTGTCTGAAACATCTCAACGCTCAGACATTACGAAACAGACTGACAGCCACAGACCTATGAACTAGAGGAGGTGAGATTCAAATGCAGGTCTGTTCTCAATGCCCATAGACTTTCAACTATCCCACGAACTACTGCTATTTTAGGCCAGGAGTTCTCAGACTTGATCACGTAACAGAATACTCGGAAGGTCTGTTGAAACATAGCTGGGCCCTGACACCAGAGTTTCTGACATAGTAGGTCTGGGTAGAGGTCCAGGAATTTTCCCTTCTAAGTTTCCAGGAGATGCAGATATGCTGATTCTAGGATTACACCCCGGGAACCACTGGGTTAAGCTGACTCATATCCAGTGAACTAAGAAAACATATGCTGCCACTTGACTATGTTAAATAATCTGTTAATATTTAAAGAACTTAAAGACTTAAGTAGAAACCTAAATGTTAACTCATACAGTCATGACCTGAAATAGCCTTCCTTTTTGTCCCAACTTTTTTTCTACAGTCTTCAGGACCTAATTAAAAACTACACTTGTTTAACCTCTCTGACCCAGAAAGACAAACATGTTATGTATTCACTTATAAGTGGATATTAGCTGTTAAGTACATGATACACATGCCACAGCCCACAGACCCAGAGAGGCTAAGTAACAAGGTGTGGGGGTGGGGGCTCTAGGGGAGATGTATGGATCTACCTGGGAAGGGGAAATGGAATAGATTTGTTTGGGTGGACTGGGGATAGGAACAGGAGGGATCAGATAGGGTGGGGAGGGATAGAGAAAGAATATGGGGAGAGGTGACTGGAACTGGAGGGCATTTGAGGAGTGATGTGGAATAGTTGCGCAGTGGAACTTCCCTGGAATCTATCAGGGTGCCCCTAGTAAGGATGCCTAGTAATGGAGGATACAAAGTCTGAACAATCCATCTTCTATAACCAGGCAAGGTTTCCAGTGGTGGACTAGGACATCAACCCGGCCACAAAAATTTCGACCTAAAAATCTGTCCTGCATGCAAGATGTGCTGGGATGAAAATGGCACAGAACTTGTGGGAGTGGTCAACCAATGGTTGGTCTAATTTGAGGCCCATGCCACGAGAGTGAGCCCATGTCCAAAACTGCCTAGATGACTAGAGACCTATGGTAGAACCAAACACAAGTGGTGAAAGAAAAAAGACAAGACAAGACAAGAAAAGAAAACAAAAGCAAGCAAGCAAGCAAGCAAGCAAGCAAGCAAGCAAGCAAGCAAGCAAGCAAGCAAGCAAGCAAGCAAGCAAGGAAAATGATGCCTAATGATGCTCTGCTATTTTCATAGATTGGTCCAGTAATCATCAGAGAGGCTCACTCTGGCAGCTGTTGGGAGGCAGTGCAGAGAGACCCTCAGCCAAACATTAGGTGGAGAGATCCCAGGTTAGTGGTCTCCACCTGATCCCTCTCCTCAGAGCTTGGAAACCCTGAGAAAGAGGAGGAAGAATTATGGGAACCAGAAGGGTTAAAGACACCATGAAAGCAGGCTCATCCCAATCAACTAAGTAGAGCTCAAGGGGGACTTTAGTGGCCGTCACAGAGCCTGCATGGGTCTGCGCTAGGTCCTTTGCATATATGTTACGGTTGTTGGCTAGGGGAACTGGGCTACCTCTGACTCTTTTGCCTGCTCTTGGAACTCTCTTCCTCCTACTGGGTTGCCTTGCTCAGCCTTGATGTGAGGGTTTGTGCCTAGTCTTATAGTATCTTATGTGTTGAGTTGATGTCCCTGGGAGGCCTGCTTTTTTCTGGGAGAGATGGGATGGGGGAGTAGATATAACAGGGAAAGGAGGGGTGGGGAACGGTACTGACAGGACTAAAAGGAGGGGAAGCTGCAGTGGGGATGTATTGTATAAAAGAAGAATTAAGAAAACAACAACAACAAAACTACATTCCTTTAAGGAGATTATGGTCTAGGAAGAGGAAATAATAGGTTTTATTTATTTTTCATATGTACATGTATATGTGGTATGTATGTTTACGTGTGTGGGTGCACACGTGTGCACATGCTTGTGGAGGCTTGAAGATGATGGTGAGTGTCTTTCTTGATTGCTCTCAACCTTGTATATTGAGGCAGGGTTTCTATTGAACCTGGAGATTGCTGTTTTGATTGGTCTGGCTAGCCAGCATGCCCTGGGAAGCCTGTCTCTGCCTTCTGCTTGCTGGGATTACAGTAGGGCCATCATACTCACTTGGCTTTTACATGAGGTCCTGGGGTTCCACACTCTGGTTCTCAGGATTCTGCTAAAAGTACCCAGGGAGCCATTTCCTCAACCACCCAACCTCAATAGAGTAAAAATTTAAATCTGAAGTCCTCAAGAAATACCTCAGAAGGGCTGTGGTTCTTTGTGTTCAAAGAAGCACTGTACCCCTCTCCAACTTACTCAAGAGAACTATTACAAGAATGCTAAATAGATGTATACATTTAGCTACATGTTTGAATACAAGCGTAACAGTCTATACAGACTTCTCCATATGTCCATACATGTATGTTTAGCTACAGATTAAATATTAAATGCATAAGTTTAACTATGTATTTTCACCCAAATAGTATTTATAACTACTGTTTCAGTGACCAGAAGACGAGAGTTAGTGTTGTGTGCTGGGACTGAGTATGCAGACGGTAACTTCTCACATCTCACACAGGAATTTTCATATGCGGGATTCTTCCATCTTGCCCCACCGTTACTCCAGATGATAGTCTAATAATTTTAATCAATCACCTTGGTTGCAGAAATAAAAGGCTGAAATCAGAACTCCATACCTGAAATTCTTTGATCAAGATGAGTATACCATTTTTTACTTAGATGAACTTTTAAAAACAATGTTCATCATACATATATATTATAATAAAAAAATCTCAAAGGCCATGAAAATTTTACCCTAAATTCATGAAAGTAGAACCAGAGATTGAACGTAAAAACTACTTTTTATGTGTTATTTTATTTATAATATTAAAATGAGTCTGGCAACACTAGCCATCATTTAGTAATAGAATGCAAACTGTTTAAAAAAAGTATTAATGTTGAACTTTAGGTTTGAATAAAGGAGAACTTTTGACATGCAGTCCCCAGGTATCTTAATTCTATTTTACAGACAAAAGGAACTCAGCTGGGACACAGAAACCCCAAAGGACTTTGTGGGTTCATGCTAAAGATTGGAGAAGCAGCTGGGTAAGATCTGTGACCCCCTAATGTTTTATGCTTCCTTCCTTCAGACAGCCAAATGACTTCCCTTTCACTAATCTCTAGGTTTATTAACTGAGATGAAAGGGTACTCTCACAGGTTGGGATCATCTGTTCCTGGCTCTCTCCATGTTCTGTACGCTCCTTGGGTGTAAAGATCAGTGAGACTCTGCCAGCTCTGAAAGTGTTTGACACACTAAAGGCATGCAGATGGGCATTTACAACTATTTACAAATGCTACCTTATTTAAAAACAAATAAAAACCTATAAACCCCAAGAATGTCTTAAAAATAATTTTAATTATTATTATCCAAACAAATGGTATAATCAAAAGTCATCAAAGTATGCTTTCCACTTGAAAGGCCCACTAAGGCTTTCAACGTGATAAATATAGGGAACAGGTGGAAAATGCAGGAAGAACAAAATGCTATAAACAGTAAACAAAACCAAGAGGCACAACATGTAGTATTTGGAAATGGTAAGAATCTGAAGGCTATTTTTTTGTTTTTTAAATTTACTTATTTTTAATTAATTACAGTTTATTCACTTTGTATCCCAGCTGTAGCCCACTCCCTCATTCCACCCAATCCTACCCTCCCTCCCTTTTCTCTTCCCATGCCCCCCCTCCCCAGTCCACTGATAGGGGAGGTCCTCTTCCCCTTCCCTTTTACCCTAGCCTATCAGGTCTCATCAGGATCAGGACTGGCTGCACTGTCTTCCTCTGAGGTCTGGTAAGGCTGCTCCCCCATCAGGGGGAGGTGATCAAAGAGCCAGCCCATGAGTTCATGTCAGAGATAGTTCCTGTTCCCATTACTAGGGAACCCACTTGGACACTGAGCTGCCATGGGCTATATCTGTGCAAGGGTTTGGGGTTATTTCCATGCATGGTCCTTGGTTGGAGTATCAGTCTCAGAAAACATCCCTGGGCCCAGATTTTTTGGTTCTGTTGTTCTCCTTGTGGAGCTCCTGTCAACTGTAGGTCTTTCTATCTCCCCCTTCTTTCATGAGATTCTCTGCACTCTGCCCAAAGTTTGGCTATGAGTCTCAGCATTGCTTTAATACCCTGCTGGGTAGAGTCTTTCAGAGGCTCTCCGTGGTAGGATTCTTTCCCTGTTTTCTCCCTCTTCCCATGTCCGCCCCGTTTACCTTTCTGAGTGAGGACTGAGCATCTTACTCAGGGTCCTCTTTCTTGCTTAGCTTCTTTAGGTGTACAGATTTTAGTATGTTTATCTTATATTGTATGTCTAATAAGTCTTAAGGCTATTATGGGCTATAGGGAAAAATGGAACAAAGTGGTTAGAAAAGAAAGTCATCCTTGATGTATCTTCTTTAGGTCTGGGTGTGTGGAAAAACCCTGTTTTAGATTTGCTCTTGTTGCATATCTTGTTTCCTCCATCTACGGTGATTAAAAGTTTTGCTGGGTATAGTAGTCTATAGTCTGGGATGACATCTGTGGTCTCTTAGTGTCTGTAATATACCTGCCCAGGCCCTTCTGGCTTTTAGAGTCTCTACTGAGAAGTCAGGTGTAATTTTGATAGGTCTGCTTTTATATATTACTTGGCCTTTTCCCCTTGCTACTTGTAGTATTCTTTTTTTTGTTCTGTATATTTAGTGTTTTGACTATTATGTGGCAGGAGAATTATCTTTTCTGGTCCAATCTATTTGGTGTTCTGTAATTTCTTTGCATTATAGACATTTCTTATCTGCAATCCTTTCTTTAGGTTGGGAAAGTTTTCTTCTATGATTTTGTTGAAAATATTTTCTGGTCCTTGGAGCTGGGAATCTTCTTTCTTTTATTCTTATTGTTCTCAGGTTTGGTCTTTTCATAGTGTCCCAGATTTCTTAGTAGATGGAGGGAGGGAACTAGGTAAGATAGGGGGTGAAAAGGCTGGAGAGAGAATGGAAATCTGTGGGGTACATCTCTGGGATGAGCAGAGACCTGGGACAGGGGAGGTTTCTGGGAGTCTATGGGGGTGACCCTAGCTGAGAGCTCTAACATTGGGAGATAAGGAGCCTGAAGAGGCCACCTCCTGTAGGCAGGCAGGACTTCCAGTGGCAGGAAGGGGACACCAACAAAACCTGTGACCCAAAATTTGTCTTGCCTACAAGGTACGCAGGGACAGAGATGGAGCAGAGATTGAGTGACCAACCAATGACTGGCCCTATTTGAGATCCACCCCATGGGAGAGAGCAACCCCTGACATTATTAATGATGCTCTGCTATGCTTGCAGAAAGGAGCCTAGCACACTTCCTTCTGAGGGACTTCACCCAGCAGCTGATAGAAACAGATGCGGAGACCCACAGCTAAACAATTGGCTAAGCTTGGGAAGTCTTGTGGAAGAGTTGAGGCAAGGGCTGAGAGAGCAAGAGGGGTAAAGGACACCATAAGAAGAGCCATAGTCAACTAACCTAGGCCCATGGGGACTTACAGAGACTGAACCACCAACCAAACAGCATGCATGGGCTGGACCTGGGCCCCTTACACACATGTAGCAGACGTGCAGCTTGGTCATCATGTGGATCCCCTAACAAATGGAGCAAGGGGATGGTGTCTCTGGCTCTGTTGCTTCCCTTAGGATCCCCTTCCCAAAGATGGGCTGTCCTGTCAAGCCTCAGGTGAAGAAAATGAGCTTAGTCCTGATACGACTTGATGTGCCAAGGTGGGTTGGTACCCATGGGGGGGTACCCCTTCTCTGAGGAAAAGGCAGGGGAGATGGGAGGAGTTGGGGTGTAAGGGTGAGACTGGGAGGAGAGAAGGGAGGGGGCTGGGATCAGGTTGTAAATAAATTAATTAATAGAAAAAAAAAGTCGTTTTGAATTGAGCAGAACACAGGATATCACACCAGGGCATGCATGCAGACTGCACAGAAAGGAGCAGCATGCTTGGCTGCAGGGTCCAAGATGGTCCTGCCAACAGCCCCTAGCACATCAGAGACTACTAAATGTACTTGGGAAGATGCTGGGGTTTTCAGACCTAATATGCAGATACTGATAAGCATGTGGCTCATCCTGAGGACCTCTTCTCTGAAAAGCTTATTACCAGAATTTTCTAGAGCTCGGGTCTCTGTTTCTTTCTGACTTGGGGATATTTCCATTGAGTTTACTTGCTGAGCTCTCATCCAAAGACCTGAAGCCTGAACGAGGCTGCCTAGCCTCTGATCCCCCTCAGGACTGTAACAATGTGCTTGATATCCAGATTCTCCTCCAGCTCTGCACTTTAACTTGGAAACTTGCTTGCATTTCTTGTGGCTGTGAGCAACAGCCTAACTGCCCCCACCTTTGGGTGCCTCTTTTCTCAAAATTCTTCTACTCCATGTTCTGGGAAAAGAACTCTACCGAGAAGTCTCTCGCTCTCTCTAGCTGGAGGACTATTGGGTGTGGTTTTGTTTTTTTTTTTTTTTTTTTTTTTTACAAACGCATGAGCCAAATTCATCATTAACTGAAAGACTATAAAAATTTAAGGTAATGTTTTCATCTGCTAAAGCTAAACCAGTATAATTCTTAGCTTGTGTTTTATGTGTTTGAACAGGACTTGAAGTAGTTGATAATAAATTTGCCGTCGAGTAAGCTATCCTAGTAAGTCAAAGCCAGGACACAATTTAAACTCCCAATTTGTTAACGTTTCTTTTCAGCTTTTCTGGAACCATCTCTTCATGGTATCAGAGAACATCTGCTCTGCTGTTATATCCACTTTATGACTCTGTCAATGTGCTATTTCCAACTGTTCATAATGTTAACACGGGCTCATGCGAAGCAAAACATGCTGCCAACCTTTGATGTGCTGCCATAGCTTTTTTTTTTTTTTTTTTTTTTTGGTCATTATATATTTTTCAAACTATACTCTGCATGTTAGGCCACCTGTACTGAAGATGATAATCTTGGGTGGGGAATGATGTAACTGTCCTGCCTGCACTAACCCATCTACTATGGTAATGTAGACTGGTAAGGCCCAAGACCACACTCAGCCTCATAGAACTTGTGGGACACTCAGGGGACAGATGGAAATAGCCATCTCAGAAAGTGGAGGTGAGCACCTCTAGTTCTATGTAATTCTCTGGCAGCATTACACACCATTGTCTAGTCAGTGATCAATAAACCCTCAGTGATGATAAACTGCTCTTCCACCCCTCTACTCTGTCTCCTGGCCCTCTGAGCTAATGCCTCTAGATGGCACTGTTCTCATTAGGTAGCAAAGAGTTCAGTGTACTTGCTAAGTTATTAACTTATTAAGTATAGAAGCAGTCCAAACAGTAAGCTTAAGTCAGTTTCAAACACAAATTAAATAGGTTTCCTATAAATCCTTCTCACAATAGACACCTTTCACTGGTTTTGTGCACTAGGGCTTCACTAAGTAGGGAAAAATCCATGGCCAAGGTACCAAAGATGTGGTCCTAGGGCCAGCAGCATGAATGAATGCTTCTGGGAACTTGTTAGAAGTACAGATTCTCAGGTGTACTCCACATCTACTGAATCAGTGACTTGACTCATGGGGTGGGCACTTACTTTTAATAAACCCTTTGGGTGACTTTGATACATGTCAAAGTTTGAGAACCCTGACCTTGGATCACATTTCATGTCTGTTTTCAATTTCAAAGTTGCTATTCACATTCTGTTTATTTGCTTCTGATTTTATACAACTCTCGGTGGCTACTGTGACAGTTGCTGTTGCTACAACTAAGAATTCTCTTCACACTATATGCCTTTCTCTTCAAGGATGTAGGAATAAGACATGATAGCTACTCATCACTCAGAAGTTTGAACAAAGGGAATGGACAACAATGAAATTTTACTAGCGCTCCACTTGTCACTTATATTTAAGAGTTTCTTGTAGACAGCAGATAGTTGGAACTTATTTTTTTCTACTCTGAGAGACTACCCTTTAAAGTATTCATAGTCAAACTGATTACTAATACAATTAGATAAACGATCAGAAACAATTTTACAAGTGCTTTTAAAATTGTCTAATTTTTAGTTGTATGTATATTCGAGTGTCTCTGTGTAGGAATGTGCATGTTAGTGCAGATGCCTAGGGAGTCCAGAACAGTGTGCTGATTCTCTGGAGCTGAGTTACAGATGATTGGGAGGGGCCCAAATTGGGTCCTCTGCAAAAGTCCTCTTAACTGCTGCGCTACCATTTCAGCAACCCTAAGTGCTTTCAATTTTGATTCTTTTTTTTTTCTTTGCCTTTCATACTTTTTCTAGTTTTAATTGAGCATATTTTCTTTGCTATATTTCTTTTAAAAAAATTTTTAGTGGCTACCCTAGAATTTGCAATACTTAATGTCTGCTCAATTTAAGTGACAGTGTATCTCTTTACCATTAGTCAGGTATATTACATAATAGTTTTTGTTGTTTTTCAAGACAGGGTTTTTCTGTGTAGCCTTGGTTGTCTGGACTCACTCTGTAGACCAGGTTGGCCTTGAACTCACAAAGATCGGCCTGCCTCTGCCTCCCAAAGCTGGGATCTGGGATTAAAGGCAGGTGCCACAAGCAACTGGCATTCTATGGTGTTCTGATTATGGAGATGTCATACCTTTGAAACTGCCCATAATTCTTGGATATTCTGTTCTTTAAGAACATTTTTTTCTATATGCATTTCAGTTTGGGAAGTTTCTACTGATCTATTTTCAGTTTCATAGATCCTTTCCTTAGCTGCATTAGGTCTAATGGCTAGCCAATTAAAATCATTTTTTTTTGCAGTATTTTCTAGTACGTTCTTTTGATTCTTTCTTAAAACGTTTCCAACTGTCAACTTTGAATTCCATTCTTTTGTAGTATATTATATTTTCATTAGAATCTCAATATTATTTTAATTGTCAAATTTATTTTAAATGCTCTATCTGATAATCTAGAAGTCAGCAACAGGCACATCTGAGTTCGGTTATGATTCACAATCTGTTCAGACTTATTGCTTTTCTCTTGCCTTTTACAAAGCCTTGTAACTTTTTTGACTAAAGTTGGACATGATGTACCCGTACCAGGAACTGAAGTAAATAAATAGATCCTTGGCATGAAGCTTTATATTTTTTAAGGTGGCCAGGAACTGAGCTACACTTAATATCTGTTAGAGGCTTTGATTTCCTCCATATCTTTGTTTTTTTTTCTCCCTTCTTGCTGCTGGTTTTCCCTAAGACTTTCTTATTAAATCCTGTGTCTTGAAGTACATATACCCCTTTGCTATATTCGAAGCTGATGGACACAGTGGTCAAATATGAGAGGGAAACATTCTACAATCTTATAATTAATGTTAGTCTCAGGGGGCTTGAGATTCTGTGCTGTGATCATAACAAAAGCTTTTCAAATTATTTTGAAGGCAAGAAGGCTAAGAGGCCCTTCCCTTGGTTAGACACAGTCTGGGAGGGTCTCGTTCCTTGGAGAATAGGTCTTTGTTATTGAGAATTCTTTGGGAAAGATGCAAAATGATTTCCCCATCCCAGAACCCTCCCCAGGAAGACTCTGGCGGATATCCCCAGACAATCGCGGTATCAGCTCTACTGCCACGACAAAGTACTCACTGAGATTGGCTCATGTTTTAGGGGTCTCAAGCCACAACTCTCTGGCCCTACTGTTTTGGGTATTTGGGGAACAGACTATGTAGGCAAGGAATGGCAAAGCAAAGCTTCTGGCTTTCTGGGGACCAGGAAGAAAAAAAAGAAAATGTCCTCCAAGGTCAGGATCCCAATGAATTACTTACTCCGAAAAGGATTACCACCTCCCAAGATCCCATTACATTATGAATTCCTAAATGGAGTATTTCATTCATGAGGTCAGAGCCCTCTTGACATAGATCTACCAAAAGCCCTACCCTACCTCTGAAAACTGCTGCACTGGAGACCAATCCCTTAGTGGAAGAACATTTTGGGGACATTTAAAATCTAAACTATAAATGGCATTGGTACACTCCCACAGTCCCACAACTAGAGGAGAAGAGACAGAAGGGTTGCAAATTCAAGGACAGCTTGAGCTATTTAGTGAGACCCTGCTTTAAAACATAAACAAACAGGACTGGAGGGATGGCTCAGAGGTTAAGAGTAATTCTTGCTCTTACAGGGGATATGGGTTTAACTCCCAGTACCCACACTGTGGCTCACAACCATCTGTAACTTTGATTCCCAACTCTTCTGACCTCCTTAGGCACTAAGCATGCACATGGTATACGTACACACATGCAGACAAAACACCATACAGATAAAATAATAAAATAAATCTAAACAAAACAAAACAAAAAACAAACCACAAAATGAAGCAGCAACAAAACTAAAACCCAAGCCATAACACTGTTAAAGACCTGTAGTGGAGGTCGTGGAGGCAACACTCGTGGTTGTGCCGGAAGCCCCTGAGTTTCACTTCACCTCTAAAATGGTGTACATTTCACCTCCGTGTACTCCACTGGCTTAGGTCTTCCCTAAGTTCTCTCAAGTGAGCTGTTCCTTCAGTGTTGCCATCTCTCCCTGAGTGTCTGACATATCTAAGAAAAATCACTGGGTTTTGGGATCGTTTAAGTTTTTTCTTTTTCTTTTTTTGGTTGTGAGGACAGGAGGAGTAGATTCCAAGTCCCACACATCACAGATGAAGTCTACTAGTTATTTTGGAAGAATTCTACATTAGATCTTTCTCTTGGTACATCAACATTTGCCAACTAAAATTTCTGAACAGTAGTAAGCAATAAATAAATGTTGAGAAGTATACTTATTAAAAAAATTAAGTATATCACTCAGGTTTGAGACACACAGTTCACCATTACATTTTTACAAAGGGCTAATAAAAACAACAACAACAATGAAAAACCAAATTACTGAAGATACGCCCACTACTGGATAATTCTCACATGGTTAATTCAATCTGGACAAGATGCTTAGGCTACTGAACTCAATATTAAATACTAGAGAATCTCTTCTCTCAATGCTAATGTGGCGATATTTACTTGTTTTGAAGTTAACAACTTCTGATCAGAATTAAAACAAAGAATTATAATTTATAATATTCTTTTCCAACTTTAAATTATAAAACAGCACTTTGTATTGTCTAATTTTTACATAACAGGCACATATGATTTTAATTTGAAAAATACAATATTTACTTAAAAAATAAATAAAAGTAGGTATTAGTCACTGGAACTAAGAGATAATCTAAAAACTGTAAAGTTATGAACAAGATAAATTGATATTATTTATGTGCCTGTAACACATATGGATATATTAACGTTCACATACATAATCATAACCACAGTTTTGATTTAAAACAGAAAACAATTATATCTGATATGATGGTGAGTGCCCAGAGTAAAGTTAAAATTAAATATAATCAAAACTAGCCTTGAATATCACCTAAGATCATTCATAGAGTACAGGTTTATGTGTTGAAATTCATATATTAGTGTCTAAAAGAATCAGGAACATATAATAAGGAAGAATACAAAGGTAAAATGTTACTGTACCTTTAAGACAGAAAGAGTGACTCAGAAGAACCAGGAGCGAGCAGCAGTAAAGCACCTACCTCTCCAGCCAACCCAGGAGAAAGCCCCGCAGTAGAGGACTTAAGCTTAATATCATCTGTACAGAGTTTAATTTATGTATTTTCTCTCACTTAAAAAAAAAAGTGGGAAAGCAGACATGCTAGAATTCCTATGGGTAAAAAGGAGATACTTGCATGCTACAGTAACGTTCCTTTCCCTAATAACCATCTAGCACATTACCACAAAGTCCAGCTCTCCCTTCTCAACCCTCTCCCCAATTCCAGCACAGCAGCAACATGTCTCCTGACCCCTTTCATGCTACTCTACTGTCAGGTATGTGTCTGCCTTCATCTCCACCACAAATCCCAGGCCCCGTGCATCAAAACATCCCATGATCTAATGATTATACAGGGGGTGAGATTAGAAAGTAAAGCTTTTGTGGTGGAGCGCCCATTTATTATTATTATTATTATTGATTTTTTTTTGGTGGTGTGTGGGTTCTGTGTAGCCCTGGCTGTCCCGGAACTTACTCTGTAGACCAGGCTGGCCTTGAGCTCAGAGATCGGCCTGCCTTGCCTCCTGAGTGCTGAGATTAAAGGCATACAACCACACCTGTGTGGTGGAGCACTCCTAAAGGGGCTAATGGCCTTAACAGGTTTTAAGAGAGCTCAGTTTCTCTTCCCACTATGAGAAGGCATAGCTAGAAAAGCAGAGAAGCTAGAGAAGCAGGCAGCGGACTCTCCTTAGATAACTAATTATCCCGTGTCCAGAGCTTGGACTTAGCTGCTTCAAGAGAGATAGGGTTGGGGACGTGGCTTAGTGGCAGAGTACTTTCCTAGCTTCACAAGATTCTGGCCTCAATTCTCAAGAACACACCTCTCCACCCAAAAGCAGAAAATCATAAGAAATAAATTTATTTGTAAGTTACCCAGTCAACGGTATTCTGCCACATTTGCCCAAACTGCGACATCCATTACACCACCAAGTCTCCTCTAACCTTTACTGCGCTTTTCTCACAATCAACCGGGCATTTTGTTATGTCACCATTCTTTGAACAGGAGGGAGAATGTATCTCTAGAGATCATGTCTTGTACTTTTCTTTCAGCATTTCTTCTAGTCAACTTTGGAAGTGTATTATCAATAAATATATGGCCAGCAACTAGTTAGGAAACAAAGAAGGCAATTCCCACTCAAATTGTTGATCTGCTCAAGTTCTTAAGAAAATTACCTGCAGAAGACAAACTACCTCTAAAATTATTTTAAAAATGTGCCCCCGCCCCCCCCGCCGGGGTCTAAAGCCATAAGCAGTGGCTTTCACTTGTGAATATAAATGCTAACAGGTTTTCTAGAAACATGACTGCCCATTCACTGTCAATCAAAAAAGCGTTAACAAGAACATACCGTCTGGTGCCATAAGAGTCTTCTTGTCTTTGGGACTCACGTAAAACCCAGCGTGAGAGATTGCCCATACTGGGAACTGGCTGTCCATCCTAGAGTACAGGGCCTTCATAAACGGCACATAAAATGGAGAAAAACCCGGGTTACCTAGGAAAAGAAAGACTCTAGATTAGAGAGATCAACAGACCCGTTGCAAGGTGACGTTGAGGCTAGAAAAGGTAGCTCCGAGTTTTCTCACACCATTCTCTACAAATGCATCCAGTAAGAGTCACACTCATGCCTAGGTATCTTAAGAAAGATCTTCAAGCCACAAATCAAAGCACAGAAGTATCCCTTAAAATCACCTTTACCTGGCTTCCCACTGTTACGTGGATAAAGCCCCAAACCAATGATACTGTCTTTATGGCATTTCAAGATCAGATCATCTCAGTTATTGAGCTGTACAAAAGCTAACACAACAAAAACAAACAAATCTCCGGGCCAGTCAAATCAATGTGTGAATCTCAGAAAACTTATGGGAATGTAATCAATGTTATCTTGCCATTTACCACAAGTATTTGTAGTGTGTATATGTGTGTGTGAGATCATTGATGGAAATACACACTACATGTGATTTTTTTTCCCTGTGTATGCAGGAGGTATTTTTGACATGGGGTTCGTATAGAGAAACAATAATCAATAAGATACATCTGTAGGGTGAAAGACAATGAAGGGGGGAATTAGCTTGTAATTATTATCTGTATAAATCCTTCACTGTTTGTACTCCTTTCCATAAATACCTACTTATGTCTGCATGATGTCAGGTTTTCTCTATTCTAGCTGAACATGGTCTGTAGCAATGGTACATAAACCATGACTGGTGTCCATACCCAGTGTTCATACTTTGCAGTTCCTTAGACAGGTAGCACAGTAAAGCAGTTAAGAATATAGGCTGCAATCCTGGCTTTTCCTATGGACTATAAGCTTTGGCAAGTTATTTACCCTCTCTGTACTTTACTTCTCATCCATGAGATGGGATAATGTACATGATGCTAAGTCAATTTATAGATGTATGGCATATTTCAATACTACTCGAAACACAGTAAAGCTGTACAGATGTTAACTATTCCCCTTGCACAGCCTTGTCTAGCTATCATGGTACTCTGTAATGGTTTCATGATCCAAGAGCTTTATGGTGGTGCTAACTGGTGACTTTGCCAAGTAACATGAAAACTTTCTCAAGGGCAGTGATATGCTCTTTGGTCAGTTTCCGGGCCACTGTGGTGCTGAAGATGAGGGAAGGGAGAGGGGGAATATCAACAGAAGATGGGCACCCATGACGCCTGTGAGTGGCATTGCCTCATGTTTATAAATTAAAATTTTCAGAATGGGAATGTCGCTTAGCATGATGAAATAGAAAAGAACACACTCAACACCTTCCCGTCTAACTGCCAGTTCCGTGAAAACGTTAATTATGTATGTAACATGTCCTCCTGCGCTCACCTGAAGTGCCTTCTGATCCAGCACTAAACTTCTAGATGAACTTGTTACTTTTGAATCAAATAATTAAATCTATTTATTTTGTCATTTTCTCCTTTGCTAAAACATTCCACACACACACACACACACACACACACACACACACACACACACACACACACACACCACACACACAGAGAGAGGCATGCTTGCTCATGTTTTAGTAACTGGTAGGGCAAATTCTTTCTCTTTATTTAAAACTTTCTAGGCCGGCCTCAAACTTTAGCTTAGCTCCACTTTTAGAAATCTCTTTGTGATTCTGATTAAACATTATACTGACGTTACATATCACTTTATTAAAGGCAGGCGTCACCACTGCCTGTCTTACATATTCCTTTAGAGAGGCCTGAGATTTTCTGAGTATAGCCTTCCAGGAGTGTTTTCTACCACACGGTCACATTTTTTTTTTTATGCCATTTAATCAACATACACTAGAAGTATCACTAGCTAACCCTCTGAACACAGTAAGTTCTTGCCTGCAGTTATCACTTTACACATTCTAGCTCACTTGGTCTTCATTTGATGTAGCACTGAGAAAAAAACAGGTTGTGTAACTTTTGAGACAATTAGTCACTTGGGAAGAAGGAATCCCAATTGAAAAATGTTCCCACTAGATTGGCCTGTGGGCAAACCCTGTGGTGCATTTTCTTGATTGGTGATTTATATGGGAGGGACACGCTCACTGTGGGTGGTACCACATCTGGGGCTGTGATTCTGAGTGCCTTAAGAGAGCAGTTTGATCAAGCCAAGTGGGGCTAGCCAGTAAGCAGCACTCCTCCACGGCCCCTGCATTGGTTCCTGCCCCAACTTCCCTGAATGATGGAAGAGAAAGCTGTGAGAGGAAATAATCCCTTTCTTCCCCAACTTGTATCTGGCCATCGTTTTATCACAGCAATATAACTATTAGTAAATGGTAGCTGCTATAGCTATTATTACAGGCAAGGCTAAGTAAACACTAAAAATAATTATATGATTTAGGTGCAACAATTTTGATGACAGGTTATATAAAAACATTTTGAGTACAAGATAATGGAGTACTATAGAATAGTCTTTTCTGCCTGTCTCAGAATATAAATTCAATCTCTTCCTCTTACTGATTATAGAATCTTAATTAATTATTCTTACTCTAATATGTTGCTTTATTATCATCAAGTAAAATGCCAACGAAGCATGCTCACTTTCTCTATCCGGCAGGACAGCTTCTATTGCATATTATTTTAACCATTACATTTGCATTGGGAACTCACTGTTTGGAAGTCACCCTGCCATACACAGGCATACAAGGAGCTCCACCGGGTTTACACAGTATGAGAGAATATAAACACATAGTCAAATGGGTGAGCTGACACACCAGTGTGATAACTCTACAAACAGAACAAACAGGATCTTGTGACAGAGATTAGTATGGCTTAAAAAACAAAGAACAAAACCCTAGGTCTGAGGAAGTGACTCTTTTAGCTGACGCCCAAAAGGTAAGACAAAAGCTGTGAAGAACTAAAGAGAACTTACGTATTAAAGCAACAAAGTCCCCCCTTCCCACTCTTGGATTTTCTTGTCATATCATCACGACTAAGGAACATGGATAGGTACAGATGCCACAGGGTTCTAATATTTATCCTCTTTTTACCCTTTGAGACTGGGTCTTTCATACTCTAGCACATCTGACCTGGTACCTACTTTGTAGCTTGGCCTGTTCTCAAATTCAAAGCAATCCTCCCGGACTTAGCCAGCCAAGTGCTGGGATCACAGTCCTACACCACCTTCTCAGACTATTTCTTCAACAAATTTATCTATCTCCGCATGCAGTACGGTTTTCTCCTCCTCAGCTGATATGGTTCTGGGGTACAGATGCTATCCTCTTTATAGTTCACTGCTACTATCTTAGAGAACTGGGCAGGTCTGACTTCTTTACCCATTCTATTTGTAATCACGTCTTGAAAATGAAGAGGATTTAGAGAGCAACTGGACAGTGCAGCACACAGAGGCCGCTGAAGGTGGCATGCCAGGAGAAACCACAAAACTCTACAGGTCTTCTTCACCCATACACCTGCACTCTAATTTTCATGACAGTGTATATGGATGAGGCCCCAAATAAAAGGTATGGAATCCTACCAACTGAAAACAGAGCGTGCCTAGACCTCTCAGGAATTGGAGGGAGATGGCCGAGGCCACAGAGGAAGAGAGAAAACGTAAAGGACACACCTGAAGACCTCGAAGTGCCACAGGAAAAGAGGGCACAGAACAAGGAATTCGATACACTTCCCTCCATCTGCAGTGCATCTACCAACAGACCTCCTCACCACACAGGAAACAAGGCTTCCCTGTGGGTTCTCTGTCTTTTGAACCCTTTTAGTAGAGGTCTCTCGTCACACACCTCAAAGGCAGCAGAGACTTTTTGTTTTTGTTTTTGTTTTTTGCAGGACACTCAGAAGAAATAAACAAGTAAAGTGAATACTTCCAGGTTGGGGGGGGGGGTCAGTGAGATGGCTACCTCTCACTCAGCGATTTCACATTATTTTAAGACTTACTCTGCCCACTCCAACCTAATACTTTTCAGTCACTCACATATTCCCAGAGAAACTGGACCCTTAGTTACAGTCCCTCTTGTCATGCATATCTTAAGAGATTTCAAAATCCGGCTGAACTGAGTCACCAATTCTGCCCCCAAATTCATGGTCATCAAATCCAAAAGCACTTATCTGTGTTAAGTTTAAGCAACAATGTCCCTGTTTAAGAAGGAGTGTGCCATACTCAGATTTTCTGGATCAGAAGTCAGTGACAGGGCAAAGGAACACTGTGTTCTCAGGTGCTAATTCTCATCCCAGCACTAACTGTAAGAACTAGAAGCTTAGGTCTTTTCATCAGCCAGAAATGGCTGGCATCCAGAACACCCCAGCTGAGGACGCCAGATGAATATGGGGCCTTTTAGACCTTTCAATATATCTGCTACTCCATCATGAAGCTGCTCATGAATTCATATACTTCTTTTTGGAAGATAATTCCTTTCACTCAGTGCACTTGCTAGTCTATCTACTGTCCTTATGGAGTCTCCTTATCCTGTACTAGTGTAACTCTCAGAAAATGACTTCAAGCTCTCCTCTAGCCCAGCAGGATGCCTGAAGGAAAGAAGGCCAAGAGGAAGAAGGTGGCCCTGGCCCCCGCTGTCATGAAGAAACAGGAAGCCAAAAAGGTGGTCAATCCTTTGTTTGAGAAAAGGCCCAAGAACTTCGGCATTGGGCAGGATATCCAGCCCAAAACAGATCTCACGCGCTTCGTCAAATGGCCCCGCTACATTAGGCTGCATTGGTAAAGGGCCATGGTCTATAAGTGCCTCCAAGTATCTCCTGCCACTAACCAGTTCACCCAGGCCCTGGACTGGCAAACAGCTACCCAGATGCTTAAGCTTGCCCACAGGTATAGACCAGAGACAAAGCAGGAGAAGAAACTGAGGCTAGTAGCCCGTGCTGAGAAGAAAGCTGCTGGAAAAGGGGATGTCTCAACTAAGAGAGCACCTGTCCTTCAAGCAGGGGTCAGTATGATCACCACCTTTGTGGAGAAAAAGAAGGCTCAGCTGGTGGTGACTGCCCATGACTTAGACCCATTGACCTGGTGGTTTTCCTACCTGCCTTGTGTAGAAAGATGGGGGTCCCCTACTGCATCATCAAGGGAAAGGCCAGGCTGGGGCTGCTGGTCCACAGGAAGACTTGCACCACTGTCACCTTCACACAGGTTAACTTGGAAGACAAGGGTGCTCTGGCTAAGCTGGTGGAGACTATTAGGACCAATTACCACGACAGATAAGATGAGATCTGCCGCCACTGGGGAGGCCATGTCCTGCCTGGGTCTTTTTTTTTTTTTTTTTTTCTTATTTATCACCAGTTTTTATTTGACTGCTTTCACAAACAGCATCAACAAAAGGTTCTCTATTAAACAATCTTTTAAAAGACTATAAAAACAGGAAAAAAAAGCATCAGAAAGTCAAATATAAACTACAAGACAGCAAGCAGTTTCATAGCATATCAGAAGTGTTAAAACAGCGACTTTTTGCTACATGAAAGTACTTTTTTTTTGATAATATAGCTCTTTGCCGAGGACTCAAGAACAGAGAGACCCAGGGGACAGCAGGGTATTCTGCTGGCGAGTCGGGCTCTGGTCTGTAGCCCACTCATCACTATAGCCCTGCTTATGAGCCAGGCTGCACGAGGATGAAGGTGACCAATCCTCTGGCCACTCATTTCTGAATGGATTCCACTTTTTATATTTCTATCAATGCAAACAACTTCTCACATTTATCTTATACATTCAAAACTCTTTTTTGTCCAGAGGGATGGTAGCCAAGGGTAACACACTATATTAACCAGTAAAAGTAATGACTTAAAACTATAGGAAGTGGTTAGTAACAGTGGTTAGCAGAACTAAGGGTGCAAGTAGTAACTAGCATGGCCTAAGCAGCCAATTTTATGGATTACATTACATATGCATTACAACAGCCCGAATTAGACCAAAGTTAACACAGTATTTGACAGAAAGGCACTATGAGTAGCCTTCCATCACTGTCAGTGCATTCTGTAAGGTATGTTGTTAGCCTCTAACCTAGTGTGGATTACATAGAAAGCTTTTAGAAGTCACAGCACACTTAACAGTAAAAAGACAGCACTGCTATTCCCAGAATCACTGCTTCACAGATAGGGTCACTGGAAATTTATTGACAGTCACACCAACGTAAATGAAAACCAGTTCCAATCACTTCATAGACACTGAAGCGGTGGCGGTGTGGGGGACACGGAATAAATCCAGCTCTAAAAGTTGTCACACTACAGCAAACCCAACAGGCTATTTGGGGAGGCTTCTTTTTGGTTTCCCTAAATATAAACAAAGCAAACTTTCGTACTACCACAGACATAATCATGTAAAGGGTTTACATTATCTTTCTCCAAGTATTAAAATATAAAACGCAGTTAGGAAAAGATTGTATGTTAGCTCATTTCACATAAGACAAACCCAATTAATGAAGAAACAAAGTTTACAAATTATTCTAAAGCCTAGGTTTTTCATTGAACATTATAATGAAGTAACTTCATCCAAGTTTATGTAACAACTGTACCAGCTTTGGAAGCCACGACTCAGTATATATTGTTATACCTTTTCCAGTCAAATGTACAAGCAGACTGTTGGAAGACTACTCTGTCCAGGGACATCAAGTCTTTACAGCACAGCAAAGCCACTTTAAACCAAAGTCATGGTTCATAAAAATATACAACTTTTATTCACTTTTGCACCCAAACTAAACTATACGCTTCAATTTTTGTCAGCTTTAAGACTATCTTTTTGTTTGTTTGTTTTGGAGACAGCGTTTTTCTGCGTAGCCCTGGCTGTCCTGGAACTTACTCTGTGAACCAGGCTAGCCTTGAACTCAGATTCCCCTGCTTCCCAAGTGCGCACCACCATGACTGGCTTGATTTAAGACTATCTTAATTAAGAGAATATCACTTAAAATAGCTAAATACTTGACTATTCAAAAGGATTCATTATAGTTTCATTGAAGTCAACAGACTGAGTTATACATAAGACTAGTAAGTCAATACTCATTATTAAAACTACCATAAGATTTAAAACTCATGAGAAAATTTTTAAAAGATTTAGAAAATTACACCAAAGTTAAGAGTTTTACTGTTCTTCCCTATTTGTTGACCTGAAAAAATATTATTATTTATACAATGGGAGTTAGTCCTGTCCTAATCTGAAACATGTAAATTGAAAGGCTCATTCCCTTGGATACTTGCATTTGACACTTAACAGTTACTTATGCAACATTTAAATACAACCCCAAATGTGCTACCCAGAC
>CM053755.1:26171922-26229269 GCA_028658305.1 Pachyuromys duprasi
AGAGTTTTACTGTTCTTCCCTATTTGTTGACCTGAAAAAATATTATTATTTATACAATGGGAGTTAGTCCTGTCCTAATCTGAAACATGTAAATTGAAAGGCTCATTCCCTTGGATACTTGCATTTGACACTTAACAGTTACTTATGCAACATTTAAATACAACCCCAAATGTGCTACCCAGACAGCAGTGAAATGCAGGCTCCTGCAGGACTCTCTCGTGCTTTTCCAGGGCTCTGGGCATGCCATACACCGCTGCTCATGCTCCAGAAGTGTCACTGAATCTCACAAGCCATCGGCAGCCAGCAGCCGCCACCCTCCAAAACCCACAGCTGGCACCTCTGCTTTCATTTGTGCTTCTGCTGGGAAGGCTGTACTAACTTCTTAAAGCTTGAGAAATGGCTTAAAAAATGAACAACGGTGTCCCAAATGCTTCACCAGTCTAGAACTATTGTTTTAGACATTTGGGCCAAATGATTAAAAGCAGAAAGTGTTCTACCTTCTACGTTAAAAGTTCACGATCCTAATAATTAAGTGCTAGGAAATGCTGCCCAATTCATCCTAGAACTGTACCAAGGTGTTTTCCCACACCAGTTTCACAGCTATATACACTGACTTGAGAGCATAGCCCATCTATGTACCTGAGACTGAAGAATTTAAATGTTATGGCAAATTCTCATGGTGTTGGATGCATTAAAGACAGCACAAACAAAAAGACTGACGAGTACTGAAACAAATGCTCAAAAAATGGCATTCAACAAACCAGCTAGTAATGCAACATCAACAAAACCATTCAACCGCTGCAGCAGACATATACTAAGGGCCTTACCTTCCTTTAAAGAACTTATGTCCACTAAGAAGAGCAAGCCACCTTTTGCCAGGAAACACAAGGGGAGACAGACGTGATTACAGGCCGAAAGGAGCCTGGAACTGGAGAAGGACCTGCTGGTATCAGACAATGAGTTACTGAACATGAAGGCCCGAGTACAAGAGAAAGGGAAAAGAAAGCAGAAGAAGACAACACGGGACAAACAGGGGACAAACAGTGCATGAAGCTGAGAGAAGACCAGGAGAAAAAGCCCACAAACCTCAGGAAGGCCACACTGCAACTGGGGAAGAGGAACAAGCAGCAGCTGCAGATATGGGGGGTTATGAGGATGGCAAAGAGGTTATTCATGATGAATTAACAAACACGAAGAAAACGACAGTAAAAATGGAGAAGGACATCTTCCATCAGCAAAACTTAGAAAGATACTAACCTAGCTCTGGGGACTTTTCTTCAATAAACAGTAGACGATCATGTATTCAAGATGATTTTCTGGAATCTGTCACAGGAGAGTGAGCTGCTGGTCTAGGACACCTGGTTACAGGACAGGGACCCCCAAGTACAGCAGAAAGGGTCCAATGAAGAGACAATACCAGGCAGCCTTGTTACTAAACAACCTGCCTGGGTCTTAAATCTGTGGCTCGCATCGCCAAGCTGGAAAAGGCAAAGGCTAAAGAACTCGCCACTAAACTGGATTAAATGTACACTGTTACGTTTTCTATGTATAAGTGTAATTACAAAATTATAAAAAAAAAAAGAAAGAAAGAAAATAACTTCAACCCTAACAGAAGACAGCCGTGGGGGTGGGGCAGGGACCGTTGCACTTTCATCTTGAATCCTTTCATACTTGTCCATTTTAGCTGACAGGCTTCCTTCCTTCCAGTTGTAGGAACACACCCGTGCCCCAAGCCACGATTAAAAGTCTATTTATTTTCTGTACCTCATCCCTGCCAACCCTCTGATACATGGAGTAGCACCCACTATGCCTACAACTTCAAACTCTCCCTCGTCTATTTTTCATTTTAACATGTGCTACCAGACTGATTTTTAAGAAGAAGCTCTATGTTTATTTCCAGAGAAGGTTAAGCCAAAGAGAGATGCTGGGTGGGGAATCTTAGCCCAGATGAGAATGGAATTCCTGTACTGAGGGGAGTTTACAGCAGGTACAGCTGAGCACTGAAATTCTCAACTCCTTTCCCCTGTTCAGCTCTGAACATTAGCAGCCAGGCTCAGCGCAATCAGCTTCTTCACACAGGAATGTGGAAGAAGACTCCTTCCCAGCAAACAGAACAACTGAAGGAAGAGCTGCAGATCCTGAAACCCAGAGACTCCTAATGAAATGCTGGGTTATAGCCCACAGAGAGGCTAGTCCATGGAGTCCAACCATTCTGCTTTGCCCGGTCTGCTGTGACTTAAGCAGAGATTGTGATAAATCTTGGAGTTCTCACTCCTAGGAAAATTGCAGTAAATGATCGCTCTAGGCATGTGGACAAACCTTACCTCTATACATAATGGGGCCAATCAGTTTTTTTTTTCTACCTTCCTCTTGAGAATAAATATTTGTAGTAAATATTTGAGGGTAGTAAAATATTTGAGGAAAAAAAAAAAACCACTAATGAAAACAAGCAGAAAAGAGAACAGAGTTGAAAATCTCACAAACACAAAAAGCCAAAGAAAATGATATTGTCTCCATGAACCAGGAGAGCACAGCAAGATTAAAGAGAGGGAAAAGAGCTTAGAATTCATGCATATGAAGCTAGCTGTGGTGCTGTATGTCTGCAATTCTAGCACTCAGGAGGCTGAGGCAGGAGGATTGTGAGTTTGAAGGCAGCTTAAGTTACAGACCAAACCAAAGGCTTGCCAATCATGTGCAAGGCCTTAGGCTAAGAAGAATCTTTGGCTTAAAAGGGCCCACTAAAACCCCAAATCAGTGTACAAAATGCCAGCCATTCTGAAGTGCTTCTCTGTAAAATTCTAAATTCTTAGAACAAAAGAAGAAAAAGTCTCAAAGATGGGAAACTTCACACATGTGACTTTTAGACTTACCTGGAATAATGAAGATAAGTAGTTTTGGCTTGCTGATACCTTGTTCATTGAAGAGGTTAGTCCAGGGCCCACACTTTATAACCTGGGTTTCAACTCCACCACAGACAAAGGATTCCTCTCGCACAGAGGTTTGATCCTGAACTTCTGAGTCCATTTCTAAATAAAATAAAATAAAATAAAATAAAATAAAAGGGTGAAGGGGGGTGAGAAACAAAATATAGAGCCAGAAAATGCAGGTGTGGTGGAGCATAGCTGTAGTCTCAGGAGGTGGAGCCATGAGTCTTTAGGTACACAGTTTGAGGCTAGTGTGGATTACAGAAGACCCCAACTTAACCTGCCATCCTATCCCCCACAAAAGACAGTATAATATAAAACCCTGAACCAAAGACAGTATTGACGACTAAAAAGGGGAAATTTCAAAAATGCTTAGAAGAAAATGCCACAGGGCACGTCAAAGATACAAGACTATTCAGCTATCTGCATTGAAAGACTGAAAGGCAAATTGACACCAACCCCAAGGGGATTCCTGAGAAACAGGCGGTCACACGGTCAGGAACGAAAAGGCCAGAGAGAAGCAGGAATCAAAATCAGAGTAGCACCAACCCCATTCTCCAGCTGGGAGTGACAGTGCCCTTGGATTGACACCCAATTCCCTAGTCTGGAGTTCTCTGATAGCTCTGTGCCTCACCTGACATGGGCCTTCTACCTTCAACTGGCAGTGGCTGGTGAGAAAGCTTAGCTCTCCCAGGATGGAAGGCTATTGAGCTCATTCTAGTAACTTCTGTAAAAACTCTGTAAGCATACTGTTTTATGTGATGGAAACACTACATCATTGAATTACAAAAGTGGTAGGCAGAGAATATCCAGGACATGAGGAAGCAAGCACGAGTAATTCTAATAGCTTTATTCATACAAATTGGTGACCCTGAATTATTTAAGTAAGCTCTCCATTGCCTCCCTTGCCTCACTTTTCATGGGCACTGGGTCTTAACACTGCAGGACTCTGTCCTAGCCCAGTGGTTCTCAACTTCCTCTTCCTAACGCCATGACCCTTTAATACATTTCCTCATGTGGTGACCCCAACCAAAAAATTATTTTGTTACTACTTCATAACTCTCAGTTTGCTACTGTTATGAATCATCATGTAAATGTCTGATATGCAGAATATTGGACATGTGACCCCTGTGCAAGGGTCATCTGACGTGTTTGGGGGGGGTCACAAGAAATAACTGTTCTAGCCCCTTCACACCAACCTGGCTGGAGGGCTATCTTGCCTTTTCCTTAGTGGCTGCTGCTTTTCTGCTCCTGTGACTACGCTCACAATTGTAGTCCTCCAATACTTCTGGAATGCTTTTCCCTCTGCTGCCAATGACCAATTTACTGCCTCTCACCTTCAAATTCGATCTCCATTCTCATGACTACATTCACAGCTCAGACCCTAGACTCTGAAATGGTTTTCTTTTTTTTTTTCAGGGGAGGCCATATTGAGTTCTTGGTAGAAGTGGTTGGAGAGTCACGGTCGAAGCTGTTCAGCTGTGAAATCTCCCAAGTGGAGCTGATTTCCAACTGGCAAAGACTGTCAGCAACAGACACCTAGCGATAACTTGGGCTATTTTACACTAGTAGAACTGAGAACTCCTGGCAGAGAGCGATCAGAGGCCAAGGATGTGGCTAAACATTGAGTCCCCACAATGAAGTCTGAAGGTCAAGGGTGCCCAGCATGGAACGCACTGCTCCAGAGCTAGGTGTCTACAGAATGCAACTTACAGTGGGCTGGCTACTGGGCTTCCTCTAGCGTGCCTCAGATGGCACAGGGGCCCTGGAGCAGTGCCCCAGGTGGCTGCCCCACAGTCCTCCTCTACACAGCCAGCTGATTGACCTCTCTTCTCCATAGGGGCCCGGAAATACCTGTCCCAGGCTTTACACAGGAGTGTTCAAGGTTGCTGCAGAGCGCAGTCTCTTCACCTTCCAATTCTGCTAACATCTAATGTGACTCTAACTTCCTGTGGACTTCCTTATGGGACCCAACTCACCTGCCGTGAGATTCCTAACACACATCACACGCTCTGAGCCTCAGACCCGAAGTGATGGTCTGCCTCCCGCTGCACTTCCTGCTGCTGCTCTTGGTTCACAGTGACTGGACACCAGCTTTGGCTTGGGCAAACGAGCATACCTCTCTTCCATGCACTAGGACTGCAAAGCACACTTCGGATGGGCTCCGAGCTTCAATTCTACCCCTTCCCTACATAGTTTCCTCCAGCTCGATGGTAGTTTTTTAGAATTCTCTTTATGTAGCAATGTTGTAGCTTTTCTCCTAACTGAGCTTAAGGATTCACTGTGATGCACTCACCATTTGTTAATGTGTGGCTTCTGCCTCCTGATTTAACTAAGGCTCACATAGCCCTCATGAGATGAGGCAAAGTGTTCTCTATGACTATTTCCCACCTTAGACTCAGCTCAATTGTACCTCCCACATGAAGCCTTCCTTCAGTATCCAAGGAAATGGAAATCTCTTACTTCATATTACCTGTTATCTTTTTTTTTAAATGGTGGGTGTGTAGTGTAGGTATACATGTATGTAGGTGTATGTGCCTGTGCACGTGAATGCAGAGGCCACACCTGGTGCTTTCTCTTGAGACGGTCTGTTACTGAACATGAAGCGCATTGTTTGGCTAGGCTAGCCAGCCAAGAAGTTCCAGAGATCCTCCTGTCTCTGTCCCCCTATGCTAGGGATACAGGCTCTGTGGCAACACCTGACTCATTTCCCCAGCTCCCAGTCCTCTGCTCAGGTGGACACTGGTTAGGCAGCCAGCTAAGCTTTAAACTTAGTGCAAGCACTCAATGTCTCTCCCTGGACCGACCATCTTAGTTAAGGCAAATGCAATGCTGATTAGGATGCCATGTAATAGAAAATTCCACACATATGGAAAGCCATCTGATAGCATGAGCCAATGCTATAAACGGTAACCTCACTGCCTCATTTCTTTTTTTTGAGGAATCAATTCTAAAACAAACAAAGAATAAAAAAAATCACAAAAATATTTCTGTGAGACTGATGCGAGCAGTGCTGTTTAAAATAGCCAAGTGTGGAAGAGCGAAAGCTGTCAGCAATGCAGCTAAGCAAATTGTGATCAAGCATTGTGCAGACAGTCAATTACATAATGACTCAATATTTGGGAATAATGAGCTATAGTTCAGTATTCTCTATTCAACATTCTCTATCAAGACAGCTTTGATAATTTCCTTTAAGTATCTGCCTCTCCCCAACATTTCTATTTCACTTTTCTAGTCTCAGGATTTGCTGTTCCTTTATTCTCTTTGTTTATATCTGTTCTGTTGTTTTTGTGAATTTAGGTAGGAAGAAGAAATAAACACAAATATTCAAATTTTCATGTTTAACCAAAAGTCCTAACTGATTTTTTTCTTAAGCAAGAATGCTTAGGAAAAAAAAACTATAAAAGTGGGAAACAGTTGTGATAAAAAATATGTTGACTAAATAAGTGTTGCTCACCTTTTTATACAGTTTGATTTTAATTTACTAGTAAGTACCTTTGTAGCCTCATCTCTGGAACTACTATAGCTCAGTAAGATACATCTGTAAAGGTTTTCTGACATTTACAATGTGACAGAAATGAAATTAGATGGAGCATTATACAAAATGTCAAATTAGGGCACTGCCCACAAAGCCACTGGCCACACGTACACCTTCAGCAGGGGAAAGTTCAGTCATTAAATACATCTGACTCTTAACTACTTAATCCCAAGTAAATGACACCTTGAGAGCTTGATAACCCTCAACATTTATGAGAGTTGAAGAAGATATGAAACTTGAGTACGGTCTATAAAAGCTGGAGAACAGTACTCACAACTGCAACTGTAAAGCACTTCAAGCCAAACAGGATTGGCAAGTATGGCGCTCACGCGTGTTCCCAAGGCAGCTTTCACATCCCTTCACTGATATGTCATATTCTCACCAAGCAGTGAAGACAAAAAAAAAAAAAAAAAAAAAAAAAAAAAAGAACACTCACCTAAGAGCGGGAGGTAATTCAGTTCTGCAAGTGACAAAACACAATGTAGGACAATTATATATTCCACCTTCAGCCTCTGCATCAGCCTATAAGCAGGCCTGGACCAAATCAAGCTGATAAGCATCAAGAGTCAGGCTGGATGAGAGCCAAGTGTGACTACAATCTGTGCAACTAAGGCAAACCTGTTTCTGTAAATACAGGTGCTTATCTGTATAATTTTTGACTTTTGAATTTTATGTAGCAACATAATTCCTCCAACTTAATCTTATACAAACAGAAAACCAGCATTTGATCAGTATAAATCTTAGAAGATCAAATGTATAATATTTGCATTATATTTATTATAATGTTTATTGCAAGTATATAAACTACTCATATTGTATGAAGCCAAAGAGAACAAGAGAGCCGAACTGCTGAAAACATTCAGTGTCGAGCTCTGTGTGTGTCTTACTTGGTTTCAGTATCCAAATCTCTGCTGTTTGTTTTAGCTACCCAGAATTCCTACAGTCATGAAGGAAATGGTAACTTTCTAAAAAGCGTGAGTCAGAATGTCCACGGAGTCTTTAATTACATTAAACATCAAAAAGACACAGCAGTGGAGTTTCCCAGATTCTCCTTTTTCTTTTGGTACGCATGTATCTTCATCAGTTTTATGTATCTTTGTCTACTGCTCTGTGACACCTCAATTTTTTTCAGACAGGGCCTCTCACTGCATGGACTGGCTGGTCAGTGCTATTAGAACAGAGCTTTTAAATGAGTGCTTGGGATCCAAACTCAGGCCCTTCTGCTTGCACAGTGAACATTATCCTCTAAGACATCTCCTTAATCTGCAAGAGTTAAATATAACTATACCTAATAATAACTTGTATTACTTACTATACAAATCCAGTGGCTAAGCTTCTAAAAATTCCCCAAGAGCCAACTTCTGTGCACGTTATCAAACATACAAACCGCTTACTGTCTTGCCAAGAAACACAGTACACATACTTTATTTGTGTTTGATTCTTGAATGGAAACTGATTCATGTGGGTCCTGGGTTATCATATCTAAACTACTTGTGAAATACTTGGCGGCTGGACATGCACAGGTTAACTTTTTAAAGGTTCGTGCCAGATACACAAAGTTTTTAATTCATGTGGAAAGACAACATGAGGCAGAAACATGAAAGCTAGTGGAAGTTCTATTTCACATACCAGTATGCTGGTTATCTGTGTGTATTAAACAACAGAGCAAGACTGGCAGTTGGTTTTTATTAGAGGTTTTATGTGAGTGGTGCGGGGGATTGAACTTAGGGCCTTGTATATGCTAGGTAAGTGTTCTGCTACTGAATAATGTTACCAGCCACTCGAGGTTTGTTTTTAAGTTTAAAATACAGTGAATCTGATTTTGCAAAAGCAGACTAGCTTGCTTCCAAAAATCTTCCACTGATGACAATTAGGAAAGCCAGGGGAAAGCTTTTATCTGCCTGTTTAAAAAAATACAATAACCACTAAAAGAAATGGACAGGAATGTGTAACAAATTTGTACAACAGGAAAAGAGTAATATATGAGTAAGAGGAAACCAGAGAATAGATTAAAAATATAGAAAAATACGGAATACACAGCCTGCCCACAGACCTTCTCCGCTCTCTCTGTTTCCCCAGACCCACTACCTCAGGCTTGTCCCTAGTGCTGCAACAGATCAGCAGCTGTGGCCTCCCTTCCACCCTACAATGTCTCCTGGGGAAAATCCATTCACTGAAAATCCAGAGAAGAAACAGAAACCAAGGAACAAAACGCCATTCATAATACCTAGACCTATAATCACCCAAACCCAGATGCTTAGGTGCCAGTGTAAGAACTCAATGAATAACAGCCAGGGCAATATGTCTCCTCTAGAGCCCAGCTATCCTATCACAGAAGACCCTGAACATTCCATCATGGTGGAAGCGCGCGCGTGCACACACACACACACACACACACACATACACACACACACACACACACACACACTCACACAGACCTTAAAACCAACCATACGAAGATGATAAAGGTCCTTACAGAGGAAGTTCATAAATTCCATAAAGAAAGCCAGGAAAACACAAACACACATAAACACACACTACACCACCACCACCACAAACACCACAACCAAAATAACAATCATTTGTCATTGACATCTCCTAATATCAATGGTCACAATTTTCCAATAAAAAGACACAGGCTAATGGACTAGAAAACAGAAACCATCCTTTTGTTGTATCCTAGAAACACACCCCAACTTCCAGGATAGACATTACCTCAGGGTAAAAGGTAGGAAAAAGATATTCCAAGAAAACAGAACTAAGAAGCAAGCTGGTGTAGCCATTTTAGTATCTCTCAAAATAGATTTCAAAATAAAACTAATCAAAAGAGATGGGGAAGAGTACTACATAATCATCAAAGAAAAAAAAACCCCACCAGAATGACATTTCAAATCTTAACATCTATACCCTAAACACAAAGGCACCCAGTTTTGTAAAATACTAGAAATACTAGTGTAGCTTAAATCATATACCGACTTTCACACACTGATTGTGGGAGACTTCATCTCTTTTACATACCTCATTCTCACCAAAGAACACGCCATCCAGCCCAAAAATAGACAGAGATATACTGGTGCTAACAGATGTAATAAACCAAATGGATCTAACAGACATATATAGAACATTTCACCCCAACACAAAAGAATACACCTTCTTCTTAGTACCTCACAGAACTTTCTCTGAAACTGACCATATATTAGGACACAAAGCAAGCCTCAACATATGGAAGAAAACTGAAATAACTTCCTGCATCCTATCAGACCACCACATAGTAAAGTTGAATATCATCAAGAGAAAGCTTATAACAGAAAGCTTACAAACTCATGGAAACTGACAATTCTCTACTGAATGAAAAATGGGTCAAGACAGACATAAGAAATTAAAGACTTTCTAGAATTCAATGAAAATGAATACACAGCACAATCAGACTTATGGGACACAATGAAAGCGGTGCTAAAAGGAAAGTTCACAGCACTAAGTGCCTACATAGAAAGACTGGAGAGATCTCAGATGGTTTTAGCACAGAATTTTACCAGACTTTCAAAGAAGAGTTAATGCCAATACTTCTCAAATTATTCCACAAAACAGAAACAGAAGGAATATTGCTCAACTTATTTTATGAGGCTACAGTTACTCTGATACCCAAACCACACACAGAGAATTGCAGACCAATTTCTCTTATAGGTTCAAAAATACTTAATACTAATACAATAAAATACTCAAGTGACAACACATGCTGGAGAGAATGTGGAGAAAGTAGAACCCTCCTCCATTGCTGGTGGGAATGTAAACTTGTAAAATCACTATGGAAATCAATCCAGTGCTTTCTCAGACAATTAGGAATAGCGCTTCCTCAATATCCAGCTATACCACTCCTAGGCATATATCTAAAAGATGCTCAACACGATTCTTTACAGACTCTGAAAGAACATTTCTCAGCTTCATATGGAAAAACAAAAAACAAAAACCCCATAGTTAAAAACAAACCTTAACAATGAAAGAACTGCTGATTTCAAGTTGTACTACAGAGCTACAGTAATAAAAACCGAATGGTATTGGCATAAAACAGACATGTTGGTTAATGGAATGGAATTGAAGTCCCAAACATAAATCCACACACCCATGGACAATCTGATTTTTGACAAAGAAGACAAAATTATTCAATGGAAAAAAAGAAAGTACTTTCAACAAATGATGCTGGTCAAACTGGAAGTCTGCATAAAGAAGACAATGAAAAAGGAAAATGTGAAAAAAAAATCCAGCTAATAGGGATGGAAGTAAGGAAAAGATGGTCTTTCAAACAGAAAACATGGGCCAACTAGATATCAATACAGAAAACAAATATACTGTAACACAGAGTGTCACAAATAATTTAGATCTAAAAATGAAAAGAGACCAATAAAGCTTCCTGTGTTTACATTACAACATACCTTTTGACCTTCGGATAGTCAAAGGTTATTTAAACAAGGTACAGTATAGTATACCTTAACCACAAAGGAAAAGCGTTTTAAAATGCTTTCCTTAAGAACTTGCAGTCATCAACAGATACTGACAGAGTATAGTCAGAAAATAGGAGAAGAGGCACACACATATATAGTGTTCTGGGTATAAAACAGTTGTAAGGTCTTTGGCAAAAGCCAACACTCTTTCATGATAAAAGTCCTGGAGAGAGCAGGCTGTGGTGGTGCACTCTTGTAATCCCAGCACTCGGAAGGCAGAGGCAGGAGGATTGCTGTGAGTTTGAGGCTACCCTGGTCTACAAAGTGAGTCCAGGACAGCCAAGGCTACACAGAGAAACTTTGTCTCAAAAAACCAAAAACCAAACCAAACCAAACAAACAATAAAAAAGGAGAGATTAAGGATACAAGGGACATAACTAAACATAAGAAAAGCAATTTACAGATCTTCTCCTGTACTCACATGTCATTATACCTATGTGTGCAGGTTTACAGTGTTCTTCTACTCTGATTTTTCTTCTCATTCTATTAAAAACATATATAATTACTTTTTTTGTTGGGTTAGGGGTTGAACCCAGGACCCTGCATATGTCACATAAGTGTTCTATCACTGAGCTACATCTTCAATCCATATTTTTGTGTTTAGTATCTATACATATAAAATAGATTTCCCCAACACACACATATCCAGAATACGCAAAGAATGCCTACAAATCAATAAGACAGAGACAATCCAATTAAAATACAGGCAAAATACCAGAAGGGTAATTATAATGAGAATGGCCCAAACAGATGGCTAATAACCATGAGGGCTTTCTAAAAGGATCAAAGAATACCCATATGGAAACTATTGTCTGGGTATGTTGGTGCATACCCACAAGCCCAGAATTTGGGAGGCTGAGGCAGGAATGTTTAGTCTGAGAGCAGCAAGGGTTATGTGGTATAAAAATTCTCAAAAACAAACAAAAGCAAAAAACCAAACACCAACTGTTGTGGTTCAGGCCTATTCTCCTAGCACTGGAGAGTTAGAGGTAAGATTGGGAATTAGAGGTAAGATCAGGAGTTCAAGGTCAGCCTGGATTACAGAAGACCCTGTCTCAAAAAAACAAGATAAAAACTCTATAAACTATGATGCTGATCACAGCTTTGCAGAAACAGACACACACTTACTTTAGACCCGTGCTGGGATTCTCTCACTCCAGACTATGTAGGCCTTGAATATCACGATGAGTCAGGAAACCAGTAATTCCAGCATATATCTTCCAAGAGACATTTATTGACAGTTGTTACAGTTTAAAAAGAAAAAAAAAGTTCCCAGAAAAAAACAGGGTATCTCATGTGTTCTTGCTACATTGCACACCATAAGACTTAATGCCTTAAGACAACATGCTCTATCCTCACAGATCACGCCAGTTAGAAATTTAGAAAGAGTATAGCAATGTCAGTCTTGGTCCATTTCAAAGAAGAATTAGCTGGCTTTGACTTGTTGACTGGGACAAGGGTATCTGGAAATAACTTTATCGATAAGCTTGATAACGAACGCTCCAAAACAATAGGCCGAACATGTCATCCTTACGTAAACTCAGGTGGTATATTTTAAAAGGTTCTGGCAGTGCATGTAGGCTGCTTTCCAAATTCAACAGCTGCCTGAGGATGATACCAAAGTTGTGTTACCTCTTAGGATCTCAGCTCGTTAGTCATGCTGTGTTAGTTCACAGCACACTGATAAGCACTTTGGACCTGTAGGAGACAGGCACACCACCCAACATTTCAGAAATGGATGCGACCTTTTGCCAATGACGATCTTACCAGTCTCTCCTACTAACATCTCAACTTCTTCATCAAAGTTCTTTGGGAAAATGTTGACGGCCTCAGGAACATTAATAGTTTCTCACTGGAAACTAAGAAGGGAGCAAACCACCAGAAAAAAAATAAGAGCACGCTAAAGTCTGGAGGCTACAGAAAACGCTATATAAAAATCAAGAGCAAGAAATTTAAAGAACAAGATGAGAGAACTTGGATAGGCCCATAGAATTTACAAACACGAACTAGTGGGAAATAGTATTCATAGGAACTTCAAATCCATAGGAACTTCTCAAATTTGAGAGGGACAGAAACCTACAGAAGCTGAGCAAACCTCAAGTTGCTCAGATCTATAGAATTACAAGGCATGCAATAGATGCATTTTGTCAAACTAAAAATAAAGGAAAAAAAATATTAAAAGCAGCCAGTGGGAAACAACGCATTATCTGTAAGGGTAAAGATAATTTTAATGTCAGCAGATTTCTCAGGAGAAACCACGAGGGACAGTGTGGACCCCAGGTGCAGCCCCAGCGTCCTATTTCTAGCACGCTGGCTGCCAGTGTACCGGCTCACCCTTTCCCGGAGAGCCGCTGGTGAATGTGCCACAGGTGGGGTGCGTGTAGCACCATCGTGTTCCCCACGGCACCGGGACAGCAGCTCCGTTCCCTTGCACTGCCCCGCGCGCAGCCCACTTGCCCTTCCTCAGACAATACCACCCGCAGTGCTGGCTCCATCACCTCACCTGTCCACTGACAAGGTGTGCCGGGCAGTTCGCAGAAGTCCGGGCAAGGCTTCACCAGAACCGGAAGTCCCGCCTGTCGTGATGTCACAACATCGCGCCGCGCCGGTCCCGGAAGTTGGCTCTTTTAGAAAGGTTTGCGAGCCAGGATCCCGAGTTTGAGAGTTTTGGTGGCAGCTTGGAGGGTAGGTGAACCAAAGCCAGCGGGATCGCCGGGAGCACGTAGAGCGTTTCCCATATTTCATCTGAATTTTACCCGCTGTCTGTCCTTTGTCGTTTTGTAGTTTTTCCTCTCCTCGGACGTCCTTTCACTCGTTCTCTACATCTGCCCACTTTTCCTTTCTTCCATCACCAGTGCTTTTCTTCCCTGATTCATGAACACAGGGAAGTTGACTCTCAGTTAACCTTAGCGTTACTATTCAGCTTTAAATACTCTGCACGTTAGGTTAATTGATTGTTCCAGAGGTACTTCCAAGTTACTACAAACTTGAGGATCGTATCCCCAGCATTTGGTACATTGTGGGCAATCAGTGTATTTCTGTCCTAAGAAGTACTGTAGCCAGTATGGCAGTCTATAGCCAGAAGCAGCAGCATGGAACTTGAAAAAATCATACTAATTATTACCCACACACTGAAAAGAAGTTTTGCTCTTGTATTCAGTACCTCAGTACCAACCATCCAGCTAGCTGTAGAATGTAAACTGCTAAATTTCTTCATTACCTTTTGTCAGTTCTACTTTTCATGTCCAATAGGTAACATTTAATGCATATAGAAAAAGGCATTCACTGTAATAAGAGTTTTTCATGAACAAATTCTTAAACCCTCACAGCAATTCAGTGTGGTCAGTATTAACAAGTGACCATTAAGGTCTGGAGACATAAATACATAAAAAATGATATTACAGTGACAGTGTATGATATGTACAAGGTGGTGTTCCTCATGCACACAGTTTATGTTTGTAAGTTTCCCACCAGTAATGCTATTAAACTATGTATGATGCCAGCCAGGACTCTTGACCTACCTCTCCAAGGATACATCCAGACCCAATGCAAAATGGAAATGGAATCTTAAAAACAACTGGAAACTGTGCTATAAGGTTCCATCTCTTGCCTTCAGGTCTCTCTGGGTATCTTTTCCATCTTTCTCTCATCCACAGGTTATATGACTGAATGCATTGATGCAGAATTTCTTTCAGTTCTTGGATATGCATCTGTAACACATCAACTCAGGCGATTTATGTTTCTGATTTCACTGAACCTGTGCTAGAAATAACTGAAGGCTCCGTCTATAAAGCAACAACAATCTTTCCAGACTATAATGGCCCTGGATTATTTCTGCTTACCCACAGTGTAAAATGAGGTGTGGAGAAACTAAAAGTAACTTGCCCAACATCATTTGGGAAAGCTAGGTTCAGGTTACTTTGCAGCAATTTCTGAATTGTTCTTTTTTATTTTAATTTTTATTTTATGTCCATTAATGTAAAAGTGTCAGATCCCTTGGTATTGGCATTACCAACAGTTGTGAGCTGCCATGTGGGTGCTGGGAATTGAACCTGGGTCCATTTGGAAGAGCAGACAGCGCTCTTAACCACTGAGCCATCTGTCTAGTCCCCTGAATTGTTCTTTATGTCTTCTCTGGGCCATCTACTTTTGGAATATGCACGCCCTTATTAAGTTGTCATATTTTGGGGGGCACAGTGTTCCCTTTACTATATGACAGAATATAACTGTTGTGACTTACGTAAGTGGTTGAATGAGGATGCTCTCTGAAGCCTGCAGACACATTTAGCATGTGTCAGGTAATTTTTAATAGTGTATTTCTATACTGAGGTTTGGAAATAAAATACTCCCTCCCCATAAGGCTCATGTATTGAACACTTGGTTTGCCATGTAGCAAGGTTGAGAGAGAGAGAGAACAACTGAGAGGCGATTTGACCACTAAGAATGTCATATCTGAATTGGCTATTGGAAATTGGGGACTGGTTCAGGGAAGCAGATCACTGAAGGAAGGTGCTGTAGAAAGATATATCTTCTTTTTATCTCTCTGTGCTTCCTGGACAGCTTTGCACTACTACATACTCCTCACCATGATGCTGTACCTCACCACAGGCAGAATCAGTGGACTGAAGTCTCTCATTTGTAAGCCAAATAAGTTTTTGTTTGTTTGTTTTGAGTCAGGGTCTCTCTACATAGTGTTGGCTGTTCCCTAACTCACTATGCAGATCAAGCTGTCCTCAAACTCATAAATGTCTACCTGCCTCTACCTCTCAAGTGCTGGGATTAAAGGCATGTGCCCCTATACCTAGCCAAAGAAAGTTATTTTGTCCTTTAAATTTATTTTGGGTATTTTGGCACAGTGATGAAAAGTACTGATACAAAGTGACTTCCTTGGTTTTTTTGTATGTCCTTTTTTTTTTTTTTTTTTGGTTTTACATCAGTTTCCAGCTCCCATAAAAATGGGATTTCCCTTGAAATCATCCTTTTACAATCTTTAAGTATGTTAAAATCCATGTGCATTATTAATTTATTTGAAGGTCTGAAGAATTTTAAATTGAAGCTCCCTACCCCTTTGCATTATCTTTATTAGAACTTCTTAAATTTTAGTGTGAATAAGAATCATCCGGTTTGCTAAATTAAATAATAATTAGTAAGTCTTAGATGGAGCCTAGAATTTACATTTTAGACAAGTTCTCGTGTTGCTGCTTTGGGTGAGTGTTAGGCCATGTTTTGAGTGACTTCTCTGATAATAACAGAAAATTCTTGGGGGTAAAGTAATAATCTTCACTTACAGTAGCAGGTACATGAAAATTTGTATAAATATGTTTTATAACATATGTCTTACAACAGATGGTTCAGAATATTTCTGGAGAAATAGATCCATACTACAATGTTTCTCACAATAGGTTAGATATTGTTCTGAGTGCCAGGAACGAGAGAGAAAGATCATTTCTGTCTTGTGGGCAAGCAGATAAACAGGTAATGATGTAAGAAATGAGCAATACAAGTGAATGTAAATGAGAAAGGGAGTGCCTAGGTTACATGAGCTCACTAGAAAAAGTATTCAGTCTTGTTCCTGATTATCTAGTGAAAGATAATTCCAGATTACTTCTTATCCCTTGTCTCCTTTAATATGGCCACCTTGTGTCATTCAGCATTCTCTTTGCCTCTCACCTTTTTTTTTTTTTTAATTTCTCTATAGGTGTACTGGCTGGTTTTGTGTATCAACTTGACACAAGCTAGAGCCACCAGAGAGAAAGGAACCTCAGTTGAGGAAATGCCTCCATGAGATCCAGCTGTAGGGTGTTTTCTCAGTGAGTGATCAGTGTGTGTGTGTGTGTGTGTGTGTGTGTGTGTGTGTGTGTGTTGGGGGGAGGGGTTCATTCCTGGGCTAGCAGTCCTGAAATCTATAAGAAAGCAGGCTGAGCAAGCCACGTGGAGCAAGCCAGTAAGCAGCACCTGTCTCTGGACTTTGCATCAGCTCCTGCTTCCAGGTTCTTGCTCTTAGTTCCTGTCCCGACTTTCTTAGGTGATGAACAGCAGTGTGGAAGTGTAAGCTGAATAAACCTTTTCTTCCTGAGCTTACTTTTCTGGTTGTGGTCTTTTGTTGCAGCAATAGAAATCCTAACTAAGACAATGAGTGATTGTGTCCAGTTCCGTATTTTTAAATGTTATCTACATGCAGGTAAATCTTAGGTCCACACTGACAACCTAGTACTAGCCCACAAGCTCCAAGCTTTTCAGTCAATCGGTCCATGAAACACTCCACTTGGGGCTGGAATATTTGGGGCTCAGAGGTTAAGAGCACTGGCTCTGTTTCCAAAGGTCTTGAGTTCAATTCCCAGCAACCACATGGTGGCTCACAACCAAATATAATGAGATCTGGTCCTCTCTTCTGGTGTGCAGGTGTACATGCAGGCAGAACACTGTAAACATAATAAACAAACAGACCTTCAAAAAGCTATCTCCACTTGAAAGACAAGTAGGCATGATAAAGTTAGTGTGGTCCACCCACAACTGTTGATTTGAAACTCCATTGGTCAGACATGAGTGTACCCCAATATAAAATAAACATAGGACCCGAAAAACAGTTTGGAGCTGAGACAATCACTTTTTTCTGTCTTGACTTTAAATCACTTTGGACATCTATTTTATCATTATTTGATCCAAAGGCAGGTGGATGGGTGATATGTGAGGATCTGTGGCCAAGGATTTATAGGAAAGATAAAAAAATGACTTTTGGGCTGAACAGGGCACTACTTGTGTGAGAGTCTCTGAAACTTCATATTTGGCAAGGTGATGGAAACATTCAAGATGGCATCTGTGCCAACAGCCTGTGTCCTTGAGTGGTTGTTGTACTTACTTTACTTCGAAGGACACAATGTGAAAAAGAACTTTCGTTGTTTGTTTCTGACGTTCTTGTTACTGGAATATGGTGTTCCCGGTCCAGGTTGTTGCAGAGGGGCGGCCACACTGGGACTGTCTTTCTCTTTGATTTCAATTCCAAATACTAAGGGGAAGAATTTACTATTGGCCCAGCTTGGGTCTGGTGTCCAATAATTGTCCAGTCACCAATGACAAGTGCTAATGGCCACGTTGTTCCTCTGCCAGCATAGTGAGGGATCAGAGTGAGTGGGCAGACATTTCGTAAAGGAATCTGCTGGAAACATAGGTGGCTGTAAAATCAGGCCATTGTATACTGAGTTTAGTGCTTTGCTTTACCTTTTACAGAAAAGACTAGAAATCCCATTGTTCTGACTATTATAGACACACAATAGACAAGTTGAATAAATTAATATATAATAGTAGTATAAGAGAAAATAAAAGTATGTTTCAAAAATATTTTTGTAGAGAGAGAAAGAAGGCATGGAATTGGATAGGTGGGGAAGATCTGGGAGGAGATGGAAGAGGGGAACCATGATCAGGAAATAATGCCTGAAAAAGTTTTATTTTCAGTAAAAAGATTTAGCATACATATTCTTTGAAAAAATTAAGTTAAAGTGTTTTTATAGAGATACTGGATTAGTTAACCTTTCATTATATATAGTCATTTTCTTAATTTATCTTTTTATTTTTCTGAGAATTTCACATGTGAATGCTGTGTTTACATCATTTCCACCCCCTCTCCATCATCTCCCATGCTGTTCTCAAGTTTATGATTTCTTCTGCAGTTATTTCTACCTGCTCCTCTCTCTCTCTCTCTCCCCCTCTTACACATACACACACGCATGCCTACTTAGCCCGCTTAGTGTTTCACTTATGTACACATGTTTAAGGCTGACCACTTGGGATTAGATAGCGTATCAGGGGACTCATCCCTGGAGAAGACTGGTTTTCCCTCCCTCACTAGTCACTGGCTATGTGTAACTTTAGCAGTGAGGCCTTGTGAAATTTCCTTTATTTATCTTGCCATGCTGAATGGTATTGTAATCATGAAGGGCTTGTTTAGCAACTATATTGTTGAGTTTTCTTGGATGCAGCTTCTCTCCCCCCTCCTCCCGCCCACCTTTCCTGTCTAGGAGACATTACCTAGCAATGGATGTATTGGTTCTCTACCTCTTACAGTATTTCCACACCCTCTTTCAATAATGTTCCCTGAGCTTCTTTGGTGAGGTGTGAGAGCCACACTGATCTGTGGGTTTAAGGATACTTATTTATAATACAGTTAGAAATCATGTTGGTATAGAAAGACAGAGGAAGTAGCTTCTTCTGTAGGGTCCATGACCTCTTCACACATGAGAAGTTGGTTAGGTGTACAGTGCCAGGCATGTGTTTCCTCCTGTTGAGCAAGCCTTAAGCCGAATTAGACAGTAGTTGGTTACTTCCAAAACAGTGCTACTATTGCACCATTGGGGATTGTGGTGGAGTGACACTATTAGGAGATGTGCCCTTGGGCTAGGTGGGGCTTTGTTGGAGGAAGTGTGCTAATAGGGGGCTGTGCTTTGAGGTTTCTGAAGTTCAAACCAGGCCTAGTGGCTCACACAGTTCACTTCCTGACGCCTGCTGAGGCAGCGGTAGAGCTCTCAGCTACCTTTCCAGTGTCACGTCTGCCTGCGTGTGCACAATTCCTGCCATGATGGTAATGGATTAACCCTCTGAACTGTGAGGTGTCTCCAGTGAAATGTTTTCCTTTGTAAGAGTTGCTGTAGTCATGGTGTCTCTTCACAGCAACAAAACTTTAACTAAGAAGTTGCTGCCAGAAATGGGGTATTGCTGTGATAAGCTAGACCATGTGTTTGTTTGGAGGAAGGTGGACTTTGAGTTAGGGAAAGAGTGGAATGCAGAAAGCACAGCCGTATGGCTGTAACAGTGGGAGCTCAGAAGACAGCGGAGCTGAACTCGGGCCAGCTCAAGATATCTCTGAGGAGAATATTGGTCTAGAGACCCTTCTTGTGCCATTTTGACAGAGAATGTGGTTGTTTTCTGCCCCTGTGAAAAAAATCTGCCTGAGGCTAAATTGAATTATGGATTAATGGCTTTTGCAGAAGATATTGCAAAATAACCTACTAATGTTGTGTGGTTATTCGTGTTCAGTTGTACAGTTCAAGGAGAAAAGAGGCTCCAGGAAGGGAGCTAAGTCCTGTTCAAGGAGATAAACAGAAAAGCCTGATGTTAGATGGAATAAAGGGAGTGGTCACCTCAGGGCAGGACTACACTCAGCTAAGCTTCCAACATGAGAACAAATTAAAGAACATCTTAGGACCACATATGGTGGCACATGCCTTTAATCCCAGCTCTCTTGAGGAAAAGGCTGGAGTATATTTAAGTTCAAGGCCCACCAGGTCTACAGAGCAAGTTCCAGGGCAGCTAAGCTTAGGCAGTGAAGGAAACCATTGAAGATGGTTTTGAATGAGGGGCCCATGTTCCAGCTCCAGCAAGCAATAGAACTTGGCAGCTTTGGCCATGCAGTTCTGGCTTTAAAGTCAAGGATAGAAGAAAGGTGTTATGGACTCTCTCTCTGAGACTAAGGAAAGTGACTGAGGCCAGGCATGTGTCAGGATTTTCCTTGCATGGAGACAGAGAGAGGTCAGTCTGTGAAGCTGTGAAGGTGCATCCTGATTGCCTTGGAGACCTCAAGATGTTGGAGATGCCAGAGTCATGGGATAGGAGAAGAGAGCTGCTAACAGTGAGTGGAACCAGCCCAAGAGAGAGAAGCGGTTGCAGTCAACAAAGCTGAAAGGAGTTGGAGATCTGACATGTGTTTTGACATCAGACAGAGATGTGAGGTTTGGAGTTTTCCCAGCTGTTTGTTTATTTATTTATTTATTTTTTGGTCTTGCTTTGGCCCAGTTGCTTCCTCACTATGCTCCCTTTTCTACCTTTTGGAACAATAATATATATCTTTTGCTATTGTGTGTTGGAAGTATGTGATCTGCATTTTCCTTTTGATTTTAAAGGGGATTACATTTAAAAGATCACATGAGTCTCAGAAGAGACTTTGAATTTTGGGCTTTTAAACAAGTTTGAGACTGTGATAGACTATGAGAACTTCTGAAATTGGACTAAATGCATTTTGTATTATGGTATAGCTGTAAGTCTATGGGAGCTAGGAAGTGGACAATGGTAGTTTGAAAGAAATGGCCCCCATAGGCTCAGAGGGAGTGGCACTATCAGGAGATGTGGCTTTGTTGGAGTAGGTAGGACTTTGCTGGAGGAAGTACATCAGTAGGGGGAGGGCTTTGAGGTCCCAGAAGCTCAAACCAGGCCTGGCAATTCACAGTTTACTTCCTGTTGCCTACTGATCCAGATGTAGAACTCATGGCTCCTTTTCCAGCACCATGTCTGCCTTCATGCCATTATGCTTCTCATCATGACAATAATGGACTAAACTTCAGCCCCAGTTCAATGTTTTTCTTTATAAGAGTTGCTGTGGTCATGGACAGGACCTAGGCTGCCTGCTCAGATGTAGCCAGTAGGCAGCTCAGTCATCATGTGGGTACCTGAGTAAGGGGAACAGGGGCTGTCTCTGTCATGAACTCAGTTGCCAGTTCTTTGGTCACTTCCTCCTGGTAGTGTGGCATTGCCAGGCCACAGAGGAAGAAGAACCAGGCAGTCCTGATAAGACTTGATAAGCTAGGATCAGATGGCAGGGGAGGAGGACTTCCCCTTTCAGTGAACTAGGGAAAGGGGATGGGGGAGAAGGAAGGAGGATGGGACTGGGAGGAGATGAGGGAGAGGGCTATAATCAGGATATAAAATGAAAAAATTGTAAAAAATAAAAATTTTTTAAAAGTTGCTGTGGTCATGCTGTCTTTTCACAGCAATAAAACCCTAACTAACACAGGAATATGCTGCTGGGCCAGCCATTGTTATGAAAGGAGAAAATGAGGGGGTTAGTGGAGGCTGGGGAGAGTGTTGGAGGTTGGTCTGAGGCATGTTACTGGCCCTCAAGATCTGGTTAGACTTATCCTTGTTTTGTAAACCTGCCTAAGTCATACCTGATTGGTTGATTAAACAGCCTATACCGGGGCAGGGTAAAGTGGAGTAGGGATGGCTAAGGTTCCCCAGCTTTTGGGTTCAAGAGAGAATCATAGGACCAGACGGACGGGAAGAGAGAATGCCATGATAGACCGAGAGAAAGGAGTCCAATAATGAAGTGAAAAAGCCCAGATGAAGAATATAAGCAAATACAATGGAATTGTGGATGGAAGGCAGACCAGATGAGGAGGATTAAGGCGGATGGCATTGGGTGGGGGCTGGGAGATGGATGGTGAGGTTAGTGAGCCAGCGTAAGTGAAATATCTGCCCGGCCCAAGGTAAACAAGACAATTATAAATCTAACAGGTGTCTGTGTCTTATTATTTGTGATAGCAGGTTAAATAATACCTTCGTGATAATCTTAGGGCTAATAATAAACATTATATAGCCCGACACTTTTTACTTATTACAACAGGAAAGGGAAAGGAGGATAAGTCAGGAGAGGAAGGAAATATATATACTAAGCATGTTTTAAAAAGCCATAGGGAAACATACTTATAAACTTACTTAAAAATACATATGCATTAGATAAGGGTATTGTGTACATGTACACACACACACTGGTTTCAATGGAGTTACAGTACATGGGGCAACTCCAGGAACATTAGACCATTATACAAAAAAAGAAAGAAAGAAAGACAGACAGACAGACAGACAGAAAGAAAGCTGGGTGTGAGGCATGGGAAACCTCCTCATATTGGTCAAGGAGGCTGGTGTCTAAGAGGCTCCCCAAACAATACAGATTATTGCCATTTTTCTTGCTTGCCTTCATGAACTTGAACTTAAACCCTAATGCTGAAGACAACATATAATTTGGACACAGGACTTGATGGAATCAAGTTGGAGCTGATTTGAAAGTATCATCCTTGAGGACTAGTTCTCAGTACTGGAAGGTGCTATAAAAGCTGCCAAATATATTAATACAACTAAAGTATTCTCTGTAATAGTTTATAATATAAAATCCAGTCAGGTTGACAGTCCTTCAGGCAACAACCTTCACCTGTAAACCTTGGAAACGCTCACAAAAAAGCTGTTCTTACTGTATTTCCTTTACAGAGGGATTTAAAAGAATTGAGAAAAAAATCTGAAAAATGGCAACATTTAGATGTCTCTGCCATAAAAATTATACAGCATATACACATATGTCATCATTTGTATGTCCGTATGTGAGTATATTTTAGAGATTTAATAAAATAGTATTTTTAAATTTCAACATACTTCACCACAGATGATTGTGACTCCAGTGTTTTGTCTTAATCCATGCTGTGTCCATTAGTCTTTTTCAGTGAGTTTACACCATAAAGAAGCTTTTAGTGGCGGGGCAGGCTAGAGTGAGGATGAGAAAAATATGGACATTGTAGTTCAAATATCTCTATAAATTCAAAACAAACAGGTCAGGATTAGCTGCAGATGGATACCGCTTTAAAGTACAGCGTGTTCCCATTTATTGAAGTCCTCAGAAGCTTACTGCACCATTCAGTGAGGTTTTGTGGGCTACTAGCAGTACTTCAGGACTTCTACAAATCATTCCCTTTAATTTTTTAATGGAGACTTCATATTCTTCAGTAAAATAAAGATCAGGTTTTTCATAGATCCAAATACCTTTCCATGCAGTTCATCTATCCAAATGTGGGAAACAAATGGTGGCTCTTTGGGGATCCTAATGTCCTAACCTTGGGAACTGCTCCATGCTACATTTTATGGGTAAAGGGACATTGCCAGTGTGCTGAAGATCGTGATAATGGATAAAATTATCCTGGGTTTTTCAGATGGGACCAAAGAAATCGCAAGAATCTGAGAGGGAGGAAGAGGGACAGAGTCCCAGAAGACACAGTGACATTAGGTGCAATGATGGTGATGTGATGGAGGCAATGACATAATGGGAGACTGCTTTGCTGCCATGAAGGTGGAAGGTGGAAGCCGCAAAGCAAGGAAGGCAGGAACTGCTAGGAGAAACAAGAAAAAAAATGAATCTTCAGAGGAAGTATAAGCCCAACCAACACCTTAATTTCAGCTCATTGAAATAAACTCTGAAGTTCTGACCTCTAGAACAGATGTTTTAAGGGACTGCATGTGTTTCAGCAGTCACAACAGACTAATAGGTCAACCAAACAGATGTCCAGACTAGTTCGGCTTTAGAAATAAGTGGATGATATTAGCTGGATAGATGACACGCTTCTGAGTGCTAGTTACTGTCTGCATACTCTCCTGGTTTCTTGACTAGACCTGTGCCTTCTTAGCTGTGGAAACCTTTAAACATCTCTTGTTTGCCAGCCTTTTCTCAGACCGGCTTCCAACCACACCGTAGTCATGCTCGTAGTACAAAGCTCAAGTCCCTTCAAAGAGCCATTTCATTTTGATTATCTATGGAGTTCTTAACTGAAATTGACAAAATGAGAGCAAGTTTGAAAAGAAATGGTGAATTCTAATATCTTCAAAGGCTCCCAACTTTTGGTTCTGGAGCCCTTCTTCTTCTTTTTTTTAAAGAGGATAACAGTGAAGTTTATTTTTTAATTTATATTTTTATTAATTACAGCTTATTCACTTTGTTTCCCACCTGTAGCTCCCTCCCTCCTCCTTTCCCAGTCCCACCTTCCCTCCCTCTTCTCTATCCACACCCCTCCCCCAGTCCACTGATAAGGGAGGTCATCCTCGCCTTCCTTCTGATCCTGGTCTATCAGGTCTCATCAGGAGTGGCTACATTGTCTTCATCTGTGGCCTGGTAAGGCTGCTTCCCACTCAGGGGGAGGTGATGAAAGAGCAGGCCAATCAGTTCATGTCAGACAGTCCCTGTTCCCATTACTATGGAACCCACTTGGACACTGAACTGCCATGGAGCCCTTTATTTTCAATAATGTTCCAGGATGACTAGCAAAATGTGCTGTCATCCCCTACCCTTCCTTGTTTTATTTCTTTCCTTCCTTTTTAATTTTTCCTTTTAAATGTTGAAGCTGAGATATCAATCTCAAAGTGTGTTGAAATCAGGAAGATGTGTTCACTTTTTGGCAGTCCACACCTGATATTCGGTGTCTGGAGAATGTCCTAAGTGGTGAGTTCTATTACATTTCTAGCCCTGTGCTAGGCCTGCTTTGGGATACCTCCTTCCAGTCAAAGAAGTGAAATGATTCTGTGTGGAACTGTACTGATGCTGCCAATGACCAATGGACTGGTTGAACAGTGTGCTCTTTAAAAAGGCAGCTTAGAAAACTATGGGTTAGTTAAGGAGGTCTCTAACTGACGACAGTTCTGGAATCTTGCCTTAAAAGGTAATGTCTGTGAAGTCAACTGAAAGTTACATTATAGTCAAGGTGGTTGATTAAAAAAATGGTTTGAAATGGCATGATCCTATGACTCTACTGTTGTCAACTCTATGGCAAAGACTAAAGTCTTTTTCTGGGAATGGTGGCAAATACTGGTAATTCTAGTACATTCAGCATTTTCATCATCATCATCGTCATCCTCATCCTCTTCCTTACCACATTTGGTTTTTGTACTTAGGAGAATGGGCAGGGCAGTTTTTGAGAGCTGGTAGACTGACCAACCCAGCTACCACTCAGGCCCAGATCCAGGACTTTGAGTTGGCCTGTCCCAACATCTACCCCATCTATGAACTGCTGGAGTTTGTGAAGGGGCAGGTGTGTGTGTATGTGGGGGCATGTTATTGGGTCCTTACATCTACCATCTTTCCAACCCTTATTCTACCCTAATCCCTTCCAACCCTCCAACACTAGGTAGGAGAGAAAGGTTAGAGGGAAAGGGGGGCATAGACCCCTTAAGACTACTTTCTGCTTACTAGGGTCATTGAGTTCCCTGGGGCAAGTCCAGTCTTTGTCATCAGAATATCTCCAACCAGCAAGCAAGCAACAGTGAACACAGCAGCAGGAATCAGCAACAGCAGGAACCAGCAGGAATAGGGAGCAGCAACAGCCTCAGGCCCTCCCGGAGCTCTTCCACTTATACCTTTTCATGAGCCCCCAGAATTCCAAATGTAAACTATCTGCAGCTGGCAAAAATCACGAGAGACTCATAGTTAGCATCTGTATATAATCTGAAGCAGCCCCACATCCCACACCTTGGGTTAAAACAAAAACACATTCACATAATGTAACTGGGTTTTTAAAGAAACCGAAATTCTCACTACAGGCTGGACCTGCAGATCTAAAGCTACAGAAGCTCTATGACACAGGACAACAATAGGATTATCTGTGAGGTGTCCTAGTGAGGAGACAGTATTGAGAGTAAAGCAGAAGCCAGGGGCCTTGAACTAGACCAATGACTCATTGTGATGAACATTTGCAAATAAAGATGTTTGGACAAAAGGATGTACTGTGTGAGACACTATGACACACTGCAACTTCCACAGCATGATTTTTTTTTTAAATTTTTCATTATCTTTTAAATTTTCTTTTGGCAGGGGAGGTTGCAAGGGTGGAGGGTGGCTAGGAAGGGTTGGGGAGATGAGTGAGATTGGGGCACATGATGTGAAACTCACAAAGAAATAATGAAAAGTTTAAAAAGTATTTCCTTCTTTGATAACCCAGAGAATCTGTAGACTTCATAATTGTCCTCAGATATCACCATCCTAAGTTCCCTAGGTCCTTAGAGGTTCCTGGGCTCTTGGAGTCATTAGTAGCATCCACGTACTCTATTCATGCAATAGTTCCTTGTTTGTTTGCTGCAACATTTACAAACCATTTTATAGACAATATTTTAGCCTTAAGTGCTTCAAGATGAATCTTTAACAAAGACTTTAAAAGGATGCCATTATTATGTACCATAAATACCATAAATGTTAAATGACATTTAACACTGTGTTATCCACAGCATATTCAATTTCTTAGACACGGGCTTGGCTTATTGTACCATTCTAGCTCCAGTCTGGAGCTTTTAGGGAAATACTACACTTTACAACTGGAGTCCTTTAATGTTGTGATTACTTTAGTACTCTCTGATTATCTATTTACATAGTACAACAAAGACAAATTTTAAAACAGAAGAGTAGGACACACAAGTCTATCTATCTTTCTATAACACATACTAAAGGCTACAGACCTTCAGGTTTTAGATCAGGAAGTCCTATCTATTTAGACTCTTGACAGCCACCTCCCCTCTTCCACTACAGCAGAGCAGAGAAGCAACTCACTGTATAAGGACATTATCTATTGAGAACTAATCAGGGTCCTGTAAGAGCTATTTTAATCCTTTCCCAAGGTCATGATTCTAGGACCCAATTGCCTTGAACTAGGTCCTACCTTTCAAAGGTTCCGTCTCACCCTCACCAAACTGAAGACCAAGCTTTAGGGTACGAACCATTTCTAAACTATAGCAACAAGGAGTAAAATTTCAGCCTTGAGCACAACATAGCCTTGGAATTATTAAATGATGCACGAGCCAGCATCTCAGCCTTCTGGGGGAAATATTTATCTTTCACATCAGTGGTCCCTGAAACATCAATTGCTGATATAATATCCTCCTGTGAGGTAGTAGCAACATTCTCCTAATGGTTCCATGTCTTGAGGGACACACACCACAGGCTAATGATTAAACCTAATGAATTTAAAATGAAACAACTCTAACAAAGCTGGAATATATTTTCCACTTTCAGTGTTTCTGTGAGGAATGACCTTAATTAGTATAACATTCTTGATGTCTCTTAATCCTCTACTTACTGTGCCCTAGGGAAAGCACAGCAACTTGGCTGGTAGGTAGTTTAGAAGACTTAACTATAACTGATTAATTAATTGCTTTCTTTTCTTTGAAGTTGGCTTCCCAAAGGGAGGTGGAAGGTCTTTTCTATAATACAAAAATAGTCTGGACAGCTGTCCATCGCAGCCAAACACTGCCTATGACAGCATGGGTAAGACTTTCTGATTCTGAAAGTCACTCTGCGTTTCTTTTGACTTTCATTGTAGCTATGGATCTTGATATGGCCTTTCTCAGAAAAGGCTTAACACTTTGGTGTTTGTATGCTTTATTCTTATTTGTATTTCTCATTTATTCTAGAACCCAAATAAAGATAAAGGATGCCATTCTTGAGGGTTGTCCCTTCAAAGATAGAAGTATAGTGCCATTTTAACATTCTATTATATTTGCTAATATTTTACATAGAATTTTTGTGTTCTTTTTCCGAAGAAGACTAATTTGTATCTTTTAGGGCTTTAGGGTTTTATTCAAATTTCCACCAAGATGATACTAGGTTCATTAAAAAGAATTCAGAAGTTTTTCTTTTTTTTCTATGTTCTGAGGAAATTTAAATAATATTGGAAATATCAGTAGTTTCTATTTGCTTGAAGATTACCCTTTTACTTCAAGTTCTTTTATTGTTTACAACTAAGGAAAATGAGCACCTATGAATCTTTAAATCTATTTGTAGTTATTTCAGCGGTTCTCAACATTCCTAATGCTGTGACCTTTTAGTACAATTCCTTATGTTGTGGTGACCCCCAACCATAAAGTTATTTTCTTTGCTACTTCATAACTACAGTTTTGCTACTGTTTTAAATTATGATGTAAATATTTCTGAAGGCAAATGTTTGCCAAAGGGGTTGCGACTCACAGTTTGAGAACCTCTGGGTTAATTCATTCTCATTTTTAAGTTTTGTGCTTTCATGTCTCATCTACTTGATTAGATTAGCCAGTGGTCTATACTTAAGCATTTTAAGTTTAATTCAGCAAAATAGGTGCTTGTATTTAGATATTACTACAGTAATACATCTCTTAAAATTATTGGATGCTTATCATTGTTTTCTTCTGCCTTTATTGTGACTTTTTCTGATATGACTCTTACAAATATAGTCAAACTGTGAATTTTCTTCTGATTTTTTTTTTTTTTGCTTAATCTCATAGTTTTGATATAACCATGACACACACACTCACACTTTCACTCTATAGCCCTGGCTGGCCTGGAACTTACTATGTAGATCAGGCTGACCTTGAAATCTGCCTGTTTCTACTTCCAGAGTGCTGGGATTAAAGGTATTTTTCACTCAGTCTTAAGAAAGTTTCTTTAACAATAAAGTTATTCCCATTTTTTTTTGTCCTTCTCAGTGAAGGGTTGTATTTTCTTCACCATTGATATTAAGTGTGGTCACACAGCTTACTTTGACAATGAAGCATTGATGTATGGTTTATTGTGGGATATCACCATTGTGGGAGTTCTGAGATATTTTTCCTCTCCCCTAAAATCCTCATGTTCCAGATTGGGGTTCATTGTCCTGGGTCCCAAAGCAAGACATGAAAGGAAGGTGTAACCAACTGATGAATGTGTAATATAGCAGGAAGTGAATCTTCAGTGTTGTAAACTAATGAGATTTGAGTGTTGTTTATTAGTGCAGCAAATATTAGCAAAGTTACACACCACTGTTGAATGCACTTATATATTATCTTTTATACTATATCACATATATAGAAAGTTATATTTATCTAAAGATGATAATATTAATGTTTTGAACATTAATATGAAACTATATTGTATGGGACTCAAAATAGTTTTATGTTTAAATTATGATCATAAAAGTTTATAGTTCAGTCTTTATCTTAATTTTTAATATTTATGTACTTATTTGTTTTTATGCGTATGAATGTTTTGCCTGCATGAATGTCTGCTTACCACACGCACCTACTGACCCGTCTCTCCAGCTCCAAGTCACTTTCTAAGGTCTATTTATTTTCATTTTATATGTGTGAACATTTTATTTGTGTGGATGTCTGTATACCATGTACGAGCCTGGAGCCCTGAAAAGTCAGGAGAGATTTGTCAGATCCCTCTGAAGTGAAGCAACAGGTGGTTGTGGCCTACCATCTCCATGCTGGCAACCAAATCTGGGTCCTCTGCAAGAGCAACAATTTCCTTTAACCACTGAGCCATCCCTCTAGCCACAGTCTTTGCTTTCATGGGACACTTGTGGCCATAGTTATGATTTCCTTGATACCGAGAGTTTGGTGAGAAAAGTTTCTCTGTTTCAGTTCTGCTGTATCAACCCAGGGACACAGCTCTCGAAATTCAGCCATATGGAAAAGGACACTTTCTCTTGTTTGCAGTTTTAATTATACCACAAGAACAATTGGAAATAACTTACAGTCAAAATGACATCATGGACCTTTACAAATGGTGAGAGTTTCCTATGACTATCAGAAATTCAAATAGGATAAAATCTGAGTGTGATTAAAATTTTTCTAAGTATGAAAAAGAAAGGATTTTAGTATTTTATTGAAGGTGTAATCAAGAACAGTGGTTCTCAACCTTTCCAGTGCTGTGACCTTTATGTTGTACTGACTCCCGCCCGTAAAATCGCCTTTGTTGCAACTTCATAACTCTAATTTCACTACTGTTATGAATCAATGCAAATATTTGTGTTTTCCAATGGTCTTAGGAGACACCCTATGAAAGGATCATTTGACTATCTATCAAAGGGTTGTGACCCACAGTTGAAAACCAATGATTTAGAAGTTAGTCAATATTTAAAGGTTTCTGAGTGAACTTCATACTTTCATAGCACATATAATTAAAAATTTTTATTTATTATTATTTTATGTGTGCACAGAGAGGCCTGTGTGCCATGATATATGTATGTGTGTGTGTGTGTGTGTCTGTATGTCTGTGTAGGTCAAAGGACAACTTTATAACTTTGATTTTCTCCTTCCAGCTTTATATGAGTTCCAGGGATTAAACTCAGGTCACCATGCTTGTACAGTGAACATTTTTATCCACAGAGTCATCTCTGTGGCCCTCATATCACATGATTGTTTAAATATTATGTCTCATAGCCAGACCTAAGAAGGATATATCAGGTGCTAAAAATACTTGAAATTAGTGTTTAGTTTGTTTGTGACTACCTTCCACACCAAGGTTGTTTTGCAAAAATTGGCACAAGTGAAAACGTGGTTATTTTTCTGACTTTGCTCTTAGAAATCCAAATTCTCTCTGTGGTAGTACAAATATGAGTTTTAGTAGGCTAATCTCTGAGGAATCAGATATGCCTAGGGAAAATAATCTAGAGAGGAACTGAAGCCGAGGGCCATATGATTCGCATTATTAGTACTTTCCATGTAATAATTCTACACATTGTTATCATTAGCAACACTATTTCAATCACGGATATCAGCAAGTTCAGAAGAAATCATTTCTGAATTGTCTCCATTAGACTGTGATCAAGAGGAAAAAGTACAAGTCCGGGTTTTCCTTTAGTGTTGCTTCTGACGTTTTAAAATAGACTCATTTTCTGTGGTTTCATGTGGCCTGTTACATGTGTCATTGGATGGCAAGAAGGCCTGTCTCTCATTAGCACTTCCGCTAGTACTTGAGAAAAATATCCTGTAAGGAAAAAAAAAAGAAAAAGACTCCAACTATCCCTCCCTAAATTTAAAAGCATTTGATTTTTTTTTTTTGAGAATTTTAGGGAACACCATCTCTAATTTTAGCTGCACACTCCCCACAGATGATAAAAATGAACTCTCTATCTGACTCGAAACATGTTTCTCTTTGATCCTAAAAATGGTTTTTGATTAAAAAATTGGCTCTCTATTATGTTAAGGGTGAGATAGGATTTAGCTGTGTGTGTGTGGGGAAGGAGACAGATCTATAAAAGACAGAACAAAAGAATCAGTTCGAGATAAATCTGTTACTTTACAGAATTGTATTTTACTTTTGGAAAATATTTATTAACTGTATATAGTACCAGAGTTGATCAACTCATGCTGAAGTCCATTACTTACTTTTATTCATTCACTTTTTCATTTTACATCCCCTGTTTTGTTTTTTAACAAAATTTCAACCATTCAATTTTACCAGTAAAGACTCGGGGGAGCCAGATGCAGGAAGTGAAAGCCTGCTAGCTCAGAAAGGTAGAGAAAGCACCCAGCTGACCTTCCTCCTCAGCCAACATCCCAAAAGGAGGAAAAGCTCCTTCCCCACACCTCAAAAACCCTTCAGACTGAATGTCTCTCCCTTCTACTTCCTGTGCATCTCTATCCACACTCTTCTTCCTCTTCATCTCTATTTTTTTTCCTTGTTTGCTTCGTGTCAAGTGGTTGCTTGCTCCACCTCTTGACCTATGGTTGACTTTATTTAATTCTGTTTACTATATGCAGAAAGCTCTTGGATTAAAGATGTGTGCTAGCACTGAGCCACACCACAATAGAAACAAGTTTTTCCAGTAAACAACACAATCTCACAGTTCACAGTGTGATCAAATATCCTGCAACATTTCCTTCTTTTTGTCTAAATAAAAAGGAAAGATTTTAACTCTTACAATAATGAAGGTATTTCTGCCAAGCTTTAAGTTTTATAAAATGTTCATGTCAGTCTCATAAGAACTCAGCAATTTGAACGTCCCGAGCAGTTTGTGGTTTGAGGCTGAATTTTGGGTGGTGTTTGTCAGTTTAATGCCAGGCCTTGTTAGGTAGAACACAGTTGTCAACTCAAAGATGTCCACTGTTTGCTCACAACCCTGGTACAGAATACTAACCCAGGGGTTAGTGTTACCATAATCCAGGTTGACTTGTCCCTACGGGGCCATCATCTTCTTGGAGACCTCAAAGGTTACTGTTAGGAATGGTCATGGTTTAATGTAGAAAAGTTAAGCACTTTAAATGCCATATTCAGGAGATCTCCGAAAGGTTTGAGGACCACAAAATATTAAGTACAGCTGAGGTACACAAACTTGTTCCTAGTTGCCTGCTTCAGATTCAAGCCTGAAAACACGTACAGGAAGCTAGACGAAGCTTATTTCTAGAATTTGTTAGTGTTCTGTATGACTGTTTGCATCACTACAGAAGGCTTATGTATATAGAATAATCTTATAGATTTAGAGAGAATATTTACAACTTAAAAAAGTTTTAAAGAGTCAAATGAAAACCGAAAAATTATGAGATTAGTGGCAATAGAATAGTCCCTTATTATTATTATTATTTTTTCTTTGTCCCATACCAGGTGAGGTGGCTCTTCTGATATGAGACAGAGATTTTGGATTTTTCTTTAACGCACATGTGTGGGTTTAGGCTCTAACCCAAAGCCAACTTTAATTTTTAATTGAATTGGGGCTCACATAAAGACCATTTGCTACCTATGCCTGTAGAGAGCAGCAGAGATAAGCTGGAGCCAGTTTACTGTTTGTTTTTTTTTGGGGGGGGGACATATTCTCTTGGTGATCTGCCCCTTTTCTTCAGATGTTTCACTTATCCAGTGCTCTCTGAATTCCTTAGTTGGATGCTTTTATTCTTCTGGAAAGATAAAAGCAAAACCCTGTGTCAGCCCTAACTCTGGGAGGTTCCTTTTTTGGCAGGTTATATCTTCCCTAGGGCAAAATATTTTTGGCAACAGAAAAAGTATTATCTTTCAGTTGAGATTTTAAAAAAAACCTTTTGAATATTTGAAATTAAATATACCTTAGTATGTGTGGATAGGTGTACCTATATTTCCTTCTTTTTATATATAAATTCAAGGTTTAAATGTATTTATTTTTAGATCATAAAAACATTCACTTGGAATTTCAGCCTGCTTTTGCAATTTAAATCACTGTAATTCCTGTGTGCCTGTCTCTGCCTCCCAAATGTTGGGGTAAAAGGTATGAACCACCACCTGGGTATGGATTCCTTGTAATAGTTATTCCCATAGGGTTGTCCTGATTTAATTTGGTTCTCCATTTTTCCTTACTTTTTAGTGTTAGGGATAAACTTTCAAGTTTTTGAATGTGTAATCTATCATTTTTTTCTGATTTTTTTCTGAATTTATTTCGTGGCATGGTATTCTAGTCTTAATTAAACATGATGCCAATTTGTTCACTATTTCATTATTTTCAGACATTTTATGTTGGCTGTATGAGCTGCATAAAGTTTGATGTCTTTGCTAAGTTTTGCCTTTTCCATTCATGCCTCTTATAACAGACATCTTTGCATTTATTTTCCAGTTAGTGGTTTTTCATTTTGATGATTATATAGCCATACCATTGCACATACATCATAGAGATTTTCCTTTTGCTTTTTGGGTTGTTTGTATTATAGCCAATACTGCTGCACTGATTTTGTGGTTTCTACCTCAGTATTGGCCATTCCATCCCGTGGTATATAGGCTGTCACTTTCTGTTAGTTTTAGTTCCATCATTGGTTAATGAACCATCAGTAAATCATGTGTTAGACAAATGTGACATACCTTTGGTCCCTACAGTTCAATAAGTGCCTCTTTTGGGAAGGGGTGAGTGGTTTAGGGATGGGGATTACAGGCAACTGAACTATTTCTTCAGTTTGAGAAGGCACAGACAACGTTGCTAGTTCACATACTGTTGCTAGACAACATACTGTTCACAAAGGAATTCAGATAGGTACCAGTTCCTCTGTAATATCTTCCCTTCCATATCTAAGCCTGTGAGGGACTCTGCCTTGAATGGATCCAATGCATCATTGTAAGGGGTGCCCTTATGACCAGAGGGTGGTTGGCAATGACTGAGTATAAGGTTCTTTATGCCTTCTAAAATGTCCAAATTTGTGTCTTAGAGAGAGAGAGTATTGGGTCTCTGTATATGTAAAGCATTTACAATAGAATCCAACAGGCAGTGGACTCCTTTATGAAGCATCTCTAGTTTCCAATTCACCAAAAATATTGTATCCATAATTAGGGTATCATTTGGTTCAATATTTGTCAGGGTTGCATGCACAGAGATAGAGATGAGCTTCCCAGTATTAGCAAAAGCTGTTCTTCGTTTCTGTCCCCATTGGAACTTAGCTGCCTGGAGAGGGTTTTTATAACAGTCTGTAAATGTGATGTCTTTAGTGTGCACACATACCAATTGGGAGCTGTATCTGAGTTTTGTGTCTGGGTGGTGGGATTAAAGGAGTGCTCCAATACCTCCTTGTTCACTATTACTCTAGAATTTAGAAAATACCTATCTAACCCAAACCTACAGATCTGTTTGTCTCTGCTGGGATTAAAGGCATGAGCTACCACTGCCCTAGCCAAATAATTTGTCTTAGCTTTAACTCACTCTAACTCTTAGAGATTTAGAAAACAAGTTTGAACTGTAGTAGCCCTCAAAATATTTTAAATCTCTTAAGTGTGTGTTTTTAATACCAAACAACCAAAATATCATTTTTATTTAAGAAGAAAACTCACAAGCTGATATTCAAGATGATGTGGGCCATGTGGCAATCTACAGTCTAACATTCTAACATGGAATTAAAGACACATGGTTTAAGAAAACTCATTTTTCATTTCAAGCTAGTAAGGCAAGTGTGCCTTTCGTAAATTCTCATTCAAAAATATTATTAGTTTTTATTTTTCATGCCTAGTTAACCATTTTAAAGGCAGCATGTTAGGTACCTTGGAAAGACCAACAGCTGTTGTTTCCTGCTTATGTACAACCTGAATGGTTTGTGACTATTCTTTTTTTAATATTTTTATTTTATATTAATCACAGGTTATGTACTTTGTATCCCAGCCATAGCCCCCTCCCGCATTTCCTCCCTATCCCTTCCAGCCCTCCCTCATCTCTTCCCTGCCCCTTTCCAAGTCCGCTGATAGGGGAGGACCTCCTCCCCTTCGTTCAAACTGTAGCTTATCATGTCTCTTCAGGATGGCTGCAATGTCCTCTTCTGTGGCCTAGCAAGGCTGCTCCTCCCTCATGGGCAAGGGGATCGAAGAGCCAGCCATTGTATGGTTTGTGACTATTCTTGATAATACCTCTTAATATTTTTCTTAGAAGCATTCTTTATTTTATAGTTTCTTTCTGATATTGGAGTAATGTTAATCTGTGTTTTCCATTGCTGCAACAAATCACATCTTCATAAATTTATATAAGTTCATATAAATTCATAAATTATAAATTCATAAAGCCACACATGGCTTTAGTTTTCCTGTTTGTCCTTCTGGCTCTATACACTTGACCCATCTTGAACTTTGTTTTACTTGAGATGAAGTTCCAATCTATAGAAGATGAATATTTTCTTCCTGAAGAGGCCAATCTGGAGGCCAAGATTTTAGTGAACTTATAGTTAAATCTGTTCCTGTGTCTTTTAAACCTTCAATTTCAATGCCATTTATTTTTATTTTTAGCTTTGGTCTCTGATAATTTATTGCAGTTTGCCAAAATACTTATTTTCTAGACTTTCCTGATTTTTTAAAACTACTGAAGCTGTTCTGTCCTTGATTACATCCAGAGCAGTGTTGTTTTTAACAACAGGAATTAAATCTTTTAATTGCTCCGTGATTGAGTTTCTCTTGCGTTGACTGAGAACCACTGAATCAAATTTGATATTGTGGTCTGTGTGAGGCCTCTTAGGGCATTTATCTATGACAGATGATAAAGGTTTATCTTGCCTTTCCCTTGTTGATCTGTATTCATTAGTCCAATGCCAGCTTTTGTCACACCTTCTTCATACTCCAGAAGGCTGGGGCCCTTTAAAAAAATTATTTCTAAAAAAAGCATTATTTTTGGGAATGCCTTGCCTAAAATTCCTTCCCTGCACTGCTGTCTCAAAACACCTTCAGATTGAATGTCCCTCCTTCCAATTACTGTGCATCCCTCTATCCATTCACCTCTTCCTGTCTATTGTTTTTTTTTCTATATTCACTTCCTGTTGGTTTTTCTGCCTTTTGACCAATGGTTGACTTTATTTAATCCTGTTTATAATATCCAAACAGAAAGCTCTTGGATTAAAAGTGTGTGCTAGGGCTGAGCCACACCACAACTAGAAACAGGTTTTTCCAGTAAACAACACAATCTCAGGGGTTCACAGTGTGAACAAATATCTTGCAGCACTTCTCCACCTTTTCTGTTTACATAAGTCCTTATGGGCACAGTCTCTGTAAGAAAGTCCCAGTTATTTCCCTTTTCTCCCATCATTAAATATGTTTCTAAACTTGTCTCAGTTTAGGTTTGCTGTGATAAAACGTCATGGTCAAGAAGCAATAGAGAGGAAGAAAGTGTTTATTTGGCTTATACTTTCATATTGCTCTTCATCAATATAAGAAGTTAGGACAGGAACTCAAATAGGTCAGGAACCTGGCAGAAGTCGATGCAGAGGCCATGGAGGAGTACAGCTTATGAGTTTATGCCTCATGGCTTGCCCAGCCTGCTTTCTTAATGAATCTAGGACCACTTGTCGTTGGATAGCACTGTCCGCAATGGGCTGGGTCATACTCCATCAATCACTAATTAAGGAAAAGCCCTACAGCCTGATTTAATGGGAGGCATTTTCTCAACAGAGGCTCCCTCCTTTCAGATAACTCTAGCTTGTGTAAACTTGACATAGAACTAGCCAGCCCAGCATTCATTGGTGACTCCCTACTGAGGTGAACCATCTGTGGTAAGACACAGTTATCTTTATACCACTTTCTGAGGGACAGTCATTCTAGAGCATGTGTTAGAGCATATTTCCACTATGGAAGTCAGCATTGCTCTCATGCTTAAAGTCACTCATCAGGCCAGGCATAGTGATGTGAACCTGCAACCTCACCATTTGAGAGACTGAATCAGGAGAAAAAAGAGTGAAGGGATCCTGGGCTGAATAGTGAGTTTGTTGAGACCCCATCTAAACAAACAAATAAAAACAAGTCTGCCTGGTCTATTATTCTGGCCTCTCTCTGTCCAGTGAAGTGAATGTAACTCATTTCCTACTGCAGGACAGGAAAGAAATAGCAGAAATAGGTGACGACTCATCCTTGTTTTTGTCTTTGAAAATAAATCCAGTGAAAGGACTGGAAATGAAGTGACTAATTTGTAATCTTGGAAGTCTATATTTAAGAAAAAATAATGGGTCTTCCATACGATAAGAGTACCGGCAGACAACAGAAAAAAGAAATACTATTTGCTGAGAGTCTCAGGATGGCCTGGTGGGATTAGGATAGACCTTGGGAAAGGAGAAAAGAGAGCATGGGCTCCTGCTTGAATGAGCAGGTGAGGTATATTTCAGTAGGCTGTGGAATCAGCTGAGATGCTCACCAGCATATGAATGAATCCAGAAAACCTGGTGTGTATACATAGTGGGATGTTGTTGATTATTAATATTTATTATTTATTTATCTTTTAGTTAAACAGCGGTTATTCCTAAACCAGCTGTATATCCAAATCACCACACAGAGACCAGGATTTATTTAATTCACCTAGAGCTCAATGCTGGGCAATAGTTACTCCATCCTAAACCTCCACGCCCAAATAGTTTCCTCCTCATTCAGATTTCCAACATTATACTAGTTTTTAGTCATATCTGAAGTCCGGTTCATCTCTGCTCATGGTTCCAAGCCTTCTCCTGCTGATCTCTTCTCTCTGACTCCTCCCACTCACTTCTTTCTCTTCCCCTCTGGACCAGGATGTCTCACCCTATTTTCTCCATTGCCCAGCATTGGCTGGTTATTTTATTGACAAGACAGAGAACAAATGGTGGCATGTTTACACAAACTTGAGAGACAGGTGATGCTTAGAATGAACATCACAATGCAATGTCCAAATTGAAACCAGATAGTGGAGTAGAGAAATCAGCATTTGTATAATCAAGGGTAAATTGTATACAGTACACAATAATATATACCAACAGTGGGGTATTGTTCAGCCACAAAAACTATGTGATTTTTTAGGAAGATGATGAAACTGAGTTATCATGTTAAGTGAAATAAGTTGAACTCAGAACACCAAATACTGCTTCTTTCATAAATAGAATCAGAAATTATGAAAGTAGACGGGAGAGGGATGAGTAACTGGAGGGAACAAGAGAGGGCAGTAGGGGCATGATAAAATATATAGTGTATATGTATGAAAATAGTATAGTAAATCCCGTTATTTGTACATTTAATGAAAGACAGATTTCGAGAAAAAAATTGTAAGGGTTTCTTTATTATTCTAAGTTGTTATAGGGTTAGATGTGAATGGAGACACGCCTAGATGACTAATTGCTACAAGTCCTTGTTGTAGGGACATTTCTATTTAATAAAAGCTTCCTCCTTTTTGGCTTAGCATTCGGGATAAGGTGTACTTATAAATCTAATCAAGCATTTTCCCAGGTCCATGTGTTCAGAGAGGCTGGACCTGAACCTGATGATGGAAATAGCATTATTATGAAAACACAAAACAAAACAAAAAAGCCCTTCACTTCCTCCTAATGATTATCCCTGTGCTGAGCACCATAACCCACATTAGAGTCTTTATTAGGAAGGGCTAAAGCCCAAGGACCATCCTGGATAGAAAAGCTGTATAAGGAAAGGATTGGAGGTATGAGTCTCTGGAATGATCAAAAGTGAGGCAAGATTTTACTGCCTGGGCAGAAATCCTAAGGAAGAGCAGTAAAGACAGGGCTGCATGGGTTTGAAGTGAGGCGATATTAGTCATTCTGGAGTTAAATAATGGCTCAGGAAAGCCAACAGGACAACAGTGTGCAGATCAGATTTGCAGTGATTGGCTGTGGGGCAGGGGAAACAGGAGGGTTGAGAATTTCTCTATGGAAAACAGAAGGAAGGCTTGGGGAGGTTTTCTGAAGGGCTTTGTAATGGAGAGTGAGAAGTGAGATGTGAAGAATGGCTTAGGGATTTGAAACACTGGAGAGCTGATGCCTTTAAAAGTAAGGACACATATAACACAGGATAATCATACTAAAATCTGAACACCTAAAGAAGCTAAGCAAGACGGAGGACCCTGGGTAAGATGATCAATCCTCACTCAGAAAGGCAAACGGGATAGACATTGGAAGAGGGTGAAAACAGGGAACAGGACAGGAGCCTACCACAGAAAGCCTCTGAAAGACTCTACCCAGCAGGGTATTAAAGGAGATGCTGAGACTCATATCCAAACTTTGGGCAGAGTGCAGGGAATCTCATGAAAGAAAGGGGAGATAGAAAGATGTGGAGCTCCACAAGGAGAGCAAGAGAACCAAAAAAATCTGGGCCCAGGGATGTTTTCTAAGATTGGTACTTCAACCAAGGACCATGCATAGAGATAACCTAGAACCTCTACACAGATGTAGCCCATGGCAACTCACTGTCCAAGTGGCTTCCCTAGTAAGGGGAACAGGGCCTGTCTCTGACATGAACTCAATGGCTGGCTCTTGATCACCTCTCCCTGAGTTGGGGGCAGCCTTAACAGGCCACAGAGGAAGACAATGAAGCCAGTCCTGATGAGACCTGATAGGCTAGGGTCAGAGGGAAGGGAAGGAGGACTTCCCATAGCAGTGGACTAGGGAAGGGTCATGGGAGGAGAAGAGGGAGGAAGGACCAGATTGGGAGGGGGTGGGGAAGGGGGCTACAGCTGGGATACAAAGTGAAAAAATTGTAACAAAAAATTAAAGAGTGAGGACATACCACAGTTCTGTTTTGAGAACTTCTTTTAATTTTAGGATACCTATTGGTATAATATTTTGTACCATATTGATTTTTTCAACTTTGCAGACATCATCTCCAATTTATCTCACTTGGTAGTCAAAACAATCAATGAGCTAGACATGGCAATTAAAATAAATAACCATTACTCTTAATCAAGAAGAAGCTGAAGTTTAGAGACTTTAAGTGGTTCAATTATTCAATGGTCCCACTGAGGCTGATAGTGTTTTTTGATCAAAGAAGTGAGTAAATACTGTAAAAGTATCACAGGGATACAGAGGCATGAGCGAGTGTTCAGCTAGGGACATGAGAAGATCACACAATGGCTGTGTGTAAGAAGTGGTGGGTCCTCCTGGCTGCCATCAGCCCTCACCCACCTACAAGAGAGAAGTACTATAGACATGAGCAATTAGGTATGAAAAGTTCAGACATCTGGACTTGAATCTTCCCTATGAAGAATGGATGTACTGGTAGATGTAATATTTTTGTCATTCTATGCTCAAATCACCTTTTAAAAAGAGTTATTTATTTTGAGTGCTCTGTCTGCATGTACATCTGCATGCCAGAAAAGGGCATCAGATCACATTATAGGTGGTTGTGAGCCACCATGTGGGTGCTGGGAATTGAACCTTTGGAAGAGCAGCCAGTGTGCTTAACCACTGAGCCATCTCTTCAGCCCATGCTCAGATTATTTTGGGGAGGTAGTTTGTCATATACAATGTTAAGAACTCCCTTTTCCTTTAATATGGGAAATTACTTTGCATGAGCAAGATGACAAATGGGGGCCAACATAAGGTATAAAGGTTGAGAGGAATGTGGGAAACCTTTAATCAAGGACATCATCGTCTCATTTGCTCTGGGATTCCTACACTTAGATTAGTTTCTATATAGAAATAAAATGTGTTTCATTTCCCTGTTCTGTCATATAAGTGAATGTTATAGCCGCAGAGTTATAACTTGGGGACCCTGCATTGAGGCTGATCAGAGATGCATATCAGTAGCAAAGAGTATATAACGCTGTCATTTCCACAGCAGGGGTCAAAGGTTTCACAGTGGCCAGATGTAAAGTTCTAGTTTGGATAAACTTCAAGAGTCTAATGTGTATGATGCTTCATATTGTCTGTTCACGTGGTTTAAATGGGCCTTTTCCAGAAAGGCACAGAGAGGGAGTAGAAGGGTGGAGGAATTCAAATTTGAACGAGCATCCTGTTTTATTTGACGTCTGAAAACACAGAGGGGAGGGAGAGGGGGAGAGAGGACATTGGATGCTGCTGCTTGTTCAGTCTCTTGGGAACCTTGACTAATATAATGCATCTTTGTTTCATTATCTCATTGTTATAGAACAAACAATCCTAAGATTTAGTGCTTTCAGCTATTTGTTTTGTTCAGGATTTTACAAGTTGTTTAAAGTTCCCTGGGAATGGCTTGCTTCTGCTTGATGTGATCCGGCTCAAATGTTCAGCTGTGTGGGTAGGGGAAAAAAAATAAAAGCAAAACAAACCCTTCCATTTAAGTTGGCTTTCTCTCACCTGGTTGTGCCTGCCCTTGAATAGTGAATGTCTTCCTCCTCCCTCCAGGTCCTTACGTTGAAGTCTTTGTCCCTAGCTGGTGGCATTATTGGGAAGTGCTATGATCGCTAGAAAATATGGCACAGCACAGGGAAGTCAGGTCTTTGGGTGCTGCATGGCCTTTAAGGGATACTGAAGTCCTGCTTTCCTGACTCTGCTGTTCCTTGTTCTGGTCACTATATGGTGGGCAGCTTTTTCTGCCACATGCTTCTACCCTGATGCGCTGCCTCATCACTGTCCACAAAATGACAGGCTGCACAGACCGTGGACCTCTGAAACTGTGAGCCAAGGAAAGTCTTCCCTCTTTTTTAGTTATGTCTGATATTGTGTGATAGTTGTTGAAAGCTATTTTACACAACTGTCCAGTAGGTGTGGCCAGAGCTGTTGGGGAGTTGCTGAGCCCCTGTTTCCTAACATGTACCCCCTTTCAGAGGTTGCTTGGGTTTGCCAACATCATGGGAACTATATTCTAAGAGCAAATGGCTCAAGAGTTAGAACCAGGCAGTTTTATCATGCCATCTGACAGCATAATTTTTGCCTCAGACACAAGCCCACCTGGTTTTCAGGAGGGATGAACTCTTTAATTTCCAGATTAAATGCATGACGTTCAGGTAACTGTGGATTTCAGACAAGGAATAAATGGGCTCTTAAGGATTAAGATATCATGTGTAGTATTTGGGTCATGCTTATACTAACAAGTTTGGTGATGGGCTTCTTGAGTTTTATTTGCTGCATTTAAAGTGTAATTCTCCCCTACTTTTAAGAGAAAGATTAAAATCATAATATAGTGAGAGTGCGTGGAATGAGTATTGTGCCTATATTCAGAAACATCTCTCTGCCATGGCTTTTGATTCATCACGTGTGTAAAATATGTTCATGGCCAGGAGCATCACATCTCATTCCTCTAGGAATCCATCTGAAGTTTAGAATCTCATTCTCTAAATGAGGTCCAAGGGGAGGTGAAAGTCTAATGTATTGTTCTTTCAGTACAATCCCCTGTTACAATGAAGACCCAGGGCAAGTAGAAACACGTTTTGTGTCTTCTAAACAGTTGTCATATGATAGTGAGGCAGAAGACAATAGATTATAGACTGCCCCATTCTTAAGTGGAAAGAGTAGCAGTGACTTATCTAGAACAGTTTTGAAATTCTGCAAGGTAATATTTAGGTTCATGGCTAGTGGTTAACCTCTGTTGCCTAGGGATGGACCCCAAGGGCTCTTGGTCCTTCCTGCCAAGGTGCCTTTCTCCTATAAAATGTTCTGTATTGGAGCTGATTTATTTTCTGCACTTGCTTTTTGCCTACAGTTGTTTGACAACCCAAAGATCTTTTCTTTTTGTTCCATTTCTTATTTTACATCTAAGTTTACATAATTCCTTTCAAAATACTGTGATTTGTATATCAAATTGATAATCTCTGGTGACACAAAAGAGACATTCACACATCTGTCTGTAAGATCGTCCCTACCTTGAGTCTAGGGGTCATCAACCAGACCATGCACTTAAGAGTTTTAGGTGCTCTGTTATTTCACTATTGTTTCTTGACTTTGTCTTCTAGTTTTCACTATTGTTTCTTGACTTTGTCTTCTAGTTTACAAAATATCGCACAAAGCTCATCTCTATCACCTTACCTGCTATTTGCCATTTGTATGTGTGTGAGTTTGTGTGTGTGTTTCCTGGTCCACTGGTGCAAATCATTACAACCCAAGGGGCTTAAAACAACAGGTTATTTGACAGGTTATTTAAATCCAAACTCAAGGCATTGATAAGAATTTGCCCTACTTTTTATAACAGGCTCTAATTATTTTGAACTTAATTTGCATCAAGTGTTATAGATGCATATGTACACGTGGCTTGTCCATCTCTGTGCATGTGACCGGAGGCTGGGGGAGTACATTGGGTATCCTGTTACCACTCTCAACTTTATTACTTTGAAGCAATCTTTTCCTGAATCCAGAGCTTGCAATATTTGGATAAAATGACAAGTAGAAAGCCCCATGAACCTTCTGTTTCATCTCCCTTAAGCACTGGGGTTACAAGTGCTCCACAAGCTTATTTCTAATTTATAGAAAGAGATGCCAAATCAGGTCCTCATGCTTGTGAAGCAAGCTACGTTACCCACTGAACCATCTCACAAGACACATCTTTTAGAGGCTCTAGAGGAAACCATATAATATCTTTTCTTAGTTCTCATATCACATCATATTTGGTTTTAGACATGTCACTCCAGTCTCTGTCTCTTTCATCATGTGGCTGTTCTCTTATATATAATAGACGTGTAATTGTCAACTTCACGGTGAACTTTCATACAGTGGTTTTATTATCCTACCATCTACATTTCAGTTTTTGGTAATAAGGCTAACAATGTCCCTTAGGACACTTTTTATAATTCTAGGCATAGTGTAAAGTTACCTATTACACTTTGTCACCTAGTCTCCATGGCCTTAATACATAGCATTTCTACAGTGTTTCTGTACCTTTGATTGCGCTGAATTTTTGGAGATTATTAATGGATTCTCTAATTTTAGTCAACACACTCTTTACTGTTTGTATGTTTCTAAATAATTTGAGGTTAACAATTTCAGCTTGAAGACCAGATAAGTGATGTGCCCGTCTTCAAGTATAATTACTAGAGGTGTACGGTAGGAATCTGTTTCTTATGAATTCCATTAACTTGGATCATTTGGCTAAGACATTGGTCAATTTCACAGTAGTTTAATTATTATCTATTTCTGTCAACTGATAAGCATTTTATCTGTAAAATGATTCAAACATTCTATTTCTTATCAAAATTCCTCTTGAAAAAGTTTCAACCATTGATGATTACCATGGTGATTGTAAGCTAACTCCCTTGACAGTTACCAATAGGTTTCTGACATACTGCTGTAAGCAAAAGACCTCCTTCTGCTTTGTCTCTTTGCTTATGTATTATAATGGATGCATGGCATGTGAGCCAGTCTTATCATCGAAGTGACAAATTATCTGATAGAGAAAACTCAAGAGAGATAATTTATTTTGGCATGTGCATTCAGAGGTAGCAGTCCGTAGTTGGCTGACACCATTCTTTCTGGGCCTGTGGTGAGACAGAGAGTCATTGGTCGAGGGCATGATGAAACAAAGTTCCTTCCTTCATGATGGGGAAGAAAACCTAAAGGAAGAAGGGAGAGAGGAAGGAAGAAAGGGAAGAAGAGAAAGAACAGGACAGGAATGTTTTTGAAAGGTATATGTTTAGCCATACACTTCCACCAGTCAGACCTCACCTCCTAAAAGCCCATTCAATCAATATGAACTCATCAGTGAGTAAGTCATTGATGATGTTAATGCTCAGGTGATCTGGTCCTGTTTCAGTGATTGAATCTACTAGTTGTGGACCAAGGCTTCAGCATGTGAAACATTGTTGTTTTGATTTTGAGGATACTTAACACCCAAAACATAGCATACAGAATCATAATCTTAATGGCTTACAATATGCATAATCACTTCATTTGATTAGAGGGGTCTCTTCAAGCTGGCTTCTTGTGTAACATTCTTTCATAGTGTTTTCTAATACATTGTAACTTTCTGATTTATCAATTATTTCATGCCTATCATATCTTTTGATGCTGGGATTCAAACTTAAAGCTCATGTATGTGTGGTAAGCTATCTACCAATGGAGCTCTGTCTCTGTGCCCTCAGGATTATCTTTTATGTGCTCTAGAATCAGCCTTGGTTTTTCCATAATGGAGACTATTACAGTAGATTAAGTATAGGTCCTGTAGTCTGTTCATGCTGCAAGGGTACTTTTGTTTCTTAGTCATTGCAGTGAACAGAGCTAGGAAATATATGCCCATATGCACACATATAAAATTGCACAAAGTAAACATGCATACAAATTTACATATCAATATTTTAGGTGTCTTATCTATATAACATTGCATATATTTATTAAGTTTAAACTCAGACTAATTATAGTGGCAACAAGTTTTTCTGCCTTCTCTTTTAGCATTTGACATTTTCTTCCTTCATAACAAGATGTCTGTTTCCCATGAACAGAGGCATATTAAACTCATTTGCTTAATTCTATTATATGTTAGGATAATGCCTAAGTTGTTGCATTTAAACCGCTGCCAAAAGCAAGTGTGCTGCAAAGAGTTAAAGATTTTGTTGGTTCTTGGGTGAAACAGTTATCATTTTTGCACATGGCAGAATTTACTAACAGCTGGAAACAAAACTCAGGTTAAACAAACTCTATTTTTAGTGACAGCATATATGTCCTGGCTAGACCTCTTCTAGTGCTGTTGTTTTTGGCAGTTGGAGGTTTGAGGTTAACTCCATAGACATCTAAGCAGGTCTATACATCAGTGTAAACATTTTACATGGGTTTATTCAAGGCAAACAGTGTTCTGTAATCTTACATTCTCCAGACATCACTCTAAGTCCTGTTATACTCTGGATTTGACTGGGAAAATGGAGTAAGGGGCACTCTTCAGAGGGGGAAGGGCAGAAAATGAAGGGTAAAATAGCAGTGAGAATGGCTGGAAAAAAGTCATAAGGAATCATACTATTAACTATCTAAAAATACCTTATAATACATGTAATTATGTCTATAAACATACGTATATAGTAAATGAAAAATTTTCATCTGTACTGACAATACTCCCTCCAAGAGTCAAAGTCCACCTAACAAAAACCCCAACAGCAGGCATGAGAAGCCCTTTTTTTTACTTGTTTGGCAGAGCTGTTTAAGAAACTGCTAATAAAACATAGAGCCCATTCCTCTTGCCCTTGGTTGCCTTCCAGAAATGGAAGGTAAATCTCTATTGCTGAAGATACCATGCACTTTAGACACAGGGCCCAGAGGCCCTTGATTTATAACTGACCTGAATACCTTGTCCCTGAGGACTAGCTTTCATAGAACTAGAAGGTGACATTCAAGCTCCCAAATAAGGGAAGCAGCCAACAGTTCTACCATGCCATGACACCTATGAACCACAGCAATGACCAGCATGGCACAATAACTCCGAGAGTTATTGTCACGCATACCTTGGGAGTAACCAGTAGTGCTCAAATTGGACTTGAGACCTGACCAACAAGAAGGATAACATGCCTGGTACTAGGAACCTAGCGAACTACTTAGGGTTAGTGATGTCATGGAACTTGGAGGAGACCCTACAGCCACCACTTCACTAGATAGCATAGTCCCTAAGTACATTCTAAACACCTGTCCTATTACTTACAGATAAGTGTAGTCCTTACCTTTATCAAGAAATCTTCTCTTTGCAACATATGAAGACCATTACAGAAAACCAAAACTATAACCAATCAAAATGCAGAATTGTGGAGCCCAGTCCCAAATGATACATATATGAAACACTGTCACACCTAAGGATCAGAGGACATCACAGAAGAGAGGGTGGAAAGACTGTAAGCGCCAGAGGATCAGGAAGTTTGCTGTGAGGCTCTGTCTCTGAGTAATGTTGAAAGCTACACGCATAAAGTCTCATGATTGCCTAAACATGAGCTGAACAAGGGCAATAACACTAGACATGCCAAAGTGGACAGGGGAAAGCCCACAAGGCCTCAACCTTACACAAAAGAACTACAGGCAACCAAGGGCTACTGAGAGTGGGAGAGAGATAGTCTTTTCCAGGGAAGAGTACACAGATTGGTTAATCAATACCAAATGTTACTAAAAAGACTGAGCAGCTTATACTTAGAAAAAAATACATATACATATATATATACATATTTGTACATACATGTATGTACACATATATGTTGGAGGCACCCTCCTGGTTGAGGTTGTAGTTCATCTAGTCTGGATAGCTATTTGGAGCTCAGCATTAAAGTCAGGGCTCCCTCTTTCCCAGCAGGGCCTCTTGCTCTCTGCCTGACTTCGTCTGGAGAGTGTCTTTAGACACAGGCACCTCTGACACAGCTCCCTGCTAGCTCTCCCCAAACTGTGCTTATATGATTATTACGTGGTGTGTTTCCATTCATATGATAGGAGTGTGCTGTTTAATGCAAATCACGCATTCTTGAAGGACCTAGTTCCTACCTATTATGTACACCTATTCTTGCCCTTCCCCCCTCCTCTCCAAAGGGCATATAACCTTTGTTCTCTGGAATTAAAATTGAATTAGCCACCAATTGGTTCCTGGGGTATGTGATCCCTGTGTGTGCTCCATGCTAGCCAGCCATTCCAGGCACGCCCCTCCTTTCTTCCCCTCCTGATTTTGTGAGCTGCTGAGAGACAGCCCCAGACAGGAGGAGAACCTACACACACACACACACACACACACACACATATATATATATACACATTCATATACATAAACATATATATGTATATATGTAACAACAATGAAAAAAGAGGACATGATTTTTTTTTAAAGAAAAGAAGAAAACTGTATGGGCCAAAACGACACATCTGGAGCCTGCCTCAATTGTAGATTTAGACAGTGAACCCAGGGAGCATGGCTCAGACCTGTATTTTAAAGTAGCATTGAGCTTCGGTTACTTCATTTGAGGATATGAATTTGAAAGATAGCAAAAAAGGGTATTGGAAAGGTTTAGAGGGAAGAAATGGAAGGGAGAAATGATGTAATTATATATTATCTTAAAAATCAAAGGAAAAAAAGAGAAATGCTGGCTGGGTGTGATGGCACATGCCGTTAATCCCAGCACTTGAGAGGCAATGGTGGGTAGACATTTCTGAGTTGGTGCCAGCCTGGTCTACTCAGTAAGTTTCAGGACACCCAGGGCTACGTAGTGGGATCCTGTCTCAAAGAAAACAAAACAAAACAAACAAAAACTGGGAATGTTCATGGAATTTTCTGGATTAAATAATCTCTATTGCTAAAGATATATCTTATAAAGTGTTATAATTTTGAATGATTAGGTATAGAAAGTTGAGAATATCACTTTGCTTTAGAATAGGGGCTAGGGAGATGGCTGAGTTGCTAAAGTGTTTACTGTAGAGCATGGACATCTGAATTTGATTCCCTCACCCTCATGAAAAGTTGGACATGGTGGCATACTTCCAATATCATTCCTGGGGGTGGGGCTCTCTGACCCAGTAGAGGAGCTTAAAATAGTGAGCCATAGGCCCGAGTGATATTGTTTCTGCAAAAACAATATGGGGCTAGGGAGATGATTCATTTGGCAAAACACACATTACAAGCATTAGGGCCAGGGTTTGAATTCCTGGTGCCCACATCAAGTGCCAGTGGGCATGGCATCCCACCCATAATCCTAGGGCTTGGGAGGCAGTGACAGGGGATCCCAGGGCAGGCTGTCTAGCAAAACTGACTGAATTAGCAAGTTGTGGGATCACAGAGAGAGACCCTACCCGAATATATAAATAAAGAGTTACTGAGGAAGACAGCTGACATAGAATTGTTATTGTAGCTTAATATTCACACACATGTGCATACATAGGAGCATTGCAGTTGTTGGATATTTTGAGCATCTTGTGGGCTGAATTATGTCTTCTTTCCACACATGTAATATCAGCCTTTAGGGAATGGCAAATTAATCAAATAAATGAACAAATGCAACAGTCCCCAAAGAACCACAGAATTTTGTGTCGTTTCTTATTGTTTTGTTGGCAACCCAAGAGCTGTGTATATGGAAGAGAGTGTGAAGTGTCCCAAGTTCAAAGGAGTTTCATTTTGCTCTGACTCTTTAAGAGGAAATGAAATACAAAAGTGTTGAAAGTCGGGGAGAGTGACCGAGGAGGCCTGGGAACTGTGGCCACTGTAGAAGTTAACGTGAAGCTCTGTAACCCTTTAGATCGCACCATTCTCTTCAAGGAGACACTTCTGATCTGTTGGATACCAGGGAAGATGGTGAATGCTGAGAAATGGTTGGATCTCATATCTGTGCACATTGGTGGACTGGTCTACCCTCAAATTCACTCATCCTGTTACTAAATGATTATTTCTGAGTACTTGCCCCTTACCAGGCCTATGCTAGGCTTGGAAAATAGAAATAATGTAGGCACAGTGAGTTGCCTACCCAAAACATATTGCCCAGCAATAAACACAGGTGCTTCCCAGGATCCAGCTGTGTCTCTAGCTTCTGTATTCTTCTTGGAAGAACACACTTTTGTGGTTTCACGTAAGATTTTATTTCTATCCCAGGTAATTACTTGATTTCCATGTAGCCATCTCCCCCTGGATGCTTCTCAAGTACTTCAATGCAACATATCAAAATCTTCATTATATCCCTCTAATGGTAAACTTTCATTTCCCTATTCATGTAGATGTTGTTTATGCTTGCACACCAAGTCCTGAAAACCATCAGCTGGATGGGATATTTGCTCAGTGCTTAACCTGGACCTTGAACTGTGAGAATATTTTGGCATGTTTGTGGTATTTCTCCTCCTCCTCCTTCTCCTTGTCATCCTCCTGCTCCTTCTCCTTTTCACTTTCATTTATCAGCATGCAACCTGATTGCAATCTGATGAGTTCAACTGCATTGCAGTTCTCCAACTCACTCTTCTGTTAGTTCCCAGATTAAAGTTTTCTCATTGCCTCTTGTGATGCCTTACTTTCCACATTCGTTTAGTATACCTTCAGGAGTTGGCTGGCTTTTTCCTCCTGAATAAACATCCTGCACACCTTGTCTGGACTTGTCCCCCTCCATGCCCTGGCATGTGTAAACCCAGCCCACGACATGCGTAGATCTGTTTATAATGGACCCCAATCTTATTCTATGATGATATTTTGCTTGAGGTATTAATCTCTTTAGAGGGCCTTTTTCCTGTTCTGATTTTTGAGATCCCCAAAGGTTGAAAGCCTCTCTTCCTCCTGTATCTCTTTGCACTATAATAACATTTTCTGCTCCTCTGGTTCCAGAGAGCTTTCTTTGTAGTGTGGTGAGAACAACTGTCTGGATGAATGATCTAGAGGCAGGTTGTATCTAGTTTCTCTGGTTCTACCTCTAATTTTCTTTATTTCTTTATTTCTTTTAATTGATTCACTTTGTATTCAGGCTGTAGCTCCTTCCATCTCCTCCCAGTCCCACCCACCCTCCTTCTTTTCCCCTATGCCCCTTCCCTGGTCTACTGATAGGGGAGGACCTCCTCCCCTTCTTTCTGACCCTAGCCTAACAAGTCTCATCAAGGCTACTTGCATCATCTTCCTCTGTGGGCTGTCAAGGCTGCACCCCCCAGGAGGAGGTGATCAAAGAACTGGCCACCAAGTTCATGTCAGAGATAGCCCTCCCCCATCCCCTTACTAGGGAATCCACTTGGAAACTGAGCAGGGGGTCTAGTCTTCTCTATGCATGGTCCTTGGTTGGAATATTGGTCTCTACAGGGCCCCCCTGGGCCCAGGTGTTTTGGCTCTGTCTCCCTGTGGAGTTCCTGTCCAGGCAATGGATAAAAATAAGCTTTGTGACCTTGGCTTAGAGATCATGAATCTGTGGGTATAGTACACCCCCTAAGTAATGTACCAACAGGATAGCTTTGTTTCTTGCTCTAGTTAAAAAAGGAAACTGTTATTCAGAATATATGTTTTATGTAAGTGAAACTGAACCGCATATTGTGCGCAGCATGGCGGTATCATTGGAGGAGTTTAAAAGGAAGGGACAAGGGTCAGCTAATTGGGCTAAGAATGTTTAAGGAATGGAACAACTGTGGCAGTGATAGCATCAAAGCAGCTTCCTAAATACCTCCAATGCCATTTGTGGGGAGCATGCTGGGTGAGTGCATAGTTGTTGCTGGTATGAATGACAATAATTTGGAAATGATCCTTGTAGAACCAGGACTTTCTGGAGATGGCATTCGCATTTCTAAGCGAGATGAGGTTCAGGCTACCATTGTAAGTGTTCCTCACTTAAGCATGTTTATTTAGTGATTCATGTGGGTAGAAGATCTCTACCCACTCTCCAGAGCTTCTTTCTCCCAGTGTATTCCCATAGTCTTCTGGACATTTATTAATTGCACCATGTTTCAGATTATATTTACATTTGTTTCTGGAATACACTAAGTGTACTTTAAAAATCTCCAGACTTTCTGAGATGCTTTTATTTTTTTGCCCAATAATAAAATGCGAAGTTTGTTAGTCAAATTAGAGCAGAATTTAGACAAAGATGAGAGCTGTTTGGTCTGAAGTCTCTCAATGTCAGAAAGAAGTGAGAGGAATAGACAATGTGGAAATTGACAGTATTTTCTAATGTGGCAGTTGTCTACTGAGGCTCCTTCTTTGGAAGGAAGGTGTGACTGGATGATTGTGAGATAGCGTTTCTTCAGAGGTTGTTCTTCAGGACATTACCTCAAACCCTGCATCTCTAATGGCCAGGAGACAGAATGAGAACCTTTTCCTCCAAGGAAGGGGTGTAGCTCCTCATGAGCGTGGCAAGTGTAGCTATCTTCTCGAGGGTCAAATAAGGGTACATATCCCATTTCCACCAAGAAGGAGCTCTCTGCTCTATGTAGACACCATTACAAGCAGCTGGAATCCAGAGCTCTGTTTCTATTTCACCACTGTTCTCATGGGTACTGCAAATCTTCTGTTTTCCTTGTCATAGAGCTCAGAAAGCCAGAGCCAAAAAGAATCTAACCATAGGTACAGCTCCTCTGAGCTAAGACAAGATCACTGTAAAAAAGCAGCTCTTTCTGTGAGAAGGGCCATACACTATCATTCGTTAGCTTTATGGGTCTTTCCTCAGTGACTCCTTCTGAGAATGGGGTTAAGGAAAAATCAGAAAAAATAAATTCATGGCTCAGACACTGCATGGGGTAGGCTTGACCAAGCAGCCAGGAGTAAGGCACCCACTCTTCCTCGGAAGAAGGAGCAAGGAGGAGAAAAGAAAAAGGCCCAGCAACAGAAAGACAAGTGGGAAGGAACAGAAAATCTTCCCTGGACTCCTTGGGTTACAGGGCAGAAGCTTGCAGGTTCTGCCTGGTCCAGGGAAGGGATCTGGGAGCACAGATAGAACCTGAGGCAATAAATGGCTTTTCTCTCCACGGAGGCTGTGGTCAACCTCATAAAGAGAGTCAGTGGAGAGGGGTGCCAGAGGAAACAGACGGACAAACAGCCCCACCCAAAGTTTCAGGCCAAGCAAACGAACATAGGAACCTAGACGCCTTTCTGAAACAGGCATGTGGGTATAAGTGGCAAAATGTGCATTGCCTTGTGAGGAAGTCCATTATACCATTCAGTGAAGACTAGTCCCTTCAAGGTCAATGCTAGTCTTCAAAGCCCACCACCTCAAATCAGCAGTTTTGGAAAGCATGGATTTTCAACCTCAAGACAATTGACATTTGCAGCTGAGATAGTTTCTCCTTGTAGAATATTTGGTACCTTCCCTGGCTTCTCCCCATCAGATGTCAATAGCACCCTTCCCCACCCCCGATATAGCAACCAAGTTTGTTTCGAGATATTAAGATCTGTCCAGTGAGAGTATAAAATCTACTCCCATGGAGAGCTACTGACTTAAGTGTTCTTAGGGAGGGTGTTTCTTTGGTAATATGCTCGACTATTTCCCAATGTTGGTTATTATTATTATTTTTCTCATTACTGGACTTAATTTTATTTTCTTTTGGTTTTCTTGGTGCTGGGTTAAACTCATGGACAAAGGCCCAAAATCTTTACATAAATAATCACTCAACATGCTTCTTCCTCATTAAAGTGGTTGCAGTGACAAGAAAAGACAGTTTGGGTGTTCAAATCAGGCAGCATTTGAGCAAAAGGAAGACAAACTGCCTTATGACTGCCGCATTGTTACTAGAGTCAGATGACCTGTGATGAGGCTTCTGTCTGCATGTGTGGCTATGCTGACTGAGTGTAACACCGTCCTGCAGTCCTTAACTATGAGGAAGGTAGTTTTATATACCCACATCTACAAATCTAGAAGTACCTAGTAAAAACTGCTGCCAGGAAAGCTTCCTGTAGTTTATCAGAACACATTGTGAATCACATCAAAACAGACCGGACTAATTTCTGTTAATGAACCCATAGAGATGACTAGATATGAATACAGAAAGAGGTAGAAACTATGACAAAGGCGCTCTTAAAATGGAGACTCCTATATGAATAGGCATAAATGCTTATTGGAAACCCAGAGATAAGAAATACCTGTAGCCCACGGCCAAAACAGAAAATAACACTTAGAAAACATAAAACTTAAGAAGATAAACATTCATACTTCACGAGAACTCCTCTAATGGTGAAATATGGAAAGAGGAGTCAGTAGAAGGAGAGTGTGCTCAACAGACCACATGAGCGAGTTGGTTATTTGCAAATTGGCTTCAGAGGGAGTGACTTGAGGCTGGTTGGATTTAGCGTGTTCTTTTAGAGAACTTCACCCAGTTGCAGATTCTAGGATTAGAAGATTAGTTTTGAGAGAAGAAAAAGGGAAAAAAATAAATGCAAATACAAGAAATTAAGCAGGGTAATGCTAAAGGACAGATTTTAAGTCTGATGATATCCTGAATAAATGACTCGATAAAATTGCAACATGTTGGATGTCTTAGAGTAGACAGCGTCATCATCTGCTTTTTGTTGGTGTAAGGAATTATGCAGATTGAGTACTTTATTAAGAATCAGGGTTTATTTAACTCTTGGATCTGGAGGTCCAAGAATGTGGTACCAGAATCTGTTTAGCTTCTAGTGAGGACCACATGTTACCCCATGAACAGTGGAAAAGCCAAAGAGAAAATAGAACTTATGGAAGGGAGAGGGAAAGGAGCTAACACACTTTATTAAAACTACCCCTTGGGAAGACTAAGCCATCCTCATAAGCATGAATCTCATCTCTATAGAAATCTCATTTCTGTTAACTGTTCCACTTTTCCAAACCATTACACCAGTGGTCAGTTTTCAGCACGAGCTTCTGTGGGGCTAGACCACACCCAGATCATTTCAGATGCTTTCTCCCAGCCATGCTGTTTTACTTTGTTTCTCATAGGTTCCTTATCCCGTCTTATTCTTCCTGATATTGCTAATCTCATCCTGAATTATTTATTAATTTTGTATTTGCTTATTGTCTGCTCCTGAATCACAGCACATACAAACATAAACTATTTGGTCACTACCATCTTCTATTTGGCTTTTCTTTCTGATTCAATAGAACTTGTAGGTGTTAAATTCTATTTAAGTAAATAATTTCAGTTATTAACAATTCAATTATTCTTTAATCATAATAATTAATTAGAAAAGTGTGTTAGATATGCTGGCTGTACATAATTCTTCACAGGAACTCTTTAGGGTAGGGACTACATCACACCTTCAAGAAATGTAGGTGGGACAGAGTATTCACAGTATTTACAGTAAACTTAAAAAAAATAAATACAGCATGAATTTTCTGATGCTCAGTGAAGTTCAGAAACATAAATAAAGCCACATAGCTAACAATTGGATTGTATTTAATCTGGATCAATAAATCTTTTCAAAATGGCTTGGTATCTCAAGCCATTTTGAAAAGTCAGTGCCTTATATGCACTAAACATTTTCATTCTTACAAATAGAAACTCTATGCATCAGCAGTATTTCTATTTCTCTTGTCTCCAGCTTCTGGCAACCTATAATCTCCTCATTGAATACACATGTTTTCCTCTTCTAGATAGTTCTTGAGGCATAGTTATACTAAATCATCCTTTGAGGTCTGGATAAATTTACTAAGTAACAGTTACAAGGTTCATCCATATTGTTACATGTATTAGAATTTCATTCTTGCCTATGAGTAATACTCCACTTTGTATGTGTGTGTGTATGTATATGTATATATAACATAGTAAACATTCATTGACTTACTGGTGAATACAGAGAATACCTTCCTTTTGTCTATTGTGAATAATGCTAGTAATGTACTGTAGACATTGACATAGAAGTGTCCGAGTCTGTTTCAACTTCCCTCCCCCCATTAGCTTTGCAAAAGTGTACTTCCTTGAACAATATGATAATTCTGTGCTTATCATTTTGAAGAACCACCAAACCATTTTCTAGAGTGGTGACATCATTGTGTGTTCCAGCAGGCAAGAAATAAATAAGCATTCTGTTATCTCTGCCTTTTCTGAACATCAAATACTATTTTTTGCCATATCTAAAGAGGAAAATCATACACGCAAGAATACCTCCAACAACCTATGGGCAGACTTGGGAGCTTGCTTCCATCTACTCCTGCTACAGTGAATTAATCCGTATGAAACTTTACCTGTGAACACAGCTATGATTCCCATACTTCACTATGTTCACATTCTCATATATTGATATATATCAATGTGGAAGAAGTGGTCTGAAGAAAAAGGGTTGGAAGAAAATATTTAAGCCATTAGTCCAGCCAATTCAACAGCAGGGCATCTTGACCGCAAATTTGGAAATACAAGAAACAAGCCATAAAGTCCTGCACTCTGGGAATGATTACATCTGGCACAAGAAGAGGCTGGTGGACAGAGCCCATCAAGTAGCCATAGCCAATCCTTGTGGTGCATTTCCAGGCTGCCTGCGAAAGAGCCCAGGAGCCTGTGAAAACATTGTCAATAAGAAAAAAAAGCAGAATCACATGAAAGGGTTACAGAAATGGAAAAGGATGGACACACCAGTCAAATGCTGCCAAGGAGAATTTGATACAAAGTAAGGACTAATGCAGAAGGACAAAGAAGGAGAACAACAGATCATTGCTTCTGGCGCTAGCCACCAAGAAAGGACCATGGATGTGTATAGCAGTGTGGAAGAATTCAGAAATTCTGTACTGTAAGTGGTGCTTCCCCAACTTTACTGTACACAGGAGTAAGCCAGGGAACCTGTTAGATGGCAGCTTCTGACAAAACTGGTCTGTGTGAAATGGAAAGTTTACATGCCTAATACACTCCCAGATGGTCTCATGCTGCTTGGGCCCCATATTTGAGTAGCAAAGCTGTTAGTTAAGAGTAATGTCGGAAAAGAAGACGTTATGGGTAATGGAGGGGCAGAAGGCCCAGCAGGTCCTTTCTTACTAGTATGTGGTAACATTACTTATTTGGAGTCTTTGACAACAAATCATTTACCATCTTTAGGTGGGACCATAACAGAATCCCCCCTCTGAAGAGTTATTTACTCTAGATGTCTCTGTATCTATGTGATAAAGGGTAGCACAAAGCTAGAGTGGTTTAATCTTTCTAATATGTGGAAAGAAACACCATGGCGTGAGAACTGTGAACCTTTTACAGAAGAGACTTCAGTGCTGCAAGGACAGGGAAAGAGTAGGAGAAGCTGCATAGAATCTAAGCGTATGGCTGGGCATCTGTAAGACATTCTTAGAGATGCCTAGAAATCTGTAGTCTTGGTCAGCCGGTTAGAGTTCAAGAACTATGTGAAGAAACTCTACATGCAATATTTTTAATACAATTTTTTTATTTATTAGAATTTATTCACTTTGTATCCTGGCTGTAGCCCCACCCACGTTCCCTCCCTCATCTTTTCCCAGTCCCTTCCCCAGTCCACTGATAGTGGAGGACCTCCTCCCCTTCCATCTGACCCTAGCCTATCAGGTCTCATCAGGACTGTCTTTCATAGTCTTCCTCTGTGGCCTGGTCAGGTTGTTCCCCCCTCAGGGGGAGGTGATCAAAGAGCCAGCCACTGAG
>CM053755.1:26229769-26254683 GCA_028658305.1 Pachyuromys duprasi
GGCTGTAGCCCCACCCACGTTCCCTCCCTCATCTTTTCCCAGTCCCTTCCCCAGTCCACTGATAGTGGAGGACCTCCTCCCCTTCCATCTGACCCTAGCCTATCAGGTCTCATCAGGACTGTCTTTCATAGTCTTCCTCTGTGGCCTGGTCAGGTTGTTCCCCCCTCAGGGGGAGGTGATCAAAGAGCCAGCCACTGAGTTCACATCACAGACAGCCCCTGCTCCCCTTATTAGGGAGCCCATTTGGAGACTAAGCTGCCATGGGCTACATCTGTGCAGTTGGTCCAGGTTATCTTCATGCATTGACTTTGGTTGCATTATCAGTCTCAGAAAAGACCCCTAGGCCCAGATTTTTTGGTTCTGTTGTTTTCCTTGTGGAGCTCCAGACCCTTCCAGGTCTTTTTATCTCCCTCTTTTTCCATAAGATTCCCTGTACTCTGCCTAAAGTTTGGCTATGAATCTCAGCATCCATTTTAATACCTTGCTGGGTAGAGCCTTTCAGAGGTCCTCTGTGGTAGGCTCCTGTCTTGTTACTTATTTTCACCTTCTTCCAATATCTATCCCTTTGCCTTTCTGAATGAAGATTGAGCATCTTACCTAGGGTCCTCCTTGCTTAGCTTCTTTAGGTGTACATATTTTAATATGATTATCCTATATTATGTCTAATATCCACTTATAAATGAATATATGCCATGTGTGTCTTTCTGCTTCTGGGATAGCTCACTTAGGATGATCTTTTCTAGTTCCTACCACTTGCCTGCAAATTTCATGATTTCCTTGTTTTTAATTGCTGATTAGTATTCCATGTATAAATGTACCACAATTTCTGTATCCTTTCCTCTGTTGAGGGACATCTGGGTTGTCTCCAGGTTCTGGCTATTATGAATAAGGCTGCTATGAACATGGTTGAGCAAATGTCCTTGTTGTATGCTTGAACATCTTTTGGATATATGCCTAGGAGTGGTATAGCTGGATCTTGAGGTAGCACTATTCCTGATTGTCTGAGAAAGTGCCAGATTGATTTTCAAAGTGGTTGTACAAGTTTACATTCCCACCAGCAATGGAGGAGCATTCCCCTTTCTCCGCAACCTCTCCAGCATGTGTTGTCACTTGAGTTTTTTTTTTTTTATCTTAGCCATTCTGATTGGTGTAAGATAAAATCTCAGGGTCGTTTTGATTTGCATTTCCCTGATGAGTAAGGATGTTGAGCATTTCTTTAAGTGTTTCTCTGCCATTTGACATTCCTCCGTTGAGAATTCTCTATTAAGCTCTGTACCCCATTTTTAAATTGGGTTTCTTGATTTGTGGCTGTTTAAATTCTTGAGTTCTTTATATATTCTGGATATTAGCCCTCTGTCAGATATAGGGTTGGTGAAGAGCCTTTCCCAGTGTGTTGGCTGTCATTTTGTTCTGACAACAGTATCCTTTGCTTTACAGAAACTTTTCAGTTTCATGAGGTCTCACACGTTGATTATTGATCTTAGAGCCTGCAATCTTAACAATTAGACTTTTATTGCATGTGTGTGTTTAAAGTTTTATAAACTAGAGGGCTATATGGCCCCCAGAGTTACTTCTGCTCTTTGGGCATCAGTTCTTTGGTGTTTGGGGGTCCTTAAGGTTGCAATGTCTTATGAATACTAATGTCAAATCAGAAGCACTCTAAACTGGGCACAGTAGTACATGCTCTAACCTCAGCTCTCCGAAAGATGTGACAGGAGGATGAACAGCTCAATGGCAGTATGAATTACATAGTGGGAGCCTGCCACTGCACCTCAAGCCAAGTGCTGAGGTAAGGTTCCTCAAAGATGACATGGCATTTACTGATCATGAACTTGTATATTTCTCATGTCCCGTGTAGAATTCATGCTTTCTTGGTTCCACAATGCTTTCCTACTTATTCTGGGTAGACATAAGGTCTATGTTTTCTGTTTAATATAATACCCATTTCTGTACTTCACCTATGCTGATTTGTGTGCTTCTGTAGTGTTTATTACAGGATTTAATAATCTTTCTAAATAATCACAAACATTCAGTTGTTTCCCTGAGGCAGTTTGCTGAATGTAGTCCAAAGGTTCCTTTCTTAAACTGAGATTTCTCTCTCAGTCTTGGACTAGGTCATTGTTTGGAGTCGCACAGAACACAACCAAGGAAGCCAACACTATTCTTTTCCATCAAATCCAGTCTGAATCCCACATGTTGAAGAGCTAAGGCAGTTTACACATGTGACATCAAGATAGAGAACTCCTTGGAGGCCATTCTGGCACAAAATTCAATGGAAATCATGATAGTTTAGACACTGTACCATCACAGTGAATGATATTAGATTCTTACTGAATATACCTGTACTCTTGAGGGGGTAGAGGGAAAGTGTTACATATGAATTCTATAAAAATAATTAACCACAAATGTAAAAAACAATCTCTTTTTACATTTGGGACTTCCCATATAATTAATGGGCAAAAGGAAAACCTTAAATTGTCCTCATAAAATGAAAGTAGTTATTGTGAAAAAGTTTATGCCTCTCATTTAATAAGAATCGTTAGGCTTTTGTTTTAAATGGGAAAGGGGATCAAAGGCATTAAAGACTAATAATTTAAAGTCAAAACAATGTTTTACTGGGTTTTCATAATTAAAACAGATCAAGGACCTTTTAAAGTTCAGAAACAGAAAGCAAACAAATTTAAGAAGACACAGCATGAAAGAGATGAAAATTCAAATAACTACAAGTCTTTACCTAAAATAACAGAGCTCCTCCCCTCCCCCACACTGTGCTTGATAGAAAAGCAGAGATGAATCATTTTCATTAGCTAAGCGTAGTCTAATGTTCTGTCAGCTCAATGGAAATCTTGTTAGAGTCCCCAGTGGAATCATTTAAGCTAGTATTCTTTATGTGACTCTGCATATAAATATCTAACTTCAGAATTTTAACCAAGATCCAAATCAAACAAAATTAATTTCATCTTTCAGTAAGACATTGTTCAACTAACGCACAGGTGTACTCTTTGGAAAGATGCCAGACAAAAAATACTTGAAACCAAGTATGGAGAAATTACCAGAATTTACTAAAGAGCATAGGTTAGAGTTTTAATTACTTAAAGAGCAATATATTCAAATAGCCAGGAGGGGTTTTCATCTCAACTGAAAATGTTTGGGTAGGTTCTATTTTCCTTTTCCTTACTCTAGAATGTAAATCTTTTTGTGTTTTATTTCCTCTCCCAAAGTACCATATTGCTTTTTGGGTTATGCCAATAAATACAAAGTTCCTTTGAGTTGAAATATGGGCAAACAAGAGAAACACTCTGTTGCTGTCCAGATGCTCTCGACTCCTCTGTCCGCAGCTCCAAGGATAAATGATACCCATGCTGCTTTGTTCTGCGAATCAAGCTGAAACTCTCTGAAGATTAGATTTTCTTGCAGGCCTTCCAATAATAATACCCTCTCACACAAAGCATAGATGTGGCCATTGTTTCAGATAATAATATTGTGCAGTACTTGGGCATTTGTCACCATTAGGGTCTTAACTGTTTAGTCCTCATCAGAACCCTGTGCAGTTGAAGTTAGCAAGGAGTTCATCACTCTTGATCTCTAACCATGAGACTGCTTGTGTCTACCACTTGGATCTAGCTGGAATGGGTCGTGAGAAGTGCTCCCCCTACCCTTTCATTTTTGTCTCACAAGCCAAGATGGAAGAAAGCTGCTTCTGCGATTTTCTGTTTTTTTAAGTCACAATAAGATGAGCTCAGCTGTCTGAACTTTACAGAGCTATCTGAAAATGGAGCTCCAGGTTCTCTTCCTTTAGTTCTGGAACACAAGGTCTGGGAGCATACTTACCAGTTACTGTGGAAAGTCTTCTTAGTTAAAAGATTGTCTACAAAGAAGAGTGAAATTATGTCATTTGCAGGGAAGTGAATGCAAGTGGACATCATCAATCTGAAGTGAAAAAAGAAAACAGACTCAGAAAGGTATATGCTGCATGTTTTCTCTCTTTTGTGGGTTTAGACTTCGATTCATAAATTTACATACATGTGTAGAACATGAAAGAAGTGAGATTGTGAGGATAGTGGGATTAATCAGAGGGGGAGGAAGGAGAAGGGAGAAGTTAGAAGGTGAATATGGTAAAAGTACATGAAACACATGTATGAAGATGTATTTATGAATCCTATTGCTATGTGCAAGAAATACATGCCAATAAAAAGATGGGTGTAAAGAGCTTGATTTATAAGCATGCAGGCTTGCTTTAGATTCTCAGAACTCAGGTACAAATGCTGGCCAGGGTGTAAGCACATCACTGGAGAGACAGGGTTAGAAGGATTCCCAGGGCTTGGTAGTCAGCCAATATGACCTAATGGTTGAGTTCCATGCTAATGGGAGACCTTGTCTCAAAAACAAAACAAAACAAAACAAAACAAAACAAAACAAAACAAAACAAAACAAAACAAAACAAAACAAAAAAGGTAGATGATGCTCTTGAGCTTGTCACCTGAAGTTGTTCTCCAGCTTCCAGAGATATGCACATATGTACACATACATGAACATGCATGCACACATGTAAAAGATAGATCAGAAATAAGATGGGTTTTGAATTTTTAAAACTATTTAAAATGAAAGACTTTGAAGGTTTTTTTTCGGATCTAAGAGGAAACGCATAAAGTGTTTCAAACAAAATTGAATGTTATTACTTGATTGGAGAAAATGATAGAATACAATCATCTTCCACACCTTTTTTTCTGATTCCAGAGCTCTAGTTAGTGTTTTATTTGGAGGATGCCAAAAAATAGTTACAAGATTAGCCAGTATTGGAACGGTTTGCGGTGACAGCAAATGTTCACCAGTCCCCAGTGTAAACATTTCCCCATTCTGCTGCCAGTCCGCTTTGCACTAACCCAGCTAACGGATGCTCCAGTACCTTTTAGGTATCTCTTAAGTGGTCTCCACATAGTGATGCAGAAGCCAGGAGCATACCCCTGCTCTTCGGGGATTGGAATTGCCCAGAGCTCTGGGCTAAAGAGAGTAAAACGAAAGGCAAATAATGAGTGTGACCGAGTGTTGTTGCTTCTGCTGGAATCACTTGATCTTTGCTTAATTTGCCATACATATGATATTTCAGTATAATATATGCTGTATGTATATATATATATATATATATATATATATATGCATAAGTGCATGTAGTAGCTACCATAGTGCTTTATATCTATGAAGAGCCTTTTCATGTACATTGAACTTATTTACTTAGATAGAATAAAAGTATACCTTTCCCTTTTGGTATCCATGATAAGTCCAGAGATGAAATCATACTGGGAATCCATTTGTTCTAGGGAATATGAAGGACAACAAAGAACATATTTTAATGTCTCCTTTGTGGAACACTTTGCCTTTACTCCTGTGAGCTTATTGAGTAGGGCTCACTACCTGTTTCTTACATGCTTCCACAGAATCTTCACTGCACAGTGTCACTGTAGTACTGGTACCATATACATTTCAGCAGCACTGCATACTTTCCATTGGTGTGCACTCATTGCCACCACCATTCTGTCTTTGAAGGATGGATGTCTGATTGGCTCTTATACGCCTTCACTAGAACTACTCTTGCTTAGTTTCTGCACAGGCCCCTGATTTCCAACTTTCAAAGATTCAGATCCTATGTGACTGGTCTGGTCATCTGTGATATGTAACAGTTGAAGCCATTGCTCCCTTTCAGAATCACTGCTTTATGGCCTTTTGTTTCTCTCAGTCATCTCCAGCCATCTGGTTACATCAACTCTTCCTGTGGGATCCTCTTTCCCTGCCTTAGGTATTTTTCGCTAGGCCCTGTGACAAAAGAAATGACCAGGTACCTGTTTTGAGGTCAAATGTCTGGAGACTGAGGCCTGTTGCAGCTTAGAGAGAGTCAGAGAATATCATGCTCCCAGCCTAAGTCTCTGTATTGTATGTAACTGAACTGAAAGAAGAGAGGAAATTCTAGGGGATTTTGGTAACTGGCAGCATAGACCCAGAAAGAAGTGAAATGCAAAGTTCTTATGGAGCAGTGAAGAAAGCGCCAACTAATACCAGAAAAACAGATGGCCTGCATATGTGGGACATTTCATTGTCCTCCCATCTTTGTAGCATCTCCCAAACCTTCCTGACTCCTGTATGGGAAGCCTCAGCCCTCCAGATGTCAGCCTTGTAATCCTCTATTTCAGAAATCAGGAGGGGGATTTCCTTTTTAAAGAAGCATGGTGTGAGCAAAGGCTTTCAGCACTCTAGAGGGGAAAAAGAAGAGGCTTAAGGATAGGTGTGGACAAGTGTATGGGCTGGTGAAAGGCTCCCAGAAACCCAACTGATTCTTTCATAAGTTGAACAATAGCTGACATTCACACAGTAAAGCATGAGGGGAAGCACACAGCCCTGAGTACTCAGATATTTCTAGGATGAGGTGAGCCTCAGAGTTTATTTCCCTGTGTTTGGCTGACTCAGCCTGGGGCTTGCTAGCAGCAGCAGACACTCTGGAAAATATGGCAAAATACTGTGGTTGTGATTATCCATATTATGGCAGTAACTGTTGGCATCTTGGGGGATCTTGGGTTTTTATGCAGTTGTAACTGCTTTGTGATCAGGTACCAATGGAATGGGAAAATCAAAATGCCCAGAATAGTCATCAGACCCTATGTCTGGAATCTTTGTTTAACTTTCAACACTTCACTGAGGTGTTCTGTCCTCTAGAATGTCTTTCCAATCCCAGAAGGCTAAATTTTACAGATCTTTCCTGGTGTAGCCTTTGTTTTCTTTTCTATTACATTATGTGTGTGTGTGTGTGTGTGTGTATGTGTGCAAACGTGGACATGCACGCATGCACACGTGCTTGTGCTTGCACTTGGAGACCAGGGCTTGATGTCCTATTTCTTCCTGTAGAATTGACAATCTTGGTTTTTGAAACGGGATCTCTCACTAAATTTGGAGTCTCACTGATTTGGCTAGATGGGCTGACCAGCAAGCATCAGGGATCCCCGATCTCTGTCTCTCCAGTGCTGAGATTACAGGAACACATCGTCGCATGCTGATTTTATTCACATGGGGATCAGGGCATCCAAACTCAGGTCTGCCTGCTTATGTAGCTAACACTGTACTAACTGAGCAGACTCTCCAGCTTGCACATCACTATTTTAGATAGGTCCTTACCACCTATTAGCTCAGTGGTTTTCAATCTTCCTAATGCTGCAACTCTTCAATACAGTTCCCCATATTGTGGTGACCCCCAATCATACTTTTGTTGCTACTTCATAACTGTAATTTTGATTCTCTTATAACTTGTAATGTAATCATCTGATATGTAGGATAGCTGATATGCAATCTCTGCGAAAGGGTCATTCAGTCCCCACAGGGGTCATGAACCGCAAGTTGAGAACCACTGTATTAGTTGACTTGTGTCTGGCAAATAGAAAACTCTTAGGAGATTTTGGATAAATGAATGGAATGAGTAATGAATGAATAAGAATTTGAAATTCTCTCATTTCTAGGAAGTAAGCCTTTAAAAACGGACATTACTGCTCTATGTGATGCTGAGGCTTATCAAGAAGTGGCCAGTCAATAGCCTGTCTATGAGGGCTTCAAGAATGGACACATGTTATATTACAAAATGCTTCATCCGACATACCAGGTTGATACAAAAATACTGGGTCTTTTCAATGCATGGACAGACATACTGAAGCACTGAGATGTTCTCAATAATTTTACTATTATCTCTATCCAAGAAACTGTTGACCTTATGAAAAAAACTCTCAACAAAACATCTTTTGTAGCCAAATGAAGTCACCAGATGTGTTTAATTTTCAAGTTGACACAACTGAAAATCACCTGGGAGGAGAGGTTTGATGAAGGATTGCCTTCTCTGGGTTGGCCTGAGGGATTGTCTCAATTAAGTTAGCTGATGAAGAAAGACCCAGACCACTGTGGGCAGTACCATTCCTTAGGCGGGGGGGGGGCTGTACTGTATAAGATAGAAAAGTTGAGCTGAGCACAGCAAGCAAGCAAAGGAGCACACATGCATTTGTTTTTCTCTGTTATTGACTGTGCACAGGATGCTACTATTGGATGTTCCTGCCTTGACATCCCCATAGTGATAGACTATATTGAAGAATTGTAAAGTGAAATAAACCCCTTTGTTGCTTCTTGTCCATATATTTTATTACAGCAACAAAAACAAAGCCAGAACAGCATAAAACATTTAGAAAAAGATTACAAATCTTTGCTTACCCCAGATCAGACCATTACTCTATCTAAATCAGTCTCACAATTATGATGTACCCCACCTCTAGCCCTTAGTACCCAAGGGGTCAGCATGTGGATCCATGGATAGATCAAACATTAAGCTTTTTTTCTTTTCTTTTCTTTTCTTTTCTTTTTTAAGAATGTATTTACTTTATATACCATTTGTAGCCCCCTCTTATCTCCTCCCAGTCACACCCTCTCTCCCTCTTTTCCCCATTCTCCTCCCTTAGACCACAGAAAAAGGGAGTCCTCTTCCCCTACCATCTGACCCTAGCCTATTAAGTCTCATCAGGACTGCCTGGATCCTTTGTGGCCTGATAAGGCTGTCCTGACATGGGGAAATGATCAAAGAGCAGGTAACAGAATCCATGTCAGAAATAACCCCTGCTCCCCTTACTAGGAAACCCACATGAAGACTGAGCTGCCTATTGGCTACATCTGAGCAGCGGGTCTAGGTTCTCTCCATGCATGGTTCTTGGTTGGGTCATCAGTCTCTTCAGGGCCCCCCAGATTTGTTGGCTTTGTTGGTCTCCTGCTAACATTAAACTTTTAAGTTGTTATCAAACTAGCTGTGCCCTTTGTTTTGTTTGCTTCTGTACTGTTTTAAAGATTTAAAAATTTTTGTTTCTCTTTCTCACCCAACTCTCTCTTCATGTGTGTGTGTACATATGTCATGTATGTGTGGGAATCTGCAGAGATCAGAAGATGGCATTGGAGCTTCTGAATTGGACCTGTGGGCGGCAGTGAGCTATATGCCATGGATGCTGGGAACTGAACTTGGGTCCTCTGGAAGAACAGAAAGCACTCAACCTCTGGGCCATCTCTCCAGCCCTAAACCAAGTGTGTTTATACTTTAAAAACTTCCTTTCTTTCTCACAATTCTTATAGTAACAGGGAGTTTGGCTGTGGTTCTTTTTACATAGAAGAAAAAGGTCCCAGCAAGTGAGAGAAGGCAATAAGTCAATAAATGTTTGTGTGTGTGTATGCGTTCATGACTGCTCTGTGTGCATGTGTGCACACTCACGTACACATGTGTGATGGAACCAAGGGCAGGATGGGAAGAAATAAACCCCAGCTTCCTCAAGCTTAGCACCCCATGTTGGCAGTTCCAGAGCCTCTCTTGCCTTATTTCATTAGGCTGTTGACAAATAAACACATGGAAACCATCCGCAGCTGGGCACTGATTGCATCTGCCTTCAAAGGCACAGCAGACCCCGTGTCTTCTGTGAAAAATTATCTTAATCCCCCATTGACATATAACCCACCTTCACATTTTCCAAACTTTCTTAGTCATGACCTTCAGAAGGTTTTGATTGCTGCTCTTTCAACATGACTTTGCACACAGTGTTTATTTCTCTCTTCCCGTCAGTCCTGTGGTGACTAGAGGCAGAATGGCAGCTGAGCAGGCCTCCAGCTACATCATACTGAAGAATCAAGCTGAACCTTCTTGGTTCCACGATCTAGGAGGCATTTGTGTAGGGTGAGTTGGCTCTTCCTCTCAGTAGTGTGCACAAAAGCAGAACCACCTTCTTGAGATTGTAAATTTTCAAGGTGTCTGTGTTTGTAGATCTCCCATCCTCCCTAATGTTCTGCCGGCTATGTAACATGCCTCAGCCTACCCCCTGCCTCTCATTTACCAGCCTCAATTGTTTACAGCACAGTGGACTAGTACCTCTCCTATGTGTTTGGAAGCTTACTAATTATAGATCTTCCTTAGAAGAATGGGAAAATGATACTCAAGTAATATTTCTTGTTTGCTGGATTTGGTGAGTGAGCAACATTTGCTGAGAAATGCTAGTAGAATCCAAAATTCACAGAAGCAAGATGAGGACTGAATCATGCAGTGCTACCCCAACCCTCAAAGGCAGTGCCTGTACATCCCATTCAGCTGAGAATTTATCAGGAGGACAATGAAACCTACACACCATGGTTCTTCACTTACCTGAAGATGGAGGCATGATCCTTTAAGAGAGAGATTCTCAATAAAGCATCGTTATAACCTATTTGAAGCACTGCAAACACTTAGAAAACACTTGTGTGTCTTTGTCAATGGCCAAGATCCAGCACCTAATGTTATCTTTCTTATCGCTATTAAAAAGCCATCCCTCTTCTGTTTGAGAAACCTGCAAACATCACTTTCAGATATCTCTTACGTGAAACATTGCTGACGATATGGGAGCAAGCATAAAAAGAAGTGTTCTCTGCTTTGAGGTAGCATATGCTTTAATGAAAGAAACAGACAATAATGAAAAATTCATATCATATATGTGTCAAGGGAAAGACATATTGAGAAAATAGATGAGAATAGTTCTGTAGGAAACTTGTAGGATCTGAGGATGACGATTCTCCAAAAGGAAAGAGCAAATACAAAAGCCATAGAGTAGGAATATAACTTTTATTTTTGAGAAGTGACACAAATCCATAAAGTCTGTGAAATAGTGGTTTGCAGGATATTCACAAACCATCACTACCAGTCAATCACAGAACACTTTCTTTTCCTAAGAGGAAACCTTGAAGCAGCATTACTCATTAGCGCTAAAAAGTAGAGACTTTTCACATATGCGGCAAATAATGATTGGATAAGTTAGACATTGATGATCCACACAGTGGATGCTATTTAGCAATACAAAGAAATGGAATATTGATTTTTTGGAATGTCATTGGTAAACATGGAAGACATTATTTTGAGTACAAGACACTAGTCAGAAAGGCCCACATGTTGCATGATCCCATTTATACAAAACACCCAGCAAGCACAAAGATGTCTTAGTAGTTGCTTAGGACTGTGGTAGAAGAGGGTAGAAGGTGATGACCAAAGAGTATAGGGCATTTGCTTAGAATAATAAAAAAGTCTAAAAATTATGGTGATGACACATAATTCTCTCTTTAAAGTTATGTGTATGTGTGTCTGTGTGGGGGTGGGCTTGTACACATGACTGCAGGTGCCCACTTAGGTCAGAGGCATGGAGCTAGAACTACAGATGGTTGTGAGCCTAAGAACCAAACTTGGGCCCTCTGTACAGAGCCATTTCTCTTGTCCTTGGATGCACAATTCTGAAAATACCCTAAAAGCCATTTTAATTTACACACATCAAAGGTCAGTTGTATAATATGTAAATTATTATGATTCCCAGGAAACACAAAGAAGAGTCTCCATTATTAGCCACTTAGCTGCTTGGTTTCCGTTGTTTCACTCTGTGCCAGCCCCTGATAACCACTAGTCTGCTTTTTAAACAGAAGTCTCAACTTTAATCAAGTCCAAAATGAGCTTTGCAAATAGGGCCAAGTAGCATTATTCCCCTGGGAGTAAGGTTTTTGAAAGAACTATATTACTGGCAGGCACTTTCTGTGATGTCAGGGATAATATTTTAATAGTTCTTATGTGACTTTAGGCTCTCAGTTTTCAAGGTGAGCTTTGAGTTGAGGCATGTCTGATAAGGAAGCTAAAAGTTAAAATAAACTTACGTTCACTGGATGATTGGTGCACAGCTTTGATGTATTTCTAGCATTCTGAAAGACACCACTGCCATCAGCATTGCTGGTCTTCACATTGTTTTTAAGGCAGAGAATTCATGGTCCTCTGCCAGTTTCCCTGATATCTCTTCATGAGCATCATGGAGGCACCATGCCTAGGACGGAGCAGAAAGGCTGAGATTAGAATGGCTTTGGGGAGAACATAGCATATGAGGAGTACCTTGCAAAGGATCTAGGTTGTATTCTGATACAAGGACCTAGGGAGAATTTTTAAGTAAGTGGTGAATGTAAAGGTTTTGGTTGAAACAGAGCAACTCTGTTAAGTTCCACTGTGTAGAGAGCGTGGCAGGGCAGCCTCGGAGGGAGAGACCAGACCCAGATGATCTCAGAGAAATCCAAGTTGTTTCTCTTCCCTGCTGGGGCTTTCATGATGGCTTTCTGCTGACTCTGTCCTTGCACTTTACTCCTCTGTAACTTTTAATTGTGTCCTAGATAAATGGAATGCTTGTTTTCCCCAGATTATGTCCCTGTTTCAGAGACTTTGGGCCTCTAATTTCCTTTGCAGATCTGCATGGCCCATCGCATAACAATCTGTTCAAATGTTCGTTACCAAGGGGCCGTTTTGATGATTGCTTACTATGAAATGGTAACTCACTCCCCACCACTTGCCATCTTATCTTACGTCACCATCTGAATTCATTTGTCATCTTCATGTGTGCTAAGCGTGTATGACAGACTCTTAACAAAGAAGCTGAGAATAAGAGGGGGAGATCAAGGACTTGGGGAAAGTGGCATTAAAATACCAAATCTGTTGTCTTTTCTCCTTGAGCTATAGTGGGACAGCCCGAGAGCCTACAACCTGACGGTCCTGGCAGGACATTCTGTTTAGGACCCGTGAGCAAAAGGTATCCTGTAAGGATGACACATCACAAAAAGATGTTTTGTAATTCGGACTGATGCAGACCTGGGACCAGAGAACAGAGCTGGCAGGCAGAAAAAGGGCTGCATTTCAGGTCAACAAGCTTCCTTGGCTGAGTACTTTCACGTCATGCATGAACTGCAGAGCCCCAGGTGGGAACCTGGCCACTTTTCAGCTCAACACCAGGTTGTGGTTTAGCTGAGAGTACAAAGGGACCTCCAGGAAGGGCACAGATCCACAATCAATAACACTGCATTGCAGACCCCAGATCCCAAACAACAGGTACTGGCTCACCTTCTCAGGACCTAGGTTGTGTTTGCTGTTTCGGTTGAAGGCATTTCCACCTCTCAGGTAACAAGCCAAAACTTAAGGATGAAACATTCAAAATTCTGTGCTGGAAAGCTGACTTTCTACTCTGAACAGTATTCATGAGCTAGTGAACCTCTTCTTTTGTTCTTGCATGTGTATGTGTTTATGTGCATTCACATGTGGGGAGAAGATGCACGTTTAATTTTGTATGCATGACTACGCATTTGGTGGCCAGAGGTTGATGCTGCACAACCTCCCTCCTTCACGGTCTACTTTATTTACTTAGGCAGGGTGTATACTAACTTTTCTGTTGTTGTCACATACACACACACACACACACACACCAAAGCCACTTATAGAAGAATGTGTCTAATGGGAACTTAAAAGTTTTAAGAAATACATCCATGCAGGGAGCATGGCAGGAGGCAGGCTTCATGCTGGAGTAGTAGATGAGAGCTTATACCTGATCCACAAGCATGAGGCAGAAAAACAGAGCTAACTGGGAATGGTGAGTTTTTGAAACCTCAAAGCCCACTCCCAGTAACACACCCCCTCCAACAGGGCCACACCTCCTAATCCTTCCCAAACAGTTACACCTACTGGAGACCAAACATTCAAATACATGAGCCTCTAGGGACCATTCTCATTCAAACCAACATGTAGGGTCTCTTGCTGGGTTTAGAACTCTCCAAGTCGGCCATTCTACTTAGGCAGCCTGTGCCGGGGAGCTACCACATCTATCCAGCATTCTATGTGGATTCTGAGAATCTGAACGGTGGTCCTCATTCATAGGAAGAGCTCTATACATGGACCCAGGCCCTCTGCTTTTACATTAAAAATACTGTTTGTAATTCACATACAAAGGCATGGGTTTCACTGTGACATGTTTGCGCATATATGTCATTATACTTTGTTCTTATACCTGACCACTCTTCCTCACCTTTTGCTGGCCCCCTCCCTACCAAGTAGTTCTTCCTTCTTCCGTAATACTGTATCCATTTCATGAATGTGTCACATATATTTTACCATCTACTTTTCAGTGTAAATGGCCATGGGACAATCTATAGTTGAACACATGATTGACAAGAGCAGGGGAAAGGATAAAATAGTAAGTCCCCCCAAAGATGCCCAGTTTTCTGGTAACAAGAATTCTATCTAAAACTAAAGCTGCTTCTAATAAAAGATGGCTTCCTAGCTGTTTTAACACTTTCCACATTGGCCACTTTGACTGGAGCACAGTGAATCAGGACCCTGTGTGCACACACAGTCAAGTTGGGGAGGTGCTCTCTCAAAGGAAAACCTGGGCAAGCACATACGGAATGATATGCCTCAAGGAAACACCTCCTGCCTTTCCTCACAATGATCCACTATTATGAACTGCTACGTTCTGCAGTCTAGGATCCTGTGGGAATGAGTTGCTCAATCTTTGGAGCTTTTGTTGGCATGGTTCCAGGCCTATAATCATTATGGAGAAAATGCTCTGGTGTCCTGATGAGGACTCAAGTGTGAATCTCTCCAGAATTCCTAAGTTGGGGTGATCATTTGCTTTTAGAAAAGAAGGTAAAAGGATGTGTAGTTAAGTTGGTGAAATTATTGCCTCAAAATAAGGATCTGAGTTCAATCCCTAACACCCATGTTAAAAAACCAGGTATGGTGGTGCAAGTTTGTAATTTCAGTGCTTGTGAGGGATGGGAAGGTTCTTAGGATTCACTGGTCAGACCTAGTTGATGAGTGATGGAGGGACCCTGTCTTAAAAGAGGTGGACAGAGTTACTAAGGATGACATCTGAGTTGTCCTCTGGCCTCCAAGTGCAAATGCACCCATGTGCATATGAACACCCACACATACGCATTATAAAAAGCCATCAAATCCATATCACATGTGCAAGTAGTAAACCTGGATTGTGCTGAACATCTGGTTGTATAAGTTTTATTAACAAAGTTAAGATGATGCTACTGCAGCTTTCCCAGACCATGTGACCAAAGCTAACTATCTCTTCTCTGACCTGGATTGTCTTTTACTGTACTTTTCTTCCTCTCCAAGAATGCCCAGGGACTTGGTGACTGTGAGGAGGGAGGGCCTTCCTAAGTAGCAGGCTTTCTGGGAAGGTGAAAGACATGCTGGGGAGGGTTGATACGGGGGTGGGAGAAGGGGAAAGGGAGAGGGAAGGGTGCACTAGGAGGAGAGGAGGGAGGGAGCACCCTTGGAATGTAAAGCAAATAATCTGAAATAATCTAAAAACAAAAGTAAAAATAAATTCCTTTCACATAAAAAGATACATTATGCTTTCTGGGAAATTTTTCATTTTTTTTCTCCTCACGGTAGTTTGTTCCCTGCTATACAAAGAGAAAAGGCCAGAGGTGAAGGAATCTTTCTTCTTAGCGTCAGTTCTGCCAAGTCTCTGACGTCATCTACCTTTGCTCAGATTCTTCATCAATAACATTGTTCACAAACAGCATACTCAAATCCTGCTAGATGGTGACAGATAGAATATTATCACTTTGTGTTATTAAGTTGCACAGAACTTTCTCTTCTCTACCGTTCAAGGCTCCTCTCTCCATCCCCCAATCGGCCAATTCATGCAACATTCTCAGTTTTCTAGGAAAGAAACAGCAAAGTGAGAGTCAGAAAGAGAGTCTTTCTGAAGTACCTTTCCAGAAGCTAGTACGCTCAGGAGACTAGTAAAGGAACCATGTAGAGATAGAAGAGACATCTTGAATGAAAGTAGACTCTTGTTCCTGCCCCAACTCCTCCCTGGAGGGGAGAGTTAGTGGGTATCTTGGTGGTCTGATTTGTGGCAGTTCAGGATGTGTAGATCCCCTATCCCATCTCAATCCTGATATGACATGAAATCAGTTCTGTATCCCCAAGAGTCAATACCTCCCATGACACCCACAAAGAGAAAGTCATATCTCAAAGGTCTGGAGTGAGGGATGTCCTAATGAGGAATTTTGTGGATAGAGAATTGAGGAACAGATGAAATGGGGCATTCTTTAGCAATGGCCACATGGGCATGTCACTCCCTCTTCCTTGACACTATAGTGAGCATTCCAGAAAATTGTCGCAATCCTTTTGAAGATACAGGTATGGATGAAGAGTGCCTGAGATCCTGATATAACCAAGAGTGGGACTCAATTGTGAAGGTAAAGAAGGGTGTACACAACGGTGAGCTATGAATTTAGGTGGTATCTACCCCTCTCCACAGAAGTACAAAGAATGTACCTTTTCTTTCTTTTCTGTTCTACCCGCCCCTTCCTTTGACTGACTTCCCTTCTGTGGATCTATCATATGCCCCCAGTGTATGAAAAAACAGGAGATGTTGGCAGATTTTTGAGTGGAGGTAGGTAAGGGACTGTGAGGTTGAGTCCAAAGTCACTGAATGTCAAACTCCTTAGAGAAAAAAAAACCCTCTGAGGGCCAGCCTGGCTTCATTCTTCACATGTCCCTTTCCTCTGCAATCAGAGTGACACGGACTCCACATAAACTTGGAAAAAAGATCTGCCCTTGTTACTTCAGATCTCTGTGTCACACAGTCATCTTAACCCACTTCTGGAATCTGGACAGAAGATTATCTTTGCTCCTGGAATCCAGGTCACTCCTTTGGCTAATTACCAAAGTTTGACTTCATTCCAAGACAGACTTTGTGCCCGCAGAATGGGACACACTAAATGTGATTAGATATGCAGAAACCAACCGAGAGCTGGGGCAGGTCCTGACTCCAGCACTGGCCTGCCATGACATCTTCCTTACTTCTCTGAGCTCTGAAATTCCTTGGTTGTCTTTTTTGTTCAATGTTTATGGTTATAATAGTCTCTGACACATTTTTTTTTCTTTTCCTAACTAGGGGCTGTCCCTTGTATATGACTGGTGCTTTCCACTCACAATAATAACAGTGCTTCCCAGGCCAACCGCTAAAGCACTGTCTCCACATTGGAGACCTGCCTTTATGGACACCCTGATTACTCTCTTTAATGATTGCCTTTCCAGTTCTTTCTTCAGACTCTGAGGTTCTCTCCCCCCCTCCCTCCCACTTATCCTCTTATTTATTTTCTAAGAAATAGATTTTCAATATGTTGTCCATGTTAGCCTCAAACTCTTGGGCTCAAGCAACCCACTACTTCAGCTGAGTTTTCTCAGGGCCATTTCCTGCTCCTGCTGTCATCCCCTCACTCCCTCAGGGTTTTCTTCTACCTGTATCAGTGGCATCTGAAGTGATGAAAAGACTTTGACCTCATCCAAACTGCACTCCACACCTCCGCCCTCATGAAGAACTACTATTGTTATGATTAACAATGCCATATACATTTATATGAAAAGTTAGATGTAACTGAAAGCTTCTCCTAGGGAGGTCGAATACTTACCATCTAGAAAGCAGGGCTGCAAGGGTTTGAGAAATGCTCTGGCAGGTTTTCTGCATAGAAATGTGAGATGTTCCTTCTTCAAATGTAGACCTAGTTACACTTAAGCTTCAGAAATTAATTCATTTTTTGTTCTGTGCATTCAACTCAAGCTGGGCAGAAGATTCAGTTCATAATAAATTATAGGGGCAGGCTAGCTCAGGATTAATGTCTTCTACCTGCCTTTTAGTAGTTTTTGCTTTCTCTCCCTCTCTTCCACTGTTTTCAATTCCTGAAGTGTTCTATTGGCCTATCAAGCTATATAAACAGGTATATAGGAGTGAGACATCAGCTCAGCCATGCCTCCAGACAGTGGGAAATTGAAACTTAGTAGCAGTGTGTTGGTAGTAGTGACATACAGAGGTATTCAGTGTCACACAGATGTCATGGAGGAGAGGACCTGGGGAATATAGCTCCCAAGAAGAGGCAGAATGATTCTTCATCTTTGGGAAATGACAGGGTCTTGGCAACCCCTCTGCAATCATCACCTTATGCTGGATTCAGGCTGAACCAATAACAGCCCTGGAATGGAAAGTAAAGCATCAGTGGAAAGCCATCAGAAATCCTCATGTGTTCTCTGGTCTTGCTCAACTTGATCATATCAACGTTCTGGGAATATCCTTGAGTACTGGGTTTCACATGTTTGTGTAGACTGATAGAGGGCGGGCAGGGATGTAGCATCTTTCTTATTCATCTTATTCTTATTCAAGGGTGTAACTCCGGTCAGACGTTCAGGCTCCTTTTACTCACTGTTAAGACTTCATCAAACTGGTGAAGTATACATGCAACACTGAACAACAACACTGTCAAGAGCCATGGGTCCAGACCAAGGCTACCAGTGTAAAACCATCTCGAATACCACACCACCCCGGGGAAGAAAGGACACACTCTCTACCTTTCTTTTTCTTGTCTGCCATCGATGATAGTGTCAAATCTAGAATTTCTTGAATCTCATAAATAGTGTTAAGTCGTCACATATCTTTTGAGTCTCCTGTAGCAACCCCTGAGTACCACGATGTTTGACTTGTAGCATAGAGACATTTTTAAAGAGTCTGAGTCAGGCAGCTTCCAGAATGATTTTCAATCTGAATGTGCCTGACTGTTTACTTCTTAGATGCATGTATGTGTTTTTAGTCAGAACAAATGGTGTGCTTCTTCTCAGGGCATCTCTCCAGCACAGAATGATGGCTTAAGGCACAACTGAGTCATGCGGTTTAGGTGACACATAAATGTCTAGAGTATGTTAAAGAACATGTCATTGGATGTCACTCACGTACTCTCTCACCTGTGAACCCTGTATTTTTTGTATTTATTACAATTTATTCACTTTGTATCTCAGTTGTAGCCCCCATCCTTATCCCCTCCCAATCCTGCCCTCCCTCTTCTCTTCCCATGTCCCTCCCCCAGTCCACTGATAGGGGAGGTCCTCCTCCCCTTCCATCTGACCCTAGCCTACCAGGTCTCATCAGGACTGGCTGCATTGTCTTCCTGTGTGGCCTGGTAAGGCTGCTCCCCACCCCTGCCCCTCAGGGGGAGGTGATCAAACTGCCAGCCACTGAGTTCATGTCAGAGACAGTCCCTGTTCCCCTTACTAGGGAACTCATTTGGACACTGAGCTGCCATGAGCTACATCTGTGCAAGGGTTCTAAGTTATCTCCATGTATGGTCCTTGGTTGGAATATCAGTCTCAGAAAAGAACCATGGACATAGATTTTTTTTTGGTTCTGTTGTTCTCCTTGTGGAGCTCCTGTCCCCTCCAGTCTTTCTGTCTCCCTTCTTTCATAAGATTCCCTGCACTCTGTCCAAAGTTTGGCTGTGAGTCTCAGCATCTGCTGGGTAGAGTCTTTCAGAGGCCCTCTGTGGTAGCCTTCTGTCTTGTTACCTGTCTTCTCCCTCTTCCAATGTCTATCCCATTTGCCTTTCTGAATGGGGATTGAGCATCTTACCCAGAGTCTTCCTTATGACTTAGCTTCTTTAGGTGTATAGACTTTAGTATGTTTGTCCTATATTATATGTCTAATCTCTACTTATAAGTGAGTATACACCATGTGTGTTTTTCTGTTTCTGGGATACCTCACTCAGGATGATCTTTTCTAGTTCCTACCATTTGCCTGCAAATCTCAAGATATTAAACACCAACAAATCAAGTAATCCAATTTAAAAAATGGGGTACAGAGCAAAACAGAAAATTCTCAATAGAGGAATATTGAATGGCAGAGAAACACTTAAAGAAATGTTCAACATCTTTACTCGTCAGGGAAATACAAATCAAAACCCTGAGATTTCACCTTATACCCTTCAGAATGGCTAAGATCAAAAACTCAAGTGACAATACATACTAGAGAGGAATTGGAGAAAGGGAACCCTTCTCTATTGCTGGTGGGAATGTAAACTTGTACAACCACTTTGTAAATCAATCTGACACTTTCTCAGAAAATTAGGAATATTACTACCTCAAGATCCAGCTATACTACTCCTAGGCATATATCCAAAATATGCTTAAGTACATAACAAGGACATTTGCTCAACCACATTTGTAGCAGCTTTATTCATAATAGCCAGAATCTGGACACAACCCAGATATCCCTCAACAGAGGAATGGATACAGAAATTGTGGTACATATACACAATGGAATACTACTCAACAATTAAAAACAAGGAAATTATGAACCCTGTATTTGTTGAACATGTTTGCATTCTTTAAGTAAGGGAAAAGTCCGGCCTTTACCGTGAACTGTTCTGAATCTTTTCCTGTGTCCTCATACATGTGAAGGCCGAGATGAGCAGTCAGGCACAAGGAAGGTCCAGGTCCTAGACATAGGCTGAGTATGCAAGGCCAGGAACTGTCTAACAGGACTTCCCTTGACAGTCTGACCCTTGGCCAGCAGTGGGCAGAACAGCTCTTTGTAGACTCAATGAACAGCAGTGGATGTCTCCTGGGTGTGGCAAGTGCTGCTTGCCTTGCTGATTGTCTTAGAATAATAACAACAATAACAGCAACAACCACCAACAAACCCTAAAGCAAAAACAAGCAAACAAACCAACAAGCATAGAAAAGAGGGTAGAGGTTTTCATGTGCTTCTGACCATTTCTTTGATCATAGAATTCACCTGGAAATTGCCACTGACATGAATTTGGAGCACAGTGCCTTCAACTCTTACATCTCATGCCTACCTCTGCTCCAGCTAAGCGGTAGTGAAACTGTTGCTTGAGGTGAACATTGGTGTAGGAGTGACTCTAGGCTAGAAGTTGGCATCTATTTTCCTGATAAGAGCACCTGGGAACTGGGAGGGAGAAGTTGTGAAAATAAATGGGTGGGGGAGAGCAACATATAGCCTCCTGGCCAGTTTCCCACCCATGGTGCCTTTAGGGCATCTAGGTTTTGGAGACTTGTTCTTGAGCCTTCACAAGTGACACTCTGGCCTTTCACACAGCATATGCTCTTTGTATTCATCAGAACCTTACAACACCTTGAAATAGACATAGGTGGGTTGCTGTGGATAAAGTTCAGAGGGTGGTTACTCAATGGTGAAAAGGCCTACTATCCTTATCCACTGTGGGAGATGAGAAGGATAAGTCAAGCAGTTACATCCCTGAGGATGTGAGCCAGGTCCATGCTTGCCACAGGGTGGAGCAGGGCTCTTTTTCACACTCAGTACATTTACATCTGACAAATCCAGTGACCTGGGGCTCTGGGACACTGGCTGTACTTAAGCTTGCTGTTGCTGGGTGAACTTAAACTTTGTGACAGGCCCTCAGGGTTAGGACAGTTCCTGCCTCTTTTTCAAGGTGGTGAACCCATGAAGGCTTAGGCAATGTTATATGTGCACTCAAATGGAGGCAGTCTGTGCTGGTGTCAAATAAGTGTCTGGCTGAGTGTGTATAACTATACTTCCAAATTGGTATGACAGTTGTATGGCATCCTGCAATTTATGTGTTTAACATCAGCAACCCTTCTTTTTCTCTGTTTGCTAAGCCTGAAGTATTTTTTTGGGGGAGGCCACTCAGTTCCACTCTGGTCCACTTGAGCTCCAAAAGAATACCAGAGTCTTGATGACTCTGTGTGTGTGTGTTTCTGTGTGTTATGCTGTTTTTGTTTTAATATGATCCATCTCTTTCTGTTTTCTGCTTTTTGAACCTCTTTCAACTGTACCAAGAACCAGGGCAGCTATTATAATATCTATAGTAGAACAAGTGTGTGATGAATACCTGGGTAATGAAGGAACAATGATGTGCATTTTATGTGTAGAGGTATAAAAGTGTGTGGCTTAAGTGGAACCATCTTAGAGTCCATAAAATGATGTTCTTGTGAGACAGACTTCGGAAGAAGGAGAAAACGGGGAACAGGACAGGAGCCTATCACAGAGAGACTCTGAAAGACTTTACTCAGCAGGGTATCAAAACATATGCTGAGACTCATAGCCAAACTTTGGGCAGAGTTCAGCGAATCTTATGAAAGAAGGGGGAGATAGAAAGACTTGGAGGGGACAGGAGCTCCACAAGGAGAGCAACAGAACCAAAAAATTCTGTGCCCAGGGTTCTTTTCTGAGACTGATACTCCAACCAAGGACCATGCATGGAGATAACTTAGAACCCCTGCACAGAAGTAGCCCATGGCAGATCAGTGTCCAAGAGGGTTTCCCAATAATAAAAATAGAGACTGTCTCTGACATGAACTCATGGGCTAGCTCTTTGATCACCTCCATGTGATGGGGGAGCAGCCTTACCAGTCCACAGAGGAAGACAAAGAAGCCAGTCCTGATGAGACTTGATAGGCTAGGGTCAGATGGAAGGGGAGGAGGACCTCCCCTATCATTGGACTGGGGGAGGGTCATAGGAGAAGAAGAGGGAGGTAGGGTGGGAGTGGGAGGGGATGGGTATGGGTCTACAGCTGGGATACAAAGTGAATAAACTGTAATTAATAAAAATAAAATTAAAAAAGATGATGTTCTTGGCCATTGCTTAATCTTCAGATTGACTCATTGTTCCTATCTATCTGTCATCCATCTATTTATGTATGTATGTATATATGTGTGTATGATCTATTGATCTATGTATGTATCTATGTATGTATGTATTTATGTATCCTTTATCAATCTATGTATCTATTTATGTATGTATTTATATATGTATGTATGTATGCACCCGTCCATCCATCTGTCATCTAGGTATGTATGCATGCATGCATCTGTCTGTCTGTCTGTCTGTCTGTCTGTCTGTCTGTCTGTCTCTAATGAGAGACCTGATTTTAAAACATGAATTCTGGGGTAGGGAGTGCAGGAAGACAGAGTGCTTGCAGAGAAAAGAGAAACTGTGGCCTGGGGTATCTCTAAGACAGGCTGGAGACCTACAAGACAGTAGACTCTTGGGATAATATGGGACTCTAGTAGAGACCTCTACTAGTGGGGGACATGGAGACTGAAGAGGCCACCCTCTATCCAGACAGGATTCCTAGTAGAGGGAGGGGAACACCAACCTACCAACAAAAACTTTGACCCCAAATTTACCCTGCCTCTGAGATGTGCAGGGATAGAGTAGAGATTGAGGGAATGTCCATCCAATGCCTGGCCACACCATAGAACCCCTGACACTGTTAACAACACTCTTCTATGCTTGCAGATGGGTGCCTAGCATAGCTGTCCTCTGAGAGGCCTCACTCAGCAAGGAGAGCTCCAAAAGGATGCTGAGACTCACAGCCAAATATTGGGTGAAAGCGAGGAGAAAGGTAGAAGGACCCTGATGAGGACAGGAACTCAGTAAGACCAACATTTCCAATGAACCTGGGCTCAGAGGGGATTGCGGAGACTGAAACATGTAGGGACTGGACCTAGGGCCCCTACTCAAATGTACCTGATGGAGAGCTTGGTCTTCATCTGGGTTCTCTAGCAAGGGGAGCAAGGGTTGTCTCTGACATGGACTTTCTTGCATGCTTTTCAACCACTACCCTCTGGAGGTGTTGCCTTGCCAGGCCACCATGTTAGAGGATGCACTCAGTCCTGGTACTTGATGTACTCAATCCTGTTACTGACTTGATGTCCTGGGATGGACAGGTAAGCTCCCTTTTCTGAGGGGAAGGGAGGAGGGATACAGGGAAGAGGAAAGAAGAGTGGGACCTGGAGGAGAGGTGGGAGGGGGCTACGGTGGGGATGTAAAGTGAATAAACAAACAAACATGAATTACATATAAATCCTTTTTTCCCCCAGTCTAATGGATCAAGTCCAGATCATGTAACTACCTCTGGACCAGCAACAAATTGGCCACCATCAAAAACTGATGCCATGAACCCACTTCAAGATCCTATTAGCATGAAAGCCTGGGTTAACTGAAAGTGCTTTGAGATTGGAGGAGAGGAAAAGAGGTGGTAGTTAGGCAGGTCTCCTTTTACCCTGAGCACATCTGTGTGATCTGTGCTGGGCAGTGTGGGTGGTTCCTCTCCTTGGCCTCAAGAATGCTGTTTCGCACTTACTTTTGAGAGGACATCCAATTCATAGAGACATTTTTGTTCTGTTGCTTTGAGTCCAGGAACAGCGCGCAGTCTCTACAAAATGCATGTCTTTGTGTGCCCACTGACAGGCTGAAGAGTTCAATTGTCATGCCTCTGAATGTTCCCTTTCATTCCATGGGTCAAGGCAGGTTGCGAGTCACTGACATATGTTTCATTTGGGTGTTGGCTTTCTCCTTTATGGTGGTAGAAAGGTACTGTGTGGCTTTATTTTATCCATGAGAAAGAGGTGCGTGGACCAAGGATATCATAACCTCAAGGCCTGATATTGCAGATCTGTTAGAAGACCGTCAGAAAGGATGCTGGTGTCCTCTGGCCAGCAGAAGAATGAGCGTCTCAAGAAAACTGTGGAGATGAAATGCCTAGACCTGAAGCCTACAGCCTCTTTCCCCAGTGATGGGAACTTTGCAGAGTTCCCTTTGCTGTTGTAATGGAATTAAAAAAAAAGGAGTGTGGTACAATACATGAAAAGTTCCTCTTTCATTTGAAGTGTACAGTCTAGTGGGTATGAGTTACATCCACAGTGTTGTGCATCCTTTACCACTATTTTCAGAAAATGTCCATTATCCCAAGCAGAAACTGCATAATAATTTCTCATTCTTTCCTTTCCCAAGTCCCTGGCAATCTCTAATTTACTTCTTGTCTTTAAGAATTTGCTATTCCACTCTTAGGCATATATCCAAAAGATGCTCAAGGGCACAACAAGGACATTTGCTCAACCATGTTCCTAGCAGCTTTATTCGTAACAGCCAGAACCTGGAAACAACCCAGATGTCCCTCAGTCGAGGAATGGATACAGAAATTGTGGTACTTTTACGCAGTGGAATACAACTCAGCAATTAAAAACGAGGAAATCATGAAATTCGCAGGCAAATGGTGGGACCTGGAAACGATCATACTAAGTGAGGTATCCCGAAAGCAGAAAGAAACATATGGTATACTCACTTATATAGACCTATAGGCTAGGATGGACATGCTGAAATCTATACAGCTAGAGAAGATAAGGAAGAAGGAGGACCCAGGGTGGGATGATCAATCCTTGCTTAGATGGACAAACGGGATG
>CM053755.1:26255183-26273281 GCA_028658305.1 Pachyuromys duprasi
GAGACATGATAAGCTAGGGTCAGATGGAAGGGGGGGGAGGTCCTCCCCTATCAGTGGACTTGGAGGGGGGCAGGGAAGAGATGAGGGAGGGATGGGGAGAGTGGGAGGGAATGAGGGAGGGGGCTACAGCTGGCATACAAAGTATATAACCTGTGATTAATATAAAAATAAATAAATTACTTAAAAAAAGAATTTGCCTATAAGTTTCAAGATCTATTACATGAAAAAAAGAACAAGCAAAGGAACAATATATTTGTAATTGCTATATGTGTAAAATATCCTGGAGCCTAAAAAGAAGCTGATAAGGGTTTGGGTTCGTATCTTGGTGGTGGAGCACCTGCCTTGCATGCCTAAGGCCCTATATTTGATCCCCAAAACTAAAGAAAGGAAAAAAACCCAAGATACATTCTTTTCCTGGAGGAAGGGTAGAGACAACAAATGGATAGAGACCAGAGATGGGATAAAGTTGCTTCAGGACATTAACTCTGTGTGTGTGTGTGTGTGTGTGTGGGTTGGGGGTGGTATATTATATACTTGTGTGCACTTATGTATGTGTGCGGGATCCTGCTGTTTTCCTCTGTTGCTCTCTGCCTTATGCCCTTGAGGCAGGGTCTCTCACTGATCCTAAAGCTCACCATCTTGGCTAGTTTGGTTGGCCAGTGAGCTCTCAGGAACAGCTCTGTCTCCACTTCCCAATTCTGAGGTTATTATCATATTAGACCATGTCTAGCTTTTTATGTGGGTGCTGAGGATTCGAACTCAGGTTCTTATGCCTTACCCATTAAGCCAGCTCTCCAGTTGGCTATTAACTTTTATACGTTTGAATTCTGGGTCACGTGAATAAATACTACAATAGCAAAAAAGAATTTTCCCATTCTAGACATTTCACATGAGTGGAACCACATGGTATTTATCTCTTGATGCTGACTTATTGCCTTGTGTGGCTGATTCACATTTCCATTGTATGTATATTTTACATTTGGTTTATTTGTTTATCTATTGATGAACAGGTTTCTACAATTTGACTACTGCAAGTTGAATGGCAACACACCCTGGCATGCAAGAGGTTTTGAGCAAGTTTCTTCACTTCCCAATTCTTGAGTTTTCCCAAAGGTTTCGCATCAGAACTATATAAAGCAATAGAAGATATGCATTTATTGACAAGTGGAGGCATAGGACAGATCCAAAAGATGTTGGCTGTTACTGAGAGCCACATGAGTCATCGAGGGAGAGGATTTGTTTTCCTCCAATTTTTCAACACACCTGCTGATAAAAATAGAAACACCTCTTTTTCTGCCTTCTCTATACTAACAGTTTTCATAGATACAATAACATTTCCCCCTTCTCCTCTCTTCTCTTGACTTCTTTCCTTTTCTGTTTAAAATGAAATTCGGTCATGTTGGATTTTACTTTTCCTGTGATTGGTGTCCTAGGGTAGGATAGAAGAGAGACACCAGAGAGAAGAAGAGCCCTGTAAGTATGAGAAGTAAGCATGGGACTGAGTGATGTAGTTGATGACGGCCACATGAATATGAATCAGTCCGTGCAATGGAGCTGGCGTGCTCGTGGGATGAGCCGTAGTTTCTGCTCTGGACATGATGGTGATGGTGGTTAATGTAAAGAGAACACATGGCATTTACTTAATACTTAGAGTCACATTAATGCCTTAGAGACATTTTCCCCTTCATTCAGAAAATGTATGGGTTAGGATATAGTGTTGATATTTGTCAGTCAAGGGAAGTGAGACCAGAGTTAACCAACTCTGTAGTAACTTTAATGACAAATACGAGGAGCATGGCAATTTTTCTACAACCAGAATCCAAGAGTTAGTTACAAGTGTGGGGTCTGGCACCTATCAGTAAACTGTTTTGTGCTGTTACATGAAAACACACCGACATTTAATGCCCTGTTTATAGATTTTTTTTTTGGTGGGTTTGTGATATAATACGTTGGTCTCTGAAAACAATGGTCCTCTGGGTTTTGTGGATCTTCCAAATATTGATCACAGTATTTCACCAAACACTCTGAGATTAGAACCACATCTGCCACTGCTGCTGCCCATACTTCCAAAGCTCACAGCGTCAGAAACAAATTTTCCAGATTTTAGTTTTTCAATTAAAAATACATACCACCTATTCTCTAATCAATACAGAAGTCACTACAGAAAAAGATAACTGGTATCTTGGCATTGTCAAGAAAACACTATTTTAAAGGGCTATGGGAACGCCAGGTCTCCATAAACTACCCTTTGGGAACCAGTGAGACAGAAATGAGGACAAACTCTGATGTCCTGCTCAGGTGAAAGAAACTCAGTGCCAGAAGTGTATATTTTGAGAACGTACACCCTAATTAATTTTAGACACATTGAAGTTGTAGTGATGTCCATGACTCTGAAGCGAAAAGAAAAATGAACCAGGCCCTTTCCAGAGAGTACCCTCTGAGAACTGATTTCAAAGATGGTTTTGTTTAGTAGCGTATCTGCGCATCCCATTGAAGGGAAACACCACTGAGCTGGTCGAGTGACTCAGGAAACAATTATAAACTCCCACATCAAAGCAGAGAGGCGGACAGATGTCCATCAGCACCACTGTCAGTGAGATCAGCTGATAGCTCATGGGTCAGTGGCAAGTGTCATCTGTGGGATGCGTGGGCCATGTGGCTGGGACAGAAGTATGGCAGCTGACTGAGTCTGGGAAGCCTGGAGGGGAGCTCAAGATCTCCTTTGATCAAAGTCGAACTAGACTCTACTTTCTCCAGCCACAGGAAGTCCTAGCCTCTGTTTCCATGAGAACTGAACGCAGGGGATTGCAGTCCCCGTCGCTACACATTCTGCAGTTGTCTGGGACTCTTGCTAGCTCTTTCCCATCCATTATTCTGTCAGGTTTTCCACCCAATTGTGAGAGTCAAGGAAGGCCAGCTGTGTTCTTATCTGTTAGAAAATAGACACTCAGAAGAGAAAGACCTTTTCCATGGCTGCGAAATTCGTCTTTCTAGTAATTTGCCAGAGAACGCAGATGGTGGTGGGTGTGCGGTCAGACTTCAGACTTCTTCCAGAATCCAGGTCTCAAAGGCTTTTCTTATTGTGCCTGGTATGTGCGCTCTCAGGCCTCTTAAGGTCATTATTGTTGGGGTGGGGGAAGGAGAGAGCAACCTGTTTCTGCTTCACACATGATGCCCAGAGACACAGAGAGACTCCCCAAGGACCTGGGGTCTCTCTAGCTCAGGATCCATCTTGCCATGTCTTTAAGGGGATCATGGAGACCAGGGCCTACTGTCTTCTGACGGGCAGACTTGAAGGAAAAGCTGCCTTCTCTTTGTGGGAGCATAGGGCTCACCTTGCTGTCCTGTTGGGTTTTAGAATGGTGAAGCAATTACTCAGCAGGCTCCACCCTTATTCCATAATCCAGTCTAGGGCAAAGTGTCTACACTTGCCTGGCACAGACTTATCCTTCTGGAAGTTTCGGACAAAGTCCTAACAGCTAGAGATTTCCAGGTTGTCACCTACCTCATTATGTTTTATTAGGTGGCCTGAAAATAATGTGGTTCTTTATGGACTCCAGTAGGTAGCAGTACCATTTTGTCCAGAGACTATGCCTGTAAGGGGAAAGAGAATGGATTCAGAGCCACTACTCTGCAGGCAGCAGGCTGCCTGATCCGGCTTGCTGGGCCTCTGCTCTCTCACACCAGGCAGCCTGCCTTACCACCCAATCCGCTGAGCTCAGCCATTAAACTCTGTTTGAAGTTTTATTTCCCTCTATCCTTGCTATCTCAGTGGGCAATCGCTCCCAGGACATTTTGTAACAAATAGCCTTTTCTGTTTTGGAGAACACAGACCCTTGGCTTGCAGCCGGCTAGCCTTTGACAGTCTAGGCCTCCCGAGCCTCATGCTTTTTCTCTTTCTGTTCTTTCACATTGCTGTGATTTACTTCTGAGGATCTCAGGTGTGTGGCCTCTGGCCTCAGCCACGCTGGCATCAATACCTGTTTTCTCTTTTATTTTCCCAGTTTCTGTCCCATTTTCTTCCACCACAGGGGCCCACTTAGTCTTCAAAGTCTGAAATTCCATATGCTGTGTTTACAGTTTTGAGCTTCCTAGAGTCCCATAGGCTTAGGCCTGAACTGGATTACCTGGGAGATGCAGACCTTTGACACAGCAGAGCGGGGACCTGTGCCTGGCTTACTGGAGCTTGGGTGGCCAGGGCAGTTCCTTGGGTCTGCCTGGCAGGTGGCAAGTGCCACTGATCCCATGCTGGCTGGAGCTTCTGCTCTGCTCTCTCTCACAAGCACCTGTTGTTACACCGACCTTCCTTTTTTTCAAACACAAATCCAAACACATCTCCCGAATAGCTAAGCCATTGCCAAGCTCCTCACTGCTTATTACATTAAATGTCAGTACCCAGTAGCCTCTGTCCTATGGCTCCAAATCTTATCCTGTTCTAAATCCCCTTCCTTGTGGTCCACCCACCCACTCCCACTTCTCCTTTGAATGGCTCTAGTGCTTTTGTGTCCCCAGCCCTTGCTTCTTTTGCCTGGGGTGCCTCCTGGGATACAGGGGATCTCTTCTGTCAGCTTCCCTGACATCTAGTACTCAAAATGAGTGGCACTCTCTACTGGGCTGTCCAAATAGGTGAGCCTGAGAGCTAAGTTAAGTAACTGGCCTTGAGAGAAAAAAGAAAAAGGAAGCCAACAAACCTGGTAGGAAAGAACTAGGCAATCTTGGATGCAGCGTGCTGTTCCTGAAGGCCAGCTAGCAAGCTTGTGTGTGGTGTACACAGGTTGAAGGAGAGGGAGGAGGTGGCCATAAATGAAATCAAAGATAGGCAGGGGCACTGGGGTAGAAGCATGTCCTGCCCTCTGATGATGAGAGTTCAGCACAAAGTAGCTTTGGCTGCTCCTGGTTGGATCTCACCATGGGGGGCTATTTCTCTCTGTGCCAACAATGCTGGAGCTTTTTTCCAGAATCCTCCTGTCATGTGAATTCCCATCTACATTAGAGGGATATTCTTTCTTTAGCTTCTGGAAACTGACCTCCATGTTAATAGTTTTGCCTCAAGAGTCCTGGGACTTCTGGTTCAATGGTGGCTGCAGGCAGATGAGCTTTGGATGAACTGCTGAAGCTCCCCCGCTACTTTGCTCTTATCCTTGCCTAATCAGAACAGTCCCTGAGCTCAAGAAGTAGGCACTGAGACCCCCAAGGGCAAGAGGAAGGTCAACAGCGAGGCAGGCAGTGCTGCCTTGGACTGTGTGCTTCAGATAGCCTTACAGCCCAGACTCAAAGCATAAGGAGCAGCCGGCGGGGAGAGGACAGTGCCCCAGAGGGAAGAGCTGATGCCAGGGGCCCCACAGAAGCCTGTGTTTTCATTACTAAGCAACTTTGGGAGCAGTGTGTTTGGAGGAAAGAGACGGTGGGGTAATAAGTCTGCAATAATGGGTGCCATGTGGAGGGGAGGCAGTGTTACCCAGCATAGAAACCGAAAACATGGTTTATATTTTCAACAGTTGGGGAAAGAAATGAAAACTGAATATTTGCTGCACCTGTGAAAACACATTTGATCATGATGGCAAGTCGAGCATTCTTAATGCAGGATTCATATTTCATAACTCATGTTCAAACAAGAAAAATGATTATAATGTTAAGTATTTCCTGAGTTTATTTTGATGGATGACAGAATAAGTACTGTATCTTTCACTCATTAAAATACAGATTGGTGTAATTTAATAAATGAACTTAATACACAGATGTTCCAGGCTGTTTTAGCAGGGTGTATATTAATCAACTTCTTTATATATGATCCTCTTTTATATTTTTTAAAGAAACTTGCAGGAGCCAAGAATTTATTAGATTTGCATGCTCTAGGATGAGGATCAGATATCAGGTCCATGCAGGAGTGTATTAAGATGAAACGAAGCCAGTGTCTGCAGAATGGCCAGGCTCCCGCTAGGGCTGTCCCTCGACTGCTGGCTAGCTCTTGGGGTCAACTCTCAGAGGACCAGGTCTCAGATCCCTGCTGAGTTTGCCTGATGCTCTACGTTCACTTAGAGGTGTTTCTGGAGTGGAAGATGGTGGGCTAGGGCACTTTGGTGGCAGAGACTGGTTGGTTGGTTGCTCTGTAGTATGTCAGAGGGACGTCTTCTTAGGTGCCCCTCTCCCCCAAATTGTCAGTTTGTTGCCACTGTCCTTTCCCTCCATTTCTTTTAGTCGCATATTCGGAGCGGATGCTTTGTTTTCTTTGAGCTTGTTTCCTATGCGGGAAGCTTGTCTTGCTAACTAGACCACAGATCTCTGAAAGCTGAGCTGCACTTTCTCCATCCCCCACAACCCCTGCTCCATGGGATTTGCAGGCCTGTTCTTAATCCATGCACTAGAGAGCTGAACGCAGCCTCCTTTAGGACCTGACTCTGAAAGGGGGGAAAAGCCCTTCTGGAGGGTGCAGGATGAGGGGGCAGTAGCAAGTGGATCCAGCAGTAACTTAGCTGCCTTGTCTATGTATTGGTTCTCGGAAGGAGAGAGAAAGCACAAGAGTGGACACTTTGCCTCAGCCACCTTCTTTTCTTCTTTTATACTCCCTGTTGAAGAGAGATTTAAAGTCTATGTGAGGTTACCTCTGGCTGGCAGTGGTGGTGGGAAGGGCTGGAAGAGTGTCCCAGGCCAGGTTGACACATTTCTGCAAGCTGCTTTCTTCACACAGATCACTTGATCTCTTCTTCAGAGGACCTTACATGCTCCTTATCATTCCAGAGTGTAGATCCACACTGAGTGCACCCCACTGGTCTCATCTACGCCAGTACTTCACTGCTTATTAAGGCTCCTTGCCTTCCTCCCACTCCACTCAGTCTAAGTTGACTTATATGACATTTGTGACACAGCTGTGACCCGGAATGCACCACTAGCGTCTTCCCAGCTCCTCACAAGGATGAGTGCTTGCTGATGGTTACAGCCTGGGCTGGCCCATTCCCCCTGCAGACCCTCTGCATCCCTTGATGGCTCATCAATCACACATGCAGGTCCTGAGAGTGGGTAGTGGTTCTGTTGTCACATGCCTGTTTGCAATAAGCTCTGGCCAGAATCATTAATCATTCATCGGGGCTGTGGTTAGCGGCCCTCCGTCAAGTGCATGGTTTCAGGTTTTCCAGACTAAGTAGCTCTCCAGCGGGCATCCTCCTCAGCCCTTTCATGTCATTTGATGTTCGGCACACACCAAACTGGCCACCACAGCATAGCTTTGTTCTAAAAGGGTGCTCTGAATGCTGCCCTCAGGGCCAGTGGAAGAGAGGTCTGAGCTCCAGCTCCACATCTGCACAGGAGGGAGAGGGAACTTGAGACCAAGTCACTCTGCTCTTGAGTACTTCTTGAGTACTCGCTGCTCTGTCTTGCCATGAGCATCTGAGGAAAAGAGCCATGACAGTCAGTCATTGGCTCCTGTTTAGGGCCAGTGCTCTTACAAAACAGGTGGCCAGCAAGGTTGTACTTACTGGGGTGAAGAGAACTATAAGAGTCCCTTCAGTCTATAGTTTTGGTAGAGGAATAAATGCATGGAGGCTGTGTTGCAGAGGAGAACATAGAACCATAGGAACAGAGGATGAGGGCACTGGCGGCACAGGGATGCTGTGGAGTCCAAACTAAATTTTGAATGCAGAATGAAGCCACTAGAAAATGATCCAGAAACAGGAGTTGCACTGAACAATCATTTTTGCTTGAAGGAATCTGAGAAAAAGCTCAGATTTGTGTTTGGTCTGGGATGACTTTTCTGTAAATTATGGGCATCGTCATGGTAGGGTGTTCCACAGAGAATGCTTAGACAACACAGCTCTTTGCAGTCGTCTCTGACGTCCTGTACAGCTCAGTCCTCCCTGTAGACCCCACACTAGAAGTGGGGGGGGGTATTCTAATGTTGCTGTTACTATTTGCTTTTCAAAGGCAGAGGGTGAAAACATAAGATGAGCTTCAGCCACTTCCTTTCTGTATAACCACCCCCATCTTTTCTATAAGAGAGAAAAATTATGAAAAGAATTTGAGTGGCAATAAACAGAGTATGCGAGATGGGGTTTGACACAGCAGAGCCTGGCAGGGAATCCATGCTTAGGCAAAGTCTTTTCCTAACCTCATTCTGCCTCCCTCGCTGTTGGCCACTGACAGATACTTTCCCACCATGTGGAGAAGTGCTCGTGTGTTGGGCCCATGCTGTAGTCCTCTTTATATTGAGCATGCCAACTGGCACAAGGGGATACCTTCTGACTACATGGTCCACTGTAAAGCTGCCTCCACAGCACCTTATTACTCAGGGGAAAGAATGGAGCCCTCTAGTTTGAGATGTGAGAATCCAGTTTGTTTGTTTGCCTTTTCTTATGAAAGTTCTGCTTCCTGAAACTATACAAGTCTCCTATCCCCAGAGAAGGATTTGAATATAATATCCTCTTGCTGGAAGGAAAATTAGAGATAATTAGCACAGGGGTTTCAAACTTTGTAAGGAACTGGAACTGTCTTCCAAATGAAACCTTATATGGAGCCTTACACAACAAAAGCAGCCTGAGAATTCTTGTAGGAATAGATGCATATTTATCTCTGATTAATAAATAAATTAACGAAATGCTGTCGACAAAGGTATTTTATAACCTCAAGACTGCAACAAATAAATAAAATTAATCACTCTAGCAAATGTGTATTTATAACCTAAAGATTCTTAATGTATTTTTTATGATCTCAAGATTGTAGCAGATATAAAAAAAAAGACAAGAAGGCCAGTTTGAGCAGCACAAAAATGTAGAACAGTTGGTATCATAGTGACCCTTGTCTCATTTCAGTTTCAGAATTCAGTTCGTTTCTGTGTTTTATTTTGTATTCACTATCTAGTGAAAATTATCCATGTTGTGGTTTCCTTTGTGTCCCTTCAAATTTCATTAAGGTGGAGTGTTTGGGAGATAATTAGGTAAGGCCAGGAGGGTGTGGCTACTCTCATGGAAGAGACCTGAGATAGTATATATTCCCTGTCTGGCCACATGATGCCTTTTGCTGTGTTAGCTCCACCAGATGCCAAGCAGATATTGATGCCACGTTCTTGAACTTCAGAGTCTCCAAAATCCAGAGCTGGATAAGCTTCTGTTCTCTATGTTATCTGATCTGAGATATGCTATCACAGGAATGGAAAGTAGGCTCAGACACCACTTGATAATCCTCTGTAGGTACAAGGGATTGTCTCAGGCATATTATTGGTTCACTGTCTTTTAACTAACAAAACAAGTGGTGGCAGGAGCTCCCAGATGAGACTAGACTAAAGTTAGTATTGGGCACATAAATTGCTGGTTGGTCCAGCTTGAGGATAGCGTGATGGTAGTGTTAGTTGTCAACTCGATGAGGTCACCAGGGAGATGGGCCTCTAGGCAATCATCTTGATTAATTTTTTTCCACTGTGAAGATGAATTTATTTAATGTGTGGAAGAGGCTATAGGAAGGCAAAAGGTGGTAATATTTTCCTCTTCATTCCTGTTCATCTCTTTGCACACAGGCAAAAAGACAAGTAGGAGGAGGTTATTCCCTGGGTGTGTAAGTGGAGAGAGAGGGGTAGACAGCAACATTCTTTTGCTTTTCTTCTTTTCTGTGACTGGCTGCTTCAGGCTCCTGCTTTCCTGCCATGATGGAGTGTACCTTGAATTGTGAGGTAAACTCAACCACACTCTCCTTAAAATGCCTTTGTCAGTGTTTAATCAGTAACAACAAACTTAGATGGCAATCCTATTTACTATGCTTTTAAGCCACCATATTGTCAGCGACTGAAAATACTTTCAGGGAGATAATGCTGAGCTCAGTAACATCTGATACACATAAAATAATTTCTTAGGGCTACAGAGTTTAGAACACATGGGGTTAAACCACCGATTAAATCTAGCCATGTAGATCACATGTGAGAAATCTGAAACCAAGGACATATCAAAGCTATACAGAGAATGGATGGACTGGGTCAGAATTCAGGCTTTTTCATGGTATGGCTTGTTCTTGGCCTGTCTTATTCATATTTTCTCTTTCCTATTTTGCATTAGGAAAAAAGCAGTTTGGGGAGTTTTTGTTATATTTTTAGTGGTACACACCCCAACTCCACAGTTTGGCTTATGTATCAAGTTTTTCATTCTAGCAAGGGACATGAAACAGACTCACTCCCATTTCCAGTATAACCTAGAAATGTCCATCAGTGCCTTTCCAGCCCCACCAAGAGAATTCTGTCTCATGATAAACAATAGGGGTGGATTTGGCCAGCGGGATTTATGTGGTCATGCTGACTCCATGTTTGTTCATCTGTGAGCGATGTAAAAAGGCAGAGCTGGCGATCTGTGTTAACTAAGCACCTTCATTATAAGAACTCAAGGGAAAGGGTGGGGATCAAAGTGTTTCTGCACACAGCTGTCTCAGGTTCTCGGGATGATGTGTACTGTTAGGCTTTCGAACCTTGTTGAGCGTATGGAAAAGTTTAAGGCGAAGATGATGGGTCACTTTCCAAGAGCTCAGGCTGAATTTTAAGAGCCACATAGCATCCCTCTCCAACTCCCACTTTCCCAGCTGGCCTAACTTACTGTGCCTCCCATTGGCTGCTGAAGTAAACGCCCTGGTTACGGGCTCAGATGATGGCACCTCTCCAGTGAGCCATCACCAAGGGTATGCCACACAAGGCGTTCACAATCCTCATTAAAGATGAAGGATGACTGCACAGCTAGCACTGTCTCCTTTCCCTCCCTCCACCCCAAGAAGGCTCTTGATCCCGGTGGGTACTCAGTCATAGCACTGGTCTTCAACCCCCCACCCACCCCCACTCCCTCCAGTCCTGTTTGGCAGGGGCTTTGCACTTGACTCCAGGCAGTATCTTAGGGGTGATCCCTCTTGTCTTAAAGCAGGTTGAACTTATTTTAAAGAGAACAGGAGACTGGGACGTACCCAGAATTCTCCAGTCCTGGGCACTTTCCCTCCCAATGCACCTGAGAAGTTTTGAGCCTCCTCTCAGAGAGGAAGCCTGTTTTATCCATCTGGAGCACAGTGTAAGGTGCAGATACCCCAGAAGAGAGAGATCACAGTCTGTTGGTCACACGGAGCACAGTGGTTCGCAGCTCTTCCTTGTAAACAGGTGTTTCTCCAAGGCACAGAGACTGGACCTGCAGCGAAGAAACCCACGAGGAGAGGAGGGGTTCAGAATGGCGGCCTGACCTCGTTTACCCTGCAAAGAGGAAGCTGATGGGAGTCCCCACTACACAGGTTATTTTGCAACGAGGCTGTTTGCTACCTTTTGGGACAAGAAAAGCCCTGCCTGACAGTCCCGGCTGAAGATGATGGACGACTTTCCAATTTGCAGCAGAGGTTTAAGAATCTCTTCATAAAACCTGGGGAACGGAGCTTTCCAAATGAGCCAATTTCGAACAGGATTTGACTCCTATCACCGAAAATCCTCGCACCTCCAAGAACACATTCATTATACAAAGTAGTGTTCTAATTGGGTCTCAAAGGCACTGAGACAAAAACAAGGAAATTATTTGTTCGCTCTTGGTGAATAAGGCGTTCCTGTCAAGCAAATGAGCTTCCCTAGCCTGGGATGTGATGTTTAACTCCTCGTAGACGTAAAGGCCTGCAGAGGAGGAGGGAGAGAGGCATACCGGCCCTTGATTTTGAGCCCTGGGTACTACATGTGGCTCTGAGTGGAGCTGGCCCACCATGGTTAAAGTTACATTACCGAATGGTGTAGTGTAACCACGCTGAAAGTCGTCATCTTTTGGGACCAGCACGTGCAGCACTGCAGCTGCTCCTGAACGCAGCTGTGGATTCCCCACCCCACTGCAATTTCCATGGCTGATTGCCACCATCTTCCCCCTATGGCCATGTCTCCTGGGCACAGCCGAGTGGCTCCCCCTTTACAAGATGCTGAGGTTTCTCTCTAAGGACTGTGTTCACAAGCCTGACCGCACAAACAGGTCCAAATGTTTGAGAATAAGTCTCCCTCACCCCCACCTTTCTTTTTTTAGAAAGCTCTTTATTTGGGAGCCTTGGTTGACCTTTATGTGTGAGGGGGTGGAATTGTCCCCCAGGAAATCTTAAAAAACAAAACAAAACAAAACAAAAAAACCTCAGAGGAAGCTGTTGACAAAGTTCCAGGGAACTGAATTTTTGTTTGTATTGTGCAGGCAGAGAGTAACAGATGGCTTTCCACATATTTCAGACAGATGAGCATAATCTTGAAATTTTTTTATTACATTATATGTTAGTTGTGTGTGTATGTGTGTGTACATGCCCCAGTGTGAAGGTCGAGGTCAGAGCAGAGGGCATCTTGAGGGAGTCTGTTCTCTCTTTCCATGACGTTGAGTCCTGGAATTGAACTCAGGTCATCTTGCAAGGCAGAGAGTGTCTTCACCCACTGAGCAACCTTAATAGCCCAAGGTGAGTATAATTTTGAAATGATCAATTTCTCAGTTTTTGGAGCTCATTTTTCACTAGCAGTGCTATAAAACTAGGCTACAGTGTTTTAGGACATTACATTGTGGTCCTGTTTTTATTGTTGTGTGTGTCTGTGTTCAAATGCATGAGTGTATGTGTGTACATGTTCATGTAGAATCTTTGCTATTGTTCTTCAGGTGCTATCTGCCTTGTGTTTCTTGAGACAAGGTCTTTTACTAATTCAGAACTCACTAAGTAAGCTAGGTTCGCTGACCAGTGATTGCCAGGGCTCTGTCTTCCCAGTGCTGGGCTTACAAGTGTATATCATTTTGCCTGACTTATTTTATGTGGGTTCTGAGGATCACACTTAGGTCCTTGTGCTTGCAAGCCAAGCACTTTAATGACTGAGCTGTCACCCCAGGTTTTTGGATGGCAGTTTTAAAGAAATGATAAAGAAAAGTCACCTGCAGTAGGTGCTCTATGTATTGAGGAAAGACATGTAGGGTCTTGTGCATAGTTCTCTCATTCTTAAATTGAGAGCATGAAAAATCCCTAATTACACCTGTAAGTGAAAACTAGAGAGGGCACCAGGAAAAGTACAACACTCTGTGGGCAAACAACACCATGATCACTCAGCAGCTGGGACATGGCAGGGCAGACTCAGGAGGAGTGCACAGGGTCCAGGCTAGACAGGAGGAATGAGAGTGTGAGCACAGGAGGGTTTGAGTTAATGCCTGAGCAGAAGAGATATACAATCTCCACGTGGAGACTTGGAATGTCAGGCCATAAGATTATTCCAGCCTTAGGACTATGGTCCAAAAATGACCAAGCAGCTGCTGAAGATGTCCCCATATCTTCATCTTATCAGAGGTCCTTGAATATGTGACCATACATGTCATACATTCAAAGGCAATGTGGCGAAGGTCTAGAGGTTGGTTTCAGCCTTCATAGTCCTGAAGTTCTTACTCTCCAGTTCTTCCTGTGGGACCAGAGGAAGGATGAGCATTCACAAGTTTTACAGCAAAAGGAGGCTCAACTTCATAGGCAACAGGAGCCAGGACAGCTGGGGCATGTTTTGCAGGTGGATGAGATCATGATGGCTGATGAACCTTTGTGAGGTCTGAGCTCAGCATCCTTGGGATTCCTAGTCCCTGGTGTTAAACTGGTTTGGCCCTGACTCAGGACCACCTAAGCAGAGGCTGTGCTGACATGGGGCCACATGGAACTTTGAGGTCCTGAAATCATTGGGTTGGGTATTTGGCTAATGGTGGGGCTCAATGTCAACTGGTTGCTTTTTACTTCCTTCCACTTCCAGAAGAATTTAGGACACTCTGGTCAACTCCTTGGCAGAGGTCAGTGTTGGAGCTCTCCAAGGTGCTGACATCCTAGCCCAACTCCCCCAGATGGTACAACACACTGCTAAGGATTCTTGAAGCTCACCTAGGCTACCTAGGGAATTTTTTCTATCTACCTCTCCCCCTATTCTGTGAATATAATGGCCACAAGAGGCACTTTAGAATGTGAAGGAGAGAGATAGAGATAAAGATAGATCGATAGACAGACAAATGATAGATATCATTCACCTTTGACTTTTAAGTTAATGGCCCCGGGGAATCAGAGAGATGGTGATATTTATTTTTATCAGGATAATTATCAGGTGTGGGGGATGAGAAATTTAGCTTGCATGTGTATAGTGTGAGATACCCGGATATTTCTAGATTTAGAGCTAAGATGGTAGCCAGAAAGTACCACCTACCACCTCCACTCCCCTACAGCAATGGAGTAATAGGTGTGCAAGCTCACGTCTCACATTTACATGCTGGGCATTGACAATCAGGTCCATATTCGTGTCCAGTGCTTTAGTTTGGCTTCTATTTCCATGACAAACAACTTTGGGTAGAAAGGTTTTACATAGACACAATTATAGGTCACAGTCCATCATTTTGTACAATTCAAGGCAGGAACTCGAGCAGCTAGTCACACTACACCTGAAGTCAGAAATAAAGAGAGAAAAGACATCTCAGCAGCATGATTCTTTGCTTTTGCTTAGCTGGCTTTCTTCACTCTCACACATTTCAGGGTCCAGAGCATGAAATGGTGCCATCCATATTCACGAAAAGTATTTCTACACCAATTAACAATCAAGACAACCCTCATAGATATACACATAAGTCAAGCTGACCTTGGTAATTCTTAATTTGTGACTCTCTCCACAAGGGATTCCAGATTGTGTCAAGTGACTGTTTAAGCATATCAGTACACACAGTAGGTGTTCTTACCTGTCATTTACCTCTTGACCTCTGCTTTCATTTTTCTTTTCACAGCACTCTGGCCACAGATACCTTTCTCTTCTAAGTTGCCAAGTTTGTTTCTTGCTCAGGGCCTTTTCAGATGTGCTTTGCTCTGCCAGGAAACTTCCTACTGTTGATGATGTTCCCACTATTCATGTGCTTGCTCACATTCCGTCTTTTCAATTCATACATCTTCCCTGATGTAGGTATGTAGTAGTCATTGTCAGTTTCTCCCGATCACATCAACCACATTTTACTTTCCTGTTGGCACTTATTATTACTGAAAATTTACATCTGCCATTGAGTACTTTTTGCCTTTGAGCTTCATCAAGCGCTCTGAGGGTAAGAGTCTCATACGTCTTACTCATTTCACTTTCTTGAACAATCCTTCATACACAATAATGAATAAAGAAGATGCACTGTGGGAAGTAGAAAAGTATAAGGTTTAGATCAGCAAACATTTACTGAGCACGTATTCTGTGCCATGAGTTAAAGTCCATAACAGAAACATCAATAAATAAAGGGCATCTCTAGAATCTTGGAATATGTAGTATAAGAAAGGAGAGAAACATATGAATATATACTTTTAGTAGGAGAGGCTTATTGTAGAAATAAATATCAGAAGCCATGAGACTTCAGGGGAGAGGGGTTCCATACAATCTGGAGAAGATGCCATGTAATCAAGAATCAATCAAGAAAATTGTTTATTTCATTTACATTTTTCAATTTTGTGGAATACAGGCTTTTGAAGTAAGACTTATTGATTCTTTGGATTTCCTCAGTGTCTGTTCTCTTGACTCCCTTTCCTTTTTTAATAATTTAAAATTTATTTTTATAATTTATTCACTTTACACCTTGATTGTAGCCCCCTCCCTCCTCTCCTCCTGGTCCCACCTTCACTCTTTTCCCTTCCTCCTCCCCTGTTCCTCAGAAAGGAGGAGCCCTCCTCCGCTACCATCTGACCCCAGCATATCATGTTTCATTAGGACTGCCTAAATCCTCTTTCTCTGTGACCTGGCAAGCTCCCCTATCCACAACCAGGAGAAAGTGATCAAAGAGCAGGCAACAGAGTTCATGTCAGAGACAGCACCTGCTCCTCTTACTAAGGAACCCACAGGGAGACTGAGCTGCTTATGGACTACATTTGAGCAGGGGGTCTATGTTCTGTCCATGCATGGTTCTTGGTTGGTGTATCAGTCTCTGCAAGAACACCCCCACTCCCACCCCGGGCCCAGATTTGTTAGTTCTGTTGGTCCTCTTATGGAGCTCCTGTCCCCTGAGTCCTTCTATTCCTCTACTCTTTCCTACGATTCCCTGAACTATGCCTCAAGTTTGGCTGTGGGTCTTAGCATCTGCTTTAATCCCCTGTGTGTGGAGCCTTTCAGAGGACATTTATGGTAGTCTCCCATCCTGTTCCTTCTCTTCAACTGCTTCCCGTGTCTATTTTATTTGCCCTTCTAAATGAGAATTAAGCATCCTTCCTAGAGTCCTCCTTGTTATTTAGTTTTTATTTAGGTCTGTAGCATGGTTATCCTGTATTATATGGCTAAGAGCATGGTTATCCTGTATTATATGGCTAATAACTTATGAGTATATTCCACTTATAAGTGAGTGTCTTTCTGGTTCTGTGTTACCTTACTCATGATGATCTTATCCAGTTCTATCCACTTGCCTGTAAATTTCATGATTTCATTGTTGGTTGTGTATTATTAATGTTTACTATAGATTTATCTTTTAGTTAAACAGCGGTTATTCCTAAACAGCTGTATACCCAAATTACCACACAGAGACTAGGGTGTATTTAGTTAACCTAGAGCACAATGCTGGGCAATGATTACTCCATCCCAAACTTCTAAGTCTGCATAGCTTCCTCCCATTCAGATTTCCCACATCATACTTGCTTTTTAGTCATATCTTAGGTCCGGTTGGTTCATCTGTCCTCCTGTTTCCAGGTCCTCTCCTCTCTAATCTCTCTTGCTCAAATCTCCTCCCATTCACTTCTTTCTCCTCCGCTCTGGACCAGGATGTTCCACCCTATTCTCTCCATTGCTCAGCATTGGCTGATTGCTTTATTGACAATATAGAGAATAAATTTTGGTGTGTTTACACAAACTTGAGACAGGTGATGCTTAGAACTAAGCATCACAATGCAATGTCGGGATTGAAATCAGATAGTGGGGTAGAGAAATCAGCATTTGAATAAGGGTAAATTGTATACATTCCACAAGAACATTATACCAACATTTGTTTTTGATAGCTAGTAGTATTCCATTGTGTAAATGTACCACAATTTCTTTTTCATTCTTTGGTTGAGGGACATCTAAGTTGTTTCCAGATTCTGGCTATTATGAATAAAGTTACTATGAGCATAATTGAGCAAACGTCCTTGTTGTATGGTGAAGCATCTTTCTTGGTGTATTCCCAGGAGTGGTAGAGCTGGGTCTTGAGGTAGCACTGTTCCTAATGGTCTCAGAAAGTGCCAGATTGAATTCCAAAGCGGCTGAACAAGTTTGTACTTCCACCAGCAATGGAGGACATGGTCACCTTTCTTCACATCCTTGTCAGCATGTGCTGTCACTTGTTTTTGATCCTAGCCATTCTAATGGGTGTAAGATGGAATCTCAGAGTCATTTTGACTATTTTGACTTGCATTTTCTTGATGACTAAGGACATTGATAATTTCTTTAAATGTTTCTCCACCATTCAATATTCCTCCATTGAGAATTCTCTGTTTAGTTCTGTACTCCATTTTAAATTGGATTATTTGGTTTCTTGCAGTTTAATTTCTTGAGGTCTTTACCTGTTTTGGATATTAGCCCTCTGTCTGAGGTAGGGTTGATAAAGATCTTTTTCCAGTCTGTAGGCTGTCATTTTGTTCTGTTGACAGTGTCCTTTGCTTTCCAGAAGATTTTTAGTTTCATGAGGTCCCATTTATTAATTATTGATCTTAGAGCCTGTGCTGTTGGTGTTCTGTTCAGGAAGTTGTCTCCTGTGCCAATGAGTTCAAGGCTCTGCCCCACTTTTTCTTCTAACAGATTTACTGTGTCCGGCTTTATGTTGAAATTTTTGATCCACTTGGACTTTAGTTTAGTGCACAGTGATAAATATGGATCTATTTGTATTTTTTACATGTAGACATCTAGTTAGACCAGCACCATTTGTTGAACATACTACCTTTGTTCCGTTGTATCATTTTTGTTTCTTTGCCAAAAATCAAGTGTCTGTAGGTGTGTGGGCTTATTTCTGGGTTTTCAATTTGATTCCATTAATCTATCAGTCTGTTTCTAGGCCAATACCATACACTTTTTATGACTGCTCTATAATACAGGTTGAGATCAGGGATGGGCCTTCTGAAGATCTTTTATTGTACAGGATTGTTTAAGCTATTCTGTTTTTTTTTTT
>CM053755.1:26273781-26341430 GCA_028658305.1 Pachyuromys duprasi
CTGGGAAATTTTTCCAGGTAATAACTGGGTGTCCCTAGGGTTTTCCCACTTGATTTTCTCACCGTAGGAGTTCCGCTCACCTGGCACTCACAATGCTGGCGTTTTAGGTCCCAGAGTTCAGTCTCCTGGTCGCTGCGTTGTTTCTGCTCTCCTACTCCTCAGACACAGTGTTCTCTCGTGGCAGCCATCTTGGATCTCCTGTTTGTCTTTTGAATAGAGGTGGGCTACTGATTTTTTTTTTTAGTTAATTTTGTATCCAGACACTTTGCTGAAGGTGTTTATCAGATGTAGGAGTTCTTTGGTGGAATTTTGGGGTCACTTATGTATACTAAATTATCACCTGTGAATAGTTATACTTTGACTTCCTCCTTTCCAGTATGTATTCCCTTGATCTCCTTTAGTTGTCTTATTGCTCTGGCTAGGACTTGTAGTACTATATTGAAGAGATAAGGAGAGTGGGCAGACTTGTCTTGTTCCCGAGTTCATTGGATTTGAGTTAATTTCTCTGTGTTTAGTTTGGTGTTGGCTATAGGCTTGCTGTATATTACCTTTACTATGTTTAGGTATTCCTGATCTCTCCAAGACTTTAAACATGAATGAAGTTGAATTTTGTCAAATACCTTTTGGCATCTAAGGAGATGATCATGTTTTTTTTTTTTTTTTCCTTTTTTCCAGTTTGTTTATATGGTGGAGTACATTGATGGATTTCCATATATTGAACCACCCCTGCATGTCAGGGTTGAAATCCACTTGGTCATGGTGGATGGTATCTTTTATGCATTCTTGGATTTATGTTTTGAGTATTTTATTAAGTATTTTTGCATCAATGTTCATAAGAATGATTGGTCTGAAAATCTATTTATTTGTCAGATCTTTTTGTGGTTTAGATATCAAGGTAACTGTGGCCTCATAGAATGAGTTTGGTAATGTCCCTTCCATTTCTATTTTGTGGAATAATTTGAAGAGTATTGGCATTAGCTCTTCTTTGATGTTCTGGTAGAATTCTGCACTGAAACCATTTGGCCCTGAGCCTTTTTTTGGTTGGGAGACATTTGGTGAGTGTTTTTAATTTCCTTAGGGGATATAGGACTATTTAATTTGTTCACATGATTTTGATTCAACTTTGGTAAGTGGACTCTATCAAGAAAATTGTCTATTTCGTTTAGATTTTCAAATTTTGTGGTGTATAGGCTTTTGAAGTAAGACCTAATTTTTTAAAAAAATTTTCTCAGTGTCTGTTGTTATGTCTCCTTTTTCATTTCTGATTTTGTTGACTTGGATAGTGTCTCTCTGCTGTTTAATTAGTTTGACTAAAGGTTTGTCTATCTTGTTGATTTTCTCAAAAAATCAGCTCCTGGTTTTGATGATTATTTGAATTGTTCTGTGTGTTTCTAATTTATTGATTTCAGCACTGAGTTTGAGTATTTCCAGCTGTCTACTCCTCTCGGGTGAGTCTGCTTCTTTTATTCTATGGCTTTCAGGTATGCCATTAAGTTGCTTGTATGGGGTGTCTCCAATGTTTTTATGAAGGCCATTTAGTGCTATTAACTTTTCTCTTAGCACTGCTTTTATTGCACCACATAAGTTTGGGTGTGTTGTGCCTTTATTTTCATTGAATTTTAGGAAATCCTTAATTTCTTTCTCTACTTCTTCCTTGACCCAATTGTCCTTGAGTAGCAAGTTGTTCAGTTTCTATGTGTTTACAGGCTTTTTGTTATTTTTGTTGTTGTGGAGGTCCAGCTTTGGTCCATCTTAGTCTGATATGATACAAGGTATTATTTGTATCTTCTTGTATTTGTTGAGGCTTTCTTTGTGACCTACTTTATGGTCAACTTTGGAAAAGTTTTTGTGAGGTGCTGAGAAGAAAGTAGACTTCTTTTGTGTTTGAGTGAAAAGTTCTGTAGATGTCTGTTATGTCCATTTGATTCATAGCATTCTGTTAGTATCATTATTTCTTGGTTTTGCTTCTGTATCATTGATCCTTCCTTTGTTGAGAGTGGGGTATTGAAGTCTCCCACTATTAATGTGTGGGGATTGATGTGTGGTTTAAGCTTTAGTAATGTTTCTTTTAGAAATGTGGGTTCCCTTGTATCTGGGGAATGGGTGTTCAGAATTGAGATGTCATGTTGGTAGAATTTTCCTTTGATGAGTATGAAGTGTCCTTCATCATCTCTTTTGATTAATTTTAGTTGAAAGTCTATTTTATTAGATAATAGAATGGCTATTCCAGCTTGCTTCTTGGGTCCATTTACTTGGAAGACATTCTTCCAGCCCTTTACTCTCAGCTATCTTTGTGGTTGAGGTGTGTTTCTTGTATGCAGCAGAATGTTGGGTCCTGTTTATGCCTCCATTCTTTTAGTTGGTGTCTTTTTATTGGAAAGTTGAGTTCATTGATGTTGAGAAAGATTAATGACCAGTGGCTGTTAGTTCTTTTTATTTTGATGTTGGTTGTGGTAGCATATTTCTATGCTTGTCTAGTTTTAGTAGACAAGCTGTAGTAAAGTCACCTAGTGTTTTCCTGGGTATAGTTAGCCATCTTGGGTTGTATTTTTTTTCTTCTAATATCTTCTTCAGAACAGGATTTGTGGATAGGTACTGTTTAAATTTGTTTTTATGATGGAATATCTTATTTTCTCCATCTATAATGAGAGTTTTGCTGAGTATAGTATTCTGGACTGACACCTGTGTTCTCTTGGGTCCTTCTGGCTTTCATAGTCTCTGTTGAAAAGTCAAATGTGGCTTCAAAGTTCAACCTGTCTATCTAAAGAGACCAACCAAACCTCTGGGCTTGCTTCAAGATGGTTCTCGGTCCTTCAAGGTGGCTGTGCCCAGCAAACACAGCGTCTTGAGCATAGTATCTGGGAAGCTGCAGCTCATTAACCTCAGAGCAAGAAAGCCAGTAGTAGGAAGCAGGAGGCTTGATGTTGGAGCTCTATGCCTTGGCACCCAGAAGGCATTCATTGGCAGTGAGCACAGCACTGGGCATGTGGCTAGGCACTGAAGACTGTGTACCTTTGGGAACCCAGGAACTTTTCTGGGGGATTAGCTGGTTGACCTGAGGTCAGATCCAATTGTTTCCCTCAATGTCAGGTTTTCTCTCACCTGGAAACACAGTGCATGGTGTTTTGGGGCCCACAGTTTGGTCTGTTGTTTGATGCGCAGTGACTGCTGCCCTGCTGATCAGACATAGTGTGTGATTGGCACCACCATCTTGGATCTAGCTATGTCTCTCTTTTTCTTTCTGATTTTGTTCATTTGGATATTGTCTTTTTGACTTTTAGTTAGTTTGAGTAGGTTATTGTTCGATTTCCATGAGTGTTAAGGCTTTTTGTTATTTCTCTTGTTGTTGAGTTCAAGCTTTAATCTATGATGATCTAATAAAGTATAATGGGTTAATTTGTTTTTCTTGTATCAGTTGAGGTTTGCTTTCTGAGCAACTATATAGAGAAGATTTTGTGCAGTGCTGAGAAGAAAGTATATTGTTTTGTGTTTGAGGAAAAAATTCTGCAGACATTTATTAGCTTGATTTGATTCATGACTTCTGTTAGTTTCATTCTTTCTTGATTTAGTTTCTCTCTCAATGATCTATCCATTGGTGAGAGAGGGGGGTATTGAAGTCTCCTGTGGTGCACTTTTGTAATCTCAGCATCCAGGGAGGCAGAGGCAGGTGGATCTCTGTTTTCAAGATGAGCTTGTTCTACAAAGCAAGTCCAGGACAGCCATGGCTGCACAGAGAAACTCTGCCTCAAATAAATAAATACACAAAAGTTCCATGTAGAAAGCAGAGCCCTGAGGTCACAGTCAGAGTCAGCCAAGTGGGTGCAGTATGAATGGGGATTATAAAGAAAGCAAATGAGTATAGGTCAGAAGGGAAAGGAGAGACTGAATTAAGAGTACTAAGGTGTGTTTGACAACGAGTCAGTACGTTTCTTTGGAAATTAGGAGGAGGAGGAATAGCTGCACACATGTGGGTAAATTTGCCGGTGACTATATGGACATATGAGAATGCTGGTGGCACTATTCTTTCATGATAGCTGGGATTTTGTGGGAATGAGTCAAACTTCAAAAATTGTCCATCTAAAAATTTTAGAATCAACCAGAAGAATTTAGATTTGGGTTCAGTAGAATGAAGGATGATCCTTGCAGCTGTTCAGAAGCAAAAAGGTCTAGCTCGGAGGCAGTGAGCTTGTTCCTCCTTACTGAGAGAGCAAAGCCCTTGATGAGGGCCTTGAGCTTTAGAAGTGGTACTGTAGTTTATTGTCTCTGAGTTATTTTTTAGCAAGCATACTTTTTTGTTTACTGACAGGAGGAGGCCTATCCCAGTGAGGTAGATGTGTAGGAGCAAGGGTCCTCCATAAGGAAAACAAACAAACTAACTAACTAACTAACTAACTAACTAATAAAAAGAATACATAGCCTACTACCTCCACCTCTTTCCATGTTTCTCTATAGATCTGGACATTTACTAGTTTTGATGAATTGGCTTATGTATTTGTGGAATATAGCAGGTTCAAATTGAAGGGTCAGCTAATAGGCTGGAGGCCAAGAGAAGAGTTGATACTGTAGTTATAGCTCAAAGAAATTTTACAGGCAGAATTCCTTTTTTCACTAAGGATGGCCAGTGGTTTTTTTGTTTGTTTGTTTGTTTTATCTTAAGGCTTTTTATTGACTGGATGAGTTTATCACCCACATTAAAAACAATAATCAACTCCAGTGATTAAGGTTGATTACATTTAAAAGATACCCTCACATGTACATGGAGGCAAGTGCATAAACAGTTATCTGAGTACTATATGGCCTAACCATTTGACACATAAAATTAACCATCCTGCTGGAAACTGCTCGTATATAGGTCAGCCAAGGGTAAGTGGATACTGTCCCTCCTTTAGTGGCCCAGGTGTCCTTCTTTTGCATCTGCTTCCTGTGTACACATATGTGGGGATAGAGAGTCAGAGAATGTTGGCACAACTTCAGCAATATGTCTATGTTCCTGTTTAATTGCATCTACTTACCCCAACCTTGTCTTTTCAGACTCTGCAGCTGAATTCTCACTTCAGGCTTCTTTCTTGTAATACCCCATTATGGACAGGGGACTCTCTTTGTCTGGGGATTCTCTCTCACACTCAAGGCCTTTCCCTTGAGCAGCTAAAGCTTCAGCTCCCACTTTGTTTCTTCAGTTTTATAGGCACAGAGAAGTTATGACACAAAAATCCTCACTTCTGTGTCAAAGTTAGAGAATGTCAGGGAGACTGGTTACATTGTTGCTTGAAGGATCTTTTGGAGAGAGCTCAGTGCTGCCAACATTGGGGTTTTCTGTATCACCACACCATTCTCCATCTGTGTCAGAATTCTTGGTGCATTTTTCAAGCTTAGTGTCTAAGGCATCTTCAACCTAATAAGAATAAGATGCCCTGACTGGTTCCTAGCCAGGAGGGAATGAACAGATCCACATTCCTTTGAAGCCAGTTTCAGATTCTGGAATGCTTTATTGGAAACCACACCATCTCTAGAGAGATTCATCACCTCTTAAGGCTGCTTTTGGACTAGTTAAGGACAGGGGCTCTGGACTTCTAAATAATCCACTGTGTGCCCTGATTAGTGGCTTCCTTTGTGGTGGCCCTGGGCTTGATTCAGAGTGAGCCTGGCATGTCCAGTTGAAATTCAGAACTCCCCACCTGTGTTAGATACTTTTCTCTACATGATGGTAACAACTGCGGAGAGAAGGGATTAATTTTAGTTCACAATTTCATGGCAGGGAAGGTACAGCAGCATTTGTGAGGTGGGAGTGGACCTTGTATGTGGATGTGGGTGTGTGAGAAGCTTGCTCACCTCTCAGCTAAAGGGTAAATGTAAAGCTCAGTGAGAAGATGAACTTGGTTTAAATCTCCAAGCCCCATCCCTACAGCCCTATATTTGCCAGCTGGGTCCCCTATCCAAAAAGATTCTATAACCACCCCAAACAGCACCAACAGTTGGGAAGCAAGTGTTCACACACATGAGCTTATGGGAGATATGCTGGCTAGTTTTCTAACAGCTTGACACAGCCAGAGTTATTTGGGAAGAGGGGATTTTAGTTGAGAAAAAAATGCCCCCAACATATTGGCCTGTGGTGCAGTTTATCAATTTATAATTTGTGTGGAAGGAACCAACTCACTGTGGGTGGTGCCATCCATTGGCTGTTAGTCCTGGGAACTGTATGAAAGCAGCCTGAGCAAGCCACGAGGAGCAAGCCAGTAGGCAGCATTCTTCTATGGTATGTGCTCTACTTCCCGCCTCATGTTCAGGTTCCTGTCCTGATTTCTCTGAATGGCAAACTGTAATCTGTGAGGTTAGATAAACTCTTTCCTCCCCAAATTGCTTTTGGGCATGGTCTCTATCACAGCAATAGATACCCTTACTTAGACAGGGGAACATTACATATTGTAACCTATAGAAACACCTCTGTGCTCAGACCACCTCACAGCAAAGGAGTGTCAGGACCAGTACTCCCATACTCTCGTTCTTGGCACCAGCTCACCCATGCTCCTACCACCAGGGCCAATTCTGCTGTGCTGTCAGCTTTCTTGCCTGCTGGAGGACCTCCATACCTTTCTAATGGCTCTGGACTTCAGATTTCCCACCTTTAAATAGAAGCCAGTAACATCTACATTTCAAGATCATTGTACTTGTTGCAGTACCCTTCTGCTAACTTGGTTACCCTCCTAGCAATTGCAGGATCTCCTCACAGTGGGTAGATTAGAGGGCAAACATCTGGCATATCAAGTGGTACCTGATAACGCTGCTCCAGTCCTACAGCCAGGCAAGACACATTCTTGTTGATCAGTGTCCAGCACCATACTCTATATTTTGAATAACACTGATTCCGTTGTCTTTAGACATGCTACAAAACACACTGAGACATTATATTCATTTCCCCAAGATTTGTGGGTTGACCAGGTTCCAGATGTCTCCCTCTGGGAGTTTCTCATAGTGTGGCAATCAGATTATACTTGAGGACTGAAGTCATCTGCAGGATTTATGATAGCTCATTGGTTGACCATCACCTGGGAGTTTAGTAAGGATGTTAATGGAAGTACCCACATTGGTAAACAGACTTCTCACAATAATCATCGATTTCCCTTTGAGCATACCCTAAGAACCTGTATGCCAGCAGCCGTAGAAAGGATTAGCCTTATGCCAACTCTACCATATTCTTCCTCATAAAGAGAGAAAGGGCCCTTCTAGATTCAAAGTTTTAGGAGAATAAGCACTTTATATTGAAGAAGAGCAAGTAGGATGGAAGATGTTTATTTTTAGAGTATAGCTTGCTCTAGTCGGTGTGGATAAGGATCTGTCTGAAATCCCTTCTACTTATCTTTCTTTGTCCTTTCTCCTCTTCACAGATTGGCCTCCATCTGCTAGGATGGGTCAATTTCCACTTCTTCCCAGGAGTTCTTTTTTTTTTTTATGTCCTTACCTCTTTATTGGTAAACAAACAAACAAACAAACTTTATTATGTATTTGCACATGTACAACAGGGACCTGAGGACAATTCACCTTTTAGAGTCCCTAACTTGTCTTCTTGGGTGTACAAGAAAGACCAGAGGGAAATTTCTTCCCTCTGTGTACTGGCAAGAGGAGAGTAGTCATACAGGATATGATACTGTCAGAGATCATCTTATTACTTTTCTATTTCTGTGATAAAACACCATGACCAAGGCCGCTTATGAAAGAAAGCATTCAGTTGGGCTTATAGTTTCAGAGGGTTAGAGTCCATGATGGTGAAGCAAGGGCATGGTGGCACAGATAGCTGAGAGCTCACATCTTGATCCACAAGTGGGAGGCAGAGAGGTCAACCACATAACAGAGTCAATATTGACTGTCTTGAAATCTCCTCCAGCAAAGAAATTAGTCCATTATTTCAGGGAAATTCTTAGGACAAGGGCAGAAAGCAGCCATATTTTCACAGTAATAATATTCAGCCCAGTTGGTAATATTGTTTGCACTGAAACCTCTGGAGCTGGGACTCTACAGTCTACATTGCTCACAGTTTTAACCATCTATCAAGATTCCACTCGGATGACCCAATAAGCTCTGTTTATAACACCCAACTATGTTCACAGCCCAAAGTCCCAAACTCTTCCATATTTCTCCTGAAAGTAAGGCTATTTACTCTGGTTCCAAATTCTGTCCTAAGTACCTTTTTTGTTGTTGTGACACAACAAAATGGCCAAGGCCACTTGTAAAAGAAGGTGTTCAACTGGGTTTATGGTCTCAAAGGGATAGAGTTCATGATGGTAGTACAAAGGCATGACAGCTCACATCTTGGTCACTATAGAGATACCTGGGCTAGCTTTGGATTCTGCCAGGGAAGTTAAGGTTTGAGATGATGGTTGAATGCAACATGTGTCCTCCAAAGGACACCTAGACAGGTGGGAGTGTCACACCTTTGACACTGTATATTCACGTTTACATGTATTTTCCCGTGCACCTGAGCTGTTCTGGTTCTGGGTGGCATCTGGAGGGTTTTTGTTTCTGATGCCTTATTATTCTATTGCCAGGGCTCAAGATTTTTCACAAGTCACTGACTTCTGGAGCTTCTGCCTGCCTCCTTCCCTCTCCTGGTGTGGTGTGACTGTGTCTGCCATCCAACCAGGATTTTCCCTGTGCTTTCTCAGTACCCATACTGCATCCTGCCTCTAAACCCTTGCCATAAGGAAAGGAGCTTGTCCACCCTTATGTTCAATTGAAGAAAAAGTAAATGACTCTTGGTCTCTCTCCCATCCATCCAACCCTCCCATGTGCTTTTTGAACTGAGGGGAAAAATCTGTTATTAATAAAGAAAAACAAAGGATGATAAATTATGGGAGCTTGTGAAATATACTCCTATGAATCACACTTTCTTCTGGATAATTGAATTTAGAGTGACATTGTCCAGCATCTGCTACTGACGCAGGAATGCCAGCCTTCTTCAGTTCTCTTTTATAAGTGTGATCCCACAAGGGTTCAGCTAAACCCAGGGCCTTGGCCGTCTCCAGGCTAGCACGTGTGTTGTGATCTTGTGCTCAGTTTCATTACTCTGCCTGAATTAGGAGCTTCATTAAAATGATATGTCTCTGTTAGAGCTATAAATGACAAGCGACCTTCCAGCAAAATGTGGTCTCATTAGATGACAGGAAGAAATGTCAGTGTGGGATGGCAAGGTTTTCATATTTATGAAGGTCAAAGCAAAAGTGAGTAATGTAATGGAGCCCACTTAACATCAGATCAGAGTTCCTTGGTCCTACTGTGCCTGCTGATGCTTGGTACAATGGGAAATGCACTTTCCATAGAGCTTGCTTGTAATGCAAGGCTGTCGGTTGTTTATGGTTTGTGTGAAACCACCACCATATTTTAATTATAATTGGATGGCTGTTTAGGCAGGGGACTGAAAAATGTCCAGAAATAACTCTTTTCTTTCTTCATCTTCCCCTCCAACTAATTATTCATTGGTTAATGGGCATATTGCCCAAAATGAAAAGGTCCCAGGAGACAGACGGCTTTGCTCATCTCAGAAGCCCTGAGTTTTGGCTCCTTTGGATTTCCTGTCTTCATAGGCCTTCTTATCTCTCAGGAGAAGTCTGGCTTTCCAAGATGGGCTCAGTGCAGTTTGCAGGTTTGGGCTTACACAGTGGCATGGGAGATGGCTTTTGGTTTGTAGGACTGGCCTTCTGATTGAACATCTCCAGGACTGAAGATTTGGAACAACAATTGAAAATGAATAATGGATGAAGGATGCTGAGGCACACTGGGGTTTCCATCCCAGGTCCAAAGACTTTGTCCTTTTTGGCCACTGGTACTTTGGGTGCATGAGGGCAGGACCACCACCATAGATAGGGCTCTGTGACCAGTCTAAGGGTGAGCAAGGATTAGCTGTAGGCTGTGTTCCATGTGCCAGCCCTGGCTATGAGCTGCATGTTTTCAAAGGAGGGACAGGTGCTCTATGGTCTATGAGTCAAATAGGGTCCACTCGCTCTACAGATGAAGTCATCTTGGGACATGCTGCACCCATTTGTTGAACATTGCTTGTGGCGGCCTTTGTGTTACAAAGGGACACAGTTGAGTTGCCGTGAAAGAGACCTTATTGTCTGCAAAGCCCAAACCTTTGACTATTTGACCCTTGACAGATGAGGTTTGGAGACAAATGATCTGGTGGTAGGGGCACCTTTTTCTAATTTTCACAAGGCTTTGACTTCCTGCCAAGTTGCAGTTGTACCGTAGTGATGATAAGACTGTCTTTTCCTCATTTGCACAGAGGTGCCTTTTTAGTCCTGCCTCTAAGGGTCAGAGCCTTAGGGCAGACAGGACTCCTGGGTCCTTACCCCAGCCTGCTGCAGGCAGTTGCTGGACTCCAGAGCCAGCTCTAGGATTCAGTGCCACAGGCTTATTGCTCAGCAAGGCTGTTTCGGGGGCCAGGGACTGGCTGTTGCAGCTCCCAGAGGGAACACAAAAGCTTTCCTTGTTCCTTTTCCAAATAGCCATGAAAAAGAAGGTTTGGTTTTGGAGTTGTGTTGCTGGTCATTCCATTAAAAAAATGCAAGCTGTCTCATGACTTATCGTTAACCACTTGTTTACACAGCAGGGCTGATTGACACGGTTTATTTTCCTGCGGTTTTTCTTCTAATCTAAAGTGAAACATGAACTGTAGAATCCGTACAGTTCTTTTCACCGTTTGCAACCCAGAACCTGCAAGAGGAGTGCTGTCGGTCCTTTCTGTTGCCCATCCTGTGAGTGTGTGAACATGGGTGAATGCTTTATGTCCTAGTCAGGCCCCACAGAACCTACTTAAAAGGACTGATGAGCTACACTTGAAAACCCAAAGTATCCCTCATGTTCCCCAGGGAATCATTAGCTACAGCAAGACCAATGGGTCGTAGAACATAAGGCCAGAAAGAAATCAGAGGTATCCTGCTTTTTGCCAGCTCTGGAATCCTCCACCCAGCAGGTGGCAAACAGCTCCAGTGGGGGAAGTGTGGCAGTTTTCCCAGGGTTCCCCAAGATTGGTGTTTTCTTCTCTCATCAGCCTTCTGTGGTGCTGTGGGCGGTGTCAGAAAAGGGTGCCAAGCCTTCCGATTCAGATCACAGGGACTGGGGTCCTGGTAGGAATCATCATGCTGCCCCTTTCAGCTTGCCCAACATGTGCCTTTCACAAAATTCTTCCCATTAATGGTCTCATTGTGTCTCCACTGTCCTCTGAGGGCAACATGATTCCCCACATTCCATTCATTGCTGTATATTAGTCAACGATAATTAAGACAAGTCTGTGGATGGAATGATAAATCTGATGGTCTGAACATACAGAGGCAGTATAATGGGTGATTTGGAATTTTTAGAAAAAAAATTAACCAAACTAAGATCTTACAGTCTTGTTAAACTGTGCTAGGAACTGCCTTCTCAACGCAGAATTAGAGCAAGAGTGGACTGAGTGGTGTGTGCTTGTGCCTGTGTTCATAGCCTCCTTCTGAGCCTCCTGCTCTGGGTCTCCACTAGGGGATGGATGCACAGACAGTCAGCAATGACTTAGCAATTGAAACAAGGGAAGTTTGCAGCCTCAGAAAAGAGGTCATTCTGATTCCAGGAAACATTTCTTATTCTGAGTCCCAATAGATTAGTGACTTTTTGTTGTTGTGACAGATGCCATCGTGAACAACTTAAAAGGAAGGAACATTTATTTTGACTCACAGTTTCATAGGTTTTAGTCCATCACAGTGGGGAGGGGAGGATGGAACCAAACAACTCACAACAGGATGAGCAAGGAGGAGAGAGTGAGTACCTGAACATGACGCTCTCCTTTTCCCTTTTTAACTTCCATCTGCAGGCACAGCTTGAGCATAAGAGACCTCAAAGTCCACCTCCACAGTGACACACTTCCTCCAATGAGGCCACACCTCCTAATAGTGCCATTCCCTATGGGCCAAGCATTCTCACACATGAGTCTGTAGGGGCTATTCCTATCCAAACCACTACAAGTGGGAAGCACTTTCTTCCTTCTCAGACAGGAAGAGCCAGGCCTTGCATTGTTCATCTGGAAGAAGGAGTCTTCCTGGATTCATCTCACTTGAAGTCAGAGCCAAGGTTTCTAAGAGTGTTGCCTGTGCCAGGAGGGTCATGTTTGAACATGGTGCATACTGGGAAAGGAAAACAGTCATCCTTTTATATGAGCTGTGAATGTTTTCTTTTCTTTTTTTTTTTTTAGGTATGGAGCCCAGAACCATTTGAAGCATAGACCTTTTGCCGTGCGCCAAATCTTTTGCTGATCTGGACAGTTTCACATAGTGGATATATGCTTCTTCTCTGCAAATATGTTGCTGATAGAGGAGGAAAGAATTCTTAAATATCTCCCTACTGCCCATGCATTGCCAATCCACCCTCCTTTCTTTCTCAGACAACCTGTTTCTTAGAAGTCATCTCTGTCCATTGGAAGTCACAGCCAAGACTTCTTTGATGATCTAGTGTCTCCTTGGATTTTTGCCAGGAATGCTGAACACAGTGATGTACAGGAAATAGTCCAGATATGTTCACAGACTTCTCCTATAGAGGCCTGTTCTCTCTGTCTGTCTCACTGTGTCTCTTTGTTGCTGTCTCTCTCCCCTTCCACACACACAGTAGGGCTCACTATACAGCTCTGTCTAGTGCCTGAAACTCACATAGATCTACCTGCATCTCCCTCCTGAGTGTGTATACATTAATGATGTACCATGGCTCTTTCTAGAGATCTTCTCTCTTTGAGCAATTGCAGTCTATAAGCTTGGTCAGCTTTGGGCATAGGAGCTTAACCCTGTGGGTGGGATCAGAAGGAGGCAAGGAAACACACACTCTCTCTCACACACACACATCAGGACATGTTCAGACAATGCAATATTGAGTGCTGTAAAGTGTGATATGACTCTGGCTATAGCTGCATGCTAGGTGAGTCTTCTGTCTTACCTTGGATAAAGTGGGCAGTCTTAGTTCTTAAGGTTGCACCTTTGCTACAGTCTTTAGTGTTTTAAATAAAAAATTTTAAAGATTTATTGATTTATTATGTATATAGTGTTCTGCCTGCATGTATGCCTACATGCCAGAAGAGAGCACCAGATTTCATTGTAGATGGTTGTGAGCCACCATGTGGTTGTTGAGAATTGAACTCAGGACCTCTGAAAGAACAACCAGTGCTCTTAACCTCTGAGCCATCTCTCTAGTCCCTTAGATAAAAAATTTACGCCAACAACCATATATCTTGTCTCTTAAGACCTGAAACTCTTAAATGATCACAGTTACCTGTAGTCTTACTTCCTGTGGTGATTTGAATAAAATGTCTCCCATAGGCCTATAGGGAGTGGCACTATTAGGAGGTGTGGCCCTGTTGGATTAAGTGTGGTCTTGTTGGAGGAAGTATGTCATGATGGGTGCAGGCTTGAGGCATCGTATACTTAAGCTATCCCTACTGGCTTCCGTCTTCCTTCTGATGCCTGTGATTCAAGATGTAGAACTTTCAGCTCCTTCTCCAGCGCCAAGTCTTCCAGGCATGCTTCTGCTGTGATGATAATGGACTAAATCTCTGAACTGTTAAGTTAGCCCCAATTAAATGGTTTCCTTTATAAGTGTTGCTGTGGTCATGGTGTCTCTTCACAGCAATAAAACCCTAACTAAGACACTTCCTCTTCATCTATTGGATTTTAGAAGCTGGCTGAAATTTCTCGACACCCAGTGGGGCTTTGAGCATCAAGAACAAAATAAACGGTCAAGGCTTATGGAGAGCAAGGAGGAGGGGAGGGCACTTACCTCTCCACAACTTGTACGGACGATTTTAAATGGTCAGTTACTGGATTATGTTCCCTCATGCTTTTGGATGTCATCAAACCACTTTGAGATCAAGAGCAAGATCAATTTCAATTCATTGTCACTTTGTATAAAGGAGTCTCCTTTCATTAGTTTCAACATCTCTAGCTTCAGATAAAGTCTGTGTGACTTAAAGACATCTGACTGATACAAGATATTTTTTTAATGGTACCCAGCCACGTAAATTTGAAGGTTGTCTTGGGTGTATGTGATGTATGTATGTACATGTTTGTGTGTGTGCACATGTGTGCACATGCATGTTTCTGTGTGTGGAAGCCAGAGGTCGATGCCCTCAGATGTCTTTACCAATCCTTCTTCTTCTTCTTCTTCTTCTTTTTGAGATGGGCATTCCTACTGAATTCAGAGATCATTGATTTAAGATTAGGCTGATTGGCCAATTAGCTCTCTATCCTCCCAGCACTGCATCCAGCTTCTCTGTAGGTCTTTGGGATCCAGACTCATGTCTTCTTGTTTATAAGGCAAGCATTTTCCAACTGAGCCATCTCCTCAGCCTCAAGATGTTCTTTTAGGTGACTAAAACTGCTTAGTGGCTGGTATGATTGACAAGCGCCATTAACTATTGATTGGTCTTACTGACCAAGAAGGCATCAACTCAGTTAAGACAAAGAAAATTTAACTTGTAAACATTTGTCTGGATTCTTACACAGAACATTCAGTGCCCAATGAAAGAATAGTTTATGGATCCAGTTTTGACCCTCAAATCTCACAAGTAAACAGGGTGTGTGGCCCAGAAGTGTAGCAGCAGCTCTGCTAAGAGATGTGAGTAGAGTGCTGCAGAAAGCAGGGCTTTCTCATATTCACAGGGTAGTGTTGTCTCCGGAGGACAGAGGTCAGCGGAATTTTTATCAGTGATGGGGCAGAAAAAATTTCCTGTGATGCATGAGACCTAAGAATCAAATGTACAATGGAAATAGCCAATCAGGTGGCTTTTAATAAATTCACACACACCCACATGCACGTGTGCACACACATACAAACCTGATGAAGATCTAACCTTAACATTTAATGAGACCCTTCATTATTAGTGTATAAGTAATAGAAAACGTGGTTAGAGGAAAGAATGGAACAGAGTAAGATGTACCAAGACCTTTGATTAGCAAGTACTGAGAGAGAGAGAGAGAGAGAGAGAGAGAGAGAGAGAGAGAGAGAGAGAGAGAGAGGTTTCAGTCAGGCATGGTGGTGCACACCTTTAATCCCAGCACTTGGGAAGCAAAGGCAGGTGGATCTCTCTAAATTCAAGGTCAGCCTGGTCTACAAAATGAGTTCCAGGACGGCCAGGGCTTGTTACACAAAGAAACCCTCTCTTGAAACACCACCACCAAAACAACCCAAATAATGAACAAAACCAAGACAAAACAAAAATTCTGGTTAGAACTCCACTCTTCTTTTCAGCTCAAAAAGGCACACCTTTTTGAGTGATGCCAAGTCAGTTTTCTCTTGAAGACTTCACTGGATAGATTCCTCTAGGAGATGCAGAAGGCGATTCAGGGCTCCTTTGTTCTTACCATTCATGCACACCTCTCTCCAAATGTGGATGGTGGGTCCAGCAAAAGGAAGCTCTAAATACCCAACTCCACGGTAAGCCTCAGAGAGCATCCAGATTTCTCCATCACTCTCCACCCCCACCTTCACACAGCCTCCTCATCTCTTTGAGATAACACTGGTTGCCAGGTTACAGAACCACCCTTTTGCTGCTACACAAAGGGCACACTCAGGCAACTCAACAATGAAAACAACTTGAAGGGAGACCAGCTGTACTTATAAATAAACATCCCAAGCACATTAATCTGCTGCAAGTTTTTATGAGGGGAAGCATAAAATTTCAAATAAAGGGCTAATGGGAAATATGTCCAAAATGTTGGAATTAGTGATGCTCTACTGTAGGGAACTGCCCGGCTGGATCCATCAAACAAAACGTTACTAGCGACTGATTGAGTTTTAAGACCCCTGGCCCTCCACTCCCACACCTGAGTTGTATATTTTATCCAAAGAGCTGTTTCATGTTCTGGACTCAGCTCTGTTTGCAGGAGAGCTGTCACAGTTTTATGGCCTCAACTTTAAAGAGCAGGACATTTCTTTCCTGGAGAAGAAGGCTAATAGGAGGTAAAATGCAGGGATTATGGGCTCTCCCACAAATCCCCAGCGAGCAGATGCTCCTTTTTTTGTAATCAAATGAATGTTTTCTTTGGACCCAGCAAGCTAGGAAGAGGCTCTTTTAAAACAGCCCTGGGAACAGGAGACATGTGCCAGGCCAGAGAACAGATGGAGAAAAAGGGTGAGGAAAACAGGTGTTTCGCTCTTAGGACTACCTGCCTACTCCCCCTTCAGGGCACATAATTGTAGATAATGGCAAGGTGATTTTCATTTTAAAGGGAAGATTGGTGATGGCATATGGTTAGCTTTGCCCCCCATGCTGCCCTTCACCCCTATTAATGACCCACTTTCTCCTCCACTTCTGGAGATATTTTTTGAGCTCCTCTTCACATTCCCTTCTCAGCTTTGTGCTGGTTGAGTCTGAGTTGAAGACCACCTCCCACCACCACAACTTTTACTTCTCATGTGCAAATAAGAGCCCTTGGAATAGTGGGAAGGAGTTTGAGGTGAAGAAATAGAACAGTCTCAAATCCCTACTGTACACTCACCAGCTGTGTTCAGCCCTAAGAAAGTCACTTAGTGTATTAGTCATGGTTCTCTAAAAGAATGGAATTGATAGACCAAATACATATGACACATATTTATAACATACACATGATTTATTAGAGTGGTTTGCAAGAATCTGGTAGTTGTCTAGTCCTTGAGACTGGATATGTCAGCAGTGTCAATTTGGTGCTAGAGTTCAAGTAGATTCCTAGAGAATTGCTCTATTTCAGGCTACCTTGGAATACAGCCCCAACAACAGGGGAGATAAACTCGCTATAGCGAGGAGGAGCAGGCAAAACACAAAGACTTCTTTCCTTCATGTCCTTTTATGCAGGCTACTCTGAGAAGGTATAGCTCAGATTTTGAGTGGGTCTTCCCGCCTCAAATAATATGATTAAGACATTTCCTGGCAAGAGTGGCTAGCAGCTTGGGTTCCTCATTGATTCTGCTCAGAGCTGAGTTGACAAGGGTAGCAACCACGCTTGGCTTTGTTTACTCACAGAGAAGAAAGAAACTACACCAGCACCGCAGACTCTTGACTGCCATGGAGTGGCCATGGGGATTCTTGCTTGACTCCATGACTTGATTGTTGTTTCTGGGCTCCAATTTCCCCATCTATAAAATGAAGCTAAGAACCCCTTGCAGGGACCTTAAGAGAATGAAAGGAAACATGCACTGAAAATACTTTACACCATGGTTCGCACATGGTAGATACTGGATAATCTCTCTTAGGATTACTGCCACTATTTAAGCGGAAATGAAGTCTGATTTCAAACACACGATTGAAGTCTAATGAAGGCTGAGTACTTTATTCCCTCCTCATTGTGCTCTTGGTGGAGCATTTGTTTAATTCTAATTCTGTATGATGGAGGTTTGCGTCTCCTCCTGGGGCCAGCTCATAGGCTTTGGCATTCTCAGGTGAGCTTAGTTTGCTCCACTGGTGTCTCTCAATATCTTTTAAAGATTTTTTTTAAATCCAGGGTCCTATCAGTCCCTGGATATCATCAAAGGATACCTGTGCTGGCTCTTTATCCTGCATCCCAAATAGAGAGTGGCTGTCAATTTCAAGCCCCTATAGGATGAGCAAATACTTAACAGGAGGAGGGGAAGTTAGTTCCTCCTGGATACTTCCCTTCCCTTCCATTTATATTCTGACATCCAAATGACACCTTTGTCACCCAGCATTCTAAGTTTGGCATCACATTGCAACAGAACAAATACCAACAAACCAAGCACCTTGTCTGCAAAGCCATGGGAAGAATGACGGCCCTACAAACTGCCGCCAGCACGATCAAGTTTATGCCCACAAGAATCGTTTTGGTGTATCACTCTCTGTACTGACGTGGACTCAACCCATCCCTCTGTTTGTCTCCTGCTAGCTTCTAGGACTCTGCAGTCTCAGTTTTGGAGTCCTGAGCAAGACCTTCTGAGGGGCTGGCGGACACCAGCACCTAAGCTTTCTTACTCTTCTGTATCCCATCACAGAACATAACCTTAATAAAGACTAAAGAAAGGAAGTCTGGTCAACACAAAAAGGCAATGATAGTGGTATTAGAGACAGCCATAAGTAGAGGTCGTGGGTCCTTTAGTCACTGGACATGTAAGGAAAGGAACTTTCAGGACATCTCCTGCCCCAGTCACTGCTTAACTGTGGGGACCTGAGGAGAACTGTCTGCTTGAGCACAGCCAACTCCTGGATTCATAAGAAATAATTGTAGCCATCTGCTTGGAGTAGCTTCCTGAACAGCAGTAGACACCTGGCTTTCTGACCACTCTCTACAGCTCTTGGCTGGAGTACGGTCCTGATTATATTCATTAGAGAGACTGAGTGACACCAGGCACTAGCGTCCAGCTCAGGTACCTACACTTGGGACTGACAGGAATCCAGGGCTTCAGGACTCCTCGGGCTGCAATGGTCCTTGTGGAATGGCTCACTCTTCCTTGTCCGGCAGAGCTGGGAAGGTATCCAGGGCCAGCTGTGTACTCTGGAAAGCAGCTTCTCTAATTTCTTCGCTCTCTCTCTTTGCTGCAGGAGGATGAGATTAACTTCCAGTTTCACACCCTGGAACTCTAAGTACCAAACAAGAGTCAGTGTTTCTCAGGTTCAAGATACTGATTTGGCTTTTAGCAAATGAATACAATAACAAGCTAGAATATGCAGGTCCTCAGCGGGTGAATCTGGGAACCACAGGAGCAAGGGGTTTCCAGTTACCCTCTGGCTTGTGCTCAAAGTCTTCACTCTCCCTAAAGAATGGGTGTGAAGGCTCAGGCTACGCAATGGTCTGGGAATGGAGACTTGGAAGAGAGCATCGAGGTTCCCCAGAACTGCAGTGCAAGCCTTTAGCCAGCAAGCAGGTGGTCAGAAAGAAAGGAAGGGTGAGGTGGGTTGTGCTGAGCGGCTGTGATAAGCATGGGGGTGCGGCTTCAAGATGCCCGTAGCAGCTGCTGGGCTTCTCCATCAGTGCTGCTGAAAGTGTTCCCCCAGAGTTCAAATGGTGAGGCTCCATTTCTCCAGCATCACAACATTTGGAGGTCATCAGGCTTAAATGAAGCCAGAAAGGTGAAGTCTCCATGATGGAAAGAAGATTAGAGTCCTCCTCCCTTCCCATCAATATGAGGATACCTATTAACAGGAAGCTTACAATCTCCAAACCAGGAGAGTCTTCTGCCTCACCAGAGTCTGTTGGCACCTTCAGAACTGTGATAAAAATTTGTTGTTTAAGCCACCTAATTTATGTATTTTGTTATAACAATTCAAGCTGTCTGAGTCAAGTCCTTGATAGCCGATTTTGTTTTCCATTAAGCTTTGTAGGACCACAGGAGCCCAAGTGATTGTCTCCTGCAGTCTAATCCCACTCCAAGAAGTGACCTCATGGCTTAGGGACTTTGCTGAAGTCAGGCCAAAGTCTTGGCTCTAAAATCTGAAAGACGTTGGCTTTCATTGGTCACCGTGTCCGTGTACAACACAGAGCAAAACAGAACAGAGTTGTTCCTCAGTTAACCCACCGAGCAAGCCCTATGGTAAAAAGCAAGAACGTCTTCACAGGGACCCATTTTCTGGAGGGACAGGACATCACTGAATGTGTGTTGGGAGTCCTAGCTCACTTTGTAGAGACATATCCAGAGCCATTATTAGCCATGCTCTTACACTGCAGAGTCAGATGGTTCCCTTGTAGCTTTTGAATTCACAAGCGGCCTATTTCAGTGGTAGTCTGTGGGCAGACTCAGCTCGAGTTCTGGCTGGTCCTTTTTACATGCACGGAGTTGTAGAAGTTCCTCAACATCTTTATGCCTGCCCTTCTTCACATAAAATGCAGGGCAGCCCTCCCGAGATGGTTGCGAAGGCTCGCACTCTCCCCTCTTCTTCTCTCCAGAGAAATTTGCAGTTATTAACTGTTGTGCTATGAAGCTATTGTTTCCATTCTACTCTTCTGAACCTTGTGATCCATTTAGCCAGCCTTGCTGAGCTCGCAGCCTGCAGTGCATACATGTGGTATGCTTTATTTTGTCAGCATGGTGTTTATTACAAATCTGAGCTTGAGTGTGTTTGATGGCCACACACTCTCCAGCTTGCGAGTCCCCTGAGCCTCATGCTTGAAACATTTATGGTACTTGTCATGCTCCCGTAGGCCCTGTTTTTCAGGCTGGTAACTACTTGTAGCGTAGAGATAAACTGGTCTGAGTGGGAATAGACCATATCTGTATGAGAAGGTCTGATAGTGGAAGTGAGGACAGAAGTCTGGAGTCACTGTAGAAGTGCACTATGGCAGGAGTATGTCACTTCCCACTTCTTCTCCATGGTTCCACTCCATGCTCCTGACATTGCAGTCAGGAGCCAGACAAACCCAAAGTGATGACTACTCATGTGTAGGTTCTCATATGCATGTGTCCATACGCACACTTACATGCGTGTGCCCACATAGAGGAGGCTTTAGTCTAGAGCCACGGAGTGCCTGCCTTTGTGGCTCTCATACACTTTGTGTGTGTGTGTGTGTTCCAGGGGCCCCTCCTGATTCATAGTTGGTGACAGTTGCTCCTGCCTCTGCCAGCATTTTGCATCCTGGTACTTTCTCTTTCACTGGAGCTTGAGGTCCCAGGTGTAGGCCTCTGGGACCAAAGCTTCTCTTGATGGATGGCCAACTCCAGGTTTTTCTTTTTTGTTTTTTTGTTTTTCCCCCTGTGGTTTATTCACAGGGTGATTTCCCCTAGTCATGCTAGGATGGAAGGGTGGTTTCAACACTAGCCACAGTAGCCTGGACCTGAGCTGTCAGTTGGCCATCGGTTCAAAGGCCCTTTTCATTGAAGTTTTGAAATACATATCTTGAGAATTAAGGCATGAGCATTCCTCCAACAGCTGCCTGAGTCCACCTTAAGAACCTTGCAGGATTGGTGCTGTAGCTGGCCAGGCATGTCCTTGCCCCAGATCCCTCTTTGCACTTGTTCCTTTAATGCATTTGTCTTGGAATCTGGCTACTCAGATTCATCCTCTTGGCACCCACAAGGCTTTACCTCACTTTCTGAAGTGTTTCAGTTTCAAAAATAGCTCCTTCCCAAACCAACCTTCACATTTTCTATTCCTTCAGGGCAACAGATCTCACCACATTTAGTTAAAAAGACATCATACTGAGTCGGGGAAAGACCAATTGTCTGCCCTTCTCATCCTCACAGTCTTTGTGATAGCTGTAGACAGCATAACAGAGTTCCAGTTGGGGAGGTTTTTGGTGGCAGAACTAAGTAAAAGAAAACAGAAACAAAAACGGGTAGATGGTGGAAGAAATGGGTGGAGCCTGTATTCACAAGTGGCCTGGGATGCTCTAGAATGTACACAGCGGTTACTCATCTGAGGTGACGGCTATTTATTTATTTATTTATTTATTTATCAATCAGAGGTTAGGTACTTTGCATCCCCGGCGTAGCCCCTTCCCTCTTTTCCTCCCACTCTCCCCATCCCTCCCTCATCTCCTCCCTGCCCACGCCCACTCCAAGTCCACCTACAGGGGAGGATCTCCTCCCCTTCCATCCGACCCCAGTTCATCTTGTCTCCTCAGGGCTAGCTGTGATGGTTAGTTTTAACACAACCTAGAATCACCTGGAAAGAAAGCCTAAATGAGGGACTATCTTGATCAGGTTGGTTTGTAGACGTGACTGGATGGATTGTCTTGATTGCCTCAACTGATGTGGGAAGATGCACTCTAAATGTGGGCAAGAAACTCTGGTAGAGCCTCCGACAGAAGGATATGGAAGAAGGACAGCTTTCACTTTCGTAATTAAGTTCATCTACTGTGTTGCTGCTGATTTCTTTGCTGATATCAGAACCAGTTTATTCATGTTCTCAACATGGAATGAAGACCAGCAGCTTCCAGAAATCCTCCAGGTCCTTGGCACCAGGCCTGGACTACTGAGGCAGTCAAACTCCCAGACTGAGCAAAGAGTAAATTCTCTGTATCTCTTGTATGAGACAGTTGCTCATGGACTACTCAGACCGTATCATGCAAGACAAAATAATAACGTTCTTTTAAAAATATATTTATTCTGTTGGTTTTGTTCCTCTAGAGCAGGGGTTCTCAGCCTTCCTAGTGCTGTTACCCTTTAATTAACACAGTTCCTCATGTTGTGATGACTTCCCCCACCACAGAATTATTTTGTTGCTACTTCATAACTGTAATTTTGCTACTGTTATGAATCATAAGGTAAATATCAGATATTCAGGATATCTTACTGATGATCCCTATGAAAGGGTCATTTGACCTCCAAAAGGGTTACAATCCAGAGGTAGAGGACCACTGGTCTAGAGAACACTGACTAATAGATGTAGCAACTGAGCTTTGTTCATTTTTTTTCTTCTGCTTGGATGGTTCCTCTTGCTATGGTTGGGCTACCTTCATGGAAGAAAATTGGTTGTTGGTTGCACTACCAGTAAAATGCTTAGCCACAGTACATATTGGTATTTCTGAAGGAATGCAAGAGCCTTCTCCCATTTACCCCATCCACCTGGGGCAAGTCTGTGAAGACAAAGATCTGTTTCATTCAAACTAAATACTGGGCAGCTAAATTTATGCTAAATTGGCTGAGGGAAGGAGCTATGGATGGATTAAATCTTATAAGAGTAAACTTTGACCCTGTCCCCAAGATTCTGAAGCCTACCCAATCACATCATAATCAGATTTTAGTTTTTTTAATGAATATACTTGACATAAATTCCAAAGGGCATAACAGGTCATGTAGTGTAAAAGTAAGTCCCCTACCTATATCCCATGTCTATTCTCCAAGTTTCTTTCTTCAAAAGCAACCAGTATTACCAATATTTTATATGAATCTCTGCAAGAAGTCTGTACATTTCTTGAGGTATAATCTATTTCTTCAAGAATATGCTAGCATTCTATCTATATGAAAACTTTGTGTTATATTTTATATTGGACATCTTGAGGATCATTCCATGTTTGGCCTAAGTATAGTAACAGCTTTGCAACTTGTCATTCCATGTTTTTTTATTATTGAAAATAGATTCTTCCCTCATCAGATATATCTTGACCACAGTTTTCCCTTCCTACACTTTTCCTAGCTCCTTCCCCCACCTCCCTTCTCCCTGCCAGATCCATCCACCAGAAAGGAGCAGGCCTCCAAGAGACAGCAACCAGCAATAATAAACAAAAATACAATAAAGCAAAGCAAAACCCTCATATTGAGGTGCCACAAGTCATCCCAACAGGAGGAAAAATGTCCCAAGAGCAGGCAAAAGGGTAAGAGACACACTCTTTCCCACAGTTAAGAATCTCACAAAACCATGAAGCTAACAGTTGTAACATACAGTCAGAGAACCTGGTGCAGACCGGGGCAGGTCCTGCTTGGTGTTTCAGTCTCTGTGAGTCCACACGAATCCTGCTTAGTTGATTCAGTGGGCAGCATTCTTTTGGTGTCCTCCATCCTCTCTGACTCCTAAATCTTCCCTCTCCCTCTTCCATGTGGTTCTCTGAGCTCAGAGGGGAAGGATCAAATGAAGACCTCCAATTTAAACTTCTTGTATATTGTCTGGCTGTGGGTCTCTGTATCTACTCCCATCTGGAGTGGCCTCTGATGACTACTGGACAAGGCACCCACTTATGAGTATAGCAGAATATTATTAGGAATCATTTGTCTTTCTTTCCCTTCCTCTCTCCCTTCTTCTATCCCTCCCTCCCTTTTCTTTCTCTCTCTCTTTTTGTTTCTTTCTTTCTTTGTTTCTTTCTTTGTTTCTTTCTTTCTTTGTTTCTTTCTTTGTTTGTTTCTTTCTTTCTTTCTTTCTTTCTTTCTTTCTTTCTTTCTTTCTTTCTTTCTTTCTTTCTTTCTTTCTTACCTTACTTTTTTCTTTCTTTTTGCCAGTGGTGTTTGGTTATAACCTAGGTCTCCGTACCATGCTTTAATTTAGTTCACTCTCTACTGATGTCCCTTTGGGTTGGTGCTAGACTTTGGCTTTTAGAAAATCAATGTTGTACCAGGTATCACAGATAATAGTTTTTAGGCTAAACCTAGCAGTGGACATGCTGAGAGACATTGCCCTTGGAATCTTGATAACTGTTACTTCGATATTACTTCCATAAATTTTGGAGTGTTTTCCCAGCAATGCATACAAATGCTAATTGCCCACATCTGCATCAATGGTACCATAACAAAATTTTTGACTCTTCACAGTCTGCTGAGTGATGATATTTCATTGTGGCATTAATTTAGTTCCTTATGTAATGAGACTGCTTTTGACTCTTTCATGTATATGTATGCATTACATGTGTGTTTTTGAATCTTCTTCTCTGTGAGTCTGCTCACATCTTGTTCTAGTTTTGTTCTGCATTGTTGCTGTTTTTCTGTTGGTTTGTTGGTACTTCTTAGATTAGGACATTTCCTTCTCTGTGCCTTATATTTCCAAGTGACAAGACAGCATTGGTTGATGACTTTGTCTCACCATGATTTCCTTCCACTCGTTCTCTTTACCTGTGTGAAGGAGAAGTCAATTATCCAGTGGGTAAGTTTGTTAGTTGGCTGTATGCAGATCTAGCTCAGCCATTCCTCTGTCCCTCCCTGCCTTTGAAATTGCTCTACAGGGACATGCACTTCAGATAGTCCTCAACTATACCCCAAGCTTTGTCACAAAGGTCTTACACCTGCCAAGTGAAGTCTGTGGGCTTTCAGAGCTGATGGATAGATCTACAACACTTTGGGATCTAGTATTTGAAGAGCTACTGTTTACAAACTAAGGTTGCCTTCCCCAGTGCCTCTGTCAGGAAGAAAGCTGATTTTGAACACTAATCTGCCTAATCCTTTGTTGGTACAAGTTTGACAGAGCGAAAGTGGTATTTATTGGAACTCTTAAATGCCATTGAGATTTAGAAGTATTAGAGAGATTAATCTTCTGGTTTGTATCCTGAGTTTGTCTTTTCAAAGATTTTACTTTCTAATTTTTTTTCCTTTGCGGGTATTTTCCCTCTTCATATGGAAATCTAATGAAATTGATCAACCTCATATTTTCTGGCTTTTGAGACTTTGTGTTATGCTCTAAAAGTCCTTTCATACTTCTAAGATACATGCTCCTGTATTTCCTTTAGGTAAGTCCCCGTTTCATTCCTCACATTTAAATCCCTGTGAGGACCTTACCTGGCATGCTCTGAGGGTAGATCTTTGGGTGGTGGCGAGGAAGGAATTCCTGGCAGTAGCTGGAGAACCTCCCTGGGACCAGAAGAGGAAAATACTGTAGCCACCCTGCTGTGAATCAGTGATATCAGGACTCCTAACCCTAAACCCAGGGCTTGTTTCTAGACCCACCACAAATTGAGTCCAGCTTGCTTCCAGTGGACCAACAGCCCAGGAAACAATATGTTTCTCCCTGGAACTAATGGGCCTCATAGCAGACCACAGAAGGCTTCCTGGATGTCCTGAGTCTGGATTTTCTGGGCCCCTGCCTCTCTTGAGATGAGCAGAGAACCAAGGCAAGCTGCAGCTGAGGCCTTGAAGGCAGAGAGTTTGCAGCGTTTTTGCCTCCTTTCTTCTGATCAAAATCAACCCCAGGCTGCAAACGTGGGATCACTTAGAGACCAAAGTCTTCCTGCATCAGGTCCTGGTTACTCTGTAAGTTCCTTTCTTATGTTATAAGGGAACATGCCTTCCGGGGAGCGTAGCAAGCCATGTGCTTCTTCCCATCAGCCCCTCTGGGCTCAGCAGACCGAGGGCCACATTCATTTCTTCCTACCTGTCTGTTCACAGCACCTCTTTCTGCCCACCAGTCCATCCCAAGATAATCAAACAACCTTGAGCTCTGTGCTTTTCATAAGCATAGTTAAACATGGAAACATTTATTGGTCTTTCTCTGGTTCCTTATGTGAATTCGTGTGAATCTGGGTGAATGTGAAGGTGCCTTTTATAGGTGTTTGTATGCTCTGTGTCTATTTACATTTTATGCATTACCCTACACACTGTCTTTTCCTACTGCCAAGATCAATTCTTGCTCATTGTTTATCCGTAGCCATTTCCCTTCCCTACTCAGATGGTCCCTAATAGCCTCAACATACAATTGCACAGTCTGCACACTACAAAACTCCCTGGATACCAATGGTCTTATAATTTATTTAGCTGAAAGCACAGAGCCAATGACTGTGGTAGCCTTGTGACGATCCATCCTGTGGTCACAATTTACATAAGGCAATTCTAATTCTTTTGTATAATTAATGACTCGTATGTTATATCCTGGAGCCACATGGAAAGATTTTTCAGGTTACCTGCTGTTCTGTATTATCCACGCTTACGTCTTACACTAATGAATGTGATTAAGAGCAACTCCCACTTTCTCAGTTGAACCAAATCGAGAGGGTAAGAAAGAAATGCCAGTCTCACACTGAGGGGCATGTGTGATTGACATGCCGTTGGAGCCCTGGCAATCAGGGAGGGCTGGTCTGCTTCTGAGAGGGAGCTATGCATTTAAAAGATTTTAACTCTAAGTTTATTGCTATGTGGGTGAGCTGCAGAGAAAACTTTGGTCCGTGCTGGGAAATATTTGAGAGAGGCTTAAAAAAAATGTCCCAGGGCTCATCAACTCCATAGCCAGCAGGTTTGAGTGGGGTTTTTCCTGTAGTGAGGTTTTCAGCACGTTGTCAAGTTCGGGACGATCAGGGATGTCCTCAGCCTTCTGATGTAGAAACAGGAAAGTTGAAGGGGTTGTTTTCTTTGACACTGACTACTGGATAGACCTATGACTTAGAGCCTGCCAATCAAGGGAATTTCTTCAGAACTGGACCTAGAGAGGCCAAAAAGCAAGAAAGACGGGATTTTTTTTCTAATCAAAGAGGGGTGTCCCTAGGGCCAAGTGCCCACTGATGGTGGGAACTGAGACAAATATTCACTGGGGTGGTCATTAGAATTCTGCCTTGCTGCCATGGGTTCAAACCTGTGTCCTGGTCCCAACTCTATGTATTTCTTGTGGGACCCATAGATTATCCAAGTACTACTTTCCCTAATGGCCCATCTCTGCTTAGGTCTGTCAGCATAGACTTCTGTCCTATGTAACCTGAGAGGACTTCTCACTCTTTATGGTCACTGTGACCCTCTCTGAAAGTTAATAAAATGTCTCCCTGGTGGCGGGGGTAGAGGAAGCCTTTATTTGTGGTTCTTGTTTGCCAATTTCCTTGGCATAAATACATTCACCCACAGGCAATTTTGAAATGCCAGCTTTTAAGTCCAGGCCTGACAACATTCCTGAATACACATTCATCAGGCATTGGAAGTTACCCAAGCTAGCTCTAGCACAATACTGCCATATCTTGGATTTGGGAGGCTCAGCAGAGGTTAGGGAGGATGTTGTCAGAATACAGCTTTTGCGATCAAGCTTACTGCTTTACAGAACTGAATGCGTGGAGTCCAAAGAGAGGAGGTGAACAAAGTATAGTTGTTGAACTGGGGCATTAGAGTTGAGGCCAAGGCCCAACACTGGGCAACAATCTGGCCACTGTGAGCTTCTTTCCTCTATGGGAAGGAGAATGTGTTAGTTTCTATGCTCAATGTTGTGACCAAACACTTAAGAGAAACAACTTAGGGGAGGGAGGATTTGTTTTGGCTCATGGTTTCAAATAGTTCCCTCTATCCATCGATCCATCCATCCATTCACCTACCCACCCATCCAACCGTCTACACATCCATCCATCCATCGTTGTTTGGTCCCATGTATCTGAGCAGGACATTATAGCCATGGGAGTGTGTAACGGGAGGAAGATTCCTGCTTCTTGGCTATCCAGAAAGCAGAGGGAAGGAAATGCTGCCACCTGTCTGGTTTTATCCGTTTTTCCTTTTCTTCTTTCTGGGCTCTAGCCTCTGAGATGGCACTGTCCACATTCAGGGTGGGTCTTCCCTGGAAGCACTCTCATAGACAAATTTAAAGGTGACTGCAAATCTACACAAGCTGACAATGAAGATGAAACACCACAGGGAAAAATCTTGGTTTATGACAATAAACCCTGATATTGGGATGGCACCTGACATGCTAATGTCATAAAGTTATTCCGATAAGTAGGCCCTCTGTGTGGATAGCCCGGGCTGAGAAAAGCTGCACAGTGCATGTTTTGGGGGCCCTGTCACAGGGAATGCCTGTTGTGTATCTGTGCAGTGTGCATGCTCTGGTGGAATTGGGCCCTGGGGACATTCGGCTCTGTGTGGCTCCAGGCATGTGTCTTGGATTACTGGTCCTCAGCGGGTAAGCAGACAGCAGAACCCTGTGTTAGAGGACATGAAGAGGATTTGAATGTTTAATAAGAAAAGGATGGTCAAAACATGCTACAAGAAATCCACAAAATGTCACTGGCTTCAGCTGTTCTGTTCCCTCTGGCGTGTGTTGACAGGGTTTTGTAAATAGTCTGATTAATCCGTGGCCTCCTGTGACCTAGAAGTTCACAGTTGGGATTTGGTTTGTTCCTGGGACTTAACATGTTGGCCAGTCAGAGAGAGAGAAGCAAAGGAGAGACTTGATTTTCTGGCCTTACATCAGAAAAGCCTTCAAAATAGCTGATGGGTTTCCAGGAGCCACTGGCCTCCACTCGCCAGCAAAGGCTGCCCTCCATGGAGGTCTGAGACACCTGGTGTTTTATGACCTGTGGGTTCTGAGCCATCCTGGCTGAATAGTCTATAATTAATTAGGACTGAGCAAGCAAGAAGCCCTAAAGACCCCAGGTGATGCTACCCGACCACTCAAGGGACTGAAATATACCCTAAACTTCTTTTCCTTCTTGGCCTCTAAAAGCACCCTATTGGCCTTAAACCATAAAACAGTGGGGGCAGGGATAGAGGTCTTCACCAGCAGCTTTTTCTGTATGAGCACCATTAATCTGAATCATCCCCAATTCATTGTTTTCAACAAAAGACTATCTTTTGTTCAACCCTCCATACCACAGATTCCCCCCCCTTTTTTGACCAAATTGCATCTCCTCCACTCAATTTATATGTGAGGGCCCAAACTTCCTTTCCACAGAGTGGCAGCATATGTGTAGATGAATTACTCTGAAGGAGTAATTCATTTGAAACTGGGATATTAGTATAGGTGAGTTTTAGTTCAACCCAGCTTGTACTCTTCGAGGGAAAAAAGACTAGGATACACACACAAGAACAAAAGATCTGTAAGCCAAGGGGTAAGGCCTCTGCTGGAGCCAGCACTGCCGCCATCTTGGTTTTAGACATCAAATTTAAGGGTCCCTGGAAGTAACGTTCTGTTGGTTAATGAGCCTGGCGTGGTTCTCTGTAATGACAACCTGAGCTGTGCTACTTGTTGCTCCCCGGGTAGACCCCAGAACTGAAAACGATCCCCACTGGGGTGTACTCATGCTCCCTAAATCCTGGGATCTCACTCCGTTTCTGCGATAAACAAAAAACATAAAACCAAACAAGTCTGTTTGTTTTCTGGGTTCCTCTCCAGTATGCTTTGGTTCTATAATGTTATGTTGATTCACCCAGCTGAAAAAGAGTCCCCGTTGTTTGCGTCTATGGGAACCCCAGGTCAGCTATTCTCTCGCTGCTTCCTTTATGATATCCTGTGTGGGTATACTCTTTGACCTTTTTTCTGGGCCTCTTTGAGTAGAAACTTGTTCCATGGTCCAGTTTGTGTGTAGCACAATGGCTGGTATTTAAGAGATGCTCAGTAATTTTCTAGGTGAAATGAAACATTGCCTCTGCATTCACCCACTGGAGAGGAAAGTTGAGTATTAGTGCCAACCTGGCATTCGTCTGGGGGTGCTGGACCTTTCAGCTGTTATCCCTGGATTGGGGAGAGTTGAAGGAGGGATTTTAAAGGAGGTATTTGGAAGATGTAGTGGAGGTGAAGTCACACGGGTGTGCTGGCGAGGCTTTAGAGAACTGCCTCATCTGAGTTTCTGAGCAATTGCCCACATTGACTGACTGGTTTTCTAGGACCTCCGGGTTTTTCACGCAAAGCGGACTCAGTAACTACAGGAAGACAAGGGTGAGTGATGTGCTAACTCCTTGGCTGTGGGCTCAGCTTCCTGGCAGAGTTCCTTCCAGTGACCCCAGTGGAGCCGAAGGCACAGGTGATGGGAAAGCAGCCAAAGCTTGGGCCAATTTTGGGTCCCTAGATGGGTCATTGTGAGTGTCAGGCCACCGGCACCAAACTGGTGGGCTGCACGTGCAACTTGTCATGTGTGGTAGCCACACACCAGTCTATGTGACCCAGCCCAGGGGAGTCACCCCCTGGAGCGGCACTCTGACACCCTCCACTCTGATCTAAACACAGGTTTTTAATTTCCCAGTGTTCTGCCCTTTCTCCCTCGTGCTGGTTGGCTTTTCTGTCACTTCATTTCCTGCTATGCTCTCATCTTACAACAAAGGTGAACAGAGCTGACCTCTCCTTGCCCCAAAGCAGAATAAAATACAGAACAGATTTTTGTGAATAAAAATAGACCTGAATACCACCAGCCAGTCGCCATGGGCTCCACGAGGTCCATCTGGTCTACTTCATACTAGCCCTACAGTTTCAACCCCAGGGCAGAGAAGCAGAGGCAGGGCCAAGCCCTGGGGCAGACAATGGACAGAGGCCAGCTCTCTGAGCCACACTGTGGCTAGACCAGGTGGTGTTGGACAACTCTTTCCTGTGAAGGGCAGCTGGGAACATGGTGACCTCCTTTCAGGTTGCCCTTACCAGGGGACCAAAGAGGAAAAATTGAAATGCTAATACCTCATAGGAAGGAAATATCTGGAACACTGGGGAAAATTACAAGAAGGGAGCAACTCCTTAGAATCGTAACAGGGAGTGGTTAGAGTCAGATAGACCCCAGTTTGGGGACTTGTTCTTTTGCAACAGGCTGTGTTATCTGAAGCAAGATGCTTCACCGGTTTTGTCATCTGTGAAATGGAGCTAGTGAGGCAGGCATTAGAGGTGAGCTTGCAGTCAAATTAGACACCACTTCTTATTTAGGAAGTTCTCAGTGTGGGAATCTATGATGTATGCTCTTTCCCTTTGGCTGTTAGCTTAACTATCAGCGGGGTCATCTGGGACCTCATACCTCCAGCTTTAGTCTCTCAGAACTATCCTGAAGTTTTATGTCAAGTCTAATGCTCCACCCCCTTTTAATTGTCTGTTTGCAACAGTTGTCTGGCTTAAGAGCAAGTTCTCCACTCTTGTGCTTGCCACTGAGGCACAGTTGGGCTGGCTGATATGCTTGTTAATGCTTCATGAAATAGCTAGATGCACAAATGATTGCTATTTTAAGAAATTATGTCAAGATAACTTTAAGATGTGAATTTAGGCTATATCCCTTCATCGACTTTCCACTCTTATGTAACTAAGTAGGGCTAGGTTTTCTGGGATAATCCTGGTCTACAGAGAGCTGTGGCTAGTTGCGGAAGTTGCCTATAAGACACTTTTCATCCTGACTTTTGTGTTTAAACATTCTGAATGTTGAAAAAGAGTATACTAGATGCCTGGAAGGTGAGGAGAGAGAGTGAAGAAGAGAGATAGAGGAAGAGAAAGGGAGAGAGAGAGGAGAGAGAACAAAAAGGAGGGAGGGGAGGAAACATGAAGGAACAGTTATTCCTCATGACTTTCTTACTCCCGAGTTCCAGAGAATTCTAGAAGGATGTGGGACATGAGAGAGCTCTGGAGCTTCTGTGAACAGCTATGGTTGCCCACATGCCTTAGAGGTAGCATCTTTACAAATGGTCAGTGCTTGGAGAATGTAGGGAACTGGTGGTCTCAGCAATCCCCAGGGATGGAGTGGCGCCAGCAGAGTGGACTGGGATGGTGGATATCCGTGAACAACTATCTAGGATTGATGCGCATATAGGGCTCTCCTGGTACCCAGATAATACTTAACAAGGACCAGAAAGGTACAAGTTAATTGGGGAAATTAGGTCTAGAGCTCATTTGTTCATCTCCCTCTGTAGTTTTAAGCACTGAACCTTTTTTCAGACAGTGTGAGAAGTACCCTGTGTCTGTGTTTGAAGAAAAAGGGCACAGCAGGAGATGAGCAGTGTCCTTCCTGGTCTTAGGTGCTATATAAGTATAAAGCAATTGGCGGAGGTCTCTCTCCTGGGCTTGGTGCTGCTGAGATCAGGGTGTCATACTTATAAAAGCTGGAGGAACCTGTGCATAGGGACGCATTTTCCTACGAGCATCTTTTTTCAACAGATCAACTAAGTTTTACAAATGGAGCCTTTGTACTCTAGCTGATGCCTAATGCCTGTGACTTTGCAGGGCTCCCTCTTCTTCCCTGTGCCATTTCAAAGGTTATAATTCGGGAGGCACTTGGAAGAGTTCAGTCCCTCAGATGTGAGAGATGAGAGCGGGGCACATCAGAGTGGCCAACTCCATACCTGCTTTGCCCAGCAGCTTCTGGTTGGTTTGCCCTGGAGCTCCTGACTCACAGCTCCATTGGACAATACACAATAGGCTCTCATTCCCCTCGGCTCACTCAGCGTGGGAGTGGAATAGGGAGCCTCTCCCCACTCTGGCCTTGGTATTCCATCTTCTGATGCCAAGATACTCCTTTGCCTTTTAAGTGACCAGCGTCCAGTGCCTTTCTTGGGAAGGCAAAAGTAGATGTCCTTATTAACTCGGTCTCCCATGTAAAAACCCAGTCTATCTTGGTGATATTGCCTTCTGTTCTAAAACACAGATAGTTGGAGTGTAATTATTCTTTTTTTTCATGTTGGTGTCCAATAGACTGCTTTGCATCCTGTAGTCACCCAGCACTTACTTACCTTGTACCATGAAACAGTCAGCTCTTTCTAAGTCATCTTTCTCCATTCACCAGGGACTGTGCCCCATTGGGAATCTGTCTTCAGGATGGAGTCCTTGCCCTGGGGCTTTGATGATTTTCTTTATAGTTATGTGTTTTTCCTCAGCAATGAGAGCTGTTTCTTTATAGAAAGACATGCTGGAAGAAAGGGTTAAAGCTGATCCAGCTCGGTAGGTCAGGAAGGAGATTCTGGGAGATCTATTCATGGTGCCCAGTGGAAGGGGTAGAAGTCTGCTGCATGGGTTGGGAAACATCCGGCTGAGTGCTTCAGGGTGTCATGGGGCCTTTGTTTGGGCATTGTTGCTGATATTCCGGGCCCGCGGTCAGAACCTTATCTTCTATCAGTAAGCCCCTGAGATGAGAGCATCTTTGCACTTTCTGGCATCATGTTGTCTCTTCCCCTGTGTCACACAGGCAGGTCTGGAACCCACACAGATCATGCAGCATGCCAGGGAAGGCTGAACACAATGGAGCATCCGAGGAAACTCCCAGAGGTGAGTTAGTACTGGAAGAGTGAAAAAGTGTGGTGGTGTGGCACGGACCAAAGGACCACTGAGGCTGCCGTGTGTATTCCTTGGGTTGTTATCTTCCCTTTGAGCTTAGAGACACTCATCTGTAGATCCCCGAGACTTGTGTAGGGCTTGGCTTCCGTGATGCGCTGCTTGTTCTTTGGAGAAATGCCCTTCAGGGTACCATCCAAAGTTCAGAGCAGGTGTGGCTACCAGTTAGCACTCTGTGACATGAAGGGAGTCAGTATTGCCCAAAGAGAAAGAAGAACCGAAAAAGAAGGGTATTGTGTGAAAAGGCATTTCACTTTAGTGTATGGTATATAGCACACTAGATGCGGGTTGCAGTGGGAGATGCAGTTCAAACTTGGAGTTGAGGTAAAGCGGCTTGGCTAGAGCATCCTGGAGTCACTAGGAATCCCACACTGTGTGGTGCTGGTGGTGGGGCGGTGCTGAGCCCTTCCCAGGCAATTTCTTCAACTGTAGAATAAAACTATACAAACCATCCGCAATGTCCCTTTCCCGAGACCAGACATGCAAGCAGAGGAGTTTCAGTTAGGAGTTGGAGGCTGGGGTCCTGAGCTGTGTTGTCCATTCTTAACTAAGAGCCTTAGGCACAAGGCTAAGTTCCGCTTCCACCTACAGCTCTCTCTCTGAAGGGTGGACACAAAGATGTCTGTGTGCCCTGCTGCCCTCTGGTGGCAATTGCTGGAACTCACCGCTGCCTTGACTTGGAGCTTGAATTTGTTGATGGCAGTGGCTTCCCAGATTCTCTTGTCTCCTTGTCAGAAAGGTCAAGGCAAGGTTGATTTCCAGGTGTTTTTGTGGATCCCCACATATGTGCTGTGAGGTCTCTACAAAGTCTCTCCCCATTCATATGTTCCCTCTGTGTGGAGCAGGAGATGGCGGCTCAGTGGTTCAGAAAATGTACTATGAAAGCAAGGAGATCAGAGATCAAATCCTATCTACGCCCATGAAAGCCATGTGTGGCTTCTCACGCCAGTGACCTTTTCATTAGGGGAGGATACAGGCAGATACAAAGAGTTGAGTGGTGAGCAGGCCAAGACAAACAGCAAGCCTCACTCACAGTGAGACCTAGTCCCCCAAATAAAGGAGAGAGAGCAGTAGAAGATACACACACGATAACTCTCCTCAAGATAAATGGCCATGGAATTGGGTAATGAATAGAGTTAATGGAGAGTTAATTTCTTTCTTCGTTATTAATTTACTAAATTTTATTTAATAGCTTGATGAGGCCTACCTGCTTCACACTTGGAAGGCACCTTACAGGTATAAGCAATGATTTTTTTTTTAAGCCAACAGAGTAGGGCCTGATGTTAGAGAATTGAGCTAATTGGTTATTTATTTATTATAATTTATTCACTTTGTACCCAGCTGTAGCCCCTCCCTCATCTCCTCCCCATCCAACCCACCTTCCCTCTTCTCCTCCTATGCCCCTTCCCTAGTCCACTGATGGTGGAGGTCCTCCTCCCCTTCCCTCTGAACCTAGTCTATCATGTCTCATCAAGGCTGGCTGCATCCTCTTTCTCTGTGGCCTGGCGAGGCTGTATCCCCCAGGGGGAGGTGATCAAAGAGCCAAGCACTGAGTTCATGTCAGAGACAGGTCCTGTCCCCCTTATTAGGAAACCCACTTGAAAACTGAGCAGCCTATGGGCTTCCTCTGAGCAGGGGGTCTAGGTCCTCTCCATGCATGGTCCTTGGTTGTAGCATCAGTCTCTGGAGGCCCCCACGGGCCCAGGAGTTTTGACTGCTAATCGTCCTTTTAACTTTCCTTTGCATTTCTTTTCTGATGGCACTTCCACTTATTCATACTTTCCATTAAAGATCTAAATAAGTTCCATTCAGTCTCTGACTTCCTGTAAGAGGAATAGTTTCATAGCATATTTTTTCCTTAAGTCTCATGCGGCATTACTCTGAGGCAAAATGTCTAGTGAATTAAAAGGAGACTGGGTGTTTCTCAGCATTGTCTCTGGTTCCACAAAGGTCAATTGTCTGCAGACAAGTCAGGGGCTTTATATTCATGACTGATGTGTCTTCAAATACCTGGAAGCCAATAGTTTGGATGTTTGCATTCAGTCAGTGTTTAATAATTTTATGTTAGAAATTGAATGAGTGGATGAATGAACGAGTAGGTGGAGGCTCTGATGAAGTGCCTGAGCTGTGGTTTCAGTGCACAGCATGTGAAGCAGACTACATTGTTACATGGAAGGAGCCATCGATACAGAGTCAACTTGGGGTATCTCAATGATGACCCTGAAAAATCCGAGTGCACATTAGGCAAAATTAGCATCAAAGCATGTTTCAAAACAACAACATAGATTATTAAGCCATTTTATGAGATTGTGGGTGTGAAGCATGGAGTGTTTAAAATTTTATGACTACAAGCATCTTCTGGACAGTTTGGCTTGGGGTCCATAAGTAGTCAAGACATTATAAGCAAATGCCTACTCCATAGACACGGCCTGAGTTCTGGGCTGAGTTCAACGCAGTGTCCTTTGCTAACAGAGATTAACTTCCTTTTGAAACTCCCCATTCTGGAACCATTTTGGACAGAAAATAGAAATAGTCCTGGAGCTTTAGGAACACTAATGAAGATGTGAAGAAAATGTTAAGTCTATATTTGAGTTCCTGTCCATACCTTCTCATACTGAATCATTGACAAAATATCTCTCATTCTCTTGGTTGGAAATGGCCATTGCTTCTGATGGGAGAGAACAAAACCAAAACATGGTCTTAATGTCTCCCACCACCAGAGAAATTGCTTGAGTGGCTTCAGTGTTCACAGAGACATAGACTAGAGTGCAATAGCCATGCATAACATTGATTGCAATGTAATTTAAAGGGTTAATATGACTAAGTGATACGATCCCACATTTCAAAGGAACACCGAAATTCTACAAAACAGTTTACAGCAACATTTCCCGAAGCAGGATGATCTTAAAGAAAACATGGGTAACTATTTGTGGCTGTATCTCCATCTTAACACATTAAAGACATTCATAGCTCATAGAAATTACCTATGATCTTGTGACTAATTCTGTGACTAGTTTTGCTTAGGAAAGGCTTGCAGTAGAAGCAACGCAAAACAAAAGATGAAGGAAGAAAGATATGCTAAAGAAAACTAATACTGATATGTAGTTAAGATTATGAGGTAAGTACCTAAACAATGAAACGCAAGGCATATATATACTCAAAGGAAATATTATTTCTTCCATCCACTACTGAGAACGGGATCCAAGGGTTTGGTGATACCAAGCAAGGGCTCTTACCACTGAGCTGTGTCCAGTCCTGAGCATTATGTTTGTGCCATTAAGCACTTTTAGGCGTAATTCCAGAGTTTATTTGGAACAAAAACAAATATGCAGAACTACCAGCAGCCTGGAACAAGGCTCAGATACTGTGCTTGTATTTACTGGAGCCTCAGGGATGTGGCCGCTCTTCCGTTGCAGGAGACCTTGTAAAGCCGTGTCTCTGGGACTCCACCAGTGAAGGTCACTCTCTGGCAGAAATGATTATGCTCAGAGCCTTCTTTCAGGTGGATGGACTTTCTTCTAAAATCGAGTCTAGGGATCCTCCCAGGGAAGCAGAAAATTCCAGAACCTTCCCACCGCCCTTACTAAGATAAACCTTCTCCCTAGCTAGTTGGGTCCTAGCATACCCAACAGGACATCACAGCAGAGGGCAGGATAACAGGTGAGGTTTCCCTCTACTACCTGGAGGGGTGGCCATGTGAAAAACCCCATTGTATCTCTTGAACAAAGACATGGGAATGGGCTTCCCCTTTGCTCATATTCCCAAGGCTTTAGGGACAGAAAAAGAGCCAGGGAGGACACATTAGAGGACAGCTAAGCTGTCCAAGATCTTTCCTAAGGATATTGCTCATAAACATCCCTAAGTAGAGAATCTATTCTGAAGCTGGACTTGCTTCAGACTTCTGGGGCCACGCATCAAGGTGGGATGTGGGACGTTGGTTCTGGATAAGGCACAAGGAGGATGAGCCTTGCTGAGTGCTCTCGTGGAGCAAGCGCACAGGCAGCACCGAGAGCTGGCGCTGGGGATGCCATTTGGTGGTCTGAGAGTTGCTGATTGCTTTCTCTGTCACAAAGCCTTTGATTTCTACTGGCTCATGTGTACACATGTGGGTATTCCTGGTGGCCTGACCATTGAGCATAATTAAAAGAAACGATTGGCTTTCTCTTGATGCAAACATCTGGTTTTACTTGAAACAAGATGACTTAGCTGTTTCAGAAACATTCTTGTAACCCTGGATTCACATTTTCTTCTTAAAATATATATTTTCTCTGTTCGGGCAGCATGGTAATGTAAACACCCCGTGTAACTGACAACCGACACTTTCAGAAGTATGTGAGGCTCCAAGCACCGGGGGAACCGCAGAATGATTGCGTTTTTGATTTGATCACTGGAAATCTGTTTCAACAGTCACTCTGATTTAAACAATTACTCTGATTTATACTCCAAACGCTGTAATTTGCAGAAAATGTAACCATGTGAGGACATTTTTGTAGAGTATGTCTTGGCAACTCCTCTGTTTTGTTGTGATGTCATTCCCCTTGGCTTCAAGGAAGCTCAGAGGGAACAGAAGAAGGGAAACAGGGCTTTTCTTTTGATGTATTTTCTTGACTGCCATGGAAAATGTTCCCAAGTCTTCCTGGCGTACCCTACCTTACTCCCTGCCCCTAGGGCTACCTCTGCAGGGTAACAGATGGCATTCAGGATGGATGCAATATCAGACTCTCCTGTAGGTTGCATAATTCATCCCAGAGCATGAGCTAGGTGATTCTTATTGCCCTATCTCCCATTCCCAATTTAGGCAGGTCAGGTGGCATGTCTACTCTTACATGACCTACACCCAAAGCCGTGGCCACGAGGCTCAATTTCTTCATTGCCCAGAAGGAGGAAGGTTCATCTGGCTGAAAGAACACTGCAAGGCTCCTAGACCAAACTAGTAGCAGAGGCTAGAAAAGGAGCATTCTGTAGAAGCTTGTAGATGCAGATGATTGCATGTTGGTTTTGTTTTATGTGTAGAGAATTCATGGCAATAAAATGGGAAATGTGTTAGTTGCAAGTGTCATTATTGTGACAAAATACCTAGCAAAAGCAATTTAAGGAAAACGAGGTTTATGTTATTCCATAGTTCTAGGGAATACATCAAGGCAGGGAGGGTGTGGGATCAGGGGGGTCTCCTTGTGTCCACAATTGAGAAACTTCTGAGAGACGGACGGAGAGTCACTGGAAGATGTGAGTTGCTGGGGTGGGCCTTGAGGCTTTATCCCTAGGCCTCACTTCCTGTTCACGCTCTGCTTCCTGGGTGTGGATGCAATATGAACACCTGACCCATTAACTGATACACATGTTTATCTTCTGTTCCTGTCACCACATCTTTCTCACTTTTATGGACTGTAGCCCTCTTGAACTATAATCCAAACAACCCCCTTTTATCCTCTTTATGTTGTTTTTTTATCAGGATATTTTATTATAGCAACTGGAAAAGAAACTGAGACAGCCTTGCTGGCTGACTCAGGATCTACCATATCCCCAGATATCAATGACCTAATAGGTCCACCCGTGCATCTGTTCCAAGGTCGTTGAGTCACTTGCTATGGTGGCTCCCTTGGGTGGCCCAAGGGAATGTCTAGATCCCAGATGTGCTACAGGAAAGCTGAAAATAGCTCAGAAAAGTTAATACACGCTTCAAGACTTCTTTCAGCCCTGGCACGTTCCACAGTGAGGCTTACATCTACGCCCAGCTGCTCACTTCTGCCAGTGAGGCTCTGCCTCTTAACATTCCACAGCCTTTCCAAACAGCACCACCACCTGCTCACCAGGTACTCAAGCATATGAGTCTGTGGAATCAATTCACATTCAAGCCTTTCATGGCTTTTTCCCCAGCAGCACAAGGACAGGTAGGTGATCTGGGGGGCTGGCAGGTGAAAACAGAACTAGTATTAAATATTAACTCCCACAAGCTGAACCCTATAAAACGTGGGCCACCTATTTATTTTTCATTATTATTTATGACCTTTTTAACCTTAATAGCTTAACATTGACTGTCAACTTGATAGGATTTAGTTAAAGACAAATCTCTGGTGTTGTAGTCATGTTGGTCAAAGACCTCAAGAAACTTTCCTCAGCATGTCAGTGGGTAACAAAATAAAATGCCCGTTTCCCTGGATTTTTCTTCTAGTTCTCCAACATTATGGAGCCTGCCAATGTCACCCCAGATTTCTTGCATATCATCTCTGCTGTCTATAATGACTTAGAATAGGAAGGGTTGGATTCCCTTCCTCCACTTTCAATTGGGCAGCAGCTATCACAGGCTATACTGCAGATGAAATGATGTAGCCTGAATTTCTTATAATGTTTTCCCAAAGTTACACTTGTTTTCCGACTGGACATCTGTTTAGAATTCTATCTAAATAGCTGATTCCCTTCTCGGACTTGGATATCAAACCATATTACCAAACCAACCAATTATTATTTTTTTTGCCTTTTTTTCCTCCAGTATTTCATCTCCATACTATGCTGTTCAACCTTGATGAATGCTATTATCATCCCCCCCCGACACACTTGGTCAAGTAAAACATGCATCATCTTGAGCCTCCTCTTTCTCGCATGCTTCACATTCAGCTCATCAGCAAATTGCATTGGCTCTAACCCAAGATGTGCCTTGTACCCCAAACATTTCTCATAATATTCATGGTAACTTTATTTTAAGCTACCCTCTTTCTCACTTGGACCACAGTGACAGTCTCTGAGCTGCAGTTCTATCTCTCCTTTTGTCCCTACAGAGATGACATTTTCATCCTGTTGTTCTTTCACCCTTCAGGAGACATTTGATCATATCTGGAAACATTTCTGGTTGTAACTGCTGTAAGCGTGGAGGAGAGAGGCAACTGGTATCTGATGAATGGAAATCATAGCTGTCACTGAAAATTCTTCTATGTTTTAGATATACCCCATCCCAACAGATTCTTTGGCTCTGAAAGGTGAAAAGTACTGAGACAGAGAAGCCCTTCCTAACACAGTAGCCAGGAGCCAAGCTACTCTTTCTAAAGTATAAGTTAAAATATCTTATTTTAATAACATTAATAACAAAACGCTTTCTATTGCTGTAAGGAAACATTATTTACTGAGGTTTAAAAAGCTCTATAAAACCAATTGTCCATCGACTTCCCCATTTCTCATTTCTCCATTTTGTCTATTTACAATAATCAACAGCATGGCTCCTTTTGTCTTCAGTCTTCTAAACCTGCTTTTGGTTCCGGCCTTTGCCCTTGCTGTCATATGCTGCCATATGCTTAGTTGTCTCCAAACTGACATCTCAGGTCAAATGCTATTTCTTCTCTGAACTCAATATAAAACAGGCATTCCGAATGCCTGTATCCACTGTGTTACCCAAGTTCATCTTCTTCATAGACTTACCCATGCCTAAAAATTATACTTTTTTTTCTACTTATTTGCAATCTGTCTCTCTGTGCTAAGCTTCTGGCGGATAAGAATATTGCAGAATGGTACCAAGAAATGGATCCATACAGATTGCTAACTAAGGGACAGAGAATGCAAAACAGGGTATGTAAATATAGAACTATTTTAACATATTTAAATAAATAAGTACATAAAGTATATAAGCATGTATATAATGCATGTATATTACATATGTATATAGAACTGCATATGTTTATTTAGATTGTTATTTTAAATATAGCCCCCTGTTGTAAATGGGAGGATGTGAAATGTTCATTTGTTATTTAAAATGATAGTCCACTTTCCCTTTGCTCCCCACAGTGGATGAAAGGACTTGCCATTGCTGGTTGGCCGTTTTCACTGAGCTCTGGTCAACTGTCTATGTCCTTGCTGGACAAGGATGACCAAAAACCATTTCAATGCCAGTGTAAAGACTTTGATTCCTGCCACTGAAAGTTATAGGCAGAAGTTCCAGATTGTCAGAAGCTATTTGGAACAACAGACTGACCTTTGCCAGTACAGATGTGGCTTGAAATTGCACAGTTCTGGGACACCGTGTGAGTGTCTGTGGGTGGGAGTGTGACTTGGTGTCTGAGTGCTCATTCATCTGCAAGTGCAATGTGTGTGTGTTTTTGCCCACACACAATCCTCCAGGGGCCAAAGGCTGACCAGGGCAAAGAATATCCTGAGCATCCTCCCACGGAAGGGCTGCAAGAGGAGCATTTGAATTGGATTATTTGATAGGGCGACAGCAGTTTGGTGATTTTGACTTATTCTCCTCCAAATACCAAACACTCAGTACTGAGCAGACACACTGCCTCAATCTGCCGCTCTCTTCCTGCTAAGGACTGTATGTTTTACCTGATAGTGCTAAGGTCTTTGTTACTCAGACTGGGAGATGGGGGAGAAAGAAAAGCATAGACGTTTGGGAGCTTCTGTTGCAAATGGAAGTCCTCTGGCTGAAGAACAAGGCACAGCTGGAATGGGGACAGTCAGGAGGAAATGGAGCCAGAAGGGTCTCAGTTGGAGGCCAATTTTTTTGCTTTATTGGTAAAAGAGAATGAGGTTTGAAGGCTCGGTCAAGCACAGGAAATGTGGGGTTTCAGTGTGTTATGATGGTCATGTTGCCTGGGGATTTCCTTGAGGGACCACAGCTCCAACGGACGCTCTTTTCTGTGACTTTGATGGCCAGACCACAGTTTCTTTGCTGAGTCATGGAGAACATCCAGGAAACTAGACTATTGAAGTGAGAACCAATTTACACTGTTGTCGTGAGGATTAAATATGGATTTTGTGTGTAAACTTTCAGCATAAGATCTGGTAAACACGAGGCACTGAATAACATTCTAATATTTGTTGTACAAATCCACAATGAGGATGATAGTCTGTCTTTGGCCTCTCAAAATGTTTTGTCCCAAGAGTACACATCTAAATTGCCACTAAATTAGCAACTGTTTTTACTGGTATGGATTTTTGCACGGCAGCTCCTACCCCAAGCTCATGAGTATGGATCTTAGACCAGCTGTACTCGGCTGCATTACGAGCCAGAGCAAAGGAGCTCACTGTAACGGCACCAAGTTCCTTTCCTTAGATCCCCAGGGTATAAGTTTGTGAAATCAGAAAGAGCGATAACAATAACGATAAACAGATCAATTACAGATCTACTTCTTTATAATAGGTAATTATAGTAGATAATAGCTGGGTTATCACTATGCAGCCTAGTGAGGGTGTCCCCAAAATTCCATTTGACAATGCTACTTTGCTCCTACCCTGTGTCAATCTCCAGTAAGCCCTCATCTTGCTCTGTGGTTCTGAGAGTGGTTTACTTCTTTACAATCTGTCTGCTCAGGGCAACTTCATTATCATATATCATGAAAGTACCAGGACAAGGTCTGATGCAGGTATGGACACATTTTAGAGAGAGCTTATGGAATTTCAGGACCTGGCACAGTGCCTGGGTCAGCAGAAATGCTTGCTCTAGTACTGCCCATCCCAGCTTTTTTGTTGGACATGCGCTTCATCTTGTTGGTCAGGGCTCTAACTTTCCCTGAGAGACAGCCTCCCAGAATGGTAAAGGCCATCTGCTAAATGCTTGGAGCCGAATTCCAGTTCTTCCCCCTGACCCCAGCAACTGATGATCTGAGACAGTGAGTGAACATTACTTTGTGTGTGTGTGTGTGTGTGTGCGCGCGCTTCAGCTTCCTACTTTGTGAAGTGGCTGTGCTGTTATATCTGTCCCATACAGTTGCTATGAATGTACCTGTGTTAGTATTGCTTGGGCATGCAGTGATCAGTATGAGTTTGTGAGGATGATGATGATGGCGATGATGACTTTCTTCCTTAGGACAATACTATCCATACAGACCTAGGTACAGAATTGTTTGTTCTAGAAAAATATCTTGCTTAGCATAGCTTGAAACAAGCCAGGCTCTGGATTCTGGAGGAGCTAACCTGTCACGTCTTTATGAGCAATTATGGACCCCCTGTAGGGAGGAATGCTGGAAAAAGTCTGTATTCACACTGCAGAGAGCAGAGCAGGCCAGCACCAAGTTCAGCCCCAGACACTCTTAGCATCGCATGTGATGCCGAACCCATTCAGATAACAACAGTTACCAATGACACACATACCCATTCCTTCCTGGCAGTGAACCACCCATGTTACTGTGAGAATGATTAAAATATTACCCTAAGTATTTGGTTGCCATGGGAAGTTAATAGGTTGGATGTGAAAAGCCTCTTCCTGTGACCCGGTTCAGTGCCTTCAGAATGGCAATCAAAGCCAGCAGACCAGGTTTCCTTTGGGAGGAAAAATTAAGAGTTTTGTTTGTTTGTTTGTTTTTGTTTTTTTCCCCTTTAAGCTCAGTATTTTACACCAGGCAGAGATTTGTTTTGTTTTGTTGTTGTTGTTTTGTTTTGTTTTGTTTGGGTGATGAACGGGTGCAATAAAATGAACAAGAAGCCTGATGTGTAAAGCTGGTTCTACAGTAAATTTTATCTAGATTCTCCTTTTTACCTTTGGTAGACCTTATCTCCCTAAGCATTATGGCTTCCATATGCAAAGATTTCTTGGGTGCACAGTGACATCATGAGGCAAAAATGGTCTTTGTAACATTAGAAAAGACAGTGTTAGAATACGACCCTGAGAACTGTGGAGTGAAGCTGGGCTCTCCTCAGGAAGGCTGTCTTCTGGTTTTTATCCCCCAGAAGCTCATCAGGCATGATCTGAGCCCATGAATAAAGTAGGCATGACTCTCCTCCCACAAGCATTTCTCACCAACATGGTGGGAGGATTTAAATGTGTTGTGTTGACTGTGACCCTCTCCAGGAATGTGAGATTCCCTACCATATTCACGTGACCCTAGATCCTTTATTCACAGTTGCATTACGGGCTATGAACAGAGAGGAGATGTCTAAAGTGTGAGATGCACAGCCTTGTTCTCAAAGCTCGGGTGTCCTTTTTTGACAAGCGTGGGGGCTCTGCCTTAGAAGGTCATGGCTAAGTGCAAGAATACAGTGTTCCGGGATGGGACAGGACCTCTCAAGCTGCTGTCTTGGGAGTTTCAGAGACGTTAGGGTATATTGAGGTATTGGATTTTTATCATTTTATGATTAATAATAAGCTTGCCTCCATGTTTATTTTTTATGGTGGCAACAGTCTGTGCATACATTGAGGAGCCTGAAACTGAATCACAGGATTAGGTGAACTAAAGATTCTCTCTTATCAATGATAAAAGACACCTTACAAAAAAGAAAGAGTAGAAGAAACAGGTACCTATTGAATTTGTGATTTTATAGGAGAGCATTTGGGGCTGGGATCACGTGGGCTGGCCAAGCCCAGCTCCTTTTAGTTAGGATGCCTCATCTGTCTGTGGTCAGCCACTGGGTTTACTGACAGCTGGTTGGCTGAAAAAGGCTCATTGAGGTGGCTCATCTCTGACCCTTATAACCTTTCTAGATTTTAGTCCATGGCTATGATGGCACAATCCCAAGAGGGCATGTAGCAGCGTGCAAAGACGCTTAAGGCTCGATGTTGGAGCTCATATAACATTCTGGTCTCTGCATTCCATTGCTTAAACCAAACCACAAGGTCAAGAAATGGAGTCCACCTCTTAATGGTAGAAGCTGCAAAGAATTGTGGCAATTTTTGCAATTGACCACAGGTGTTCCCCTGTGCTTTTGTTAGCTCTAAGGGTTTGCTTCCAACCTTTTGAAGTCCCTAAAATCATTCAGGAAAGTGAAATCTGAGAAGAATGCCAGGGTTTGAGAGATTATAAGGATTCATTTTTAATGTCAAAAAATTTCCTAAGCTCTGTAGAATAGTTCAAGGACCTTTCAAATGAGTGTTTGAAAAAAAAAAACACTTAATAACTAAATGTTACTGTGAATTTGAGAAAAATCTTGAGGTAAATTTGTATCTTTAATCATGCTGGCGTTTATATGCATTAAAAAGTATTTAAAGTTCATATGATAAAAGATGTATTAAGGTCATAGGCATTGCTCAGTGTACAGAAGGCTTTTTGGAACTCTTTGGAGTAGCCCTGTGATATGATAAAGACTTGGGGATCCTAAGAAACCCTAGTGTGAGGGCCACTGTTTCAGACCAAATGAAGAACTTGAATGTGGTTGGATGGTGTCTAGCTCTGTCTCCTCTGCCCATAGGGAGTAACATATACTTGCCCTTACTGGGAGGCTGCCCTGGAAACGTCTCCACTTCCTTTACATCATCTCTTCTCACTCTCAAACCACCAACCCCTTGTGTCAACAAGCCAGGTAGAAAATTCCACCATGGTAGATCAAATACTAAGTTTGTAATTTCTAGGGTGAACAAACAGTTCCGGCTGTGGGACTCAGTGTATGCTTTCCATCCTTGTGTAACTCCCAGACACTAGCAGACACTCCTTGCTTCATAAGCAGAAATATATATTTGGAAACTAGAATGGAACATGTTGAGACACTGTCATGGTCTAGATTAGGGACTTGTGTGGCTTGCTGTCCCATTTTGGGACAGCAGGGAGCCAGGGGCACAGATACTGGATCACCCCAACTCAGAACTAACCTTCCAACTGGGGTAAAGACCCACAGAGAACTGAGGGGGGCAAATCCTATTCGGTCTCCTCAGAGTGCCACTTCTAAAGCCATTTGCATCAGCTGACCTCATGTGGATATCCGCAGTCAGAGAAAAATCAAGGGCAGCCATCGCTCTTATTTTCCCCTTTCAACTAGAATATTAAAAGAAGCTTTAACATTTCCTACAATGGTGCGTTTCAGAGTTCAAGTTTCCTCCTGAGGGGCTGCTCTGAATGAGAACTCCTCATTTCAAGCCTGATTTCATTCAGGAAGTTCCTGGGAATTAGGCAAGGGCAGGAAGACCAGCAAACTAAAAACTCCTCTGCATGACTTAGCTACTGTCTCCCTGGTGCACTTGGCAGCAGGTCAGTCTTTGGGTACCAAATGCTTACTTCTTGCCAGCTTCATCATTGTCCCTGCCACCATTACCACCACCTATACCATCATTCCCATCTTTGCAAAAAAAAAATGTTGGCATGGCACTAAGATTTACATTCCGTAGACTCTATGTTAGCCCTTAGTCTGGAACTTGGACCATCCTAGGAGAGCTGTGGAAGATACACTGGGTGAAGGTTAGTTACTCATCTTCTTTTCATCCTGCAGAGAGAGAAATAGCCTAGTTGGTCTTGAGACTTTCTGAGATAATGGATAGATGAGAGTCCAGAACCCGTTGGACTGGACGGGAGAGCAGGTCAGGAAGCCACAGACTTGTTTTCTAACAGAGAGACACTGACTTGTACTTCAAACCTTTGAATCCAGAAGCTCTTGGACAAAAGTATACAACATTTCTATCATGGTTCAATTACGCAGTGATACTTACTCATCAATAGGACCAGTGGGGCAATTTGGAATTTCAGCCCTCTTGGCTATTAAATTATGAGGAGAGGGCCAAGAAGAATGAATTCTTCTCCCAAAAGATTGTGGTGATTGCAGCCCAATGTGTAACTTCTCAGTTTTTCATTTTGAATAAGTAAGTAGCAACAGAATGTCATTTTGTGTGTTTCCAAAATCCACATAACCCTTAAAGTGATGTGATTATGAGATGAAGTTGTGGAAATGATTAGGTTATAAGAGATTTTCAATGAATGAGATTGGTACATTTATATAAAAAGGGGGGACTGGGATGGAGCTTGTTGGTCCCTCATACCATGTGAACTATAGCAGAAGGTACTATGGGTGAGGGTGGGCCCTCACCAGACATTGAATGAGCTAGATCTTGGAATTAGAGCTCACAAAACCATGAACAGATTTCCATTGTTTATAATGTACTCAGTCAAAGATATATTGCTGCAGCAGCCTGAATGGACAAAGAAACAGATGCAACAAAACTTTCTGCTTGATGAAGATGCTTTCTCAAAGGGTGCGAAAAGCTCATTCCTCTGAATCTATAGTTCTTAAGCAGGGAGATTTTGCTGTGTATTCTTTATCAACATCTGGGGAAAGTTTGGGTGGTTACTTAAGTGAAACAGGTGCTTTGGCATCAAGTAAATAGAAGTCAGAATGCTGCTAAGCACCAGAATGCACAGGACAACAACAATAAAAAAATTATTCAGCCTTAAATGTCCATGGTGGTAAGGTTGACAAGTCCTGATTTGAGGAAAGTCTGCAAACTGCATTAACTAAAGGACAGAATCTAGGAAAAGACCAGAAGGGGAAGGGAGAGCTAAATGGGCCACAGCTTGGGGCCCAGAACAAGTGAACTGGAAACCCAGCTTTGAAATCTGGGGGGAACTTGCCCATAAATAAGACAGACCAACAAATTGTAGAGACCCCTGATTTTGTTAAGTCCTTTCTCTCCATCAACTACTCTAGTGTGGCTTATAGAAGGCATGAGTATAATTCTCTTCCCGTGAGGTCTCTACCTGGTCTGACCAGGATCTCTGACTGCTATAATGGAAGTGAAGTTTGTATCAAGGAAAAGTTTTGTTCATCAAAAAAATCAGGTGTCCGGGAGAACAGACTCTGGCCCCTTTCTATGTAAACTTGGATGTCTTTGGGTGGAGAGAGAGAGAAAGATTGAGAGTTGGGTTTGGCTCTACACATGGAATCATGGCTTTGTGAAGTGTGGTCCTGGGGCCGGAGCCTGGATGGGTTATGTGTGTTCCCTGTGTTACATCCTCTTCCCCAGCCACACAGACCCGATGAAGGAACCACAGGCTGGATTATGAAAGGGATGTGCTCCTTTCCTAGATCTGGCTTATATCTTGAAAAGACGGCAGTCACCCTTTTACCTGGTGCTAGCAGACACAGCGGGCTCTGCCCCATGCCTACCCTATTTCGTCCTGCTTGAAACCCCTCTTCCACTCTAGGGAGGGTCAATGGGAGTGTGAGGACTTCTGGTGAAAGGCCTTGCTAATTTCTCTCTGGTTGGTCTCTGACTTGACCTCTTGGGAGATCCTGAGCATACTGGCTCCTGACAGGGCTTCCGTTTATGAGCACCTTGAGAATAGTGTGGGGATTCAATGCTACTTGTCTCCCCATTTGACTCCCCAGTGAGTCTAAGACCTGGCAGGGGATGAACGGATGGGGATGGGATGAGGGGAAGGAGAGACTGGAAGGACTGATAGGAAGACTCTTAAGAGGATGGATTAGTAAAGGGGGAAGTAGGTGGAGGGAAAGGCGATGCAAGGAGGATCAATTTTGCACTGTACTTGTTGGCCACCTGCAGGGTATGTGATAATTGGTTCATCTTTCTGATATATACCATCCCACAGGTATCTCAGGGGCTGGGAGGGAAACATTTAGGATGGTTGAATTGAAAACATTTCATAACTGAGGAAACATAGGCCACAGGTTGGGTGTAGAAATTAGACATATTCCCCTTCCCCTGCCTGGGGGGGTGCTATTCCATGTTAATCAGAACATTCCTATCTTTCTACCAGAGCTGTGATAAATCTGTTGAGGCAGAACAGACGTTCAAGCCCCTTTAGTTTTTGGACAGACTGTGGCCCTGTTTATGGAACACAGCCCTAGAACTTCATGGGAGAAAAGCAAAAATTGGTCCTGGCTTGTGGACAATCCTGGAGTTGCCATGGCCTAGATAAATGCTTACTGGCATAATGTTGAGCTTAAACCAAGAGCCTTCTGGGGTTGAGCTAGATGGCAGGCAGAATGGTAGGCAGAGAATCCACAGACAGAGAGCCTGAGCAATTAAGGTCACAGATGTTGTCAGTCATTCCCACGTTGTGGTTTACTAACAGCGTGTCTCTGGGTAGCTTGCTTAATCTCACAAAGCCTTAGTTTTCCCAGCTGTAAAATGGAGATAATTGAAATTCTAGCTTCAGGGTAAAGATTAAATGAGAAAAGAAAATGCATGCAAAATATCCCCTTGACTGAGGTCAGGTATGTATTCCACAAGCAAGGCTTTAGTGTCAGACCCCAGATGTATTCCGGTGAATTGTATTCTGCCCGTGTTCAAGTCTGGCTGTTAGCAGCATACAGAGGGAGGGAAGCTGCCAGCTGCCTGCTTTAAATGGCGTCTGGGAAGACTCTGTCCATATATTGGCAACGTCAGCCAAAGAACTTGGGATTTCTGTTCGTTCAGCTACCAAGTGTGGTCTAGTTTTCAGAGGCGAGGGCTACCACAGCCCCGTCTTTTATACTTTTGTCTCAGGAAGTTTAGAGCCAGAGGAGGAAATTGAGTTGTGGCTTGGTTGCAACCCAAGATGCAGGCATTTTCCTTTTTGATAGGCGCATCCACCACCCTCTGGATGGCCCCAGGAGACCCACGGGAATGGAGAATCTCAGTCAGCAGTCAGCCCAGGAACTGATACCATTTGAAAGGGGATGGAGAATAATACGACTGTCATCTGGTCAGTGCTTTGCACACTCCCTTGTAGGAGGAACAAACCAATTAACTAATGGAATGTGGAGCATTCCTGGGAGCTGCAGGGGCCCCAAGCAGCCAAGTGAAGTAGCCAAACAGGCCCCTGTGTGGATAGGAGTCTGCTCCTGGAGCTAAGTCTGGCCAGAGCTGAAGCTTTAGACTGATTCTGGACATCATTCACTTCAATTCTGCTCTTTTTTCTCTCTCACATGCAGATCATAGCGCCCTCTTTGAACGGGGTTAGTTTCTGTATCAGGGCCAAATGGCAAAGGAAGTTCTTTTCCTGCTGGACTCTTGACTCTTGAGTCCCTGAGTGCTGGTGGAGTGTTCATGCTGCTCCCTGTTGCACTGCTGCCTGCCTGCACTGCTGGATCTCTCTTCTCTGCTGGTTCCTGTCTGTTCAGGCTGAAGATGCCATTCTCTCTGTCTCTGTCTTGTTCATCTCCGTCTCTGTCAGGCCTGTCTGTCTCTGTCTGCTGCTGTCTCTCTGTCTCTGTCTTTGTCTGTCTCTTCCTGCCTCTCTGTCTGTCAGTCCCCGTCTCTGCCTCTCACTCTCTATGTGTGTGTACAGGTCAGACATCCACACTGGGTATGTTTTTCTTCCACAATCCACTTCATGTTTTCAAGACAGGGGCTATTGCTGAATCCAGACCTTTCACTTCCAGCTAGACTGAGCAAACCCCCAGGATTTGCTCTCTCCCTACTGGGTTATAGGTGTGTGCCACTATGCCTGGCTTTTCCACAGGTGCTGGGGATCTGAATTCAGATCCTCATGCTTTCACACTAAACACTTGACACACGGAGCCATCTTCCCAGACACTGAGGTTGCCAAGCCTTTCTGAGACTGGACTTCCAGAGACAGATTTCAGTGGGTGCCAGAGAGCTAACTGAAGGATCTGGAGAAAAGAGTGCAGTGATCAACTAGTGATGTCTGTCATGAACAAAGACACATTGGCTAAATATGAACTGACATTCAGTGAGTGATTTAAAAGAGTTTGCAGACTGAATGAGTAGAATGGACAGTGGAGGTATCTTGCTGAAGATTACATAGATAGATAGTTTGCTGTAGAATATAGACCAGAAAGCTGTCTTTTTGTTTAATTTAAAACAGGGTCTTCCCATTTAGCCCTGATGGGCCTGGAACTTGCTATGTAGACCAAGGTGACCTCAAATTCACAGAGATCTACATACTACTGGAAGCTGCCTTTTGATTGGCAGCTTTGATTTTTTTCTTTCTTATATAATTATTCTGTTTTGTTTGTGTAGACAGGGTTTCTCTGTGTAGCCTTGGCTATCTTGGACTCAATTCTTAGACCAGGTTGGCCTCAAACAGAAATCCACCTGCCTCTGCTTCCCTGAGTGCTAGGATTAGAGGCTTGCGACACCATGCTCGGCTGTACGATTTATTCTTGATATTAGCTTAAAGCATAGGACTGTGGAAAAATCACAAGCAAAAATGGGGTTAGGGGACAGAATTTGGCAAAGCCCAAAGTTCTTTCTCTAGTTTCCATTTGATGTAGTCAGATACTAACTCCAGCCTGCGAGGCACCTCTGCTGAAAGAATGCAACCAGAACAGGGAAACTCCCGTGTTCTCTGCCTTGCAAATAAGATCTCATGTAAATTTCAACTGAGATTAAGCCAGACATCCTCTATCTAGAAATTATTTGTTAATGACTGCAGGCTCTGTTTATTTGTTTATTGATCTATCTATCAAATTATTTAGTTATTCTCTATTTTTGTACTTTGAATCACATCTGGATATAATCTATCCCCATAAATTGATGTCTAGTTAGATGATTAGAGAATTCTGATATTGCCCAAATATGGAATCCATTGGTTAGGGACTGGTCTTGGGTTACCTGTGAGGTACTTACTTGCAACTACATTCTCATGTAAAGATTTCCCTTGGGGCAAAGAAAATAGTAGACTCAGGGAGTGATAGTTGGTTTTGGCTCTACATTTTGGGTTTCATGGACCATTCATTAGGCAGGGCTTATGGGTGGAAGAGGAATGTAGGACTATGCCTTTATAGAGCAGGGATGAATTGCACCCCATCAGAATCACTCAGTGATGTCCTTTCCTCCAGTGCCTGTGAATGCACTCATTTGGAAATCATCTTTACAGTCAGAAGTGGAATAAGGAAGGTGGGTGGCAACACAGTGAGACTGGCCCCCTTGTAAAAAGTGGGGATTCGTGTGTAAGCACGTGGGGAAATGACTTGTGAAGACAAAGGCAGGCTTCTGGGTGATGTTCCCATCAAGGAATACCAAAGACTGCCAGCAGCTATAGGAATCTAGGGGTAGATGGTTAGGGCCACTTTGTACCTCCAGAAAGGGCTAGCCCTGCCAATATTTTGATCTCAGACTTTGGCCTTTAGAATAAAAGGTAATAATTCTCTCTTTACCTTTGTCTATGTATATGTACACTCACGTATGTGTGTATATCTGTGTATATATATTTAGATACACATATTTAATTTCTATTTACTTGTGTGTATGTGTGTATGTGTGTATGTGGTTACCTGTAGAGGCCAGAAGAGTATGGAGGCTAGAGGAGAGTACTGGATTCCCTATCGCTGTTTGTGAGCCACCTGATGTTGGTACTGAGATCTGAACTTGAATCCTCTCAAAGAGCAGCAAGTGCTCTTAACCACCATGCCATCACTTCAGCCCTGAATAAATCTCTGTTGTTTAGGCTACCTACTCTGCAGCAGTTTCAGGGCTCTGATGTACAAATTGTCTTCAAGAAGGTAACAGGGGAATCTGGGGTTCCTTCGCACCTTCTGACATAGACACATCATGCTCTCTTTCAACCTGCTTACAATGTCTGATTGTAGCAGGCTGAGTCTCATCCTCAGCTAGTATTGGAATTTCTGGTGGGCTGGGTGAGGAGAGGTTTTTCATCTGTGATGGCAAAGTTTGTTAGGTATAAGGTGAGGCAGGTCCTAGCCATATGTCTTGTATACGCAAGCAAACTGGAAGGACCTGGCTTTATACCTAGTGATTAAGCACCATAATCCTCAGACAGCCAGAGGCCAGAGGCCATAGGTCATGTGAATTGAAGCTTCCTATTAGGCCTGTTAGTCTGGGGACTGGGTGGAGATGACAGACATTTCATGAATTTGGATAACCACTGCATGGGCACCTGTTTTTGAGAGCCTCATGCTTCACACCAAAGTCAGGAAAACATCTATACCTCAACTAGGAGAGACAATTGCAGTCACAGCTTTTGATTATTGCTGAAGTATCTTTGGCCATAGGGCTATGTCACCATGTGCCACACAGGCTCTGAGCCTCTGTGATTTCTGGAGACATAACAAGGCCCTTGGGCACTAGAACTACATGTCACCCTCCCTGCTTGAACTGTTTATCAGAGAACCTTCCAGAGACATCTAATCTAACAGGAAAAACCACATCTGAGATTCCATATGAAGATCTGAAGCATATTCCAGTGTTCTAGGATTGGAAACCACTGTGACCTCATCTGGTTGGAGGATACCCTCTCCTGCATGGGCCTTGGCTGGGTGTCTTCAGAGTGTCTGATTCTAGTGAGCTACCACTCAATGACACAGAACCTTCCCTACCCAAATGACTCAGGGAATTGTTCAAGTCAACCCTGAGCACAGATGGAAGACATCTTCAGGTCCCTATCCAACTCCAGCCGGTGTCACCCAGTGTTAAAGGACAGGTACAAAAGGGGAAAGAAAGAGTTTTCCCAGAGTCTGAAGATGGAGAAAGATACACACGGCTGCCTCTGTTCTAGTCCAGGAAGAGCAGTCCAAAGAGTAGAAAGGTTCCCAGATGGCTGAAGAGCTGTCTCCCCGGAAGAACAGGCTAAAGCAAGCAGAGCTTCATAAGATGCTAAATGATGAGGTTGCTGCCCTGTCCAAAGGGCAATGCCAGTGTCCATCTCCTTGATACCTTGTACCCATGCAAAGAGATTCCTTAAACTGACAAGAAAGATTTAGGAGGTATTCGGAAGCCCAGTTCTTCCAAGCACCCTTTTCCCAACTCTAAGATGCACAGCAGTCTTCCTAAACCTTTGCACATAGAAAAGCTCCTGGGTCATCATGTCAAGCTGCGTGCACAACCTCCCTCTTCCCATCCTGTATTTGTGCTCCTCAGCAGTGGGGGTTTGGTTGTTGTAGCCTGGTTTGCCCAGTGCAGTTCTCATTCTGTCAGAGGTTTGGACACCAGTCCCGGGTCATTTGAGCAACTCTTCTAGTTGAGGTGTAGTTATTAATCTAGGTTCCAGGATAGGAGTCCTGTGCAGGGCAGTCTAGGCTAGCTAACAGGGCTTTCTTTTGGCTCACCTTGTCAATGGCCAGTCATTTGACTGTGGCTGATGTATCCTGTCTGCTTGCAGGGATCAGGTATCAGGGTCCTTGCTTTCCAGGAACTGGGTAATAGAGTGTTGGTGAGCAGGAAGAATTTTAGGAGCAGGTCTCATGAGGGTGTGTAACAGTTAATTTTGACTTCCACTTAATTTTGATTTTCAACTTGATTGGATTAATAAACACCTAAGGAACTAGTTACACATGCCTAGAACCATCAGTACTCAGGAGGAAGAAGCAGGAAGATTGACACTATTCTGAGGCCAGCCTCATATCAAGGTACAGGCCAGAAAGGCTACATAGTGAGGCCCAGTCTCAAAAAAAATCAATCAATTAATTTTTTAAAAGCCCAATCACTTTGTAATTCAATAAGGTATACCTTTGGGTATATCTCTAAAGATATTTCTGAGAGGTCTAACTGAGCAGGGAGGATATAGGTAACACCATCACACAGGCTGGTTTTGGATGGAATGTAAAGGACAACAAGAAAAAACAAGGGGGGAGGAGCACCAGGATTTATATCTTCCTGCTTCCTTACTATTGACTCAGTGTGGCCAGTAGCTCAGGCTCCTGCCTCCATATTTTCTCCCTCAGCCTGGGAACTTTTAAATACAAAACTTTCTTCCCTTAGGTTGCTTCTTGTGTTTGCTCACAACAAAGTCATACATGATGTCTTTAACTGCTTGGAGGAAGCAGGAAGAGAGAGATTGAGCCAGAGATGTGTACTGGGGTGTGTGTGTGGGGGGGTGATGTTTCTTTTTATATGCATTCAGGGATACATAATGCAAATGTGTGTGCGTGTGAAGTTGTATATAAACATTCCTACATTGTTTCTTGTGTCCCACATGTGCATGCATAGGGCAGGTGCCAATGTGACACATGCACCTCCATGTTTGTGTTTCTTCTGCTTTGGTTACCATGTCAAGAGGTGATGCTTAGGATATTTAACATTTAGCCAATCAGAGCGGACACTGTAAATAACTCAGCATCATTTGGAGTCATAAGAAATCTGTAAGGTCCATCGGAGGGACCAGAATGACGAGAGTTGAGGAGCATTTGGGAATCTGGGGCAGCAGTTAAAATATTTCAACATTTCTATAGCAGGTGGCCCTCTATGTACTAAACAGTGGTTCTGAAGTTACCAAAGATAAACATGGATAAGTAATTAGGTAAGTTTGTTCTGGCTAAGTGTGTGTGGGTGGAGGTTGGCTTTCAGTTCAAAGAATGACACAATTGGAGTGACTACACACACATCTTGTAAGTTGGTGAAAGATGAAGCAAGGTGTGTCTCATGCAGTGTGCCTGCCATTAGGAAGTGCCTAGTGTTCATTATGAGAACAACAGTGTGTTTCCATGCATGGCTATGTAGATAATGCAGATCCAACATTTAATCCCAGTTTGTTGTCAACAAATAAATCACCAAAGCAAAGCTATTTAAGACCCCAAGCCTCAGTTTCTCCATCGGTACAGTACAGATCAAAATATGTCCCCACTGATTTATTGTAGCGTTATGAAAACTGTCCATGCCATGTGATCTATAGATGAATCCTGTTACTTTTTCTTCTGATGACGTGTGTTGGAGCCCTCTGTAGTCTGCCAGAACCTGAAAACCTTTATAAACCACTGGGTCAAATATGTCAATTAACAGAAGGGATTGCTGTGGTCTGGAGAAGTGTGACAGAGAACTGACCTTAAGCCTTCCTGGGCCTGTGACCCAAGGATGCTGTCTGAGCCATAAGGAACTTGCTTCCAGGCATGGCTTTGCTCACCTTGCTTAACCTTGGGTGTCACAGATGAACGTGGGTTCTTGTGAGATGCTTGCACTAGATAGACTTTTTATTACTCAAAATAAACTTGGGCTTTGATCACTGTGGATAACTTGGCCTCATTTTTCACGTGTGGGCTGTGGAAACAAACACTCTTCATTGCCTCCGGGCTCCCAGTGACTTTGGAGAGAGAGGAGAAATGAGAGGCTATGTCACTGGTTTCCCTGTTTCATGGCTGGCCTGGTGGGCTTGCCTAGGTGTGCCAGGTGAGTGGACTCTATTACCAGAGAACCTTCTCACATTGTAAGGCTTGTGTTGGTGCTGTGCTTTAGTGGCATAGGCAGAAATTCCAAGGCCAGCCAGAATCCAGGTCCCAAATACAAAAGCCAGTTGCTGCTTTTAGGGATGGGGAACAGAGCTAGAGGCTGGTGGCTGGTGAGGTATTTGATTGCTACTCTGCAGAATAGGCTTTTTTTTTTAATTTAAGATTTATTTATTCTGTGTATAGCATTCTGCCTGCACATATTCCTGCAGGCCAGAAGAGGGAACTGATGGTTGTGAGCCACCATGTGGTTGCTGGGAATTGAACTCAGGACCTTTAGAAGGGCAGCTAGTGCTCTTCAGCTCCGAGCCATCTCTCCAGCCCCCAGAGTAGGCTTTTAAAGGAGCCGGAGATAATAACACTAGCGAACATTGCCAGGGCCTTTGCATTCTGTCAGACACCTAAGCAAATGGCATGTGTTAACTTTCACAGTCTTCACAAGAAGACTCCGAGCCAAGTACAGTGACACCCCTAATTCCACCTATGAAGAAATGGAGGTACCAAATATTCACTAAGTGTCAGGCCATGTCTCCTTACAGGGAGGAGAGGGGAGACAGGGTCTGGGCTCTGTTCGTTTTGAGCCCCAGTTGGAGGATGGGGCAGAGCACAATTGTGTCTTCTTCCCCTTTGGTGAGATTTAGGGAGAACACTGGGAGAATGCGAGGAACAGCACTGATGTCGGCAGAGGGAGGCTGTGGAGCTTTGAGGAGGGCTAGAACTCCCAGAGCGCAGCTGATGCCACATTCCAAGGCAGCCATGCACAGTTGCTTAGAGAGCCTCCGGGGAATGTTGGGAGCATCATTAATCATGGGGATCCTTGTGGGGACTCACTCCATTTTGCCCTGCCTCTCCCCTTTAACTTCCAGAATTCTCCATGAGAGAGGAGAGAACTTCTGGGTACTCTAAGATGGGCTTCTGGCGTCACGGAGGCTCTGTGGCTGGGACCAGCTTTGCCCAATTTAATTGCTAAGGCTTCGCTTGGCCCTGCCAGAGGCCCGGGCTCTCATGAATAGCTACAGAAGGCTCAAGACTTATGAAAGCAAGGTCTGGCTATGGGAGTCCCTAGGCTGTGCCAGCAGAACAAGAGAAGACTGGCAGTTAGAGAGAGAGAGACTCCTGGTATAGGAGGTAGGGTGAGAAAAGGCTTGCCAAAGAACAATAATGCTGGAAGCTTTGCAGGAGTAAATAGGTGACATGCCTGCCACTGGGAAATGGAAGAAAGTAGCTCAGGGCTACTGGCCAAGCTTTGTCATCCACATTTGTGAGCTCCTGTTCTTATGTGTCAGCAGGACTGATGGTTATACAGTGATGGAGCGATGGTCAAAGAGTCTCCTCATATGGACACGAGCAGAGTTTTCCTGGTTTATCTATTCTTGTGTGTTTTCTCCCAGCCACTCTGTGTGCACTAAGGAGTAGGGCTGCTTGAGGTAAATGGAGGATTGTGGTAACAGAAGAACTAAAGATACGTAGCCGCATGTCGCCTCCCAGAAGGACTAGCTGAGTTCCCTGGAGGTGAAGTGGCTTTTTCCTAGGCCTTCGGATATCTACGCTTGATGTTTAAATTCATGTTGAAAGACACCCCCTCTCCGCTCCCCCACCCCCACTGGCGCCGCCACCCCTTCCAGGGGCTATTTTATAGTACTGCGGTGTGAGCATCTGCTTCTATCCCTGGGACCCCACCTGGAGGCCTGTGAGTAGACCCCCATCACATATTCCTCAAGAAGATGCTTGGATGAGCCAAGAAGAAAGCACAGCCTTAGCTAAGGCCTATTTTAGCTTCCAGAGAAGGGACATCCCTAACCTAGCCTTGAAACAAACTGACCCAACACCACGGCCTTTACTGGGAGACAGGCCATGGTGAGGGCTCCCTGTCTTCCTCTAGGGAAGACCACAAAATGTTTGGATCCATTCTCTTTCCTCAACTCTCAGTTGTCTTCCAGTGTCTAGGAGAGGAAGCCCATCAGGCTTTAAACACGTGAAAGAATGTTAAGTTCCTTTCTTTAAGTGGTGACTAGTTCATATCCCAGCAGGCAATGGGCTCCTCCTGTCTTTGAGCAAGCCTGAGGCTGACACAATGGCCTCAGGGGAGGTGAGCTGTGGCAATGGGGAACGGGGAAGATCTGGATTCTCAGGGGTCTACAAGGCTTGGAAGTCACCTCTCTGGGGGCTGCCTCCTCCAGCTTTCTGTTTGGTTCACAGGCCCTTACATTAGACTTTTGCAGTTAATTCAGCATGCATAGAAATCATGCTCTTTCTACTTTTTGACCCAAGATCATGTTGGTGGCAATTTCCTTTTAAAATAATTCATTACCTGTAGGCCACTGGTGTGAAATCCCAGCAGTAGCACCCCATCAACACTCCCTCCTGTAATTCTGAGGCCTCCATTCTCTCACCCTCCCCTAGGGGGTCCTTGGCCTCTGTGTGTATACACTCATGTATTTTTTTCTCACACATTCATTGTGCTGCTTTCCTTAATTTGGTGTCCTGCCAGGTGCCAGTGGGGGAGCACTCAAACACTATGTCAGTGATCTCAAAATTGAACCTCAGGGCTTTTTTTTTTCTGCCAGTGGCCCGAGCAGATGTGTGGCACACTTTATTAACTCAAGTACCCACGAGTTGAAAATTTCATTAGTTTGAGGGGAGGGCTAAGTCCCATCAAGAGACCTGGTCTGGACAGACTCTTTGTGTCAAGCTGACCCCTAGCAAAACGGATTATTGTTCTAAATGAGACAAGCGATCTAATGTTCTGCCTATTAGGCACCCACCGCCTGTAACCTTTTAAAATACAAGTGTGGGAAAAGAGCGCGTTCTGCTACACCCTTGACTGCACATTCCTGACAGGTGGCAGCTGGCATCTTAGCAACTGTCGCAAGGAGCGCAGAATTATCCAATGCTTCCCTGAGGCCAGGTATTGGGTGGGGTCAGGAAGCCACCTGCCTTGGATGGAGGAGCCCAGGAAAGCAGGGATCAACTTCCATTGCAACCCCACGGCAGGCCAGGGGACAGCAGCTACAGCCAGGTTGTAAATTGGTGGTAGCATGGGGGCTGCCTGGCTTTTGTTCGTCCTGGGTCATCCTGGCTCTGGGCTTTGCCGTGGGGCTGTGGGGAGCCTGGCTGGTTTGTTGTACAAAGAGGACCTCAGAGTTTTGGGCTTGAGCCCCATCCCTGCAGAGACACCCCCCCCCCTTCAAAACCACCTCACCTGGGACCATTTTCTTGCTTAGGGAAAAGTCAGTCACGCTGATCCTGTCTGGCACCTCAGAGGCCCTCCAGCCTGTGAAGGAGACAGTAGAGCTCCGTTGGGGGCCCAGGTGTGTACAGAGGATGACGTTGGGGAGGATCGGGGATGAGGCACGACAGGGGTCATGTTCATACATGGAAGGTGGACAGAGAACGTGGCCTTCTGCCCATAGCACTGAGAGGTACCCCTAGGGCTGGAGGGTGGGTACAGTGTTGGGGTGTCCAGAGCAATAGGGCGAGAAGGCAACGTAGGAAAGAGTGGGGCGAGAACTGGGAGAGTCTGAAGTTGCTGCGAGCCACTTCCGGACACCAGCGATTATCCCGTAGCGCACTTTTTCTGGATGCAGTTTGCCATTTAGACATGGGTAGCCCCGGGGCAGAGAAAGAGTCCCAACGGAGAGTACTTAGGAAACATCTCTGGTGGCCATCTAGTCTCTAGTGGGGCCTGAGATGGGAGTCCAGCCTTTGACACACCCAGCCCTTTTGAGACGGAAGGCTGGAAGCCTTGGAATGCAGCCTGAGGGCCTGGGCTTGGACCTCTCAGAGTCTTGGTGACACTGACACGGCCTCCCAGAGAGCAGGGGCTGGAGTAGCAGGGGCTGCACTTCCCTACCTTCCGACAGACAGAAAGCAGAGCTGGTTGTAAAAACTTAATTAAATGAAATATTTTAACAAGAAATTCCAAGAACAGAATGCCCTGCTCGTAAGCAGGCCATCACGAAAATAATAACTGACAGGAAGTGTGTGTTCTGTTTAGCAGGGGGAAAGTTTCTCCAAGGAGAAATAAGCAAGCCCCGAGAACCCGGCTTGCGTTGCTCAAGTGCTGAGCTGCAGCTGGTTCCTAGGGGCAGAACCCCACTTAGCAGGGTCTGTGTGGGGCCATAGTCATCTGACTTTGATGAGTTTGGACTGCCCTTCATAATGCACACACTCAGCTCTTTTCTTGGCACTGTCAATGAGCCAGGAAGTGTGTGATGCTGTGGACATACAATGCCATCATCAGGTGGTGTGACAGGGTACCATGGAGGCAAAACTGAGATGAGCACTGAGGACCCCTCCCCCACCTCTGCCCCATACTCTATGTCCAGGCTCTTTTACAACTTATTTACCTATCCACCAGATCTCATTGTAGATGGTGGTGAGCCACTATGTGGTTGCTGGGAATTGAACTCAGGACCTCTGGAAGAGCAGCCAGTGCTCTTAACCTCTGAGCTGTCTCTCCAGCCGGCCTCTCCCTTCTCAGGTAGAGACGGCAGTAAGGAAGGCATCTGACTGAATCTGCAGGTGCACAAAGTTGCACTCTCTAAGGAGGGAGTCAACAGAAAGTCATTTCTGTTTGCTTGTCCACAGCAGACTTAGTAAGGGCTAGGGCCCTTGTTTTGTACTGAGTCCTGTAGACCAGGTGATCCAGGAACCTATTCCTGCGGAGATGCCAGGCCATGCAAGAGATGCCTCACACCTGGAACTGGTAAGAGAAAAGAGGGGCAATTAACCAATGGGCAAACAGTCAAAGTTGGGTGAGCTCAAGAGAGGGTTGGAAGTTTTTGGAAGGCTTCCAGGAGGAGGTGGGAAAGGAGAGAATGAAACCTGAGAAAGCATAGCAGAGATGGTTATGTGACTAAGGGACAAGATAAGTTCGCCCTGGAGGAAAGAGTGGATCCAGGGTCATGAATTGACTCCTCATGGAAGTGTTGCCCTTGGCATGGGCCAGTGACAGGAGGACTAAGAGAAAGATATCTCCCGTTCCCATCTTACTCTAGGGCACAGTAAGGAAAGGACACTCTGCACCCAAGTGGGGTAGCTTACCTAGTTTTTTTTTTTCTGTTATTACTTGGACTACACATATCTCTATGACATCAACAACAAGTCCCTGTTGCTACCCGGTGTGCTCATTGCACACATATTTTCAACTGCCTCAATAGACCTGGTACCAATCAGCTTTATAAAAACTCCCCCGACCTCCAAAATCTGCATGCAAGCCTTACTTTCTCCAGATTGGTTCTTAGAAGAAGAGCACACTCATAAGAATATTTCCCATCAAGTTGTCTTATATTTGTAAGTTTCAAATACTCTTTCTCAAAGTGTGAACTGACCCATGTTTTCCAGATCTAGTGAATACAAGGTGAAGCAGAAATCAAATCTGGTTATAATATAGTGATTTCTTGTAAGTCGTATCCCCTGAAAGTCTCAGCTCACTTCTTCCTTTAGGGCCCCAAAGTGTCTAAAACTTTGACATTGCAGGTCATCATGTACAAACTTTATGTTCAAGAACTGTACAGTTGAGTTACAAAAAGAAAATGGCATAACGTCTTTAAAAACTTTGTGGTTTTGCACTGGGCTGTAGTCATAGCTATCCTTGGACCTACATGTAACCTGTGGACCACACTTTGGATACCTGCTAGGCACAAAGAGGGAAAGGGCAAGGAGAAAATGTTCTGCCAGGGACTTGGAATCCACACGGCCCTTCTCCTGGAAAGCTACAGGCTTTTTCAGTCTCTCTTTCTCTGCAAGACTCCCACCTCTGCTTTTGGGAAAAGACAAGTGTTCAGGGTCTCTTTTTAGTCATCCACCTTGTTCCAGTAAAATAACTTCAAAATCTTATTAAATAGAGTCTCTAAAAAAAATCATGGTAGGATGAATCATTGTCCCCGTTTTATTTGTGATATGAGGGAGAATTGTTTTTTATTCTTGCTGCCTGTCATTAGAACCTGTTAACTTAAAGGGAAGGCAGATGTTTACGAACTTGAGGACAGCTTTGATTTTTCTGAAGGGTTCCAGCTGCATGGTGGATACTCCACCAACGCCCCATGATACAACTCACATGAGGGGGCTGTGGCCACTGATTTAAAATCATCCCACAGTAATAGGGGATTCTTACATTTGGTTGGGAAGACTGGGTCGAGGGACCTGGGGGCAAGTTGAAAGATAATGGAAAGTGATATAGAGACAGGAACAGATGGCTCAAGGGATGGGCATGTTGTAGGAATGACCAGAGAATTTCAGGAGGGTATGTGGGATGAGGTTTAATGGATCCGTCCAGATGTTCAAGAGGACATGGCTGGACAACTCTGAGAACTCAGGCAGCCGGCATTTGGGAATAGTATCTTCTTGCTTGTAATTCCTTTTTCTCTGGGTTTGCTTAAAGCAAGGCACACTACAGTATAACTCAATTCTCAGGATGTCCATATTGGTTAGACAATAAGGATGCTGACCAAGAAGTTGTATGACTTGTCAAAGGTCACACAGCCTGTTGTAGTGTCTGTCATATAGACCTGCTTCTGGCGAAGAAACCTGTTTATAGAAGGGCTCTACGATCTTAGGACATAAAGTTCCTTGGGGGTCAAATTTCTTCATGGCTTTCTCTCTCATATCCTAGAGCCCCCATGAAGAGTCTGGAGGAGCTGGGTACCCCTGGAGGACAGGGAAGTTAAAAGGTTATAAAGTCCTCTATTCGTATTATCCTTTGGGCTTGGTGTTATTAGGAGTTAGGGTTGTGTTTGCTTAAAGGTGCTAGCCTTAGACAGTCAGGGCCAGTATAGTATTAACACCATGACACCATGAACTTAAACTCCCTGAGTAAACTGATGTAAGGCAGTATTTCTCAACCTGTGGGTTGCGACTTATTTTGGGGTTGAACAACCCTTTCACACGGATGACATATAAGATATCCTGCATTTACATTATGATTCATAAAAGTAGCAAAATTACAGTTATGGAGTAGCAACAGAAATAATTTTGTGGCTGGTGGGGGGCCACCATAACCTGAGGAACTGTATTACTTGGGTCATAGCGTTAGGGAACTTGAGAACTGCTGATCTAAGACTTCAGAGAAAGGGGAGGTAAGGAGAAAAGCTATAAAAGAGGAGCCCAGTGGGTTTAATCCTAATAATTTAAAAAACAAAATCTGCACCCAGGTGTTACTTTAGGACAAAGGAAGTGGAGGTGGCTAAGGCTGGGATCTGAGATGGTATCTGGCAGGAAGGAGGGGCTAGAGGCTGTCAGAAAAGAAGAGATAAGGGCTGGTTGGGGGGCAGGGATAGCTTTAGGGCTTGGAGTTGGAATAGAGGAAAGAACAGAGGTGCTTTTCTGAGCAACCACTGCCAACTCAGCTTCCTCACAGGACAGGGACACTATCTCTCCCTAGGAACAAGTCAGCCTCATGGAGCTGCTGCCCCTTTCCCACATGAGAGGAAATACTGAAGTGCAGTGATGTGGCAGAATGGTTAATCTTTCAGTGGCCAGACAGCACACACTAGAGGCGTCCACAGAAGGAATGATCATTTCAGTAAATTTAGGGAACTTGCAACTACAAGCCTTTTAGCTAACCAGTCAGGTAGAACACAGGAGACATCCAGTAACATCTTAGAAGGAGCCCTGGGGATGGTCTGGTAGACACACACACACACAGTTTAGTCTGGGCATCAGGATGGGTCAGGGTGACAGAGAGATTAATGTAGTATGGGTGGGGTGAGCTTCAACAGTGGTCAGAGAGGGGTGCAAGGACCAAAAGATGCTTTCTGTGGGTGTTGTAGGATTTTCCTAGAGGTACAGAAAGGAATTGGTTTTGGAAGTATAGGGCGTTAGATAGCACGTGAGAACTCAGATCTGGCCAGTTCATCTGGGACACATTATTATTCTTTGAGTCACCATTTTGTAAAGGAAGTTCCTGAGGATCAAAGGGGTGATATGGGTCTCCCAGGGTACTTCGGCTATTCAGGTGGTGAACTCAGATCAGAGCTCACAGCCAGGTCACCCTTTTAAGGGAAAGCCACTTCTTCCATTTGTCTCAGTGATACGAAGATTCCTGTGAGTCCTCATCTGGAGGTCACCCAGGGAGAGGGCGACATCCAGTCTCTCATGGAAGGACTTCCACATTTTTGTTTTAAACCTGACAGTTTAGGATAACTAACCTGGCCCAGAGAATAGGCTTGCTAAGTACAACCAAAGACATGAAATAATTTCCCCCTTGAAGTGGGGACTTTGTTCATCTAACTATCCAGGTCACAAAGAGGAAAAGGCCACGTAAGATAGTTTAAGTGATTAATGTATGTCAGGCATTTGAAGATTTTTCCTTTTCTGAACGAGGCTCTCTGAATCAAGTAAGCAGGTTCATCTGAGCTCATAGAGACTGAAGCAGCCAGCATAGGACCTACATGGGTCCACACCAGGCCCCCGCCCCTCAGTTTCAGCTATTAGCTTAGTGTTTTTATGGTATCTCTAACTATGAGGACATGTGGTCTCTGACTCTTTTGCCTGCTCTTGGAACTCTTTTTCTCCTGTTGGGTTACCATGTCTAATTTTGATATGAAAGGTTTTTTTTTTTTTGCTTCATCTTATTATATTTTATTTTACATTGTTTGGTTGTTATCTCTCAGAAGCCTGTTCTTTTCTTATGAGTAACAAAAAGGGAGTTGATCTAGAGGGAAGGAGAGGTGAGAAGGTACTGGGAGGAGTAAAGGAATGGGAGGCTATAATCAGGATATAGAAATGACTCTATTTTTAAAAGAAAGAAAATAAAATCCCACACATAAAGAAGATCACGTAAAAAGATATTCCTTTTTCTCCTCTGGTATTCATTAGTCCATACATTACTATAATCTAGCTGGCTGCCTACTAGCCATCAGGGTACCCCCTCAGGATCAGAATGGGGCCATGACAGTAATGGTACCTCCTGTCCAGCTCTGAGCCTTCACTGTTTATTCTCCTGTAACCCATCCTGAATTTTCAGTTTATTGTTCTCCTGTCTTAAAACTGTGCTTTAAAGATAATAACAGTCTTCGGTTTTCATTCGGTTTTCATTGAGTCTTTATTTAATTCTGTCTTCTGAGACCTGCCATTTTATTCTGTATCATATTGGTACACCTTCTCTGCATCATTGTAATTGGGTTTACATGTCATTAATTTTGACTGCTGCCACTGGGACATGATCCATATATCTCTGCTCTGTGTACCCAAGTTGACATTTGTTATCTAATTCAATCATCCCAACAACTCAGACAATAGGGAACCACCTTTATTCCCTGGCAAATCTACTCTGACATGAGCTAAGGGTTAGAAAAAGCTTGTTGTGTAATTCATGAATGAGGGGAAACTTGAATTTGGCACTGGATCTTTTTTCTGAGTGAGAGGGGTATACTGGCTTTTTGGGTCTTTTTCTTGTTTACTGTATGCTCAGCGGAGCTATGGGACAGCACTCTATCCTGTCGCTACTGATACTTCTTTAGGCACCTAATGCATCACACCAATGTTCTAGTGATGCAGCTTTGCTCAAGCCTGTCCACTGCTAATTTAAGGCCTTTGGATCTCCTGAAGCCATATTGGGATCTATTACTCTGTGATGACCTTGCTACCCTTTTATATGGGTACACTTTACTGGAGGAGGGCATGAAGCCAAGAGGACCTTTGGTGGGCAATAGAATATCTATGGATTTGTGTTCTCCACAGAGCCACCCTGCCTTGAGGCCACTGTCTGGTTTAGTGTTTCCATGTTGGCAACCCCTGTACAGCAAGGCTGGAGATTCTAGTACAGTCGATACTCCAAGTTGAAGCTTACAGACCAAGGTGGGGCTATAGGCCTACAGCTCAGGTACCTGATCATCCCCAAGGCTTGTTTGAGTCCTCTGCTCTAAGACTGGACTAGCTAGTGTAATTTAAGTGGACACAGCACCAAAGCTTAGTGTCCAGTGCTTTGAGTACCACTGCAGTTCTTCTCGGATCCAGGGAGGAAGGGATCAGTTTGGAGGGTAACAAGAGCATGGCTCCCAGCCTGAGGAGATGCGTGTACCTGCCCACCAATGTTTTATGAGGCCCTGGAATGTTATTTGTTGGTGACCACCCAGCCATCCCACCAACAAATGGAGCACCCCAAAGGGAGTCGTAGTGACCTCTTAATGCGAAACAGCATACAAAGAGATGAGCTAAGAGGAAGGGTCTGTTTCTGCACATTTATCTCTTGTTATTAGACACTTTTAGAGGGAACATCTGTTTGTCCACTCTGGCTCCCATATTGTAGGCCCCACTTGAAGGGTGTTTTGGCGTCTTCTCTGACTGAATGGGGACTAAGTCATAAATTAGAATCAGAAGGGGGCCTTAGAATATGTTGTCAGAGGGGGCTTTTACTCATCATACCAAGAAAGGGAGACTTGAGATCTTTAACTGATCAGTCTTCAAATGACAAGCTAAAGAAAATGAAGATCACACCAAAAGTACCCAGGGGGCTCAGACCAAAGAAATCCATTCAATATAGAATTTCTACTGGGTACAGTGCTGTGAGCTTGGGCTGGGCCTGGGAGTCAAGTCAGAGCATGGTTTGGTCATGCAAACAAAGTTCCAGGGACCCAGGCAGCATGCCATTATTTGATTCCTCCTTTGATTTGGACCTTGGATTTTTTTTTTTAATAAGAGGAAAATCTGTGATTATAGGAAGTCTTCCCACATCACCTCACAGTATGTTCTTAGGCGATGTCCAAGGTGATTTGCTTGCTGTGCAATGGGCCAATTAATTATACAGTGAGAAAGCACTGCGTTTTCTTATTAATGTTCTAAAGATATGTATGATCAGTGTTATGTTTTCCCCATTCTGTTGGCTGCTGTTCTCTAGCATACATCTCTATATTATCCCAGTAGGAAATTTCCATTTGAGCACAGCAGTATACATTGGAACCTACTGTAGGATCCACAGGTGTCTTATGGCTTCGACAGTCTCTGAAGTTCATCATCTACACCTGTAATCTCTCTCTCATCACATTCTTCCTGGTTCTGTTTCAAAATGTCATAACTCTGAGGTCTGCCTTGCTCATTGCAATGGCTTGAGAATACCCCTAAAGTTCTTGTCCTGGCTCTCCAAAGCAACAGTATTGTGACAAAGGCTTAAGAACGGAACCTTATGAATGGAAGAAGCTGTTTATCAAGAGAGTTGGTTAGGTGTGAAAAGGGAATTCTATCCAATTTATTTTTTCTTCATTTTTTCTTTTTTCCTTTATTTCTTCCCTCCACTGCCTCTTTTGCTCTTCCCTTGCGTTTGATTTTCCTCCTGCTATTTCATGACTGTGCTGGCTAGTTTTATGCCAATTTGACATAAGCTAGAATCATCTGAGAGGGGAGAACTTCACCTGAATTAATGCTTCCATATGATCTAGCTGAATGGAAGAATGCAGTGGATTTTCTTTTTTTTTTTTATTTTTTTTTTTTTATTTTTTTTTTATTTTTAATTTATTTATTTTTATATCAATCACAGGTTAGGTACTTTGCATCCCAGGCATAGCCTCCTCCCTCATTCCCTCCCACCCTCCCACTCCCTCCCTCATCTCCCTCCTCCCTGCCCCTTCCA
>CM053755.1:26341930-26386874 GCA_028658305.1 Pachyuromys duprasi
GTGGGAGTTCTGCTCACCTGGCAATCACGGGTGCTGGCGTTTTAGGTCCCAGAGTTCAGTCTCCTGGTCGCTGCGTTATTTCTGTTGTCCTACTCCTCAGACACAGTGTCCTCTAGTGGCAGCCATCTTGGACATCCGCAGTGGATTTTCTTAACTAGTAATTGATGTTGGAGGGCTCTGCCCATTGTGGGTGGTATCATCTCAGACTAATGGTTCTGAGACCCACCCTGTAGGAGAGCACTGACCCCTGACACTGTGAATGATACTCTCCTACGCTTGCAGACAGAAAACTAACATAACTGTCTTCTGAGAGGCTCCATCCACCAGCAGATCAAAATAGATGCAGAGACCCACAGCCAAACATTAGACAGAGCCTTGGGGAGTCTTGTGGAAAAGTTGGGGTAGGATAGAGGGACCTAGAGGGGATAAGAACTCCTTAAGAAGACCAACAGAGGACCATGGGAGGGGGGGACACTCACAGAGACTGAACTACCAAACAAAGAGTGTGTGTGTGTTTGGACTAGACCTAGGTCCTTTACACATGTGCTGATGGGCAGCTTGGTTTTCTTGAGGGTCCTCTAGCAATTAGAGTGGGGACTGTCTCTGATATGGACTCTGTTGCCTGCTTTTGGATTACTTTCCCCTAGTTGCCTTGTCCAGGCCTCAGTGGAAGAAGATGCACTTAGTCATAAATCGACTTGTTGTTGTTGGGGGCTCCCCTTTTATTAGGAGAAGAAGAGGGTGGAAAGGGGAAAGAGGTTGGGGGGTGTGACTGGGAGAAGAGGGAGGGGGGCTTTGATAAGGATATAAAGTGATTCAATAAATAAATTTTTAAAAAATGAGAAAAAAAGGATAAAGAAAGTGGGCTGAGCAAGACATTGGGAGCAAGCCAATAAGCAGCACTCCTCTATGGCCTCTGTATCAACTCCTGCCTTCAGGTTCCTGCCCTGTTTGAATTTTTGCACTAGCTGCCTTCAGCGATGGACAGTGGTATGAAAATGCTTATGGAATAAACCCTTTTCTTCCCTTTGCTAACCCCTTTTCTTTCTTGCTTTTGGTTATAGTATTTCCTCACAGCAATAAAAAATCCCTCACTAAGACAATGACCTAACATAAAAGCCCTCACCAGACACCGGTGCCACGCCCTTGTATTTCCTGTTTCCCCTTTATAACTCACCCAGTATTGCTCCTGCTCTTCCATCTTCCTCACTACTCCTTCAGGTTCTGACCCTGAACTCAGCTTTATTTTTCATAGCTTTTGTTTTGAATGAGTCACTTGATCCTTTCAGTTCTGCGTTTATGTCTACTTTCATTTTCATTTGAATCCTCCTCCTCATGCTCAGCTTCCCAGCTCCATAGTGAATTTGGACTCATGCACAGCCTCATATCCCAGATCTATTCCATTGTAAGTCATGCAAATGTCATTATATTGATTTCTGTAAGGACTGGATGAAATGTTTCACTGGACGCTCTTCTTCACCAGTGAGAGTACCATTTTCCACACGACATTCACACACTCTGAAATCCTACCTGGATGGCCTTTCCCATTTAGTCCTCCTTTTATTCTCCCCGTACTCTAGCTAAAATAGGGAATCCAGTGTTCATGCAATACACTCATTTATCTTTTCCTACCCATATTTCTCCTCTTCTTGAATTGACCTTTCTCTTTTATCGTTCCTATATCATCAAGGTCCATCCCGACCTTTCCCACAACAGCTTTCTGTTTCTTAACACTTTTCATTTATAATCTTCATTGTTGTTTGTTAATTGCCATCAGAAGACAAATACCCACTTTGGCTAGACAGACAGACACATTATCTACTAATTTGCCTCACCATTGTAGAGGATGTAGTGCGTGATCATGGAGGAGGACCAATCTCTTTACCTCTTTTATTTCTTCAACATAAGGTTACCTTTAACAAGCACCTCATAATAATACTCCTTTGCTTGTACACAACATTAAAGATGACAAAAATTTTATGTGCCTCTTACTTTAAATACCTTTCATCCATAATCCTGTATAGATATTATCCCCATTTTTTTTCTGAAACAAGACTTCACTATGTAGCCCTGGATGTCTTCTATTTGTGATTTCTTGCCTTAGCTCTCTAAGAGCAGAACTTATAGCCATGTACCACTATTATCCCTGTTTTATATGTAACAGAGTTGTGGTTTGTAGGGTTGAGAAGGATAATCTGCCTAAAGTTCAAGAGAAAGGAATTCAGCTATTATTTGAGTCTAGGGAAACATTCTGCAGCACACACTCTCTTCGTCCAAAGAAGAGAGCAGAGTCCAAACCTTCCTGAGGACTCATCTTTTTTCCAATCTAATTCAACATGATGAAGGCATTCTAAGCTAATCACTGCACCTCGTATGAGGGATAGCAGTCAGGGAGCCGAACAAACATATTTTGTGACTGAACAATTAGAAAATCCGTAGCTCTCGTTTCTTCTTTTCATGAGTATCCAGGATCATCTGTCCTGACAATCCCCATTTCCCTCTAAATGAAGCCATAATTACAGGCCTCATTACATTACCGTCTGAAGATTCAATAGGTCATTGTTACTCTTAGCTCATTATGGAAATTCCTACAGAACTAAGCTTGGAGCAAGTTGTATGTCACTGTAGGATTTAAGCTTAATTTTCTACCTTCTTTCAAACCCAGAATAGTTGTGTTGACACCTAAGGGTTTTGTTGTTGTTGTTGTTTTTGTTTTTTTTTTTTTACAAAGAATCATGCTAAGGTATTTCTCTTTAAAAAACTACTTGTGAATTTTAACAGGGTGCTTCATCAAATGACACAAATGGGGAAATGGTGGAGATTGAAAATGGTCTTTTCCAAAGAGCCCTCACGTAGGACGTGGAAGTAACTATTGATTATTAAGCTTTTCAAGGCCCACACTCCTGCATTGTTTTCCAATGCCATTTAGGAGAGGTGCCATTTAATTATCACCCTCCCTTGTATCTGTGGAGGAAAGGTGTCATTTAATCACTATCATCCCTATGTGTATTGGTGGAGGTTCTGTTGCCCAGGTTCTTTGTGGCTTTCTAGGAGCTCCACTTGGAGGCAGATAAACATTGCTCACATTCAAAATCAACCTTTGAGGGCAGGAGTGGCCCTCAGGCTCTGTATTACAGCAAGGGAGTATCAGAATGCACGCTTGCTTGCAGAAGCTTTTAGGGCATTCATGTCCCTTTCGCAGTCACTTTGAATGAGTCCTGGCTGAGCTGTAGGGAGATGTTTGGGGTGTTTAGTACCCTAAACCCCTTGAGTCTAGTCCACCTAAGCTATTGCCTCCTCACAAGTACTAAGCCAAGTCCAGTTGATTGATTCCAGATTCTAATAGAGAGTCTTATCCACACATGGGTTGTCAAGGAAGATTGTGTGGCATTTGAAGACATATGAGATACATATTATGTTGGGTTTTTTTAGGGTTAAATTTATACAAAACCCCTTTTTCTGCTTACTTAGCTAAGGCAATTACTGAGATCAATTACCTATTTTGATAGGTGGAAAATATTTACCTCTAAAACTTCTTCATTATGTTTTTATTTTTATCACTTAATGCCAGTTTGAATTCTTGTGGAGGTTAGGAAGGCCAGAACCTTTGAACTGATGCTCTCATCCTAATATGTTTCAATACAAATGAGCCAAGTTGAGGGGTAGGATACACAGTAAAGAAGTAATTTATTTGTCCCCTCCTGCTGCTGAGTTTAACAAAATAACTCAGACCTCACTTTTTCTCACTTGTAAAAATATGTCATCCTGAGTTCAGGCTGTTACAAAGTTTTTGTTCTTGTGCCAGCTTGGCTGTAGGTGCAGTTCACATGTGCTTCTTGCAGTTGTCAGCTGCAGGGCTGGCTCAGTTGGATGGTTTATATAGTAGTCTGCAAAGTCTCCTACTATGTGAAAGCTTAATTGGAATAGATTAATAAGAGAATCAGAAGGTGATAATCAGTTCTTCTGGAGCAAACTTCACGTAGGGGCTTACATTATTGGCTGTGGCCACCTGCAGCTTTTTCAGTAACTCGGTGATGTACTTGAGAAACATGTGGTAGCTTTGAATGGTCAGGTCAATCAGTCTTGTGGACTCAGCAACAGATTTTTTATAGTAACTAGAGAGGTGGTCTGAAAAATCCTGCAGTTTGGAACTGAACTGCTGGTGGTAATCAGAAATGATTTCCACCATTATAGTGACCCAGCTTTGAATTGCTTTCTTTACCATGATGGAAAGCTCTGCAATCTTCTCATTTCCCTTTCCATTCACTTCAGTAAGGATGCTAAGATAATCTCTGATATCCTTGGATACAAATTGCTCAACTTGAATTGATATTTCGGAAGCAAAATCAGCAACCCTGGCACTGTAGTTAGAGTAGAAATCTCTAAGGGTAACTAAAAGGGTCTTGCTCAGGTCAGCCACCTTTTCTTCTAGTTCATAATATTTTATTGCCCAGCCAACCATGCTTGGATCAAAATACTCCTCACGAAGAGCCTGTAGATACTGATGGACCTGCTGTAGTTTGAAGGACCACACCTGAAGTATGTTTTGAACAAAGTTATTGAACATATCAAAGAGAGCGTATGCATCTTGTCTTAGGGATAGAAAAGCATATGGGACCTGTATTTTGAAGAATCTGTTGATCCGGTTAGTGAAACAAGTAGTTTCATTTAGACACTGAATTAGTTCTTCTGTGACTTCTAATAGTCTCTCCCCAATGAACTGATATTCACTTAGTATTTCTGTAAATTTGATATTCTGGAATCTTTCAAAATCTGATTGGTCGAAGCATGAAAAAATGTTGTGCTCTCTCAACCAGAGTATCACATCTTTTACGGTACATTTTTCTGGAGCAAAGAGACATTGTAATGTTATGTCATTGACTAAGGCTGATTTCTCTGCTAGGTCTTGAGTATAGGAAAACAGTTTTTCTGAAGTGTTAAAGAGACTTGAATGTAGCTGAGACAGTGACTCCAGCATCTCCTTCATGGCCATAGTGTAGAGTTCATCGGTCGTGTATGTTCCAGCATTCCCAGGGAGCTGGAATCTATTGAACTTCAGGAAATGAACCAATGAGTCAATCAGCCATGTGAACGCCATGCGGTACTTCTGTGTAACATGTATCAGACTGTCTAACACCTTCTCCTTGACTTTCTCAGGGATGCTTTGGCCCTCCTGAGCCAACATTTCCTCATACAGTTTCCGGGCCTTGTCTTTCCATTCCTGGTAGCTATCATGGGCTGCCCGCTGGAAATCTATGTTCATTTCCTCAAGTGCCCTTATCACACTCTCAGTATTGTTCTGCAGACTTCTTAGCTCTGAGGAAGCATCTCCAAGGTAGTACTTATTGACATAATCATAAATAGCTTCTGTAGCTTTGGGCACATTGCTTTTTAGCGAGCCTAGCAGTCGGGAAGTCGCCTCTTGTTCCCAGTTAATTTTGAGGTGCGTTTCACCATCAGACTTCTTGTTCCTCCACTCAGTTTTGAATATGCTGAGCTTTCTATCTGGAGGGGACTAAAATCAGAAAAGTGAATAGAACATGTTTTCAGCAACTCTGGTTACATAATACACTACATTAAAGCTTCATTAGCACTTAACAGTAAAGATGAGAGGAGGGTCTTTTATATTCTGAAGGGAGATGTGTCGTCCCTTTGTTCATTCATGTGTTTGTTTTATAGTTAGACAGGCCCTCTGTTGTTAGTTCTCTATCACACGTTCCAGGAAGGATAAAAAGATGTGTATGTTATCTACTTAGTGTCATTTAACAGTAAGACATTCTTGGAATGGAAAATTGGAAGAAGGAGGAGAGGGAAGGAAGAAAGAGGAAAGAGGTAGGAAAGGACAAATTCTGGAATAAAGAAGAAAAAGTTCAACGAACAATTCCAACTTCAATATTCATTTGCCAAGCTTATGGCTAGCTTTAGGTGTATATCTTTCCTTTTAGCAATGCCATCTTTGATTTGATCCCAGCAGAGCTTATAAATTACAGGGTGGGTATTTGATTTGCCTCAATAAAACAATTTCACTGTGGGGAAGCCTCAAAAAATACCCGGAAACCACAATTAAAAAATGTACATGGGACAAAATTTGTGTATGTGTTCTGAAGTATGACCCTCATTTTTGTCCAGGAAGTCATAAAATAATAGTGCTAATTGGGTATCATAGGTGTGTCTAATAATTAAGCTCAGCAAGGACTGATTAAAATGTTTTCAGGACAGTAGTATCTCAGTGAGCACATTTGGCTGGCTCACCACTTGTCTTTCAGCTAGTTTGAGAATGCTCTCAGAGACTGTCTAGAATGAAGCACATCATTTCTAGTTGTCTACTTGCCTTTGAGCATGTGATACCCATCAGCTAGGACCCACCTGAGGGTAGAAGTAGACACTTAGCTTCACACTCTGGTCATCTATGCTTGAATCCAGACCCACAGTGCCGATGGCTGGGGTGGCCGCTGAGGCAGACAGACTCATCTCATCTTCTTTGTAGTACAGATGGAGTTCAGTCAGCGCAGGGCTGGTGATGTCCAGGCGAGCCTCACCCTGCCAGACCCTGAAAACAGAAAAGGAGATGAGTCATCAAGGGAAGATGTCTTGCAAACATCAAAGCAAGTTTTGAAAAGACACCAAGTGTCAGTAAAACTTTCATACCAAAGTCCTTTAAATGCACCATCTTCATTGTATTCCACATTGAAGTCACGGTGTTGAAGTGTTCCTTTGTACTTACAGATGAACAGACCATCTTCAATTTTGTGTGTTCCCATGACTGTATAGGAGAGATTTTATATGACATTGGTACGTTATTGTGTGTATGTGAGTACAGTGAAAACTTGGACAGATATCTTAACCAAACCCTAACTTAAAAGTTTTAAACATACCATATACAGTCTGTAGAATAATAATAATAACAATAATAGTAACTATTATAATAGTTATATAATATAATAGTAACTATTATATATAGTAACTATTATAATAGTTATATAATATAATAGTAACTATTATATATAGTAACTCTTATATATAATAGCTTATATATAGCTTATATATATAGTTTATAGATATTATATATAATAGTAGCTATTATATATATTATAATATATTATAATACTATATGTAATAGTTACCATATATAATAGTTACTATTATTATCATTGTGGTAGTACTGGGGTTTAAATCTAAGACTCTAAGACTCTTCTCTACCACAGAGCTATACTCCAAATAACCATAATTTTTTCTTTTAAATAAATAGAAGTTATTATTAGTCTTTAAGTTATTGCAGAAAAATCTGTTTTCTTTAAATTAGTTTTCAACGTCAGTAAGTTTTCTAGTTTTGTTTAAAATACATATGGTGGTACATACATACTTTCCTTCTAGTTTTACATTTTACTACAGATAACAATTGTGCCTTTGATGTTAATTAAATACGCAATTATTTACTCAGAACTCCGTTGAAAACACATAGTATACAGGAGAGACAGAAGAACATTTCCTTACCATTTAGGTCATACTCCAGAAACTGCAAGGTTGAACTGCAAGTGGAACCCAGGAACGTTTCAACATGATCTGCTTTGTTTTTCAAACCAGCATTCCAAGTGACATTATACAGGGAAGAGGCCACCCCAACACGTGCAGTCAGTTCTCCAAAGAAGGGAATAAGAATTCCAGCAGGTACAGAAAGCTTAAAGGATGGGATCTCAAGGGTCTGCTCAGGCAGGGTGACACTGGGCAGATCAATATCTGCAATCATGTTGGCTAACTTATTCAGATCAAAGCCAGTGCTGCCAACTGGAAAGCTCTTTGGAAGTGTGAACTGGGACACAGTTAACCGAATTTCAGGTACAGTTACCTCAAAAGTGGGAATAGAGGAGTCCTCTGCTTCAGAGTACTGTGTTAATACCTCAACCCCAGGGAAGTTTACCTTGGGGAGCATTGTTAGGTTGAGGGCAAATGGTGATGTGCTTAATTTCTTATATATTTGTATTCCACTGAAGTCATTTAGTTTCAGCCCTGGTATAACGAATCTATCAGTCAGTTCTTGCACAGGGAGTTGGAAAGGATAGCCTTTAGGGTTTTTGGTATATAGAAGAGAAGTTGAAGCTTGAAGATACTGTTTCTTTCCATTCAGTTTTAGAAGTTCCTGCAAGCTCTTGCCATAGATATTTTCAAGATCCCAAAACTGTCCTTCTACGGATCCTGCAATATCAAGGCGTACCTCTTCTGGGTCATTTGAGAACTGCGCATTGTGCTGAAGAACCTGTGAATGAACCTGCACCTCACTTTTCCAGCCGACCTTCTGGTTCTTAGAGTTAGCTTTCAGGGTAACTTCCTGGTCAAAGTGTTGGAGATCAAGGAGGGAACTGGGTTGGCTCACATGAACCTGAAGAAGGGTTGACATTGTCCATGGGGACAGCTCCAGCGTGGCTCTGCATGTTTGCTTTCCTTTTGTGCCAAAGAAGTCATATGCCTGTAAGCGGTTTTTCATATTGTGTTCCCATGTGGCATAGATACGTTGGAGAGTGGCTTCTCCAGCAAAATTTTCTCCTAATTCAAGGTTCCAGATACCATCAAGTTTGGAAGCTCCTTGTAGCCTTACCGAAGACCTAGTACCCTTAGAGTTCAGGTATGTATTGGCCTCATTGGCAACACTTCCTGAATAGTCCTGTGAAAGGAAAGAACCCTTGATATTTCCTTTGGTGGATGACTCAATGGAAAAGTAGGAACTGAAACTTTCTAAGCTGAACTTTTGTTCAATGCCTCCTTTAGCAGTGGAGTGCAGCTTTGGGGAATTGAAGTCATAGTTTAGTTCGATGGATGATGAGACAGTGGGTTTTGACTTGGCATTTCCGTTAAGTTCCTGCTTGAAGTTCATTGTTAAGGTGGGAACATGGAGGTTTGCAGTTGTTTTTACTGACGCTTCCATGTTTTTCTTGGTTAAGCTAATGGTGCTGTCATGATTCCCCTTTACAAATTTGTTAGTTAGAGAGACAGCTGTGGCTAACTTCAATCCTTTTTTCCGTGTAAGGCGTGACGTGCCCTCTAGTTTGTACTGCAGGGCATCCGTGACAAATGAAGAGGAAGAAAGGAAACGAGCAACGATATCTGATTGGTTATAAAGTCCAGCATTGGTATTTAGTGTGATGACACTTGATTTAAAAGAAAAGTCATAGGTAAAATTGCCCATGGCCGGAATATAAATATTGTCAATAGTTCTCAAGTCCTTGAAATCTGGGAGGGAAAACTTGAGAAGATTCCTAGGGACATGAAGAACCGGCAGCATTAACCTGTACGAAGGTCCGATGACGTTACGACCTGGAATGGTGACGCTTGGGGTGCTGATTGCCTTGGGTATCACATGGTTGGAGGCCAGTGTCTCTACAGCAAATGGAGACACTTCAATGTTGACAACTGGAATAGTGTACCCACAATTTTGAAAGGCTCCAGAGGACTGGTTGAGGGAATTTTCAGTTCTGCACTTATCAAACTTAATTTTTGCCTCATTATAGGTTGTGGTAAGAAAATCTAATGCACTCTCTCTTACTTTCTCAAAATTTCTGTCCCAGGAATTGACATTGTTGAGAACAAACTCATAAAACATACTCAGAGGAATAACAATGGAATGCTTGTCTCTGTTCTTTTTATATTGAGCTTTTACACTTAAATCAAATGATTGCTTTGTTGTCTTCAAAAATCCTTTCAAGCCTGTTTCTTCCCATACGGAGAAATTCTTCAGTGAGGGCATTGTGAGCCCTATGTAAGGTAGAGTAATTTCAGGAATTGTTAAAGGTATATTTAAGAAATCCAGGTTAGCATCTCCATTCATTCCTATACGGGCTTCAATGTTGTGTTCGTTGTTTATAGCAGAAAAATTTTGATTGTATTTGTACTGATTGAACCTAGCACTTGCTTGCCAGCTTGCTTGTTGGGCATGTGGACTCAGAAACAGTGCATAGTTATTCAGGAAGTCTATTTTCCCAGTCAACTTTAATGGAAAACTAACTTTCAAATTCCCCTCATTATTTGTGGATACAGTAGCCTCAGATGGCTGTGCTGAAAGGAAAAGAGAATTTTTCAAAGTTCCAATAACTTTTCCATTCAGGTTGGCATTGTGCTCAGCAGTCATTTCTGCCTGTGCATCTCTGAACAGTGCCCATCCCTTGGCAGTTAGAATGCTGGAGCCCACATGCTGAGATTCAACTTTCGAGTCAACTTCAAACCTAGAATAGTTGAGGAAGACAGATTCATAAGCCAGTTTTTGGATGACCCTTAGGTGTTTGCCATTTATGTTGTTGGACAATCCAAAAGAAGCAATGGGTCCTTCCATGGTGAAGCTAATTTTGGATGAATGTGTGCCCTCATCTGAGAAGTTGGGGCAAGCCCAATTCCATGACCCTGTCCCCGAAGAAGTCCATGCCACACGTCCAGCTTCTAATAGTGTCTTGATTTCATTATTAAGGGAAGCCTTACTGGAGAAGTCCAGCCTGGGGATGCTCAACTTGTGAAAGTACTTTGTGTGACTGTCAAGGGTGAGCTGATTGTTTATCTTGACAATCATACCATTAATAAACTCCACTGTATTTTTCTCCGTGTATAAACTTGCGGCAGTGTCTGATTTTCCCTCAATGGCCTTTCCAGAAAATAATATCTCGCCCTCATGTTCCATTATCACATGCTTACTGGAGAAGTTCATGGATTCCTTCAGGACCAGAGGATTAGTATTTAGCTCTAAGAACTGAGCCTCTGCTTGAAAATCAAAATTGAGAGCTTCAAATTGAGACTCTCCTCTAGCGGTGACGGAAGCCACAATCTCTGCTTTGTTCTCTGACACACTTACATTCTGTATGTGGGCATTAGCATCTACTATAAAGAGGGGAGAGCGGAGCTTCAGCATGCTATGCAGTTTGCCAAAAGCAGGTACTTCAATTGTGTGTGAGAGGCGGGGAAGCTGGAATTCTGGTATGTGAAGATCAGGAAACTGAAACTCTTTGAGCTTGACATTTGGCATTGTGAATTCTGGAATTGTGATTTCCGGGACATGGAAGTCTGGCAGAGTGAGTCTTGCAAGAGGAATGTTCACCATCTTCATATCTCTCAGGTACACTTCTGGAAGAGGCCACTGTAGCTCACTGCTCAGCATTTGGTCAATAGTCCTGATGATCTTTGCTTTTATTTCTAGCAAGTCAATTGTAAAGGAACGGACATGGAAGGTGTTGAGGACAGTGAATTCTGGTGTGGAGAATCTCAATGGGATTTTTATATTCTTCAACATTTTGAGGTTTATCCGAATTGATGGGATCCTCAAATCCGTCAGGGGGACTATGAAGTCAGGAGTCTGAAAGATAGCTTCTCGGAGAGCATGGAGACTGACCTCAAAGGCAGGCATGGTCCCCAGAAATGTTTGGATTTCAGGAACAGTGACGCCTTCTTCCACCAATACTTTTACACTCTTAGCCCAGTTTTGGATGGAATATTGCTCTGCAAAGTCTGCTAGGTTTTTAGCAGTCAGAATCCACCAGTCGGAAATATAGGTGACCAGTGTACTGTAAACTTGGCTTACCAGAGACAAGCAGCGCTCGACTTCTCCCTGAATGTCCATTTGATAAATTCGGTCTCGTGCATCTTCTAGGGTATCTTGGAAATGGGCTTTTGTACCAGCCAAAACATCCTGTAGCCAATCAATGAACACAGTGACTTTGGTGTCCTTGAGTCTTTCCAGGTAGTTTGAGACCTGGGCTTTGAAATCTTCTACCAGCAGTTTCAATGCTTCAGTTTTCTGTGGAAGTTCAAGAGCTTGGATTTTGGCATTGATTCTCCGAGTCATCTCACGGATTTTGCTGTTGGTTTCGTCTACGAACTGGTGATAATCAAATGCTTTTAACCCCTTCACCAGCATGTCAATAAATCTATTTAGTTCCTCAATGAAATTCTGGAAAGACAATGCTTTAAGCCACTTCACAGTATCATCAATAAACCCAACCAATTTCTCATAGTAATCCTTTATCTCAATTTGTTGTAACACATTATTTAGTTTCTGAAGAGTCTTACTCAGTCTGTATCTGTGGACCAGCTCTACTGATTTATCCATTAAAACCTGGATTTGTTGGTCTACTTCATATTTCTCAATTAACTCATGGGCAATAGCTCTGAAAGTGTTGATTTTCTCAGTTACTTTAAGATCTTTAATAAGATTCATAACAAAGTACTTGACACGCTCAATAATGTCCTTTATTCTTTGGAATGGAATTGCAGTTCTCAATTGATCTAAATGAATTGTGATATCAACAGCTTCAATGTATTGTTTTAACATCGCAGCAAGCTCTTGAATGTCTATATTTTGAATTTGTGTCCTGAGCTGCTGTAGTTTTTCTTGTATCTGGATTTTGATTTGATATTTGTTATCCACATTTTGGATCCAAGAAGCAGTACTGCTACTGATTTTGTTAAGATCAACATTTTCAACAAATAAATATAGATTATGGATTGATTTTGCTAGATTTACATGGATATGATACTGTTCATCAAGGATTTTTAACTTTTCAATGATTTGATCAATAATCTGAGCAATAGTTTTTTTAAAATCATGTAGATCATAATTATCTTTAATATACTGATCAAATTGTATCACGTATGTCTCAAGTTGAGAGAGTTTTTCATTCAAGTTGATTTTGGCACTATCTAATGCAATTAGTACATCATTATCTGTAATTCTGTAATTTCCTATGAAAGAAGTTAATTTTTCCTTGGCACCGGCTACTTGTTTCTCCCAGTCAGATGCATTCAGATAATCATGAATTTGCTGTGGAAGTCTGCTCAGGGCTGCTCTGTATTTCCTCACAAACTGATCAACATTGATGCGTTGCAATTCTCCCTGCATGGCTTCCAGTAGGGTTATAATTCCTCTTCGATTTCTCTCCAAATAGTCTGGCAGGCTTTTAAAGAACGGGAGGCTGATGGTGTGAACATCCTGGTTCTTATCATACTTCACAAAAGCAACAATTGTGAATTCCTGGGGCTTGTTAGCAGCATCCGTCATCTCTAAGCCATTAAGGACATTGACAGGCTCGGTGTAGAGAAACGGCACTTTAAATGGAGAGTACAGCCCAGAGAGGTCAGCCCGTCCACTAAGCTCAATGCCAATATGGTCTTTAGTGTTGTAGGCTTCAAAGTCCTGGCTGTAAAACTTGTCGTTCAGTCTGGTCTTGAATTTCCAGGTGCTTGTCTGCTCAGCCGGTGTGAGCAAGGCACTGACTGTATGTTCAAGAGCAGTGCTGATGCTGTCCTTGAACAGGAGATTGTGGCTTGTGGATCCTTTGTAGTCATGAGAGAAAGTGAGTGCCAGAGGTTCTGCTTTCAACAGAAACTTACTATACAGCTGCCCAGTGTGTTCTCCCCAGAGAGCCAGTTTCCCATCGCCGCTCGTATGTGTGTCGATGCCCAAGGTAAATGGTTCCAAAACAAGGTGGAAAACATTGTTAAAATGCAGCGGATCTGAATTGTAGTTGGTGATGATGTCAACGGAGGAAGCCAGCCCTTCAATGTCTGCATTAAGCCTATGGCTGAACTCCACACCTTGAACCTTAGCTACAGTATCTGCTCTGTAACTTGCTACTACTAGGTCAGTATAAGAGACGGTATAGATGTGTTTTAGCTCGTTATTTTGATAGGTTCCTTTCAAGTTGCCACCCACATTCAGCTTCAGTGGTTCCAGGCGTATCTTTCCACTGTTGGTCAAATCTAGAGCGCCATATCTCAGGTTATTGCTTAAAATAGTTACAAGTGAATAGGGCTGTAGTTGTAAGTTAAAATTCTGCTTATAAAACTTGTCACTACTGTAAATATTGTCCATTTTTGAGGACAAGTCCAGTGAGAGACCTGCAATGTTCAGGCTGTGTGTGTGGTCGAGTTTCATTTCAGCATAGGAGCCCATCATGTCGTTGGACAGCTTCAGCCCATCTCTGCTGAGTTTGAAGTTGAAGATGTTCTTGCTGTCTGCACCCAGAATCATGGCCTGGTACATGCTTCCCAATGAGACTTCTGTGAGGGCAGCTCTTCCATCAAGACTAAATTTTGCATGGTGTTCCTTGAAGCGGCCGTTTGTTGATAATTTCATGGATGCCCCAGAGAGGCCAAGCTCTGCATTCATCTCGTTCTCCAGAAGCAGGGGGCTGTACTTCAAGTTGGTGGTTGCACTGGTAGATAGTCCATCTCGAGCAATCTTTAGCGTTGCCTTGTGAGCACCAGAATTAACTTTGTCGGTGCCTGAGATGTCAGCATTTAATTCTACACCCTGGGAAGTGAGCGATCCAGAGAGAAGGGTGACGAGACTCAGGGACTTGTAATTGGCTTGATGTTCAGAACGTAGCAGTGCACTTTGCTTAGAGAAGGTCATGTCCAGCTTGTTGGAAGCAGCAAAGTTCTCGTACTGCCCACTGCTGTCAGATTTCAGAGTCAGCTCATAGTTTTCATATTTCAGGGAAGCTGTGTTCTTAAAAATGCCATCTTGTAGGTCAGAGGTGGAAGTGAGGGAGAGGGTTCCATCCTGATACCATCCCAAAATCTGGTTGGTGCCCTGGAAGTAAGTGGAGTTAAACCTCATGTTGGATTCCCCACTCAGCTGGCCAGTGGTAGTGTCTCTCTGGCAAGACATGCTGTATTTGCCTTGAGCATAAAATGAAGATGCTCTGAACTGCCCATCAACCTTGATGTCTTTGACATGGAGGTGTTGTTTCTTCTTCGAGTCCAGGTGAACAGAAGCAGACATCTGTGGTCCCAAGGCACTAGATGCTTCGAATGTGAGTAAACCTTTTGACACTAGGGTGTTTCCAAATTTTTCGACGTGGCTGACTTTGAACCTTGAATCTAGGAACTTGTGGTGTAGGGAGCTGTCGCACGACAATGTGAACGTACTCCTGCTGTCATAGGTTGTTTCTCCAGAGCCTTGACAGAAAGATGAAAGACATTGGTTAAATTAAGCAATACATTTCCAGAAATATCTTTAGGTTGAAAGTCTGTCCGTTAGGAATCTTACACATAGCTGGATCAAATGTGTAATAGTGGCACGATTTGTAATGTATACTTGAATTGTGATGTCAATTGTGTCCCTTGGTTGCTGCAGAGTGGTTGGGTTCTCTTATCAAATACTTTTACTGCACCTCATACTATGTACTACATAGTATATTCCGTATCATAGTGTGTCTTAAACTAAATTATAATTATTTACATCTATGGCTGGTTTATTATTACTGCCTAACAGAGTATCAAATACTTACCACATCCTTAATAAATATTTTCATCAATCAAATAAATGAAAAGACTTTCAACTAGCAAGAAAAACATCCATAGGAAAGCCTAAATCCTTTCCTCTTAGAGCTCTACCATCAGAATGTGTGGTACGCTGGCCCTATGGGCCCGTTTCCTGAGCAGGCCTTACCTTGCACGCTGTAGGAAAAGAGGTCAACCACGGAGTCAGCCTTCATGTGGTACTGAGCCTGAAGGCGGAAGTGGTCCCTGCTGGTGTTGCCACCAGTGTAGGAGGCTGACCAGTTGTACAAGTTGCTGTAGACATTTGTGGAAAGGTCTAGAACACCCAAGAGAGGCACTTGCAGTTGATGTGTCTTGGGGATTGTGAAAGTGGGGACTTGGAACTCTTGAGATGGCAGATAGAATCCCACAGACTTGAAGCTGAGGGCTGGTGTCCTCACACTCTCTGGTATCTTTAGGTCTTTTGAAGACTTGCCACCCAAAGGCAAAGGAATGTCAATTTTTATACTGTTCTTGTTCAATGTATATTTGACCCGGCCGTCACTGAAATGAACAAAGACAGTGTCCCCTCACTCAGATATTAAGAACTCAAAACTCTGTCTTGACTCCTCCAGCAATATTACATCTACCCCACCCCCAGGCCACCATGTTCTTTTCACCAGGATATTTCTTTCTTTAAAAAAAATTATTTTATTTTTATTAATTACAGTTTATTCACTTTGCATCCCAGCTGCAGCCCCCTTCCCAACCCCTTCCAATCCCACCCTCTCTCCCTCTTCTTCTCCCATGTCCCTCCCCCAGTCCAATGATAGGGGAGGTCCTCCTTCCCTTCCATCTGACCCTAGTCTATCATGTCTCATCAAGACTGGCTGCATTGTCTTCCTCTGTGGACTGGTAAGGCTGCTCCCTATCAGGGGGAGGTGATCAATGAGCCAGCCATGAGTTCATGCTAGACAGTCCTTGTTCCTATTACTGGGGAACCCTCTTGGACACTGAGCTGCCATGGGCTACATCTGTGCAGGGGTTCTAGGTTATCTCCATGCATGGTCCTTGGTTGGAATATCAGTCCAACTGGAGTTTTGGTTCTGTTGCTCTCCTTGTGGAGATTCTGTCCCCTCCAGGTCTTTCTATCTCCCCCTTCTTTTATAAGATTCCCTGCACTCTGCCCAAAGTTTGGCTATGAGTCTCAGCATATGTTTTGATACCCTCGTGGGTAGAGTCTTTCAGAGGCCCTCTGTGGTAGGCTCCTGTCCTATTTCCTGTTTTCTCCCTTTTCTGATATCCGTCTCACTTGCCTTTCTGAGTGAGGATTGATCATCTTACCCAGGGTCCTCCTACTTGATTAGCTTCCTTAGGTGTACAGATTTTAGTATGATTATCCTATATTATATGTCTAATATCTACTTATAAGTGAGTATATACCCTGTGTGTCTTTCTGCTTCTGGGATACCTCACTCAGGATGATCTTTTCTAGATCCCACCATTTGCCTGCAAATTTCATGATTTCCAATATATTTCTTATGCCTGGGTCCCTTTCCCTTTCTTGCCAAATCCTCCCAAAACTCTTCTAAGAGCCACAACTATATCATCGTGACTCCTTATATCAGTCTTAAAGGGCACATCCTAATTATGGTTATATAGTTATTTATTAATTCATTTGTTAGTATCTGCAAAGTTATTTTCCTGGCACAAAGAACAAATCCTTACCTCGTTTCTCTTCTCACTGTTTCTACTCTACTGTTTTGCATATAGCGGATACTTGAGAAGTATTTGCTAAACTTAATAGAAGCAACTTGGTATATAAAAGAACCCAGGTGTAAGAGTCAGGGAAATGGATGCTACTAATTGGGACTGTTAGCTTGGATTAGCCTTTCCTGGTATCAGTGAGCTTATCTGAAAAGTACACTTTCTGCTGAACCTCAGAAATGGTCTTAAGGTATCAAACAAACAAGCTTTGCGATCTTCTCAGTAAATACTACAGGTAGTAGGCTGTGATGATGACCTATAAAAATAAGGTAGGTGGTATTTGTTTAATAACCATTCCTTGTACTGGTATAAAATGGGCAGGGCACTGCATGTCCTGTTCCACTGAAATCCTGGTAGGAAAGAATGCTTTTTATCTTCAGCGGTTTTGGTCTATCTGGGGCTCAGGAAGATTTCAGCCTTGTCATAGTAATCAGGCATGGCCAATTGTGCTGCTCAGCCACAACCTCCCAAGGAGCCCAACGCAACACAGGACGTTTAGATTCTGAACAGTGAGGAGTATATGGAGATCATTGACTTAGAAAACATTTTTTTTTCATAAAACAAAAAAGTATTATGTTCATGTTTTCATGTTTGTTAATATAGAAATGGAGTGAGCAGCATGGTTCTGAATTTCCTATTAGGATTAAGGTGTGTTGCTAACCATCTCTTGGTTATAATTTTAAATAATTATAATTTACCCTCATTAAATGCTCAGTAGTTGTCCTGAGCCCCAATAGCTGAGTTTGAATGCCTTCCAAACTCAGGCTGTTATGGATGTAACATTAAAGAGGAGGAATTTACTTTTAATCATTTTCTTACGTTTTCTATAGTGGGCTGGTATTCACACTAGGACCTCATTTTTAATGATGCAGAGTCACCAGTATTTATTCTGGAGCTGTTCATTGTCTCCAAGGGCTTAAATAATTTCTCTGAAAGCTTTCAACCAAAGAGACTAAATCTGGCTAGGTAAAAAAAATCTCCATTTCTTTGCCCAGTGCACAATCATGCTCCCTGGTTTCCCCTCTTACCTCTTTAGGAACAGGTTGTCAGGGAGGTGGAAGTCAGGCAATCCCATTTTCTGGAGGTTCAACTCTGAGAGGTCACTGAGGTGATCCTGTAGAGTCTGGGAGTAAGGAAGACCCCTGGATGCCATCTGAAGCCAAGTGTTTGTTGCCTACAAGATGACAGGACAGTTTTAGGACAAGTACAATTAACATGAACTGACAGTTCATATTTTCAGACGAATTATCAAGCAGAATCAAGGTGATGCCCAGAAAGTTAAACATAATTTACAGGGACGAACAAATTTCTAGTCACTTATTTCTTTGTATTTAAGTTTTACTTATTTATTTGTGTGAGTATGTGTGTGTGTGACTGTGTAGTTGTATGCCATTATTTGTATGTGTGCATGTGTTTACAAGACTGCATGGAGGCCAAAGGTCAACATCAGGTATACTTCCTTCTTTCACATTGTTTGCTCAGCTTGTTGTTTTGAGCCAAGATTTCTTTCTGGGACCTGGGGCTCATCAATTTGTTTGGTCAGTGAACCTCAGGGATTCATCTGTCTCTGACTACCTCGTGGCAGATCACAAGTTCATACTTCTTGCCTGGCTTTTTATGTGGGTAAGGGATCAAACTCAGGACTTCATGCTCTCACAGCAAACACTTTAGTGACCGAGCTATCCTACTTCCTCTTTATATACATACATACATACATTCACACATGCATGCATGCATATGTACATACATACATAGATAGATACATATATACACACACACATACATGGCATAGTCAGACTCCTAGCCAGTGACCTGAAGCTTCTTTTCATACATAAAATTTTTTGGCTTAGTGGCAGCCATTCGATGTTTGTCCCATGCAGCTCTGTGTGTCTTGAAAACTAACCATTCAAGCTTTGGTGATGCAGCTAGTGTACACAGTCATGTGTTTATCCTGCTGCACAAACATACTTACAACAATTAATTTGGAACCCATGTGCCGGAAAGTCATATCTACTTGAGGGACTCTGTGATCCAGGAGACTATTGGCATACTCATGCAAAGTTCTAGGGTAACTGGAAAGATCCACAGGGAAATTGGAGGCCACTTTTTTGGTATCCACATTGGTTCCCGTGTTCCAATCAAATTCGATTTTCTCATTATCTGAAAATGCACATGTGACATGGCTGTCAGTGGTGCTAAGTCAGCCCACGGCTATTGTTCTCAGCAGCTGCTCCTAAGTACCCAGTGCCCCGGAGAGGGCTCACATGATGGAAGAGACACATACCATAACGCCACGCCACTCTCTTGGAAATTGTTGAGCCATAAGCTGTAGCAGATGAGTCCATTTGGAAGAGCAGTTTGGTGGGCGACCAATGGGTGTGGATCTCACTTCTGGCTTCTGCTTGCAAACGTGGTACGGAAACAACACCCTTGATCTTGCCATCTCCCTTTCTGTCGTAACTATTCAAAAAGGAACAAGTTGGCATCAATGATTTTTGTTTATTCCAAGGATGCAGGTACACAGGATTCAATAATTAGAAGTTTCATTCTGGTGATAAAAACCAGACATACAAATCAGATATCTGACTGTATTTGGCCAAATTCATTAACTTATAAAGCCAATATTCATCATGGAGTATGGAGTTTGCAGGGAGGTAGATAAGCATTGTAAAACAAACAAACAAACAAACAAACCATTTTCATCTTTTTTTCTAGCCTTGGCCAAGCAATTAAACCCTTCCAAGCTATCATGTCTTTGTCAATAAAAAGGGATGGGGGACTGAGACAATTTTGAATTTGCCCAACACAGTACTTGATAAACAGATAACAAATGCTTGTTGAGTGATAGAAATTTCCAGCTGAATGTGTGCAAGAGATGCCGAGAACTGTATAATCTCCAGGTGGATTGTAGAGCAGAAGGGGCTCTGGCTTGTCCAGATGGAAAGCTTGAAGAAAGCAAAGAGCCACCAGAGCCTCCAGTTCCCCTCCAGTCCCCTAACCCTTTCCTTACCTCACGTGGCCCACAAAAGAGACCTCAGTGATTTTTTTGTTCTGAATGTCCAGGGTGAGTTTGTAAGCATTTTTGTCCTTAACAGATTCATCATTAATTCTGAGGATTGTCCCAAAGTTGACATCAAACCCTGGAATTAGGACTTCACTGGATAAAGTCCTGCTTCGCCGGTTATATTTGAACATTGCAGTAGCTTCAGACTGCTGAACCCCTGAAAGAGTGCATGAAGGAGTCAAGAGATGTGTGCTGGGAGCCTATGCAAAGGAGAAGGAGGCAGAGGAGAAAGCGGTAAGACCCTTACTACCGTGGATTTAAATGACACTGGTTAAGATTTTCCCTCTGACCATGTATGATCCATTCACTTAATTTTCAACTATTTACTGGTGGCTTATCAGGAGCTAGGCACTGTTCTTGGCACTGGGGTACCCAGTATTTGTATGGCTCATCTTCTGTTGGTCAGTGGGGTCTGCAGACAGTAAGGAAATCAGTTACCTGTGTCAGATGGCAGTAAGTATCACAAAGACATGGGAAATTGGCCATGAGGACAAGAGGAAGAGCAGAGGGGCTATTTCCTACATGAGAGTTACTAAAATGTCTTCCTGTTAGAGGGATATGTGTTCAAGACCACAGTAAAGAACTACTCAATTTCTTGACTGGATTACTGAAATCACTTACACACTAGATTCTCACTTCTACCTCCTTCCCATTTTCCTCAGCATGTTCCAACCTCAGAGTATCTGCACATTCTGGTTGCTTAGCAACTCTTTTCCCTGTGGCAATCTCCTATCTACCCTGCCATGTTTCCTTCTTTTTCTTTTTAAAGAAAATTTAATCTCAGCGTGTGAGAGGCAGACACAGGTGGATCTCTGAGTTGGAGGCCAGTCTGGTCTACACAGTGGGCTTTAGGACAGCTAAAGGTACATGGGAAACCTTGTTTCAAACAACAAAACAAAACAAAAACAAAAAAAAATTCACGTTACCAGTGAAAATTTCCTTCTCATTTTCATCCCTGTTTCCATCCTCCTCCTTTTCCCCTACCATAGATACTATTGTCTAGAGTAGAGATTTTCAACCTGTGGATCATGACACCTTTGGGGGAGGGGTCACACATCAGATATTTCTACTGTTAGGATTCCTAGTTGTAGAAAAATAATCTTAGCAATAATAAAATTACAGTTATGAAGTAGCAACAAAAATGATTTTATGATTGGGGGTCACCACACCATAAGGGACTGTATTAAAGGGTCACAGCATTAGGGAGGTTGAGAAACACTGTTCTAGCTAGAGCCTTCTGTTTTCTTCCCCTGCCACTGGTCTGACATCCTGAATATTTGTCTGGTTGTTTACTGTAATTTCCAGGAAGGTACAGACTTCATTTCTAGCCTCAGTTCTAAGAAAGGCCTGACACTTCTGAGAACTCAGGAATTATTTCTTAAATGCATCATCATAAAGATGTCCTCCATGTGAGTCCGGAGCCCAAGACTGTGACAGAGATACAGCAGTCTTATTTTGGATACTCACCTTCTGCTTGAACTAGAAACTTCAGTGTGTCGACCAAAGACTTTTCCTCTTTTTGGAGTTCATAGGTTGCGCTGGCTGAGTACTGCTCCACCTCTCCCGTGGGCTTCAGCTCTAGCTCATACCTAAAGATGTCACATCATGTCCAGTGCATACTGTTAGTACTTTTAGAGATGGTAATAATACCACCCCAACAATCCAGACTCACACGCCACAAAAATACATGTATGATTTTTAACATCCTCTCATGCTCATGGCTAATGATCATTCTAATGGTTCTACTTAATCTCCCCAAGAGCCATGGGCAAGGGAAGCTCCCAGGATGCCCCGGGCTTTTGGATGAGTTGGCAAGTTGACTTGTGCCTGTCATGTTGAGAACAAACAGTGATAATGGGGGGAGGGGAGAGGGTGAAAATGAGCCCCAAAGTATTGTGAAGGTCTTTGAGCACACTGGTGAGCCTCATGGAGCTTATACAATGTCTCCAGAGACTCTGAAAAGGAATGGACATATTGGAATCTGCTGTGGTCACCCCATCCAGTGCATGAAGAAGATCAAGGAAGAACCCAAAGGTTGGACAGAAGACTACTGTTTTGTTTTCCCAAAGATGATGTGAGTTTTTAAAGCTGGGAACATAGACCTGCAATCCTTGGCATTTTTTTTCTCTTTGTCTCTCCAGTAGATGCTGGGCGAGCACTGAGTCTCTCTCACCTTGTGTCCCCAGTCAGTGGATAGTAGGAAGCAGACTCTGTGGAGCTGGCATTGGAGTAAGCCCCCGTGGTGCACAAGTCCATGCCAGTGAAGAAAGGCTTGCAAGTTGACCAGGACTGCCTGTTCTCAATCAGAGGGGGGATCACTTCTGTTTTGGTGGTAGAGATCAAATGCAATGTGTTGCTGGTGAAGAATGAAAAAGGTGGAGTTATCTCTGCATCATGAGCTGAGATGCCTGTTGCTGAGTCTCACCATGTACGTGCCCCATCCTCTGTCCCTCCCTTTTGTTCACATCCACCTCACATTGTTAAGTTTACTGAGAAACAAACATGAGTACAAAGAGCATCAATAAAAGGATTGTAAGGACTCCTGTGTTTTAGGAGTTCTTCGCATTACCTTCCATCCCTCCACTGAAGGCCTAGGATTCCCATTTTGCAGTGGGAAGAGAAACTTGGAGAGAAGGGTCTGACACAGGTGGACAGGTAGAAACGCTGCCTCTTTCCCAGGCAAGATTTCTTATGTTCTGAGTTCTTTCTGCTAGCACCAAAATGCTCATGTTTTGGCACCCATCCACCCAACAACCTGACCCCATCTGTATATATCCTTCTTTCTTAGCTCTGTTTTGTCTCCTTCACAGTCAAGAGTTTTTTTTCCCCCTTACAGTGTTCTCTCCAAATGCCTTAACGCCTTACACTGACTTCCCCCTCCTTATGCTCTTGAAAATGTTTTCTTTGGTATCACAAATCCCTGCCTTGCCCCTCAATCCAATGACACATATGTGTGTGCAGATGTTAAATGTGATGTAGAGAGGCATAAGACCTTTAGTAAAGTGTGCAAAGTATAGGCAAAGGCAACCCTCTCCTGTTTCCCTGGAACTTGAATTACCCCAGTTAGTCATCTAGCCTGGCTGAATCCTATAGAGCTATACTCAATTCTGTCTTTCAAACAGGGCAGGTAGACTTTGGTGACAGAGTTACCTGCCACTGAACAGCTTGACCGGCCTTTTTGGAGAAGGAATGATGACCTTCAGCTGCCCAGCCTTCAGGGCCACTCGAACCTCCAGGTCTAACTCGTGGAAGAAGTTGGTGTTCATTTGGACACCATTCTTAGCGAAGTCTGGGATGATGACGCCCATAGTTGTCACAAATTCCACGGACACAGAGGGCTTTGTCACTAGCTCTGTCTGAATCTAGAAGTCAGAAGATGATCCATTCAGTTTCATGCAGTACCTTGGCATCCTGGAAGACAGCTCAACCTCCCCCTCCCCCTTTGTGAACCCTGGCAAGTGCCTCTGCTAATTCATTTCACAGAGACTGTAACTGTGCGCTCAGGGAGAAAGCTGAAGCATTCAGAAGTTTCCCCACAGCCAGTGTGCATTTCCCAGGAGTAGAAGAGCCTGGACTAACTTCAAGCACTACTGGATACAAAGATAACCAGGCTCTTCCTTCCCTGGGAGAACAGCTGGCCTCTCTTTCTACTACTGCATCTCAAGTAGAGATGGTGAGAGATACTACATGCTGGTAGAATTCTAAAACTCCTCATAAAAATTAGCAAGAGATTGCAATCATGATGCAATCTGCCTTGAACTTGAGCATGTCTTAAACATGTTTGCAAGAATCCCACCCCGAAGGAAAAGAAACATTCGCTGCTTTAGTTGTGATCAGTGCAGGGTCTCACATTGGCCAAATCCAGTCTCACTCCAGCCTTGGTCCCAGGGGTGATGATTCCAGATGAGGACACTTGCAGCTGTAACCCCATTCCAGTGGGGAGCTCAAAGGCTTTCTCCATGAAGATGTAGTGAAGAAACAAGTCATTCTTTGACCCTTCTCTGATGGCCTGTGCAAGCTGCAAATACAATGAGAGACAGAAATGTAAAGTAAGCTGGATGTGGGTGACTTGTTTTAAATGCGATCTCCTAAATGCCACACGACAGTGCCCCTTTATTCAGAAAAGGGGAGCTAGTACACTTTGATTATCTGGGTGGTCTGTTGAATGTAAGTTCATGGTTACTGGTGTCAATGCATCGAGAATAAGCAGTTTCTCTGGCTTGAATGTCACGTCATTTTAAACTGCTGATTTAGAGATCCCTAGCTGAACCTCACAGCTTTATGAACTTTAAGTACGATGTATGACATTATTCTGCTCTTGTAAAAATCTGATTGCAAATGAGATTTTACCAGAAGTGTATTACATTACAGTAAAGTCAACCTTTTGAGAAAGTAAGTGGCTACTGAGGCAGTGTCCTTGTTACTATATATCAATTCTCGCTTTAGTTTATATAACATTTTCACAAAAGAACTTGAGACTTGTGTTCTGTTTTTTTTTTTCTTCTTCCTTTCACAGTGCAAAAGATGGAACCAAGGCTTCGCAGTGCTCTGTGATGTCTGTGTCACTGAGTTTCTCCCTCAGGTTCAAGACCTCAGTTCTTAAAGCCCACACAATTATTTATCTAATCATAGGGAACCATAGTTGTATGCTTCTCCCTTTTATGATAAGCTTACGTAATATAACTATAACCAAACGCAGGTAGTGGATTATAGTTTACTAAAAACTTTATTTCATAGTTATTATATCATCTTAGTGTTTGAAAGAAGCTGCCAGCCTAGGTCTTGGAGGGTTTGCTTAGAATTGTCTTCTAGAAGATCAAACTAATATGCTTGAAAGATACAACAATTATCAATGGCTTTAATTCCAAATAGTATCAGATTCTTAGATGACAAGAATAATTTTTTAAAGAGTTTTGTGCATATGATGTGTGTGTGTTGTGTACATGTACACTTATGTATGCAGATACCCTTAACTGTGCATGCATGTATGGAGGGCAGAAGTCAATGCTAGGTGTTTTCCTTTATTATTCTCTGTTCTTTGACAGGGCATCTCACTGATGCTTACCCATTTCAGCCAGGCTGGCTGGCCAATGAGCTCCCTGGATCTGCCTGTCTCTGACCTCAACAGTTGGGCCATTATGGGCATGGCTCTGCCTAGTTTTTATATGAGTGTTGGATATTCAATCTTAGGTTTTCATGCTTGCATAGCAACTACTTTGCCCAGAGAGACACCTCCTCACCCTCTTTATCTTTCAAGACCGTGTGTATACATGTATATGCATGTTTATATATATGCACATATATGTGGGTATCCATGTGTATACATATATGTGTGTGTGTGTAGAAAATATTAACCTCAGATGTCATTCTTCAGGATGCTTTTTACCTTGCTTTTAGAGACAGGGTCTCAGTTTTTGCCTGGAGCTTGCTGATTTGGCTAAATTTGGCCAAATTCCCAGGGATTTATGCCACTACAACTTGCTGCTTTTCTTTTCTTTTCTTTTCTTTTTTTTTTTTGTAATGTGGTTTCTGTGGTCTGAACCCTGGTCAGTCTTCAGGTCAAGTTTTACTGAGTGAGCCCCATCGTTAGCACTCAAGAGTACTCTTTGCTGAAATTCAGGACGAACTTGTATTTTGAAAGATGTACAAAACACTTTGTCAGGTTTTTGAGACTGGGGCACCAAAGAAGAACCCAGCTCATCAATGAGTGCTCAGAGAAGCCCCAGTCACTTACCATCTGGGGGATACCCCGCAAAGTGTGTGCACCATTCAGCAACAGCTTTCCTAGGACTTGGAGATCTTGGAGCTTGACAAAGCCAAGTTCTTTTCCCAGGATGCGGAGGTAGGCTCTGGCTTCAGGGATTTCTTTAGATTTCAAATCTTTGATCAACTTGTCTACAATGGGCATGATTCCATTCACCATGTCCTAGGATTTTAGTAACAAAATATCTAATGAGATACCAGCCCTGCCCAACACTTCAGATTCCTCAGGCCAGTCTACCTGGTGAAGCTGTGATGTGCTCAAATGTCTGCCATCACTGCAAGTGTGCTGAAAATACAGGTCAGGTACTGGGACTGGGCCCCACCTCTTAGTGAAGGAGAGTATTTCTAAACATAGATGAAGAATTACAAACTCTTGTCAGGGATCAGTGTTTTCAAAGCAGTGTGCTTAACTTGAAGAATAACTAGGGGAATCCTGTTCTCCAGACGCCAGGATCCTTAGGGCTTCTCAAGATTAGGATACTCTGTTCCCATCCCTTGCTCAGCCCGCTAGCCTTTTACTAGTAATGAGTAATAGGGAATTTTTTTTTGAGAAAAGGTGACTATTATATAAATCAAATGGAAGTTTGAAAGCCATATGGCTACAGATCTATTATTAGAAATAGAAAAATGTCTATAGACTGACAGAAGGCATTGTGAAGAAGACCCAAAATAGATCAGCTTTAGGTGGAGGTCAGACACCAGAAGCTGGTCATGAGACCACCAGTTAACACTTGAAAACAAGCTATGGCTCTATTTCTAAACCTTGAATGTGCATCTATGTCCCCTGAAGTCTTGTTAAAATGGGGTGTGATTCGGTAGATCTTGGGTGGACCCAAGAACTGTCATTTCTAACAAGTTTTTCTTTTTTTTATGGTTCCAATCACAAGACTACCCTACAAACTACTACAAACAGAGTAACAAGAAACACCACAATGTAAAACCTAGTTTCTATTCCTTGAAGTAGGCTCTCACTGCCAGCTTTGAGGTGGACTTTGTTCTCAGTGGCCAGCGAGCTGATGTGAATGACAGCTGACGAGAAGTTGTGAATAGTGGTGAACAAATTAGCTTAGAATTTACAATCATGCATGGCTATTGAACAATCAGCAGTCATGTCGGGAGGCTGTGTACCTTATTTCCTTTAGCTGTTAATGATGGTGTGAGATGTGGATTTATGAGTACCCTGTTGATCTAGGAACAGATCAGTTACATGTAGTATCAGGCAACTTTCCCAAGGGCGCACAGCTTGGACACAGTGAAGTATGAATCCAAACTCATGTCTGAGGTGGAACTCTGGAGTACCTCTAGTTCATCTGGTTCCCACTACACTTCCGAGAAGCCCTTATCTATAGAGGACACTGGTCTTAGACCAATCATTTCAGGAAGGTAGAACTTTCATGCCTTCTTGGCAAAGAGATGAATGTCTGGCAGTGAGACCCAAAGCTTTCCTTAAAAAAAAAAAAAGACATTTAACAAACACATACCTGTTCATGCTTGTCATCTTTGGTGTAGCCAAAATGGTCCACTAAGACCTTGGAGACACGATCAGGAACTTGACCATTGACCCAATATAAAGCCTTGTTGACACTGTCTGGGAAGAATCCTTGCTTACCAAAAAGAGTTTCCAGTGTTGGCTCAAAGCCCTTTCCTTCTAAACCAATCTGAGAAAGAAAACCAGGCAAAACATGCCATTAGGCTTTTGGTTATACAACAGCACTTGCCTTCCCACCCCCTGCTTATGTTCATATAATTAACATAAGCAGCAGATGGACATGACAGAAACACTTAAAGGAAGATGTTATTTAAATCTCATTAGAATCCTGAAAGGTAGCTTTTCTTCTGGCTTTTCCTAGAACCACCACTAAGGATAAATAATGAAACTAAGGGTTCAGAGATAGGAGTAGTCTCAGGGTTTGATGGGGAGTAATCATGTATGTAGCTCAATGGTGAGCACCTGGCCTGCATTTCTTAGGGTTTAGGGGTACAGGAACTTCTCTGAGACATCTTTGGGCCTGTGTAGGCCAAGGAATCATGCTTCCTAGTGGAGACAGATGGTTTTGCATAGAATGGGCAAACTACCCTGAGATCCTCCAATCTCACACATACCTCAAAGAGATCAATCGAAGCAAGTCCCAAAACGGTGAGGGTGGTTTTTAGCATGATTTCTTTGGGAAGATAGCTGCTTGGATCAAATATAAGATTCCCTTCCACTTTGGCTGAGACTGGGTCAAATGTTGGAAGAGAAGCAGATTTGGAAATTTGATAGTTCTGGGAAAATTTTCTGAAGTCCATGATTGCTGGAAGTTGAAAATTCTCCAGAGCGTTTTTGATCAAAATTTTCAGACTAAACGAAAATAAAGAATATACTTTGAGTCAAAATCCCGTGTTGCTTGTTTACTGTCTCTTCATACTCCAAGCAGATACAAATTTCTAATTGCAACTATTCTCTGTCCCAAAACTTTGGCTCCAGGACAGGTTAAGTGTCCCTGAGGACAGGGAATGCCAGAATGAGGGACTGGTCTCCCAGCTCAGGGCTGTCAGTGGCTGATGATGGGGGAGGGGGAAGAAATTACTCTTACTTACTCTTGGACGTATAGTTCTTCTGAATTTAAGATGTTGGCAATGTGAGACGCCACAAAATTCTTCACCTGTTCACTCTGTTCCCATTGGAGAAGTTGGACAATTTTGCTAATATCTGACGAGGAAGGGGCCCTCATCAGCAAGAGATAGGCAGCTAGTCTTTTCTCTACTGGAGTGGCACCATTCATAAAGGTATCAAAAAGCACACTTCGGACCTGCAGCAGAAGAGGATATTGACACATGGGCACAATTGCTGGCATGTCTGCCAGCTCACGTTTATGAGAAAGTCCAATTTCTTTCTGAAATGGCTGTGAATGCTGATACCTAACCTTCTTTTCAGTGTCCCTGAGGGTGATCAGACCAAGGAATGTTCCCCAGAGGACTTGTATGGCATATGTGTCAAGCTCAATTATATTAAAGCACACAAATCATGACCAGCTTACATTCGCTCGTAGATGTGCCACTCAGTGAAGATAAAATTGTCTTACGGTAGCTTATTTAAATGTAAAGATAAACACGGAAAATGATAATGAGTTCGCCATGTAAGGTAGGACCAAATTCACTGTTCACCTTGATGAGATTGGGTAGCACCAATCTTTTCCCAAGATGAAATGATGATCAATTTGGCAGTAGGATAACATGTAGAAAAAAAAATGTGTTCTGCCTTGTGGATTTAGCTACAAAGTGGTGTGTTTTTCACATCCATCTAGCACTAGGAGGGTAATGGGCCTTTGGAGACTGACAGATGATTGTACAGAGGAGCCGGGTGGTGAAACAGATCGTTGATTGCTTTTATGCGTCCTGAACCTTGCTGGCCAGCATTTACTTTTACTTTTAGAACCCTACGGTATACCTTACCTCTTCTCCCATTTCCATCTTCCTCAGGGCCTGGAGAGCAGCTTTCTGAATAAGCAGAGATGGCTTTACACTTCTCACACAACTCAAGACTGAGGACTTGAGTGCTGGCATTACTTGTTCCATGGTTCTGCCCATATTTCCAATGACCTTAATTGAAGAAATGAAACAAGAGCTCATCAGAGTGTAGGAATAAGGGGGTCCTGGGATGATCATTTTTGAAATGATGTGTATAAATGCAAAATACTGAAAGAATACCTTCAGAATCAAGTAGGTGTGGTCTTCATTCCCTGTGCACTCATTGTCAATATGTTTCAACAGGTAACCAGCAATGTCTTGAAGAGCTGGGTTCCTTGAGAGGCCCATGTCATAATAGCTGCCAAGTTAAAAAAATGGAGATTATAAATTACCAAGCATAGGTAAGCTTCTCTTAAAATCCAAACTTATGCTTGCTGATTCTTATTTTAAGCCGTCATTCTCAAAATGAGCAATAGAAAAACAGAGGAGAGAGCGTTGGGATTCCAAGGCAGGGGAAAGTGCCATATGAAGCAGAGATTTTGGGGTTTCCTTTGCTCCCAGGAGGAGTGACGTAAGGCAGAGCAAGGCAAGGTGGAGACTCACTTGTTAACCACATGGCTCAGCGCATACAAGGTGGCTCGGCTTTGCTGTTCCTTGGCAGTGTTGAAGATCTCTTGCAGCATCTGTGTTGAGGGATTTGGGATCAGAGCCACCAGGTAGGTAACAATGTCAACCAGGAGGGGGTGAACCTTCTCAGTTTTCAGCCACTGGAGGATGTGAGTGAAGCATTGGGGCTGTCCACACTGCACCAAGGCTTGTAAAGTGATGGGGCTGAGGAGAGACGTGCAGAGAGGGTTACACAGAGGACCTTCACCACATATCCGATATCCTCAGCGTGTCTTCTGCCAGGAGAGTACTTACATCCTTTATTCACTACCCAGAGCTAGCTAGCTTTCACACTGGAGCTCAAAGCCCAGGGACTATGATGACATCCTCCACGGTGTCTTCCCTACGGATATTACCACCACAGAAACATCATGTGAGGGAAGCTGAAGGATGTTCAGGCCTGACGCCAATGAAGACCGTTACCACCGTCCTTTTGTTGCAACATAGATGGTACCTCGTCAGCACAAACATCGACCATACCTGGCCTTCGTTTCTCTTGTGATTTCCTTAGCACTTAGAGCAACTGTTATCTGTACAGCAAGTGGAAAACCTGTACAATTTTGTTCATCTGAGCTCTCTTTCTATTAGCCTTACTGCTTCAAAGGAGGTCCAGAATTTTTTTCTCCAGCTCTTTATGATGCTCACAATGGAAATCAGGAATTAGAAGATACCCATAAAATGTGAGAGCTACTCAGTACTCTGTATGTTAGCACACAGATACCTGGATTCCCTCAATATGCTGTGTGCATGTGTCTTGCCTACCACACTCTAAACCCCTTAGGTGATGGTTCTCCAGGCAGTAGGTAGGAGCTGATTAACTTGTCAAGTGAACTGACAATTAGTTCCCAAGATTCTTGGGCTAAAGGTTCTGCAGCTTCCACAGGTCATTTGAGAATTTGCTTTGTAACCAATTAAGACCTACCTGGACACTCCAATCAGCTGTGGCAAGAGGGATGCAATTACTTCGTCGCTAAGACCCCTCAGCTCAGTAACCAGTTTATTGAAGAGGTTTGCTCTCTGAGCATTCTGCTCTGAGATGGAGAGTCTCTTCAGTTCTTGAAGGGTTTTCAAAACAGCATCAGCCTGCTTTGGGGGTGATGTGGACTTGGTGCTCTCAAAGGCCAAACCCACTTTCTTGGTTCCTGTAAAAAGATACATGTCAAGGGAGTTTTACTTCTGTATGTAGCTCAATGTTTCTGTTGAATGAAAACTAGAGATGGCATAGATATCAGCAGAAGGGAAAAGAAAAGATGACTATGTTCTCAAGACTTATTAGATATCAGATTCTGAGCTGGATGTGTTCACTCACTCATCAAAGCCTTCTTGAGGGTAAATATTCTACAACTTAAAGACAGGAGAATGGGAATAAGGTGAGGAATTCACTTCAGTAAATCTTCAAAAAAATCTAATTTTTAAAAATGTGTATCTCTCTGTGGACTTGTGAGGAAAAATGCAGGAACTCACAAAGGGCAAACCCTTGGTGTCAGAACCCTTGGAGTTAGAGTTTCAGGAAGTTGTGAGCCACCAAGTGGGAGTGCTAGGAACTGAACTCAGGTCCTCACAAAGAGTAGCATGTGGTCTTAACTGCGGAGCCACCTCTCCAGTCCCATTTCTATGGGAATTCTTACCCAAGAACCCTCTTAGTCTGTGAGGTGAACCTGGAGTTGAATCCAAGCTTGTGTGAATCTGGTATCAGATACTGTAAAACCATCCTGTGCTTTACAGGATAAGCCCAGTGCTTCCCACCCATCAGTTCTTCCAATTGGACCTTTTAGCAGCACATGGAGAGGGTCTACTCTTTGTGGCCACGTTAGCAGGTTAGATGCAGGCACTCGTTCAGTGACTGAGACTTCCTAATTAAGCCTTCCTTTGTGTCATTCCCTCTAGGACAGTGGTTCTCAACCTTCCTGATGCTGTGACCCTATACAGTTCCTTATGTTGTGGTGACCCCCAACCATAACATCATTTTCGTTGCTACTTCTTAACTGTGATTTCGCTACTTTTATGGGCTGTAATGTAAACACCTGTGTTTCCTGATGGGTTTAGGTGACTCCTGTGAAAGAGTTGTTTGATCCCAAAGGTGACTCACACAGGTAGGGAACCGTTGGCCTATGGGACAGACATACAAGCAAAGGGTGACTCTACCCCCTGAACTCAGAGGCTCTACCAACCAAGAAAAAAAAATAAAAGAATGTACCTGTAGGTGTTGGGAGAGTGACACACCAAGCATTGCTGGCCTGGGGTTAGACTAGAATTCTCTAATGTTCTTTTTAGCTGCAAAGATCAATTCCTTGGATTACTACCTGGCCTGACTCTGAAGTTCCTTTCCTGCTGGCCCCACATGATCTGGCATGGGTCTAAGTCTTATAGATGTGTGAGGTTGTCAATGATACTGGAGTTATCTCCTTCAACTTAGACTTTCAGTTTCTTACTCATAAAATACCAAACAGTTGAAGATGTTGTCTTCCTTCCTTTTGTCCCACAACTCCTTGACACCATGAAGTGCTTTCTTGATAGTTGTAGTCCAGTGACCACAACACCAGAGTACACATCACTTATTGGTCTTAACAGGGACCACACGAAGAGCTAAGCCATGAATGGTACCCAGTCGGCAGATTTCTTGGCACCCAGGGCACATAAAGTCTTACCTTCACTGAAGAAGCGACTGTTGATCTTAGGTGTGCCTTCAAGACTCAGTGTCTGTGTAACCTGTGTCACGATCCCATACTTATTCCTGGCAACACAGAAAGTACACTGCATTATGGGTGACTAGTTCTCAAGAAAATGCTATTATTTTCAAGTTGAAAGGTCTTCATCTATTCTTCTGCCCCAATTCTGTCCACCTCTCAAAGGATGTTGAAATACATTCATCTTGTTCCTCCAATGGGTTGTGTCCACCTCTCCCTACTTATACTCGTTATATTCTCCACCAGTCTAGAATTCCCAGAGGCTTGGGGCTATAGCCAAGCCCTGAAACTTTTTTTTTTTTAGCTCTCACAGCCCAGTCTCAAGGATATAGCAATTATCTAACAAATGATAGTCAAATATCAGTTTTTAACATGGATTTGGATATATAATTCTTCATCAGAAAATATTAAATTATTCTCAAAGCTCTTTCTAAGTAAGGCATCATACAATGAACAATTTACACTTTTCTGGATCTACAAGCCCTGAGTCTTAGATACCTTTGGTTGATCTCAAATTGGTCCACATGCTTGCGACCTTTCTGGCAAATTCCCTGTTATCTTAAAAGCAGGGCAGAGTTGCCTCTGCCTTGTACCCTTCACAGCTGTGCACTCCAAGCCCGACCTATTCTGGCACTCAGGAGGTGCTCAGCTCCACCAGTCCACTAAATGATGAGCACTGAAAGCAGCAGGTGACCTACTTGTAGGAGAAAGGCAGGAAAAGATGCTGTTCGTTGCAGATGGCTTCAGACACATGTTTCTTATTGGGGTCCAGGGTGTACTGGCAAGATTGGCTGCTGCTGATAAGAGTTGACGAGGTGTAGACCTGTGAACAGGATGGGAGGGACACATTTTGGTCAGTCCCTGGGATTTCAAGCTGACTCTTGTGCCAGAGGGAATAGTGTTCAAGGAAGTAGAGGATGGAAGTCTGTAGCACATGAGAACTCAGTGAAAGGAAGAGAACTCAATATTTGACCTCTGCTAAAGGGACACAAAACAGCACATTCAAAGATGTAGGCTCCTCTCGTTCCGTTCCAATGGAGTGTCTGTCACGTATAACATGTATACCTTGCATCCCATGTTACCTCCCATGCATAAGTACACCTCACAGCTCCCGTTTCTATGAAGTTTTTTTTTTTTTCCTCCTACGTCTTCCATGGCTCTGCCCATGAATACACGAATGGCAGATGCACGATCTTTCCCCAGATCAGGCCTGGGGATGCTTCTCTGCACAACTCATATTTTATCCAGTATAGTATGAAGGGCCCCTTACTGGCATATGTGCAAACTCTGTTGCCGCATAGGCTAGAAGCACCTTGAGGGGAGGCTGTCCATGGTTCTTCTGATTCCCTCTTTCCTTTCTTCCTTCCTCCTCTTCTTCCCTTTCTATGTCTCTCTGTCTCTGTCTCTGTTTCTGTCTCTGTCTCTCTCTTAGTACAAGGATGAATACAGAGCAAATTCTAAGAAAAGACAGTGCACTGGTCTTGTCTAACTCTAGCTCTCATGGTGATCAGACCATCTCTTTCTAGCGGTAAGAAAAATGCCTGGGAAGATTGGCAGGGATGGCAGGAATTGTTCAGTAGTTAATGTTGATTGAGACAACCTGTGACTCATGTCCTGGGATGTGTTACAGGACAGGGCAAACTCAAGCCATAGAACCCTGCATAGCACTGAGGTGGTTAGCACCCACCGACAGTGGGGAGCGTAGGCAGGACATAGAAGACTTAGCTTTAGTCAGGCTCTACTTGGGGAGAAAGAACAAGAAGCCAAGACCCAGTCATTCATATCACTTCGTGGGCTGTGGGAGACAAGAGAACATAGGCCTTGGGAGTTGGGTGGGGAAGAGAAGTGACAGGTATGTCATCTCAGGGATACACAGGTACATGGTTGGTGCTGTGACATAAGGACAGCAGGAAGGACCAAGCTCTGGTGCCGGAGTCCAGAATCCAGATACAGTCCTGGCATAATTTATAACAGCCTTTCAACCTTGACAGTCCTCATTTCTGGTCCTCGGGGTCCCACTGAAGCCTATATAATGAATAAGCTGGGCAGGCTCTTCTCTGATATTCTCACTAGCTAGAATATTCTAGAATTTTCCCAAGAAGGCCATTGCTTAGTGTATATGATGATGTGGTGTGAGACTCACCGAACCTTTGATGAGGGCAAGAGGGCTGACACCTATTCTGATGGGCCGGAAGCCATCACACTGCTGCAGGTTTCTCTCTGTGGCTATTTCTGTAGCCACGGTTCCCTTTCTTGAATTCACAGTAACCTGAGTTGAGCAGTTTCCATACACAGTATCCTGTGGGAGCCCAAGATATGGTCAGGTATGCGCAGTGTGGGAAAACACTACTAGGTGCTTGAGAGGACCTGGGAAAGACACCTGGGCACAGAGGCAGTAGGGCTATGGATTGGGGGAGTTTCCTTTGCTCCCAGGCAGAGGGTAGGAAGCATTGCTGTGCCTGGCCAGCTGGTGTTGTGCGGAGCAGATCCACAAGGGAAGAGTGGTCCCAGAGCAGGGCCAGGAAGGATGAGTCTCTCTATTGTCCAAGCTTAGTGGAGTCAAGAGCTTAGAACACAGTCAGAGCTCAGAGGTGTTCTCGTGTCTGAAGTACATTGAATTCCCTCTAAGGTTGATTTGGAATACAATATATTCTAACCTTTTTGGTGTCTGAAACACACAAGGCTTTCCTGTGTTATATGGACACAGGAAAAAAATCTTAACTATAGCAAGTGGAGTGGCTAAGAGTCCTAGGAAAAGCTTTAAAATTAGATCCAACACCATCAATTTGTTCCAGATGGTCTATCAGTAAACTCTGGGGACATGGGGAATTGTGATCCCTGGTGTTTATACCAATCCAGGGTCCTCCATGTAACTGCTATATAGCCCATCAAGGGACAATTTATTTTATCTAAGGGGAGGTTGGCCTCTGCCATGTGAAGAAGGCTTTGAAAGGCCACTGTTATCAGCTTTTAAGATTCTCACCAGGAACAACACTTGTTTGTCCTCTTCTGTCTCCAGGGGAACCAGGAGGGCAGAAATGATGCCTCTTTTGATGTTCAGTATGTAGTCAGGCTCATCCTTGTCGGGGTAAAGAACAATCTGCTTCCCTTCAGGAGTGGCCAGCTTGAGCTCATACCTGTCCAGGAGAAAGAAGGCAAATGCTTACAGAAAAGCCTTTCTTTTACTGTGAGCCTGCAAAAGGAGCCAGGGGCACGGGAGGCTCCTTGGTGGTTCCTCTTTGGATATGTTTTCTTAATGCATGTGGTTACCTTCCCCATGCATTTCCTCAAGTCTACAAATATGTGTCAGTCTTCTCTTTTATTTTTTCTTGACTTCTTTTCTTTCTTTCTTTCTTTCTTTCTTTCTTTCTTTCTTTCTTTCTTTCTTTCTTTCTTTCTTCCTTCCTTCCTTCCTTCCTTCCTTCCTTCCTTCCTTCCTTTCTTTTTCTTTTTGACTCATTCCTCCCTGCTCTGTTCCCCACGTCTTCTTCCCTTCTCACCCTTTCTATGGACATCTCCTTATCTCCTTCAATGTCATGTCCTGTTCATATGATTCTATACAGTCTTTTGTGGCTGTAAACACAGGGACTTTTGTTATGTTTTGCACAAATTGCATTTCATTATGTGTGGTTTCTTCATCTTTAATTAATTTATAGTCATTTAATTATGCTCTAGGGACACCTGAGTCATTTGGTGTAGCTCCGCTAGAGTCATTACTACAAGCTATACAGCACTTCACTCCTTCATTACATATGGTTCCTTAATGGCACCATTGAAGAGCATTGACATTCTCTTTTTCTGGATTTCTTTTGTGGTCACACAAATGATATTGAAGTAAACATCCATATACATCTGTTTTCACATATGGCTGCTTTTATTTAGATGTGCCAGAGCCACAGAGATGATAACTGCTATGTCAAAGTATAAATATGATCAGCTGTACTAGGTATTACCCCATGGCTTTCATTTGTACAACCCGGTATACTATTCTTTCCTGTAGCAATGGATACTGCCTCAGGTTTTGCAGCTCAATAAGTGTGTGGTGAGAAACCCTTTTGTAACACATCATCATTGACTATTAGTGAATTTGAGCTTCTTTTTATACAATTGTTAGTCACTTTTTAATTCAGTCTCAGAACAAGATGGAAGGCCAGGCTAACTTTGATCTTAGGAGCTGCCTTCCTCTTGGAGACTGTTTGAGCTGCCAAGGGTCTGGCTGTACCTGCTCTAATCAAGTTCACAGGAGAAGAGGACCAGGCCCATCTCTCTCCCATAAGCTCTGAACCTCTCAGAACGTTCTAGATACAGCAGTGCAAGCCCGGCAAGTCCTGGTGGTCAAGAGGAGGAGTCTCTTGTGCTTATAGGTGAGGAAGGACCAAAGAATAGCTGCCATTTTCTCCTGCCACCGCAGTTTTCCCTCCACACCCAAGTCTCTAATAAAGTAAGGTGTGTCGATGGCGTATTTTGGTTTATTTCTCAGAGAAAGGACTACGTCCTGACATTTAGAAAATCCAAAAACAGGTAAGGGAAGAGTTTCCTTTGCTACTGAGTTTATAACCCAATACATCTGCCAGCATTCCACACACTTAAGGCTTCCTAAGCTAGCTGGGTGCAGGACAAACTTGGGTGGGTGTTAAAATTACGTGAAGATTGGTACAGCGCTGTCAGTGACATGTTAGAAAAGGTACCAGTTAAAATGACAGCACTGGTCTCCAGGGCACAGTGGCTGCAGAGCAATTGTGGGCTGGAGATGGCTAAGTCCTGCCTGCCCTTTGTCCTGTGTTGAACAGATGCCACACCCTCATAAACACACAGGGGACTACTCAGCATTTAAGACTGCAAAGCAGCAATTTCTGCCTGATCCACCCTGAAGACCCTGCAGGCGTCATCCTTGTTCAATTCTCTAAACAAGATCTTGCTTGTTTAAACAAACCATCCCAGCTTTATAGTCTCAAAAGTGCTTCAACCATGAGATCTGTTAGAAGAACAATTTAAATGATAATCAAGGGAGCTTGAGTAGAGTTAATAATACTTCCCTCCTTTCGATAGATGTGAAAATTCCACAGTACCCTGATCAATGAAGGCACTGAATACAAATGCCAGCACTCATGGGCATACACACTCACTTCTTCACAAACTCACACACATGCATATGTACCATGATCAACTCAAGCAGCATCCCCAAAGCTCAGAGACTTGAAGACATGAATCCCATGCCTTACCTGGACATGGCAGTTGCAAACTCTTCAGAGTTCTTGGTTCTCTTCATCAAGGCCTTGCCCTCAGGGTTGAAGCCATACACCTCTTTAAGGGTACACTGGCTGGCCCTCATGATGAAACTGCAGAGTTGGGGGACCTCCAGTTCCACCTGAGGATGCAAAGTAGCAGGGCACTGAGGTTCTCCAACCAGAATAGGAGACATCCTTGCAGCCCAGCCTCTGATCAGGACACTGAGGAAAAAGTTTCTGGGAACAATGTAATGGAGTTCCCAGAAACACATGTGCTAAACACATCTCATGCGCCCCCATGCTTAGGTTTACATTTCTTCCTCCTATGTTAAAGACGTTTCTTATGTTTGCCCCCTTTGCATGGGAAGGAGAATGCCCTCGTATTGGTATAAATTTACTCACTTTACTTATAAAGAATTTTAGGAGTGATTGCTTAGAAGAAATGCAGAGTGGAGTAAGCATTAAAAAACACAAATGAAACAAACAAACAAACAAACAGATAAAACAGCAAGCAGGAAAAGCAAAAGTTTTCCTGACATCATTTCCTAAAACTGAATCCACAAGTGTCAGATAAAAATCTTCATATGTGGGCAGAATTGAAAGTGATCGTTGGTTGTGTTCTGGAACTATTCAAAGTACTTTCTAGCTTGATGGAGAAGCTCTACGTTTGTGCTGTCTAATGCGGCGGCAGGAGACATGAGTGGATGCCGACTATCTTTCAATGAGTGGAAATAAGAATTGCATTTTAAGTTTTATTCAACTTAATGCACCTTGTGGTTGGCCATGCCGATCAGTACTATGGCCTGAGAAGGAAGAGGGCAGCTTTGCAAAACGGACTTCTCTCCCCTGCACAGACATCAATAGTAGCCCTAGGATATACAGGAGTATAACAAGTCCCCAATAACTAACTAACTTTCCATTTTTAATGAGCCAGATGTTTAACTGATTCTCAATATTATGTTTGGCATCATACACGCTGCACGCCCAGCATTCTCCAGCAATGGCCACCTTCTTCTGTGCACTCCCTGGGTCTCTCTCACGGCCAGATCTATCGGCCAATCCTGCTGACCTATAGACCGTTCCGTGCAATTACAGATTGGAAGCTAATGGGAGAATAGTTAGGCTGAGATTCTCCCCTCCCCTGGCGGTAGCCTTCTCATTCAGGTGTTTGCTTTTTTTTTTTTTTTTGTCACTTGAGGTTCTAGCATGTGCTGGGAACTGCTAGAAAGTTCTATGAGGGGCCCCTGGTGGAACAAGGCTGGATCCCAGTTGCAAGTTCCTCCAGCCCTTGTCCTCTGTACCTTGCAGTTGATCCTAGTAGCGCTTCTGGAATCAGCAGTGCCCCGGACGCCGCTGGAACTTTCAGCCTCATAGCTGTACATGTACTTTCGGAGGTGCTTGAATCGAGTTGCTTCTTCTGAAGTGAGGAGAAAAATTAAGTCAGCCCTGGAGATGAAGCAACTCTCCAGGGCAGCTACTGGCGGGCAGAGAGAGCAGCGGCATAAGCCGATAAAAGCGTAGACTGGGTTCAAGTTACTTGTGGTTGACTTCTCGTTATACTTGTCTTTATAGATTTAACATTGGCGCTGTTTGGGCTGAGTCTGATGTTGAAATTATTTGGGATTCCCTGAATTGATCATCTAAAGTACATGAAGGGGAGGGCCAAGCATCAACTAATGGAGCGACAAAAGCCCGTCGGAAGGCCCTTTGAAAAATGAAGTTATCAAAGGGACATGGCCAAGTGTTTTCCCTGTTTGAAGATGCTATGATCATGCTCATCTTCATGAGCCTGCGAAATACCTGAGACAAAGTTAATGGTTAAGGGTATCTGACTGAATTTTAGACCCCACCCTTCCCCCTCCCCCGCAGGAAGAAACTTCTGGAAGATTCCACTGTGCTTGACAGAAATTTTGTGATCGATTTGAGAAAAATAACTAAGGAACCCGGATGTAATACTCTCATATGACCACCAGATGGAGGTGCTGCCCCATCAGAGGGGAGGCCAGCCCTGGCGCTCTCCGGAGGACACCAGGTGTTGTCGCAAGGCCTTGATCCTCTGACCCCTAGGATCTGGTAAATAGGAAGGGGTGGAGGGGGTCTGGAGTTCCGCACAAAGGTTAAAGTCGACATTTCCTCATGCCCACATACTCTGAATCAAATCAATCATTAGTCGGTGATAACAGCACAATAATATCTCTCCAGTCTCCTCCCTGAGGAAGCCTTGGAACAGAACAGAAGGGCAAGGTAGAAAGGGCCCGGATCCTTTGCAAGAGGAGACCGGGTGCCCAGAGCCTCAAAACCTTCGCTTCCAGGGGTCAGAGCAGTGCCCCCTAATCTGAGCATGGGGATGCTAGATGGAAGGCTGGGCCGTAGGTGCCGAGGAGACTGTCTGGAGAGAACCAGGGTGGGAGGTGCCCAAGCGGTCCAGTAAAATGCCTTACTTGGACAGTTGAAGCTGAAGTTTTCCAAGACTTCATCTTCTGCAAGAGAAAAGGGAAACCTTGGCTTTCCGTGTTTTCCAGTGGGTTCCAGGGGCTGACAGAAGGGACCCCTCCCAGGCCTTCATTATTTTAGGGCCACCCAAAGCCTTCTTTCTAATTCTCCTATCTACTGCCATCACCTGGAGCCCCTGAGGAGTTACCTGCTGGCTCTAGCTCTCACCACCTCCTTCCCTAGGACCTCTGCGCCACTGCCCTCCCTTCCACCTGGCCCATGCTACCTAGCAGTCACCCATTTCCGCTCCCCGATCTAACTGGTGGCTTGAGGCCGCACCGCAGTGCTATGGTCCCCACGCTGGCTTTCACCCGGGCTTCCCCTGTCACTCACGAGCCCAGACGCTGGTGTCCAAGAACAGTAGCAGGAACAGCAGCAGCAGCGGCGGCCGCAGGGCAGGCTTCTGAGGGCCCATGGCCCGTGGATGGGTGAGCTGGCTTCCTGCCTGTGGCCTGGCCAAGGCCTGGTGCCGCTGCTGGCTCTGCAGGGTCCTCTGAGGCGGCACCCGGGCAAGTACTTTACACCGCAGACACTGATGGGAATGCCCGGCTGCCTGAGAAGTGCTCCATTTATAGGAGGCTCTGGCTTAGCGAGAATTGCCAAAGGTCCAAAGGGCATGGCCCGGGGCCTGTTTGCTTTTCCAAACAAGCTCCTATCTGGGTGGCTAAGACTGGGTCTGACAGGGGTCTCCCTGCTGGTTCAGCAACCACCACCTGGGGCTTTTTTCTCAGAGCTCCTCTTTTCTCATGGGGTCTCAGGCAGTGGGCTGTGGGCTTACTGTCTTAGAAGCCTGTCTTCAGGAGACTAGCAAACCCAGGGATAAGGTACCCTACTCCTGCTCTGACCGTGGAATGCTTTAGAAAACTGTTGTTAATGTCCTGGTGGAGGCTTCTTCCTAAGTTCCTTCTAATTTTGGTGGACAGTCCGGTCCTGACTGATTTAGCCAGTACAGGCGGCTGTGAGGAGGGAAGAGAAAGAGGGGGACAACCTGGGAAGTCTGCTGAGTGACTGGGTTTGGTGTCCAGATCTCCCAGAAATCTAGTGAAGAGGGGGCCCCCAGAGCAGACCGGTTCCCCAGAGTTCCCTGTGGGCTGTGTCAGTCACAGAAGGAAACTGATGGAACTGTGACGGCCTGGGCTGGGCCATGTTGTCAGAGTACCTCCAATCTAGTTGATGGCAGCGGAGGGGGACTGGAGGATAAGCCTGGTAGAGAGGCTGGGATGTAATGTCTACAAGTTGGGCATTGAGGGCGGACAACACAGATGTAGAGAAGATGCTGAGATGCTTGGATGCCCAGAACCATCTCTAGAGGAGAAAGCCCGAGCGTCTAAAGTACTGAGTTCAGCTTTCTTCCGTTTTCTTGATGGCCTTTGGAAAGTGTCTGTCCCTTAGGCTGGGGCTCGGCCTCTGTTCTTGTATGCGGACAGGGTCCAGTGCACAGGTACCACACAGCAAATGTCACAGTGCTGAGCTGACAGAGGGCGCTCAGAAATGCTGAAAGGGCCACAGGTCGGCTTTCCTTAAATTACAGAATCTGCCTAGACGGTTGGCTAGAAGCCATATGGAAGTATTTGTGGCCACCACTGTGACCTTCATCCATCTCCCTTAAGCGGAACTCTTCTCAGCTCATTGCTCTGAACAACTTGGAAGTTTCAAAGGCCGCTTTGCAGAGATGCTTCAAATAGGATGAAGAGCCAGGAGATCCTGGAGTATAAGTAACTCATTGAGCAGAGAAAAATCCCGCTCCTTAGAGAGTCCAGTTGCTATGTGGGTATCCGGCTCAGGAGGAGGTGGGGCTGAAATCTCACTGGTTTCATGCAAGGTTTGTAAATGACACCAACCTTCTAGGTCCCCGTGGGGTCACAGGATTAATATTTATGTTTTATGAGCTTTCCTTGAAAATGAAGGAAGATGGTGTGAAACACAAGCCATCTAGTAAGATGTCTGGACAATCAAAGGCATTTGATAAGGGATAATGGTTACCACTCCTTATGTGTATGTTAGTTTGGACATGTGTGTTTGTTGCGTACCTGTCTGAACACAGTAACTACAACGTAAGAACAGATGTTAACAGAACACAGGTGGCAAATCAAGGCCAAGGGCAAGGAGTGTAGGGTAGGTGTCTGTGAGGGATGGTGATCCTGACTAGTCATCCATTTGGCATCTCACATTTCTGGGTGCTTAACAGGACTACTTTTTCCAAGGAAGATGAAGGCCTTATTAAAGCAAGCTGGCTAGTGGCTGTCATTGTCATGACACACAGCCTAATCTCAGCTAGTCACTATGACTTATCAGCTCAGGAATGCAAAGTCCTGTTGGTTGGACAATCAATGGGGTAACCATAAAGCTCTGGAGTTTCTATGAGAAAGTCATGTGACCAGCAGAATTTCAAGGAAGCAGAGCATGTTAAATAGCCCAGTTGTAATCCCCGGAAGTGGATTTCTTCATTCTGCTTTTTTGTGGGTGACCAAATTCAGGGAACCTTAGAGGCTTTCAGAGTTTCCAGCTACCTGCTATGTGGAATGCAGTGTGCTTTTGTGTTGGAGTAGCTGCTCAGACATAATTTTCTGAATATAATAAATGAATTTGCGCCATTTAGTTATACCCCATTGCTTCCAGGAAATTTATGTACAGTGACCATGATGCTAAGTAAACGTTTTCGGTGATATAAAACAAAGAAATACATTTTGATATAAATTATTCCCAGCCAGGCTGTTACAAAAACAGCAGAACTCCTGTGGTAAATAGGGAGTGGTATTGACAATTATTAATTAGGCCATCTCTTTTCTGTCCGTGACAGCATTATAATTGCAAATGATGCCTAGCAGCTAGGAAGTAAATTTCAAGAATTATAGAGGTTGTAGATAGAACCATGCCCAGCAATTCAGAACATGTTGATAACAAAGCATGCACAACACACACACACACACACACAAACATGTGTATACATGTATACATAGAAACATGCACACACACACCAAGATGAAAGTGGTGCATTTGGTGAGTAGCTCAGGTGGTAGGCTCTAATGCGGATCAGTCAGTTGAATGGAGACACCACACGTGAGTGATTACTGATCTCCCACGAGGAAGCAAAAACAAACATTTTTATTCTGTTATTCTGCTACCTAAGAGATAAGGTCAGACTGTCAAGTGGCAGTTTTCTTAGGGAGAAGGGTCAGAGGACAGCAGGATTTGGTGTGTGGAGAGCTTCCCTGGGCAGCGGTTATCTCTCCTTTGACTTCCAATCATCCTTCCACTCCCATTTTCCTGATGCCGAAAAGGAGTGTTTTCTAGAGACCATTCCAGGTAGACTTCATGGCTTCCAGCCCTGGTTTTCTCTCAGTCAGTTTCAGAATGGACCATAAATCATGAAAGATCTTCACACATGTGTGAGATAAATAGGGTCTAGTGTGACAAAAATCAATTATATTTTAGCTTGTAACATTTTTAAGTTTTTTACTTGTTCATATATTATCTTACTATTCAGAGAAATAAGCCTGGCAGGCAAGGACCGTGGTTCACACATTGTACGTCCTTCTCTTTGCTTCCCAAGAACAATTACTTCATACCAGATGAGGCAGAGCATGGCTAAGGAATAAGCAGTGTGGTTGCACGTCCCACAGTCCTTGGGTGAAGTGTTTTTCCTGCATGCCTTCATGATTACTCTTCAGGATGGCTGCATAAGTTTTATATCTTGATTTAGGATGTGTGGTGAACGTGAAACTATGAGGGAAGAAGAAACTGCAAACATGGATGGTGGGACAGACCGACCGACACAGAAGAGGCTGTGTCAGCCTCTTTCTGGGATGGAAGGACAAGCTCAGATGATCTCCAAGACCTATTCTATTCCTGTGAAATTCCTAGGAAAGTTTGGGAATTAAAAAAAAACTATGTAAATTATATTATTTCCAAACTTTGTGATGATTAGAAGCTCAGGCTAAGGGTTCAGGATTCCTGAATAGGAGACATTTCTGAGAGGCTCTTTAATTCTGCCACGATCATGCTTACTCTGCCTACAAATTAGAGGCTAACAGACCTCTGAGGCAGGAGAAGACAGGCTCTTCCAGGGACAAGGCAGCAAAGTACATCAGTCACAACCTCTGCAATTTCTTATTCAAGTCTGCGTTTAGGTTTCAACCTTGTTTTGACCTCATTCACCTTGCTATTGTCAATTGCTTTTATTAATCAAAAATATTTGTGTGTGTGTAGGCATGGGTGTGTGACAATGAGTGTTGGTCCTTGACTTCTACATCGTTTGAGGCAGGGTTTTTTTTTTTTGTTTTTTTTTTTTTCGTGCTGTGTTGTGTACTCCAGCCTAGCTGGCCAGTGAACTTTAGCCTCTATCTCCCATACTGCCATAGTAGTGCTAGGATTACATGCATGGGCCACCATGTCTAGCTTATTCTATGGACTCTGGAAATCTGTTCAGCAAATATTTACCCACTGAACCTTCTATCTGGCTTCATCTTTTTTGTTTTGTTTTGTTTTGTTTTTATTTTTTATTATTTTAATTAATTTATTTTTATCTCAGTCACAGGTTAGGTACTTTGAATCCCAGGCGTAGCCCCCTCCCCCATTCCCTCCTACCC
>CM053755.1:26393708-26404546 GCA_028658305.1 Pachyuromys duprasi
TAAGGATGCTACTCCTTATTGGGCTGGTGCCAGTCACCTCTAGTAATTTTTTAGAGGTACTGTGCTTTAGTCTACTTGGGCTTTGGCTTAAGCAATTTATTTTCTGAATTCTGGAGATTTGGCAGTTTGAGAACATGATGCAAGCTCTCTTCCTTGTTTGTAGATGCCACCTTCTTGGTGTCTTTTCCCATGGCAGGAGACTAAAGGGGGAGAGAGCCCTCTTAGTATCTTGTTATAAAAGGGAGTTTATTCTATCATGAGGGTCCTTGTACTCATGGCCTAATTTAAACTTAGTTACTTCCCAAAGGAGTATCTCTACATTGCTTTGCTGGGGAGATTTTGTTCTGTAAAGGGGGCACAGCTGGATCTGCAGTAACTTGAAAACAGACTTACAGGCTCCCTAGAGTGAGCATTGGCATTGACCTACATTTCCTGTGTCTCCCAAGAATGGCTTTGGAAAGCTTCTCAAGGACTTTGCCAGCTCACTAGGTGACAGGGACTATGTCCTGAATGATGTTGTGGTTTCTTCCCAAGTGTGGCTTCCCTCATATCCAAGTGCTCCCTCAGATGAGCTTTGGCTGTGGTGAGTGCTATGTGGAGGAACAGTGTTGGAGAATGCTGCTATGGCATCTTGCTGGTCAGCGTGACTCCTCCACCCTTTACGACATTTATTCTCCAGGGAGGACAAGCCAGGAAAACAACTGCTCAGAACAAAGATAGCTTGTTCACAGCTGCAAAATAACCCAGGAAGAAGCATGATAAGGCTTGTTGACTTTGCCCTGTAGAGGGATCAAAAAGCAACTTCCCAGAGAGCTGTGGACTCTCCAGCATCTTCAACCTAGCAGTTCCTGAGCTCAAAAGAAAACATAAGTACAATGCTGGGCATCAGAAAATGCAATAATGAGCCCCATTATTTTGTATGTTGACTAAAAGAAATAATAAAAACAGATAACACAGCTACCAACTTTGCTCTAATTGGGATGGGGGTTGGCCAACACTTCAATACAGTGAACGGTTTGGCTTGCAAATGAGAGACATAAAAGTACCATTTTGTAAGAAAAGAACAGACCCCCAAACTATGAAATTAGAAAGGCTTCATTTAGATGCAATGCCAGGCTTCTTCAAAGAAGTGTTAGGGGAAGCATTTTTGGCTCTTTATATGTGCTATCTTTAAAGTGACTCCGAGGACATCAGCCAGCCTATGAACAAAAGGCATGTTAATAGAATATGATATCAAAATGAAATGAAAATGTTATACCACTTCTCTGAGCACAACAATAGATTGATTCCATTATGGTCAGAACATTTACTCTGTATGATTCCCATTCCTTGAAGTTTGTTGAGGTTTGTTCATAGCCTAGAATATGGTTTTTGTTGGTGAATGTTCCATGGGTAATTGAAAAAAAAAGTGTGTAATGCTGAGATTTTTTTTTCTTTTTTGCAGTTTCTACAAATACCAGTTTAACACTACTTGTTGACACTGTTGCTGTTTTTATTTATATCCTTGCTAGTTTTGTCTTTTGTTTCTGGAACAAGGATGTTGAAGTTCCTAAATACAAATGAAGCTGGGTCTCAAAAACAAAAGAAATAAAGCTCCTCAGTGTCAGTCAATCAGTGGACCAGGATAAAAGTATTTATCAATTCCCTAGGAGACAGAGTGTGATTAAGATAACTGGGTTCTTCCATCATATATGTTCATGTTGATGGGTTCAGGTATATGTAACATCCCTTTTTAAAGATTTTTAAATTTGTTTTTGTTTGGTTAATTTACCTTATTAACCACACTTGGTTCTAGATGGCAATGTAAAGCAGCTATAAGGAAGGCATGGCTTCTAACTGTTGGAAGGCCCAGGGCGTGACTTGTTCTCATAGACCAAGGTGATTCTTGGCAGACTAAGCAAATATCATCCTGTTTTCCAGAGCTACATTCTCATGTTTCGGTTACCTTTATAAATAATCAAAACGCCAATTATAAGGTTCAAATTCAATCTACACATGCATTTTCAGTATATATGGACTGATTGTTAAGGTTCTTATGCATCATGACAGGGATTGTAGATTTCCTATAAACAAAAACAATTTAGCAAGAAGTTCTATATAAAGAGATCAGTACCAAAACTGCAGCATCTGCTTAAAAGATGGTCTGGAGAAAGGGCCCAGAGAACAGAGAGACCAGAGTAACAAGAACTAGCAGATGATGGGGAAGGATGTCCACTCTGTCTGTCCCACCTCCTATGAGCCCAAGTCTCCTAGAAACCGTAGAGCCCCACCCTAATGTCATAATATTTATGTCCAATCAGCAGGATAGATCAGTGGTTAAGATCCTGGCATCTAAAGTTAGTCTGCCTGGGACTGAACCTTTCTCTGGAATTCCATGATCTCCAGAGAGTTGCTTGATATCCTTATGGCTTAGTGTAAAACTAGAGATACTCACAGTGCTGCCTTTTAAAGATGCTCTTGTTATTCAGATCAGATGAGTTAATATAGGTTCACAGCCTTATAGTAGTAGGTAAAGCACAATGTAAGTGTTGGCCATGTACATTGCTATTGCCATGTGTGTCCAAGCCATGCTTTACACTCTATATGTGCGCACTAGAATTTCCCCACCCTAACATTTGGTGCCTGCTCTCCTAGCACATTCTTCTCTAAACAGGATGTCATTCCTCTGGAAATACCAATACTTGTTTATTAGACTGAGCTACTTGTGACGTCACCATTTTTTTCAGTGCACAAATTACTGTATATTGAACATCCCTTATGGTTCAACCTAAAATTGAAAAAAAATGACCTTGAAATAAAACCTTCATACCAGACAATTTCCACTTAGTGCTGCTGGGTGGGAGCTGGATGTCTCTTTTGAAGGATCAGCCCTGTAACCCCGACAGCCCTTAGTGCTGCTGGGTGGGAGCTGGATGTCTCTTTTGAAGGATCAGCCCTGTAACCCCGACAGCCCTCGCAGTTCTGGTACTGGCCTTTCTTCTTGTCACTTCCCTCCTCCATTGTCCTGCAGAATTAAGAAAAACGAACAATAGCAGTGCGGGAGTCTCTATATCTAAACATTATATATAAGACCTCTAGGTGAAAGCAGAAATTATCCTAACTTAAACTAATGTAACTATTTCTTCATCCACACATTAGGGCATACGTGTAAACACACAACATATATAGTCATGGGGTAGTTTCACTGCTATTTATCTGCTTCATGAGTGGTCCTTACTTTGAAAAACTGACAATTTGCAAGAGACAGAAGCTGTCAAGTTGTAATTTATGATCGGACTATGTATACAAATGTGTATATTCTACTTCTGCGATATGCAGTATTGATGGTCACAAAGGGCTATTCTGTGAGCCTAACAGGGACATGGGCAAAACATACATATAGACAATTTACAAGAAAAGACACAGTTCTTAAACAGGAAAAGATGTGCAGTCTTTCCTTTAGGAAAAATACCATTATTGATACTGTGAGTTATCACGTGACCGATTTCCTAGTGGTTGGGAATGATACCCCTTGGAAGAGGCAGGGGGCCGAAGGGAGGAGTAACGTTCTGTTCCTCTTTTCTCATTTCTCTGGATGCTTCTGCACTTCTTTTCCTGGCCACAGCCTCTGTTTTGAAGGCAAAGCTTCTATGAGAAGCCCCTCGCGAAATGCAAGGTCATCTTACGTTTATGGGCTTTATATTTGTTTCTTATAGCCGTCGTTCATCTTGTCAGCACTTCTGTCATGAGCCCTACTGGTCCTCTGCCTGTATTATCCTCATGGGAAAGACATACACATGACTGTCACTCCCGTAAAACCCAGAAAGCAGCAGAAAGTTAAGCAGAAAGGTGTAGAGTAAGCAGAGGAATATGCTGAGCTCCTGCTTTTTTTTTTTTTTTCCTCCCACTAATTCAGAATTTGTTTTATTCCCCACTATTTGGGCAAGCTGCCAATAAGTTGAGTCTGACAGTCCAAGGGAATGGCGGCGACGGCGGTGGCATTGTTTTGCGATGACTCTAAGTTTCCTGGGAATAAAGGCACAATGAGATGATATCTGGTAAAGGTAGCCGCACTGGGCACGCCAGACCTCACACCACCACTTCCTGTTCTTTGGGTGGGGAGGATGCCTGGGTAAGTGTTTCTCTAGTGTTCTGAGATTCTGCAGAGGGGTATCTGCAGGAGGATAGAGGAAGCTCTCTTTGCATGAGGAGCCCTGGTCAGTGACAAGTAGGCACGCACGCGCGCGCACACACACACACACTTATAATGGTCATATGGCTTACTTCCACCACTTTTCTCACCATCTCCTGGCCTCTGAACTTCCCCAACCAGGCACATTTCCTTTTCCCTGTCTGCTTTTGCTAGTTGCTAAGAAGGCATCAGGGCAGTCTCTAAGATTGTATCCCCCGCTTCTATTCCCATGCGTTGTACATTCCCAAACCTGCTGACATGCTTCAGACAACAGGCTAATTGCTCTGCCTGTGTCCTTACCCTCCTCTGCTTCCACAGCTTCTTGTTCCACCTGTCCTTGCCGTCTCTTCTAGCTCAAGACTGCACCCTCAGCAACGTGGTTGTTCCAAGCCTTGGGATTAGGTTTGGATGTTCAGCCTGCTTCAGGATTCACTGGTCTTAGAATAGGCAGACTGTTTACGTTCTCAGAATCAGCTTCTCCATCTTCAAAAGGTCAACAAGAAATACCTTGGTTCAACGTGGACTTTGAGGCCAGATATGTGCTCTTTCCTAGCTTCATGCCCTTCACAAATACTTCACCTCTCTGTGCCTCTTCTCTTACCTGAAAAATGGGTGTGATAATATATATTCTTTTGCCTCATTAGAATTGTGAAGGTCAAATGGGGTAATAAATGTCAGTTAGAACATCACTTGGCACATGGCGGGTACTTAATATTTAATACAACTTTAAATATTACCTTTTATTGTGGTTCCAAAGTTAACTGGGAAAGCATGTATAGAAAGCACTAAAATGGCACATACAAAATGTGTTGTGTTCTTTACACATAAAATCTCCCCAGTTTACCTGCCAAATTAAAGTGTAATTTGAACCCTGGCCTCTCCCCTCCACTCCCTGCTCTCCTTGATTTTCATGTAAATGTCTTCAATATGCACTTGACAGGCATCATCGCCATCTCCTCACCTCTATTTAATTTCTCAGTTCAGTGCTGTCCGATGCAGCCCTGCTAACTGTTCAAAATCACCGCGCTGCCTTGCTAACGTTGCTGAGGCTTATTCCATGAGTCCAGTGGCAGCATTTCAGTTATTTCTCTGATTAACCAGATGTTTTTGTTTAATCGAAAGGTGCCTAATGTATTACAAAAATCACTAGGGAAATGAAAATCAAAACCACGGTGGAGACCTGAGAGATGGCTCAGCTGAGGAAAGCTTTTGCTTCTTAAGCCTGGTGATGTGAATTCTATCCCAGCAGCCCATGTGGAAGGATGGGTATGGTATTGCACATCTGTAATCTCAGCTTTCTTCTGTGAGGTGGGAGGTTCTGGAGTATAGTACATAGCAGCAGAAACAAGAGACCCTACCTCACAAGCTGGAAGGTGACGCCTAATCCTGAAAGCTGTTTTTAGATTTCTGCACATGCATCATAGCAAGCTTCCTTGCATAGGCACATGCACATGGACATGTACATGCATGCATGCATCCATGCATGTGTACGCACGCGCGTGTGCGCACACACACACACACATTAAGCTACATCACCACACTGAGACATTATCTCACCCTATAGATAATAAAATGGCTATTATAAAAAAAGACAAAATTGAAGAATTTTGTAGTGAAAATAGAGACAGGAAAATTTTATGCATGGTAGATAGGGATGTAAGTTAGTGCAGCTACTGAGAAAGCACTATGGTGGTTCCTCAGGAATGAGAAAATGAGCAAACACTATGACTCTTGCCACTGTGTGCACTGTCCATGTCTCAGATCCCTGTTCTCCTTCTGGTCTCATGTCATCATGTGACTAGTCCTCTTCCTAGTTTGAGCATAGGGTGTTTGCTGATTATACCTTCTGTTCTATCTTTTCTTCCCATGTCATCTTTCTCTTAGGCTCTATCTTTCCAACTCCTTAACATATCTGTATACCAATGGTTCCATATTTATATTTTTAGCTCAGTTCTCCACCCTACTCCTGGTTTTCTAGATAGATGAATACAATCACTGACTAGATATGTCATGAGAATACATCATTTCAAGCATCTCCAATGCCCAATGAATCTCTTTCCCTTGTATCTTTCCCTAGTTTACTAAGTGGTGCTTATTTTACCCAGAAAGAAACCTAGCAACTGCTACAGTCCCCTCTCTCACTTATGACTCCCCGCTCCCCCCCCCCCCGCATCAATCATGGAGCTTAGCTGACTTTTTAAGTATGTCCTTCATGCATTCCTCTGACCCCTTGATTGCTACCCATCTAAACAGGACTCCCCTGTTATTGCAACAGATTCTCTGCTCTCTGGTTGCAGTATTCACAAAATCAGTCCTTGGTTTCCTTGATAGTTCAAGGTATCTTATGACTCCAAGTCCTTGCAGATGTCTATCTGCCTGGAAGGCTCCCTTTCCATTCGTTTGACAAACAATGGTAAATTTATCTCCACAGTCTCCACAAAAATCACCAGCAAATTTAACTGCTACTTCTAATGTTATCCATGTGCTCTGTATATATTTTCTTGATAGAAATACCCAACTTAACTACGATTGTTCACTGTACTGTAATTGCTCATTTGGCCACCTATCCCTCTGTTACTCGGAACATTGGGAATTGTGGCTATGCACTTCTGTTTTTGTCATCTGCCTACCAGGCACAGCGGAATGTTTGTGACTGGCTCAATATCCTGCAAATATCTCAAATGTGAAACGCAGGGTGTGTGAATGAATGAATTAGTTGGTGAAGTCCTTTCTCTCTTTTGTTTCATGAATGTGAGAAGAAACCACTTTCACCATCTTTGGCGACAAATATTTGATGCTTAATCATATCTTGATAATCCGTTTGCACCTGTCGTTTGTTATAAGTTATTCCCCTTCCTAAGCCTTAGGTTGTCTGTTCAGATGACAACTACACTGTTTCCCCCTCTGAGGCAGTTTCCATTGTTCCGTGAAAAACTGCCATTTGGTTAAATCACAGTATTGACAGAAGTGCTCCCTGAAGGCACTTTGTGATTTCTTAAAATGTAGTTTCCTCTTATATGACATGTATTTTAAAACATTAACAAAGATAAACATGGAACCATCCCAATTCACTTTTAAAAACTCATATATGTACTTGATAAATCTCAAAATAGTGATCTCTGATATGATGTAGTCACCTTACTTTTAAGCACTTATCCAAAAGATTTGATATCAGGGTCTCGGGGGGAAGCTCACATCCTTTGTTCATTACTGTATTGTGCACCACAGCAAGACCTAGAGACAAAGCTCATGTTCAAACACGTGAGAAGAGAAAGAAAATGTGACATTTATGAACAATAGAATTCTGGTGGGCATTAAAAAGAAAGAAAAATTTTACTATGCACCAATGTGGATGCATCTTAAGGGAATTATGCTAAATGAAATAAGCCAATCACAGAAAGGCAAACACTGCACAACAATTACCTTTAGAATGAGTTATTTAAAACAGCCAAGTCCAGAGACAGAATGGATGGTGGTTGCTAAGGTTCAAAAGAATGGGGAGTTACTAACCAATGGGCTAAAGTTTCCGTCAAGTATGGTGAATGAGTGGGACTCTTGCTGTTTATGACAATGTGTTACACACCTAGAAATTCCATGTGTGGGCAGATCTCATGTTGTATATTATTATTGTGATCCAGTCCAACCCATTCCACTCCAGTGCACTTCAACGTTTAGTGAGTGTTTAACAGAAAGTCTGCACACACGTTAATTCTGCTTACTGGCAAGATACAACAGAAAGTTCTTCCTTTGCATCATGGGGAATTGCTTCTAGCTCTGCTCTTTAAAAAAAGCACTGTGAGAAAAGTCACACAGTGTAATTTTTTATTCTTTATATGATTCAGTTACAAGCACAAGCTTTATTTAATGAAATTCTTTGATATTTCAAAAACAGTAGTTTACACTTAGAAATACAAACTCTGTTACAAGGGCCACCAACTCAGTTCCTTAGCAAAAGGATGGACCAGGTAATAACAATGAAACAGCTATCTGGAAGATGCCATTAAGATAACTTTAATCATTTTTATTATAATTTGAAATACACCACCATGCATTAAACAAATTATTTTTAAATTTTCCTGTTATAGTTTCACTTATCACAAAGATGACATCATCTATTACCTTAGCAGCCAGTTAGAATTTATTTTGTGCAAACCTTACACAATTGTCCCAAATCAACATTACATAACGTAAGACAACTGATATGGTTAACTGTTAACTCTATTCTTTATTACTTTATGAGTAATGACCTCATTCTGATAAAGATATTTATTACCTTAAAATATTTGAGAATAAATCAAGGACAGGTTACTTTTTTATAAAATCTAATCTTTTCAGCTGCCTGATCACAACTTCTAGTGAATAAATTAGTTTTGATACTATAAATTATCCATAAGGTACATACCATGATAAGTAGGATCATTTATTCATATGTCTTTGCTTCTTAGGTGAAGTATTATCATACAAGGAAAAAGAAAAATCCAACTTTATGTATACATTTTATTTTGCTTGGAAAGCTATTAGTTGTGGAATCAGACTGTAGTTCATGTTTTGACAAAACAGCTATAGTTAAATTACATTTCTTTAGCAATTTAAGGGACGATTCCTACATGTAAACTTTTTTCTTTCAGTTCCTTAACATTAGGGACATTCTACAATTAGAAAAGGACTTGGCTTCATCACCACAATAGAATGAGAATGAAATTTAGAGTTGTCTAGATCCATATTAAAAAAATCAGATTATATATACACACACAGCAATATCACATGAACAATTGGTCAAGATGGGCGAGTAACGCTATGGAGGGCCTGGGGATGGGGTCTACATGGTCTTTGCTTTCTGTATTTTTAATAGCATGGACAGAAGCTACCATGAAGGGCAATCTTGCATTCCTCTGATGACAGGGCTATGTGCTTTATATCATGAATTGTCCTGTTCCCTTTTCTCTTCTCTGCTTTTCTTTCTTTTGGTTCTGAACTTGGTTCTGTGAGAGTGTGGGAGGAGAGGTTACATGGATGTTGTAAGGAACAGTGGCATGTCACTGGTTAGAAAAGCAGGGGGGGCCCTTAGTTTTGGGCAAAGTAGCTTACTTGCTATTTCTACAGAACACATGTCCCCATCAGAGCTAAGATACTGAGATGACCACAGGATCAAGCTCACATGTTCTCATCCACACTGATATCTGTTACCCATGTGGAAATTCTTCCATCTGTGTAGTTTTGATGCCCTTGTCTGTGTTCAGGACAGAAGGCTTCCAGGGTGACTGAGAGGGCTGGTCCAGGCCCTCTATTTTATCCCATGTAATGGACAACCCCAACTTAACTTCAGTGATGAAGTCATAAATGAGGGCACTGCTTTTAGGGTGACCTGCTTTGACCACTTCTGTTCATGAGAGTGAAAAGGTAGATGTCACAATATGACTTTCTTGGAGTTGGCAGTGAGTCTCTGGAATGAGATCAAGAAGCAGCCTGCTGAGTCACAGGTTCAGATCATTTATCTTGATAGGAAAGGAATTCAGGAAATAACTTCAAATTTGTCTGTGTTCCAGCTTTAGAACCCATGTGTGTGTGTGTTTGTGTGTGTGTGTTTGTGTGTTTATGTAAGGGGACAATTTTCAGAGAAGGAGCCCCCAAAGTTGTGGATCTTTCTGTGTTTATAGAGATGACTTCAAGTACACTTTCGTGTATTGATCTGTACCTTTGCCCTAGGTTCAGATCCTCAGCAGCATCTCAGAGGCTAGCCTGAAATGTGCGTTAACTGTGTAACTACACCAAGTCATGCATGTAGGATGTGTCACTGAAAAACCCATCAGTTCGTGTCAACCTCTGTGAGAATGCCCTGTGGGCAAAGGTTTCTTTCAAGTATAGCACATTAAGAACACCAATGTGGTGGCTCCTCTTACCGTGCCTCTTGCCCTACCCTGGTAGGAAGGATGTATATATAGTAACCAGTCAGGGGCAGGGCTGAGAGATGATAATGAAGGGAAGGGAAGAAGATCCAGATTCTATGTGGGTGCTCAGAGTTGAGGTGAACCAGGCAAGCAAGACTTCACAGAACACAGGGAAATGGCAAGAGACTATCCTTATATTACTTCTTCTGAAGCTTGTACCAGCAAACCTCCTCTGTGTCTCAGGGAGACTGCTTAGAAAATCCAGGTTTTTATTTTGTTTTTTATTTTTTATTATTATTATTTTTTACCCCCATTGGCTCAGGCTCTGTCCTCCACTCTAGGTCCTTCGTTTCATTTCTCAATGTCTTGATTCTCACCTTACCCCAGGGACTGTACCAATTGCATATCTTGGAAATTCAGTCCAATCTCTCAGCTCTGCTTTTTGTTTATAACATGCTGTTACTGAAGAGTCGCCTTCAGTAAGCATGGCAGCTAAATATTCTAAATACTATCTAGTTGGTTCTAGTCATTTATCTGCCAGAGGTAAATGCTTGAGAGCAAGATGCTGGGGATAGAGCAAATGTGGAAATCAAGAAATGCTGGACTAAGTCAACAATCCAATATTAAGCCATAAAAAGGCAGTGAGGCTGAATTCAAATAACTTTATGACTCACCTCAGTAATTTAAAAATATTTAGAAATTAACCAATATCAAAAAGTCAATATATATATATATATATATATATATATATATATATATATATATATATATATACCACT
>CM053755.1:26405046-26428201 GCA_028658305.1 Pachyuromys duprasi
GTCATTTCCTCATCATAATATACTACATGCATACCGAAGCATAAAATAGAGACAAAATTTACCTAAAACAAAACTTACCCTAACTATGCATTGTATACTGTATTTCGGTATTATATATATATATATATATATATATATATATATATATATATATATATATATATAATACATATCCACATTAAATTGGCATATATTCACTGTACATGATACTGGGTTATATAAGAATATTTTAAAACAAGTACATAATGTAATTTGAGCACATTTCACAAACATACCTTTCGCCTCTTCTTTCTCAACCCCCACTGCTGTTAGTCCTTTGTCACCATTGACATTTTTGTTTCTAATTCCATTTCATATGTGCATATATAATTTCCTGCACCCACATGAAATCCAAGAACCTTATATGAAAGGAAATATGTGTGTGTTAATTATTTTTTTGAGATTGATGATTTTCTTAAAATGATGATCTCCAAGTGCATGCACTTTCCTGCAAACAAGTACAGTGTTCTCTATGTCTGAGAAAAATCCCACTGAGTCTATGCAGCACGTTTTGTTGATCTGTTTAATGTTTGATAAAAACCAGGGTTGGAACTAATCACTTAGTGCATCTCTCTGATGGCTAGTGAAGTTGAGAACTTTTAGATATCTTCACTGACCAGTTGTGCTTCATCTTTTGAGAAATTTCTGTCCATTTCATTAGCCCATTTAAAAAATTTGAGTTGTTTGTTTTCTTGGTATTCAGGTTTTTTTTTTTTGAGTAAGATGTATTGCTTGCAAATATTCTCTGCCATATTGTTGGCTGTCTTTTCATTATGTTGTGCTTTTCTTTGGCAAGGCACACGTTTTTTTTTAATTCATAAATTCTCATTTGTTAATTATTGCAGCTGTTCCTAAGCAACTGGAGTTAGTCAAGAAGTACATGTCTATATCTTGAAATGTTTTTACTACATGTCCTTAACAGTCTCAGAGTCATGTCTTATGCTGAGGTCCTTGGTTCATTTGGGATTGAATTTTGCACAGAGTGGGAGGCAGGGATGCAGTTTCTCTCTTCAATATGTAAATATACCATTTTTCAAAGCACCTTTCATTGAAAAGGCTAGCTTTTCTCCAATGTGTCTTTTTAATATCTTTATCAAAAGTCAGATGACTATTTCTGTGTGGGTTAATATCTGGATCCTCTACTCAACTCTGGTAATGGTCATGCCTATTTTGTGCTGGTCCCATGTTGTTTTGGTTATTATAGTTCTGAAGTACATTTGAAATCACATACTTCCAGCACTGCTCTTTCTATTCAAGATAGCTTTGGCTGTCAGAGTCTTCATTTTCCAAATGAGTGTTAAGATTATTTTTTAATTATATGAAGAAAGACATTGGAATTTTGATGGGGATTTTATGGAACATGTGAATTGCTTTTGACAGTATAGCTATTTTCCACAGTGTTAGTTATTCTAACACGTGAGTATGAGGGATTCTTCAATCTTCTAGTGTCTTATTTACTTCTTTCCTCAGTGATATGCTGTTTCCTGTCTCATTTCATTAATGCAATTTTCATCATTGTCCGTTAGTTTTATTTCCTTACATATTAAATAGGTGGTTACTTGCTTGGTAAATATTGGCTGGCTAAAATGTGGTGGTGTTATATCTGATAAGAAATTCTACTGTTTGTATTCTTTTCTAAAACCCCTAGGATGACTTCTAACTGATTAATTTACATAATGTCTAAAGTGAATCTTCACCACAATTCTGCACTGAGTTTTACTAGGTCTTAAGGCTAACAAGTGATGACGTAGCTGTAATTAGTTTCTAGATTCCAACTCAAAGCTATTTCCTTCATGATGCTGCATTAGCTTCTAATGTGCACCTATGTAGTGTTTTCAACTGCATGATAATAACAGAAAGGCCAAAAATTCACCCAGTGACACACTGGCTGGCCAGAAAGTAATCAACAAATAGGTAAGAAGCAGAATGGAATAATGCTGCTGCTTCTAAGCCATGTCCTAGTATTGACATAGTGTTTGGAGATTGCTTTCTGTTTAATCTTTGCACAATATATTACACTCCTGTTTTCTTCTCATTGTAGAGTATGACCAGTAGAAATAAATGATCCAAGTACTTGGCAAATTCTTCAGTATATGTTAGAGGTACTATAGCTGGATACGGTTTGGGCCCTGACCATTTCAGAAAGACCAATAAAAACACTAAGCAGAAAATTTCTGTTTCTTCTATGTTTTCCAAATATTTCATTTTCTTAAGATTTTATATTTGTAGATAAGGTTTCTGCCAAACTCTGCCATCAGCGGATACAAAACAAGCATAAGACACAATTTCAGAATCCTGGGATGGCTTTCTAGATAAACACAACAGTTCTGGAGAAACACCAAATTCCACCTGCCTTGAGGTGTATACAGTTGTCTATGAGGAGCTAGGTGGGTGAGTTGTGGTACAGAAAAGTCAAAGAATAGTCAAAGTATGAGTAATTAAGGGATATATAGGTAGAAATCAAAGCACAAATGGATTCTATACACATCTTGGCATTTAGTATTTACAAATATTTTAAAGTTAGAATACAAAGTAATGGGTTTCATTATGACATTTCCACACACACATGTCATCTTATAGTTTGCTCTCAAGATTTTTAGTGCGTTTTTATGAATCTGTTTTTCTAGATGATCAATGTAGAGATAGAGAGGAAAGATACGGTCTTGTGGATACTTGGGAAAGAAAAGGCTGGTGGAAAGAATTATGGAGAGGAAGGAGAAGGTAAGGAGACCATCAAAAACAACTATGGAAAATGTTTAAGTGGAGCTGCAGGAAGAACGGCAACAGTTTTGTGGGTTGGTAACAATCTTTGTTAGCTCTGAACTCAGCTTTATCTTAGCTGTTACTCTGTCGGATTTGCTGAACTCAAAGTACAGACAGGTTCCTGTGATAGCAGTCTCCTTGTTGATTTGTTCTCCCAGACCCAGTGTCCCCAGGCTTGTGTAATTATCTCCACAGGTTTCTTGTAACTGATACTTCTGAGCTGAGGTAAGGGCTAGGGTTCAGCTGTGCTGTGCATTTCTAAACCCAGTTGTTGGGGAAGACTGTGGAGATAGAGGAAGCCTTCTGTGATGCCGAGTCAAATGGAAAACTTGTGGGCAGGAAGAAAACAGGAGTGTTGCAATCAGAGCATTCACCTTTCTACCCTGTGCTCGATAAGGTTTTGGGAAAATAGCAGCATTCTTTTCAAAAGTCAGGTCAGCAGTCTCTCAGCACTCAGGTTTCCCAATCCCACTTTGCAAAGTCAAATAAAACAAAGCTCTTGGCTCAAATTGAGTTATCAGCAAACATCTCCCTGCTCTCCGGAAGACTGTGTTCTGGACCAAGAATCTTCTGAATTAGCATTTCCTGCTGGAAAAACACCTTAATCTTTCTGTGAAGCATGTGGTAGTAGACTTGAAGTCCGGGGTTTGGGGCTGTGACTACTCAGGTGTCTTGGACAAGCAGCAGAATTATGGACTCAGTTTCTGGAGCCATATTTTGTGGCTCTGAGTTGGCTCTGCCACCAGGTACGTAATTTATATCATCTTATGTTCCTTATGTGGAAATAGAATAAAATAGTCTAGTAGAAATAAGTAAGGTCATCCAGGTGAGTCCACAAAATGGTGCCTACATAGAATAGGTGTGCAGCATTAAGAACTATTACATTTTCTACATGAAAAGTTTATTTTGGTGGCTTGTTTCTTTGGTGTAATGGTTAATGATCTTAGGGTTCTTTTAATGTTTGATCTGAAAAGAAGTTTGATAATACAGATAGGTAACTGGGACACAGAGGGGGAAATTTTCCAAGGCTTTGAAGATATATAGTGGTAGCTTCAACGTCAAAAGCCAAGATTCCTGGATTTAGAACACTATTGGTTGTGCCACACTTCTCCTAGAAAGAGCACATCTAAGTCCAAGAAGATGTGACTAGAAAAGGAATGCAACTAGAACTGACTTCCCCTTGCAAAGGTTCCCTTGTCACTACAAAGACAGATTCATACACACATCCATTCATCCATCCATCCATCCACCCACCCACCCACCCACCCACCCACCCACCCACCCATCCATCCATCCATCCATCCATCCATCCATCCCTCAGCACAGATGGAGGCCACATTCAGAAAGTGAAGTATCTAAAAGATATCAGTTGTAACTAGAGGAAACATACACAGAGATTAAAATTATGCGACAGCACAATCATCTACACACAGTGAAAAGTGCTACAGAGCTTAAGCATCTGCTACATAGCCCATTAATCCACAGAAAAAGGCTAGGATAAAGCTAGTAAATTTATGAATGGCTAAATGAATGAAGCCCAGTAACGGAAAAGATGTGTGGAACACATTAGAGAAAAAAAAAATTCTTCTGCAAGAATCAGTAAAGTCTTTAGGGAGTAAGTGCCATTAGATATGGTCCTGGAAACACGACTAAGTAAAAGAAGTAGAACCCACCCTTGGTTTTCTCCTCCACAAATAATTGCCTTTCAAATATAAACACTTGCATAATACATGCACACATATGCATAAAATGAAATGAAGCTCTCCATAAAGTTCTTCTAAAATGCAGAAGAAAATGTAATTAAAAGTAAATGAATCCACCCAAAGCAAGAAATGCAGGTACTCTTAATCTAAATCGGCATGTGGCAGCTTGGGATGAAGAGGGTTTGGTTCAAGAATTACCATCTCACGTGAGTTCTTATTTCACCTCTGGCAGAGATGGAACAAGCCAGTTCTCACAGGGAAGAATTACACCAGCCTGATTTGAAGGGGAAGGTGGGAAGACTGAGGCCACTTGCCATTCATACCTCATAAGTCAGGGATGACCCTAAGCACTCAAATTTTACTGCTGTAGACACCCAGAGGCCATTGCTGTGCTCTGGTAGCTAGAAAAGTGGGACTAGTGATACCCCGGGGACTGGTTCTCTAACTGCTCTGTTACACCGTTTTTCATTCCCACCAGCAATGAAAGAGGGCACTGACTGGGCTTTTCCATACTCACATTGTGTGTCTTTTTTGGTTAGAGATACCTAATGGGTGTGGATAGTATGTTATTTTGGTCTCAGTTTAAGATTCTCTACTGTTTGAATGGCACGGAGCATCTTTTCAGTGTTGATAAGCCGTTGATGCCTGATTTTCAGGGTCCGTTCAGATCACTTGTCATTTGAAATGTGGTTGTCTTTTCACTATTTGAGGTATTTATTTATTTGAGGTTTTTTTTTTTTTTGAGATAGAGTTTCTTTATATAGCCTTGTCTGTCCTGGAACATGCTTTGTAGAGCTGGCTGGCCTTGAACTCACAGAGGCCTCTACCTTCTTAGTACTGGTATCAAAGGCATATACCACTACTGCTGAACTCGAGATATTTATTTTTAATTATTATTTAGAGCATATGATTGTGGACATAGTCCTTTACCTATTATTTGAAAATAGATATTTCTTCCCACTCTTTGATTTAGCCTCTTATTTCCTTGATGGTGTCATTGGAAGCATAGGCATTCTCCAGCGTCTATGAGGTCCAAGCCGTGCCTGCTTTTCTCTTCTCATTTGTTATTCTGTCACCATTTCTTTTTTAAAAAATACATTTATTTATTCACTTTACATCCCGATCATAGCCTCCTTCCTCCTCTCCTCCTGGTCTCACCTTCCCTCCCTCTTCACACCCCAACTCTCTTTCCCTACCCCTGAGAAAAGGGGAGCCTTCCCCTCGCATCCCACTTCAGCACGTGAAGTTGTATCAGGACTGAGTGCATTCTATTCCAAGGTGGCCTGGTAAGACAGCCCCAGCAGGGGGAAGTGATAAAAAAAAGCAGGCAATAGAGTTCATGTAGGAGACAGCCCCTGCTCCCCTTATTAGGGAATCCACAGGAAGAACAAGCTACCCATTGGCTACATATATGTAGTGGACCTAGGTCCAGTCCATGTGTGGTCCTTGGTTTGTGCTTCAGACTCCGCAAGCCGCTCTGGGCCCAGGTTAGTTGGATTTGTTGGTCTTTTTGTGGAGCCCCTGCTCCTCTGGGTCCTTCTATCCTCGTCCCTACTCTTTTTTTTTAACTTCTCAGTTCTTTTTTTTAATTTTAATTTTAATTTTTTATTTAAGTACAGCCTATTCACTTTGTATCCCAGCTGTATCCCCCTCCCTTATTCCCTCTCTCGCCCTCCCTCTTCTCCTCCCATGATCCTCTCCAAGTCCACTGATAGAGAAGGTCCTCCTCCCCTTCCCTCTGACCCTAGCTATAAGGTCTCATCAGGACTGGCTGCAATGTCTTCCACTGTGGCCTGGTAAGCCTGCTCCCCACTCAGGGGGGGAGGTGATCAATGAGCCAGCCACTGAGTTCATGTTAGAGACAGTCCCTGTTCCCATTACTAGGGAACCCACTTGGATACTGAACTGCCATGGGCTACATCTGTGCAGGGGTTCTAGGTTATCTTCATGTATGGTCCTTGGTTGGAGTATCAGTCTCAGAAAAGATCCATATGCCAAGATTTTTGGTTCTCTTGCTCTCCTTGTGGAGCTCCTGTCCTCTCCAGGTCTTTCTATCTTCCCCTTTTTTCACAAGATTCCGTGCACTCTGCCCACAGTTTGGCTATGAGTTTCAGCATCTACTTTGATACCCTGGGTGGGTAGTCTTTTTGAGGCCCTCTGGGGTAGGCTCCTTTCCTGTTTCCTGTTTTCTCCTTCTTCTGATGTCCATCCCGTTTGCCTTCCTGAGTGAGGATTGATCATCTTACCCTGGGTCCTCTTTCTTTCTTTTTTTTTTATAATATTTTTTTATTTTATTTTTTTGTTATCAATCACAGGTTAGGTACGTTGCATCCCATGCGCAGCCCCCCCCCCCACTCCCTCCCACCCTCCCGAACCCTCCCTCATCTCCCTCCTCCCTGTCCCCTCCAAGTCCACCAACGGGGGAGGACCTCCTCCCCTTCCATCCAACCCCAGCTCATCCTGTCTTCCCAGGGCTGGCTGCAATGTCCTCCACTGGAATCCAGCCAGTCTGTCACTCCCCGGCTTGTATGGGGGAGGGTCAAAGAGTCAGCCATCAAGTTCAAGACTGAAACAGTCCCTGTTTCCCTCACTAGGGCCTCCAGTCCTACACCAAGCTATCCTGGGTCCCATCTGCACAGGGGTTCCAGGACACATCCACACGTGGTCCTTGGTTGTAGAAACCGTCTCATACAAGACCTGGGTCCTCTTTCTTCTCAGCTTTTTAGGTGTACAGATTTTAGTGTGTTTATCCTATATTATATGTCTAGTATCCACTTATAAGTGAGTATATACTGTCTGTGTCTTTCTGCTTCTGGGATAACTCACTCAGGATGATCTTTTCTAGATCCAACCATTTGCCTGCAAATTTCATGATTTCCTTGTTTTTAATTGCTGAGTAGTATTCCATTGTGTAAATGGTACCACAATTTCTGTATCCATTCCTCCATTGAAGGATATCTGGGTTGTTTTCAGATTCTAGCTATTACAAATAAAGTGGCTACGAACAAGGTTAAGCAAACATCCTTGTTGTATAGTTGAGTGTCTTTTGGATATATGCCTAGGATTGGTATAGCTGGACCTTGAGGAAGCACTCTTCTTAATTGTCTGAGAAAGTGCCAGATTGATTTCCAGAGTGCTTGTACAAGTTTACATTCCCACCAGCAATGGAGAAGGGTTTCCCCTTTCTCCACATCCTCTCCAGCCTGTGTTGTCACTTGAGTTTTTGATCTTAGCCATTCTGATGGGTGTAAGGTGAAATCTCAGGTAGTTTTGATTTGCATTTCCCTGATGACTAAGGACACTGAGCATTTCTTTAAGTGTTTCTCTGTCATTCAATATTCCTCTATTGAGAATTCTCTGTTTAGTTCTGCACCCCATTTTTTAATTGGATTACTTTTTTTTTTGCTTTTTAACTTTTTGAGTTCTTGATATATTCTAGATATTAGCCCTCTGTCAGATATAGGGTTGGTGAAGATCCTTTCCAATTTAAAAATATGGAATGCTTCAAGAATTTGTGTGTCATCCTTGCACAGGGGCCATCTAATCTTCTCTGTATTGTTCCAATTTTAGTATATGTGCTTCCGGAAGCGAGCACTTGACCCCGCTCTTTCACAAGACTACCCGTGCTCTGCCTAGTCTTTGGCTGTGAGTCTCAGCACCTGCTTTGATCTGCTGCTGGCTGGAGCCTCTCAGAGGACAGTTATGCCACAAGCATAGCAAAGTGTCCTTAATAGTGTCAGGGGTTGGCTCTCTCCCAGGGGGTGGGTCTCAGGTTGCGCCAGACATTGGTTGGGCATTCCCTCAATCTCTGCTCTGTCTCTTTATCCCTTCACATCCTGCAGGCAGGGTAAAATTTGGGTCAAAGTTTTTGTGGGTGGGTTGCCATCATTTCTAAGAAATAACTAGGAAACAAAAGTCACAATATGAAAAAAAAAACCAAAAAGGGATTGTCTAAGGTACAGAAGGGAGCCAACCAGAAGAGAACAGTGTGTATGGGAGAGCATTAGGGGAAAGGGGAGAATTAGCACTAACTATAAGGAAACACAGGCATGGAAATGTCAATCAACAAAAACAAAGAACCCAAGGTCTAAAGTTATAATCCTATGTTGCTTTGGCCTTATATGAGCAGTTTATGATTCATTGTTGTTTCTGGTACAATGATTTTATGCATGCTATGAGGGAAGGGCCCTACTTGGCTTCTTAAAATTTATTTTTTTAGAACAGTTCCAGATTTACAGAAAGCATTAAGAAGATAGTCTGGAGTCCAGTGCTCCTCTGCACCCAGTTCCTCCCATTATTCGTAAAATGTTGGCTACAACGAATGAATGGTGGGTGTTAATAAGGTCCATCATTCATTTCGACTTACCTGCAGTTTGTGTGACACACTTTCCTTTTTCTGCTTTAGTATCCTGTCAAGGACACGTTTACATCCAGTCACCTTGTGTTTTTAGGGTTCCCCTGGCTGTCACAGTTTAAAAAAAATTTTTTTTTTGTTTTGATGACATTTGAGGAATAATGTTAAGGTCCATTGAATCAAAATGTATCCCTCTGATGGAATTTAACTGTTATTTTTCTAGTGATTCAGTTATGACTGCAGGTCTTCAGGGTTGAGGTGTGATTTTTTTTTAAAGGATGACCAGATGAGAAGTGACATTTTCATCATATTACACTACACGCTCCACACAATGACTACACACCATCTGACTGCTGATGCTGACCCTGAGCACCTAGCTGAGGTCTTATTTTCTGGATCCCTCTACTGGAAAGTTATCCATTGTTTCCCTACATCCCACGCGCACTTTAGAAGGAAGTCTTTATTCACCCCCCATCCCCAAAGTGTGGAGTGGAGCGTGGTAGTATGTCTTCTTGAGGATGGAGTGTCTTCATAAATTCTTGGAAATTTCTGTATGGGATATTTGTCATTTATCTCTTATTAATTTTCTTACTTGTTCAACCTGTCATTTATTTACATCATTCTGTTCATAGATGCTTACCTAATTCTTCGCACTTTAATCCTCTGATGCTCAGTTCTAATTGTCAAGTTGACGTAACCTAGAATCACTTGGGGAGAAAGTAAAATGGGGAATTATCTACATCAGGTTACCTTCGTGTATGTCAATGGAAAATTGTCTTAGTTAATTTAACTGATATAGGAAGACCCTGCTCACTGTGAGAGGCACCATTCCCTAGAAGGAGGTTCTAATCTATGAGAGTGGGGATACATATTTATGTGTAAATGTATGTGAATGTATGTATCTGTATACATACACACACAAGTGTGTATGTATATATGTATGTATCTATCTAGTGCAAGCAAGCAAATGCATTAATTCTCTCTCTTCTTCTGACTATGGATGTGATGTGAGCATCTCTTAGACTCTTGCTGCTGGGAATTCCTTGCAGTGATAGACTATAACCTGGAATTGTGAAACATTAATACTTACTCCCGTAAATTGATTTTGTTAGGGTACTATGTCATAACAACAGCGGTGAAATTAGGGAAATCTCATGCTACTTTTCTTTCTCAATTTGTTCTACATTTGTCCATTAGGGAGTTTTTCCCATTTATATCCTGTGTGCTCTTTGACAGTACCTTCATCATTGTGTGTATTTACTTCCTATTCCATTCTCGGAATCAACCATTTGTCCAGGAACCCCAGGGTTCATGGTATTGGAGGATGGTATTATAAATCAAGATCTGGATGCAAGACACACACACACACACACACACACACACACACACACACTGATACATGGATATCATTGCTTCAGATTCTTCTGATCTGATACAGATCAATATGTGTGTATAGGAGGCCGTGTGTGTGTGAGTGTGCATACACACATATATACATACATACGGATATATACATATATGTGTATATATGTATGCAACATCTGTATCTAGGTTAAGCTAAGTATGAAGTGTATTATATCTTACACCTCATACAACATAAATCATTCTGCTCTTTTCATCTCTCTTTTAGGACGTTCCCTCTCCAGCAATGGAAAGCCTGGCTTCCTGTCCTCCCTCCACTGATGTGACTGTTCCAGGATGCAGCATTATCCGAGCTGCATTCACACTGAAAACTGCATCAACCCCAGTACTCATGAACAGGGTTTTTTTTTGTTTGTTTGTTTTTTGTTTTTGCTTTTAATTTACAGATTCCACTCATTTCCAAGATTACTTAGATGAACATCATCCCCCTGACTCTCCTCATTGATATTGTTCCACACATTTTTAAGTTTTTATTCATTCAACCTGAAGGTTTCTTTTATGTACCAGATTATTTTTAAATATTTTCATTGCTACAGATTTTTCTTACTAGCTTTTGACAAACACGTAGCATCTTATACAAGAGTTTGATTCTCTTAAAAACTATCCCCTCTACTTACTTTACCTATTTCAATTATCACCTTCTCTCCAAATTCCTAGCAGCCACTAATAGTTTAAATGACTATGTATAGATATCTCCACTCTAGAATTTCATATAATCAAAATTATACAAATCCACATGCATAACATCTTATTTATTTATTTTTATTCTTCTCTCCTATATCACTTCCTGACTGCAGTTTTCCCTTCCTCCCCTCTCCCCAGTTTCTACTCCCCAGCTCTCCTCTCCCTCATGATCCATCTCCCTCCAGCTCTCCTTAGAAAGGAGCCTGACTCCCAGGGACATCAACCAGAGGTGGTATAACAAGCTGCAATAAGACCAGGCACACACCATCACAGGAAGGCTTGATGAGGCAACCCAATAGAAGGAAAAGGGTCCCAGAAACAGGCAAAGAGTCAGAGACAATGCCCACTTCCATTTATTTGTTTCTTTCATTCATTGATATGTATTTGGGGTCCATCTATGGTGTTTTTCTTTTCGTTGCTGAGTAATATTCCATTATACGGTTATATCACAATTTACCTTAGATCTAAGATATCTAGTTTGCCAGATATCTTAGTTGTTTTTTTGTTACTGGCAATTATAATTATCCCTGCTATAAACAGTTACATGTGGGCTTCTGACTGGAAAATACATTTTCAAGACAATTGATTATCTAAGAGTTTGGTTGCCAGTGTACAAGCTCCCTGAAGCTCTGAAGTAGCATGACCATGCAACGTGGATTTCTCCCCGCAGTGAATAAGATTTGCTTCTTTGTGCTGTCATTAGTAATTGGCCTTGCCAGTTTGCTGGGCATGCTAATAGGAGCAACAGAACATTAGAGTTGTTTTTATTTGCAGTGCTTTAATTATGCATGATGATAAGTGTCTTTTCACATGCTAATTTTGCCTTAATTTTTGTCTACTTTGGTGGAGTGTCTGTTTAGATCTTTAGCTCATTTTAAAATTGTGTTGTTTTCTTAGTGTTAAATCTTAAGGGTTCTTTGTAAATTTGGATACCTTCTTTTTATTTGACTTTGTTCCACTTACAAGATATTTTACATTATTTTCTTTTTTTTTTTTAATTTATTTATTTTTATCTCAGTCACAGGTTAGGTACTTTGAATCCCAGGCGTAGCCCCCTCCCCCATTCCCTCTTACCCTCCCACTCCCTCCCTCATCTACTTCTTCCCCGCCCCCTCCAAGTCCACCAACAGGGGAGGACCTCCTTCCCTTCCATCCAACTGGCTAGATCCCAGGGGAGGACTTTGCAGCCAGCCCTGAGGAGACATTATTTTCTCTTAACCCATGGGTTGTTTTTTCTCCATTATCTTAATAATGTATTTTTAAAGGAAAAAAACCTTGAATTTTAATAAGGAACAACTTACCTTCTCTTTGAAAAGTTTTGTATTTTATATGTATGTGTGTGGTTCATTTTGCATTGCTTTAGTCTATTTTTTTTTACATTTTTATGTATAAATGTCCAATTGTTCCAGTACCATTTGCCAAAAAAACCCCTACTCTTTCTCTACTGAAGTGCCTTTGCTGTTTCCACAGACCATCAGTTGACTATTTGTGTGGGTTTATCTGTTGCCTTTTTTGACCATATTAAAGATGGATATATCTATTTTTCAATACCATGCGTCTTAGTTATTGTGACATTATAAAAGGCTTCGGAATAAAGTAGTTTTGATGCATTGACACTCCTTTCTTCCTTGGTGCTCTGTGGAATATTCCAGCTCTTCCTCTTTTCACTTAGAATTATTGGTTGATGTGCTGCATTCTATTCATGCAGCCGTGGAGAAGTAATTTCTTAGTGATATTTTCTTCTAATCCACAGTCATGTCTCTTCACTTATATTTTTATTTTTTATGACAATTTTGTGGTTTTCATCATATAGACCTTGTGAGCCTTTTATTAGATACATTTCATATTGAGGTACAGGTTTAAGTAGCATGGCTGTCACAGTTAGGCTCTGTCAACTTGACACAAACTTATGCATAACTGGAAAAAAGGAATCGCAAACAAGGACGTACTTTTATCAAATTAGACTGCGCATGTGGCTGTGGGGCATTTTCTTGGTTATTGATATGGAAAAGCCCAGCCCTCTGTGGGCAGTGCTATCCCTGGGAGGGTGGGCCTGGACTGCATAAGAAAGATATTAGATTCCCTGCACTCAGCCGAAGGTTTGGTTATGAGTCACAGCATCTGCTTTGATACACTGATAAGTAGAGTCTTTCAGAGGCCCTCTGTGGTAGACTCCTGTCCTGTTTCTTGTTTTCTCCTACTTCTAATGTCCATACCATTTGTTTTTCTAAGTGAGGTTTGATCATCTTACTCTGGGTCTTCTTTCTTGTTTAACTTCTTTAAGTGTACATATTTTAGTATGTTTATCCTATCTTATAGACCTAGTACCCACTTAAAAGGAGTATATACCGTGTGTATCTCTCTGCTTCTGGGATAACTCACTCAGGATGACTAGTACCCACTTAAAAGGAGTATATACCGAGTGTATCTCTCTGCTTCTGGGATAACTCACTCAGGATGATCTTTTCTAGATCTCACCATTTGCCTGCAAACTTCATGATTTCCTTGTTTTTAATTGCTGAGTAGTATTCCGTGTAAAAGTACCACAATTTCTGTATCCATTCCTCCATTGATGGACATCTGGGTTGTTTCCAGGTTCTGGCTATTACAAATAAAGGAATTATATGGAAGAAGGGAGAGTTAGTATGATCTGGAGAAGACAGGAGCACCACAAGGACCTAATATATCTGGGCACAGGGGTCTTTTATGAGACTGTATCACCAACCAAGGACCCCTGTTCGGAATGTAGCCTATGGTAGCTCAGCATCCAAATGGGTTCCCTAGTAAGGGGAACAGGGACTATTTCTGACATGACCTCAGTGGATGGCTCTTTGACTTTCTCCCTGCCCCCCACCCCCTGAGGGAGGAGCAGCCTTGCAAGGTTACAGAGGAGGACATTGCAGCCAGTCAGGAAGAAACCTCATAAGCTAGGGTCAGATGGAAGGGGAGGAGACCTCCCCTATCAGTGGACTTGGAAAGGGGCAGGGAGGAGAAGAGGGAGGAAGGGTGAGATTGGGAGGGAATGAGGGAGTGGGCTACAGCTGGGATACAAAGTTAATAAACTGTAACTAATATTTAAAAAATAAAATAAAAATAATTTAAAAAGAAAGATATATGATGAAGAGACATGGAGAGAGTGGGCAGCCTTTCAGTGGGAATGATTTCAGTGGGATTAGCTTGATGTTGGCTATAGGCTTGCTGTATATTGTCTTTACTATGCTTAGGCACATGCCTTTTATTAGTAATCTCTCCAGGACTTTAAACATGAATGGGTATTGGATTTTGTCAAATGCTTTTTTTGGCATCTAAGGAGATGATCATCTGTTTTTTTTTCTACTTCAATTTCTTTATATGGTGGATTATATTGATGGATTTCCATATATTGAACTACCCTGCATGTCTAGGATGAAGCCTACTTGGTCATGATGGATGATATCTTTTTGTGTTCTTGGGTTCAATTTGAAGTATTTTATTGAGTATTTGTTCATCAATGTTCATAAGGGAGACGGGTCTGAAGTTCTCTTTTTTTGTTGGTTTTTCATGTGGTTTTAGCATCAAAGTGACTGTGGCTTCATGGAATGAGTTTGGTAGTGTTCCTTCTGTTTCTATCTTGTAGTTTGAAGAGAACTGGAGTTAGCTCTTCTTTGAAAGTCTGGTAGAATTCTGCACTGAAACCATATGGCCCTGGGGTTTTTTTTTGGAAAAGAGACTTTTGATGACTGCTTCTATTTCCTTGGGGGGATATAGGACTATTTAATCTATTTAACTGATCTTGATTTAATTTTGGTAAGTGGAATCTATCAAGAAAATTGTCCATTTCCTTTAGATTTTCAAACTTTGTGGCATTTTTAGGTTTTTGTAGTAAGACCTAATAATTGTTTGGATTTCCTCCGTCTCTATCATTATGTCCTGCGTTTCATTTCTGATTTTGCTGATTTGGATAGTTTCTCTTTGCCTTTTGTTAGTTAGTTTGGCTAAGAGTTTGTCTATCTTGTTGATTTTCTCAAAGAATCAGCTCTTGCTCTCATTAATTCTTTGAAAAATCTGGGCACAGGGGTCTTTTGTGAGACTGGTACCCCAAACAAGGACCATGCATGGAGATAACCTAGAAGCCTGCAGAGACGTAGCCTATGGCAGCTCAATCTCCAAGAGGATTCCCCAGTAATAGGAACAGGGACCTTCTCTAACATGAACTCATGGGCTGGCTCTTTGATCACCTCCATCTGAAGGGGGAACAGCCTTATCTGTCTGCAGAGGAAGACAATGAAGCCAGTCCTGATGAGACCTGATAGACTAGGATCAGATGGAAGGGGAGGAGGACCTCCTCTATCATTGGATTGGGGGAGGGGCATAGGAGAAGAAGAGGAGAGAAGGTGGGATTGGAAGGGATGAGGGAGGGGGCTACAGCTGGGATACAAAGTGAATAAACTGTAATTAATAAAAATAAAAATAAAATTTCAATTTAAAAAGAATGGCAGAAAAAAGAATTGTTTTCTTTGTTTCTAATTCATTGATTTCAGCTCTGAGTTTGTTTATTTCCAATCTAGCTAGAGCAATATAACAACTAATGGAAATCAAGGGGATACAAATCAGAAAGGAAGAAGTCAGAGTGTCGCTATTTGCAGATGATATAATAGTATACATGAGTGGCCCCCAAAATTCAACCAGTGAACTCATTTAGTTGATAGACACCTTCAGCAAAGTGGATACAAAGTTAACTCAAAAAAGTCAATAGCCCTCCTGTATAAGAAAGACAAAAGGGCTGAGAAAGAAATTTGGGAAAGTACAGGCTTCACAATAGCTACTAATAACATAAAGTACCTTGGTGTGACTTTAACCAAGCAAATGAAAGACCTGTTTGAAAAAACCTTCAAGTCTCTGAAGAAAAAAATTGAAGAAGATATCAGAGGATGGAAAGATATTCATGCTCATGGATTGGTAGGATTAACATAGTGAAAATGACCATCCTGCCAAAAGCAATTTACAGATTCAATGCAATTGCCATCAGAATACCATCACAATTCTTTACAGAACTTGAAAGAACAATTCTCAATTTCATATGGAAAAATAAAATATCCAGAATTGCTAAAAAATCCTATACAACAACAGATCGTGTGGAGGTATCTCCATCCCTGATCTCAAGCTATACTACAGAGCAATAGTACTAAAAACTGCATGGCAATGGCATAGAAACAGAATGGTGGATTAATGGAATTGAATAGAAGACCCAGAAATAAACCCATGCACCTATGGATACTTGATTTTTTACAAATAAAACCCAAAACCATACAATGGAAAAAAGAGCATCTTCAACAAATGGTGCTCGTCTAATTGGATGTTTACATGTAGAAAAATGCAAACAGATCCATATTTATCACCCTGCACAAAACTAAAGTCCAAGTGGATCAAAGATCTCTTAAAACCAGACACACTAAATGTGTTAAAAAAGTGGGGAAGAGCCTTGGACTCATTGGCACAGGAGACAACTTCCTGAACAGAATACAAACAGCAGAGGCTCTAAGATCAACAATCAATAAATGGAACCTCACGAAACCAAAAAGCTTCTATGAAGTAAAGGACACTGTCATCAGAACAAAAAGACAGCTTACAGATTGGGAAAGGATCTTCACCAACCCTATATCTGACAGAGGACTAATATCCAGTATATATAAAGAACTCAAGAAGTTAAAAAGCAAAAAATGAAGTAATCTAATTAAAGAAAATGGGGCACAGAGCTCAACAGAGAATTCTCAATAGAAGACTATGGAATGGCAGAAAAACACTTAAAGAAATGTTCAACATCCTTAGTCATTAGCGAAATGCAAATCAAAATGACCATGAGGTTTCATCTTACACCAATCACAATGGTGAAGATCAAAGATTCAAGTGACAACACATGCTGGAGAGGATGTGGAGAAAGGGGAACCCTCTTCCATTACTGGTGTGATTGTATACTTGTACAACCACTCTGGAAATCAATCCTGTGCTTTCTGAGGCAACTAGGAATAGCGCTTCCTCAAGATCCAGCTATACCACTCCTAGGCATATATCCAAAATATGCTCAACTATACAACAAGGACATTTACTCAACCATGTTTGTAGCAGCTTTATTTGTAATAGCCAGAATCTGGAAACAATTCAGATGTCCCTCATTTGAGGAATGAATGCAGAAATTATGGTTCATTTACACAATGGAATACTTCTCAGCAATTAAAAACAAGGAAATCATATTTGCAGGCAAATGGGATCTAGAAAAGATCATCCTAAGTGAGGTATCCCAGAAGCAGAAAGACACACATGGTATATACTCACTTATAAGTGGATATTACACACATAATGTAGGATAATCATACTAAAATCTGTACAGCTAAAGAAGCTAAGCAAGAAGGAGGACTCTTGCTTAGGTATGATGGTCAATCCAGAAAGGCAAACAGGGTAGACATAGGAAGAGGGCAACAGGGAACAGGACAGAACCTATCACAGAGAGGGCCTCTGAAAGACTCTACCCAGCCAGGGTATCAAAGTAGATGCTGAAACTCGTAGCCAAATTTTGTGCAGAGTTCAGGGAATCTTATGAAAGAAGGGGGAGATAGAAAGACCTGGAGGGGAAAGGAATTCCACAAGGAGAGCAATAGAACCAAAAATCTTGGCACAGGGGTCTTTTCTGAGACTGATAATCCAACCAAGGACCATGCATGGAGATAACCTTGAACCCCTGCACAGATGTAGCTCATGGCATTTCAGTTTCCAAGTGGGTTCCATAGTTATGGGAAGATGGACTGTTTCTGATATGAACTCAGTGGCTGGCTCTTTGTTCCTCTCCTCCAGAGGGGGAAGCAGCCTTACCAGGCCACAGAATAAGACAATGCAGCCAGTCCTGATGAGACCTGATAAGCTAGGGTCAAGGGGAAGGGAACAGAGGAGGACCTCCCCTATCAGTGGACTGGGGGACGGTCATGGGAGGAGAAGAGGAAGGGAGGGTGGGATTGAGAGGGGATGAGGGAGGGGGCTACAGCTGGGATACAAAGTGAATAAACTGTAATTAATAAAACATAAATAAATTTAAAAAGTGCACATTAATTTCAGCTAAAAAATAAAAAGATATATGAGCAAGCCCAGGCAAGCAAGCAAGCCAGTAAGCAGCATTCCTCTATCGTCTTTGCATCAGATCTTGCCTCCTGATTCCTGTCTTGGCTTATTGATGGACAATAATTTGGAAGTACAAGCCAAATAAAACGTTCCCTCCTCTGTGTTGTGTTGGTTTGTTGTGTTTATCACAGCAAAGGAACAAGCTAGGATATAAATTGATACAGGAAGTAGGTATCACTTTGATGGACATCACGATGTTATGTTGGAGGCTTATGAAAATGTTTGAAGTTTTGAGATGGAAATAATATTAAGTGCTCAGAGTTTAATGGACTGTTCTGTGGGAGCTCAGAAGATAATGCTGAGACAAATGCAGATGACAGAGGCCTGGCTTGTGATGTTTCAGAGGGAAGTGAAGACCATCAGAGCTATTCATATGATATTTTGGCTTGAGGATCTATGGAAGGAAAACCTTTACTAAGGAAGAGATGGTGGTCATCAGGGGTTGAACAATCATCTCTGATTAATAAAAGGTCAAATTCACTGAGTCAAAAATCTTCTGAGAAGTATTTCCTACGAGTTAGCATACAAAAACACATGATGTAGGACATGACATGGTTGGGTTGGAGTTCCTACAGTGAGGCCAAGAGGGCATGGGTGAAGGTCCAACCTCAGGTGCAGTTAAGATCCCATCATTTTAGAGATGCTAGGACTGTGGTCTGGTTACCAAGGACAACTGTAGGTATAAGTAGAGCTCCCTGAGACAAGCAGCATATACTGTAGATGGCAGAGCTGGAGAGGTGGGGCTACCCCAGCTCTTCGGAACCCAGAAAATAATGAGTCCCAGATATTGAAAAATGAGCTATTACATTGTTGGAGTTTGGGTTTGCTGTGGTCTTATTGTAATTATGCCTTGGTTATTTACTCTTGAAACAAGAAATTATGTAATTTGTTTTTTTAAATTTTATTTTACAGGAGCCCACAGTTAAGAGACTTTGGAGTTCAAAAATTATTTTATTTTATGTTTATGAGTATCTTGCCTACATGTTTATCTGGGTACCACATGGATGCCTGGTACCCATGGAAGACAGAAGATGGTAGTGGATCTCATAAGACTGGAGTTTCAGAGAGTTGTAAGTCACAATGTGAGTTCCAGGAATCAATCAAACCCGGGTCTGGAAGAACAGCCCATGCTTTAATCATCAGCCATCTCTCCAGCCCCAGAATTCGAATCTTAAAGAGAACTTGGACTTGTGATTGCTAGAGTTTAAAATGACTGAAACTTTTACTGACTGTGGTTTTTATTATAATATTAATACAAGCTCTTGGGGTGGGAGAGACATGAACAGCAGATGGCTTAAAGATATGTTTGTGGGTCAAAGTAGACAAAAAGTGAGAGGTCATAGAGTTGATGAATATGATACAGAACTAGGCATATCTGAGAAGAGAATGTGTCAACTAAAGCATCTCCTCTATAACACTGACCTGAGGGCCTGTTTGCAGGGCATTTTCTTGAGTTATGATTGATGTTCAAGGGTCTACCTAATTGTGGTCAGTGAAATCTCTGGGCAAGTGGTCCTAGACTGTATAAGAAAGGCAGCCAAGCAAGTCAGGAGAAGGGAGTCAGTAAACAGTACTCCTCCATGGTCTCTACTTCAGCTTCTGTTTCCAGGTTGCTGCTTGAGTTGCTCCCCTGACTTCCCACAATGATGTGCTGTGATGTGGAAGTATAAGGTAAACAACCCCTTTCCTCCCTGAGGTGCTTTGGGTCATGGCATTTATCACAACAATGGAAAGCAAACAAAGGCAGTTTAAAAAATATAATTTGTTCATTGTAGGTATGTAGACAATTAACTTTATATGTTGCTATAATCATTTATTAATCTAGAGAGATTTTTGTGGTACATTAATTGGAATACTGAAGAATAGTGAGGAGAGCCAAGACCTACCTAGGAAAGAAGAATTTAGTTATAGAGTGTGCTCAAGGCATTTTGAAATGGAAGCTTTTCCTTGCCACCTACAGTTGTGATATTTGTTTTGTGTGTTTTAATATGAAAATGTATAATGTTTCTGGAGGTAAAGCTCATGAATATATAAGGTTCCCCATGTACCTGAGGTCCCAGGGGTTCCCTACGCTCAGGTAGACCACACTCAACTCCAGCAATGTGCCAAACATTTTTGTTAAACATTCCTACTGATGATTCCATTGGTTTCTTTTCTGGATGACAACCTCAGTGACTGTTAGGATTCAAATTTGTTCAGGTTTGAAATTGGCTGTTTACCCTACAACTTACCTACCAGAAGTGTCCTTTAATTATAGATTTCACTGTTGTTCAGTTTTTGTATCATTATAAGATTACAAATGTTGATTTTCAATATTTTTGTATATTGAACTGGACTCTTCCAATTCAACTGCTTTGTTTGTACTTGGATTTGCAGTTGTACAAGCAATATTTGTTGATTTATTTCTCTCGATGGGCGTTCTTATGAATGCACTGATCCATAAATGTAGGGGACTGTTCCCAGGTTCTCAAACCTAGTCTATTGTTCTGTGACTATGTCAGGACCATTTTCTCTTGATTTCAGTGAAATGTAGTCAGGTTTGAAGTAGCTTTCCAAGATAGGCTCTCCTGATTCCTTGCATTTCCATATGAACTTTAAGAGAGCATGTCGATATCAGCAAAGAAACCAGATGAGATTTTAATGTTGTGGTCATCAAGTCTGTCACTGAACCAGAAAGTCTTCTTATTTCAACAGCATAATAAGCACTTGAATTCTTTTCTTCATTTGTTCCTTTCCATATATTTCACTTCTTTTGTTAAATGTATTTCTAAATATTTTCGTTTTTTTGATGGGTGGGATTGGGAGAAGATGAGGGAGGGGACCACAGTGAGGATACAAATTAAATAAATTATAATAAGTGATAATAATAAAAAAAGAAAAGAAAAAGAAGAAGAATATGGCTGATTGAAGACAATGTCAAAGGAGTCAGAATGAAGTGGAGGAAAGCTGACATACTAGTTTTGAGAAACCTTACAGTTTTCCTTCACCAGGGAGCAGGGGTGTAGAAATGAAAGAACATGTGAGCTAGAATACACTTTAAAGCTGTTAATAGAAAGCCAACATCTGCTTGAGGGAATCCTTGACAATTTTGATTTCTCTGTGATGTAGGGAGTGAATGATTGAGGGGACGGGTTTGAAGAGAGTGGCAAAGTTTGAAATAATTATTTGGAAAACTATTTGGAACCTGGGAATTAAAGTAAGTCTTTAAAATGGAAACTCTGTAATAAAAATTCTCTGAAGTCATCTTTATACAAAGGATTTTATTTAAAAAGAATAGAGAATTCTCTGGAGTCTCCTTGCAGCAAATTTCCATTATTGCTGAGGCAACTGCAGTCAGACCTGAATGAAGGCAGATGTATGAAGGGTCCTTGGTGTGTTCCTACCTTCTGGTGAGTTGGCCAAGAAAGCCTAAGGAAAATTTTAATTAAGCTTGTGTGTACTATTCTATATCCAAAACCTATTCGACTTTGTGCCCCAGCAATCCCAGTTGCCTCCTGAGCTCCTTATCATCTCTGAAATGTATCAGGGAGAAAAATGACTTCTCTCCAGACCCCTGATGGGGACAGTAAGCCTGACTCTGCCCTGGACAGGCTGATTCTACTCCTGCTTCAGGGCCTGAAGAGAAAACCCTGGAATGTGTTCTTTGACTAAAAATTGAAATTCCAGCTTGTACACGAGCTCCTGGAATTGATGCCTTAACTCTGGGCAGGTTAGGTTTGTGATTTTGAATACAGAGGGTTTATGGACTGGGTATCATGATCTTTCGCTCACATTTGTGTATTGAAACTCTGACCCTAATGGAGGTGGTGCTTGTAGATGGACTTTTTGGAAGTAGTTTAGGATTAGATAAGGTTCTGAAGGTGAGGGTCCATGCACACACAGAGGTAATATGTTCACAGACTAAGAAGCTGCCCAGAAGCCCAGAGGAGAGACTGCAGAGTGAACACTCACCTGCTCACATCTTGCTTTTGGATTTCTAGTCTTTATAATTGAGAAACTGGCTTTCTACTTTTAAAACAATCTAGTTTATGGTGTCCTGAAGTGTCTTCCTGAGCTGAAAGAGAACGCAGGATTTGCTAAGTACCAGCTATGCTTGAGGCATCCTTCCTCATTTAATAATTGAGACAGTGCTAGGAGGTATCAGTTGCTTCCAGACCATTGCAAGGTCGCGGTAAGCCTCTCTCATTGTAAGGTTGGAATCTTATTAATTTATTCTTCAAGATAATGGTTAAAATGATGGCAGGTTCTGGACTTGACACATATGTTGTTTCTTAGATTTTTATTTTTATTATTTTTAATCATGTGTGTGCACATATGAATATACACATATAAGTGAGTGCAGGTGGAAGACCCCTCGGGAGGTGGAATTACAGACCACCTGACATGGGCACAGTTACAAATTGTATGTTTCCTCTGGGTACCGAATGGTAAAGCGGGAGTTTAGTTGTTTTCAATTTTCACTATTTTGAATAAATGTGCTTTTGTAAGAAGTAAATTGAGAGTTCGTAATGGGGATTCAGTGTAAGATGACTTCAGAGAATTCTCAGCTCTTTTAAAAAGGAATCCATTGTCTAAAGATGACTTTGGAGGGTTGTTATTAGATAGTTTCCATGTTAAAGACTTAATTTAATTTACCTTTTTCTCACTTTCTAGAGCAGAATCTCAATACTATTGTCTGCTTGTCTTGATTGTGTTAGGTATTTGTTCAGTTTCTCTAAGCAAATGGAAATGTTCATAACTCTTTTTTGTATCTATACCCTCCGTATGCTCTGCTTAGCGCTCTGTGTTTTGTTTTTTAGCATTCCTGAGCATTCACCTGGATGACTCCAAGTCAGCGTATCACAGCTACTTGATCTTCAGTGTTTATTACAGCATTATTACCCTCTGAATGCCTCAAGGACAGGAATGGAGCTGGTCTCCATATTGTGGCTTTCCAGAGCTGTGGGAAGTTTACCTGAATTCAATTAAGATTAAGATTTGGGTAAAAGTACCACAATTTCTGTATCCATTCCTCAACTGAGGGACATCTGGGTTGTTTCCA
>CM053755.1:26428701-26444002 GCA_028658305.1 Pachyuromys duprasi
GAGGAGGTCCTCCCCCGCTGGTGGACTTGGAGGGGGCGGGGAGGAGATGAGGGAGGGTTGGGGAGGGTGGGAGGGAGTGGGGGGGCTGCGCATGGGATGCAAAGTACCTAACCTGTGATTGGTAACAACAACAAAAAAAAGATTAGGATTTGGGTTAGGGTTAGGGCCAGGGTTACTGTACTCTCTATAGTAGACAAGTTATAGAACTAACTTAGGTATCTACTCAGAGAGGAATAAAGAAAAACAATGTAGTTTATATACACAGTCAAATATTTTTCAGTCATAGAGAAGAATGAAGTGATATTATTTGCAGGAAAAAGGAGGCAACTAGAGATCATGGTCAGTAAACTGTCAATGTCAGAAAAAGAAATATGTTTATCTCATTTGTGCTTCCTAGACATTATGGTTTTATAAAATCATAATTATATGAGGACATGAATTAAAAGTGAAACCAGTTGGGAGACATAGGGGACTAATAGGAGGAGGGTTAGAGAAGGGAGGTCAATGGGGTGTGGGAGGGAGTGTGATCAAAGTACACTGAGCACTTCGTGAGAATGACCTTATGGAACCCAGAATAATAGATAAATAGATTATGATAAAATAATCATAACTAAAAGTGGCCATGTTAGTCCACTCTAAGTGGAATGGATTCTGAGTGGAGGGTCCAGTGGTACTAAGTACTTTCGAATGACCATTACCACCATCCATCTTTAGAACTGTTTCATTACCCTAAATGTAAATGTTTGTATTTAATAAACACAACCAGTCCATGAAACTTTCCATGCCATTCTGTGTCAGAGTCTAACTACTCCAGGTACATCATATAGTTGGAGTTATATGATCTTTTATCTTACATGTCTGGCTTATTTTACTTAGCATTGTGTTCTTACCTATCAGTGGACTAGGGGAGGGGCATAGAGGGAGAAGGGGGACTGGGATGAGATGAGGGAGGGGGCTACAGCTGGGATACAAAGTAAATAAGTTGTAATAAATAATAATAATAAAATAAAAAAGCATATCATAGTAGGGATGACTTCAGACTTGCAACTGGAGTTGAATTGGGGATCAATTCTTTGAGATTACCTTTAGTAATAAATTATAAGAATTCAATCGAGAAAAAAAAGGTTTATCCATGATGCAGTGTATATCTCTTTTTTTTTTGATTAAAGCTGCAACACACACACACAAATACACATTTGTTTATTAGTTCTTCTGTCAATGAACTTTTATGTTGATTATACCCATTGGCTATTATGAATGATGCTATTATGGTGTGTGTTCTATGACATTTTTCTTGGGGGGATGCGAACAAATCTTTACTCCCCAGAAAGGAAACCAAGAGCCCAAAGCAAGGATGCTGCCAAAGTTCAACTTGGTGAACTAATGAATTTTATTGGAATTACTTGTAGGAATATGGGTGAGGGGTTACTTATAGGAGCAAAAGTGACAGAGACAGCTGCATCACTAAATGCCCACCCAGCATGGGTGACAATTCACAAATGTTGGAAATCTTGAGTATATTCCACAACCTCTAAGAAACTCGATAGGTTGAAGAACATTTTTTTCTAGATAGTTCAGTTGGTCTGAGCCTCTTCTGGTCTCAGCCCACTTGAGGGTGACTCTCAGTAGTCCTTACTGGTCCTATACACTTGTGGAGGGAGGATCCTATTGAATCTGGTTAATTTTGGGGACTTCCTGCAGCTGTTTTGAGTTGTATAAGGCACTTAAGGACCTTCCTTTTAGGACGGACTATTTCAGCTCCCCATAGAACATCCTGATGTTTGGCCTCTCTGCAAATATCCTGTGTCTTAAGCTACTCTCTAAGACGGCAGGTTTTAATCTTGGTGGAAACTACTTTACAATAGTGTGCAAGTATCTTTCTGAGCCCCTGTTCTCAATTCTTTTGGATACATACTAAGAAGTGTAATTGATGGATGCTATGATGATTCTGTATATAATGTCTTTTAAGGAAGTGCTACATTGTTTTCTACAATATTTGTACCATTTTGCATTCCCATAAGCCATAAATAAACATCCAAATTTCTCTGTACTGTGCCAATGCTATCTATATTGCAAAAACATAAAGTTCAAAAATATTATATCACTTTCTCAAAGTAACAGTGTAAATGTGTGGAAACAGTAAGCAGTGCTATTGTTTCAGCTTTTTTTTATTATTGGGAAAATTAAAGAATCTGTATTCTTTGAGAGTCTCTCCTGTATTTATTGATTCTGAGTTGCAGACGAAGGCAGCTCACACATTGAGAAAATATTTCATAAAAGGAGGCATGCATTCCTCTCAAGGTACCAAAGAAAATAAATGGCCACATAAATACCAGGAAGGATGTAGGCTAGCTGCTGAGTGGCTGGCATTAGTAAGATACTGGGAATTGTTATTGAAGAATGCTTTTAAATAGTTCAGGAAATAGTTTCAGGAAAGAGGCTGTGCATTGGGTTCCACTCTAGCATAGTCTGAAGGCATGGGACACCATTCACAAAATATTTGCTGGTCACTTAAAAGCAAGGGACAAACTGGGTAATTTCACATAGAATCTTCAAATTCTCTCATTCTACAGACTATTTCAAATAGACTTGTATCAGTGAGGAAACTTATTCTTTGTGGCAATGGATAAATCTCATTTCCTTAATCACTTCATCCTTCATCTATAGAGAACACAGAAGACTCCCACACTCAATTAAGTTTCTTACTTTCAGAGTCTACTAACATCTCAGAAAAGATGTCCAAAAGATGTCTAGTTGACTAGGGGTTTTGAGTCTTTCTTTGGGCAGGATTTTCTTTTTTCTTTTTCAGTAACAGGACAGTCTCACTTTATAGTCCTGGTTGATTTGGAGCTAACTATGTAGACAAGGGTAGCTAGCCTCAAACCCACAGAGAGCTACCTACCTCTGTATCCTGAGTGCTAGGATTAAAGATAAATGCTACCACAGCCCATTTTGGATGGGCAACGTTTTGTAGCCTTGTTGAGTTGTTTTTCCTGTTTTCTCTGTGAATGTGTGATGGGGTTGTGATTTTGGTCTGATATTAAAGAAGATCACACCAGAATATGACTTTTATGCATTTTGAATGATGTAAGGTGGGTAGCAGGTATCAGCCTTAAGGTATCCAGCCTAGAAGAAAGAGCTTTAGCAGGGACTCCATGGAACTATATACTTATTTGTGTATCAGGTGTCTTTTTCACAAAGCCCTGTAGGGAATTTTCAAGTCCGTGTGACTTGATTTATGCTGTGAAGAACCAATTCTGATTCTTTCAGTGTTTAAAATCCACACCTAGTTTCCCTGCTATGGTGAAGTAGGAATCGGAATGGTCCACTTTACAGTGAAAAGATCAAACAAGAAATGACTTTGACTATTATTATGTATTCTGACCACATTAAAGACCATTTCAGGAAAATATTAAAATGAATGAAAACTGTTATAGAAATGATCTAATAATACAGTTGATGAGAAGATGACAATGTTGCAGGTCCTAGTAAACCATATGCATCTGAAACACCAGAAGACAATAATGAACAAATTATTTAAAAAAATAGCAAGGGTATTACTCCTCACCTGTGTGCTCTTCCGGTCCCTGTTTCATCTTTGAAGTCTCTCATTAGAGGCTTTAACGCTCTAAATAGTAAGTAATGACTGAAGAACTACTCCTCATGAGTCACTTAACAAGGCAGCATGAAGCACTGTAGTGGTAAATGTCCTGGCTCGTCCAGCTTTTGACATGGAGTAGAGATCACACTGTCATTGCCTGCTGTGGTTAGGATGTTCAGTGATTCTGTTAGCAGACTTAGGGGTCACATCCTATGCCCCAAGACAAGGCAGCTCATCATCAATTTGCCAGTTAAGGAAAAAAAAATAACGATGGCAGCAGAAAAAAAGGTTTTATTCAGTGTGGCTACATTAGGAAGAGAGTCAAAGTGATCCGGCAAACATCCCAAGTACATCTTCACAGTCCTGAAGATCAAATTTTAAGTCACAGGGGCTTACCTCTACCAAAGGAAGATTGTCAGAACGTCCCCCTCACCACACACAACATGCTCTGCTTGCTACTTAGTCATAAGTTAAGTAGTTTCCCTCTGCCATATGCCCTGGCCATGGCGGAGCCTCACTACAGTGCTTACTCCAGTGGCATTCTACGGACTAAGCTCTCCTCAACTGGGACCTAAAATAAAATTTTCTCTTTAAAGGTTGGTTTTCTCTGGTGTTTCACAGTGGTAGAGCTGACATCACTCTGATGTGAGACATTTCCTCCTGAGAACCACACAGCGCGGAGTGCGGATAGGAGAGAATTTACTCATATTTCTCTTCAACTACAGCCAAAATAGAGATGACTGCTTGGTTGTTGTTGAAATTTCTGATTTGGAAATTGGTGAGTGCAATAGAAAGTGATTTAAAGAAAAAAGTGAGGTACTTTCATTAATCCCAGATTCAGGGAAGTAACATGTTTATGTAGACATGATTTCAGATGACCCATCAGGTTCTGTAGAACTTAAGGAACAACTCAAGATCAACCTAAACTAGACATCATTAAAATCAACAGATGGAGTCAAGGCCAACAGAATCCAGGCTAGTGCTTACCTGGTCATTTTTCTTACCCAAACTCCCATCTACCTAATCATATCTCCCTTGGTTTTAGAGACCACTGAGACCAGCCGCTGCTGCTAGAAGGGCAGTTCTACAAGCTGTTGGCTGCACTAGTCAATGCAGGGTCAACGGCAGCTCACAAGCTTTAGTCTTCCTGTTTTTATCCATGCAACGGATTTCTCTCAATTTTAATTACCTGGACTTTTGCAACTGCAGTAAGAACCTTGGGAGGATGTAACACATCTGCAGAGCCCATGCATCACAGGCTAGCAGGGATCTAGCCCCATTTCACAATTTTCACATCCTATTATGAACAAAGTCCCCACCTAAGCATGCTTTAATGCCTTATCCAATCAATTGCAAAATATAGGGTTAGAAAAAAAATCAGAATTAGAACCTGGAGTTTTCATTTTATGACCTGTCGTTGGGTACGTTTATCTTTAACCACAAAGAACTCAGTGAATAAAATAGGTTACAGCAGAATTATGAACCACAGAACTTATAATCCTTTGAGAAACAACAAGAAACAGCAGTATTTGTGAGTTAGAAATAAATTGATGACAGTAACCCACTAAATTCTCTGGGAATTGTAAGGCTTTGGGTCATTTCATCTTGTTCTCCAATTTCTGACTGAATCCACACTGTGACATTGAAAGTTTTGGCTGCTTTAAAGTCATGTGACTCTAAGAAACATTTAAGCTCACCATCATTTTAAATAACGGGCTTTGGAATGATCTTGGGTTTTCATTGGATTATTTAAAATTCAGAGGTTTGGGGTCTGAACACTCCAGTAATCTCTACTTGAGGGGTCAAAACAGAGGACAGGGACATCTCTAGGACAGAGGCAAGCAGCTTGGACACCAGTTTCTGCTGCTTCCATTTTTTGCTCTGTGTGACTAAGTGAAATGCTCTTTGTCCCGTGTTCAGAGTCAGAGACATCCCTGCCACGCAGCACACAGATTTATAACTCTGGCCAAAGGTTTCAGCAAATACAGATTTCTTCTGTCTGAAGTCCACCTGTGTGTATCGTCTCTGAAACTAAAACAGAGCATTTTTGTGCAAATTTCTCTCACCTCAGAACCTTCGGTAACAGGGGCAAGAGCTGCCAAAAGACTTCTTACTGCTTGGTTGATAACAACTGGTATTACCCTGGGGATACCCAAGGCTCTTCTCTATTGGTCTCTTTTCAAACTGAGATAATGTCAACACTGACCTAGGCAGACCAGAACAAAGGAATAGTGTCCATTATAATGTTTACTGATTGTAAATGGAAAGACTATAACCCAGGGAATTGATGAAAATGTGCTTCTTGTCTAAAGCAGCCATTATATTACAATTGGCAAAACCTTTTCAGAGAAGGAATGATTTAAAACAAACACAAAACCAGGACAAGTCCTGGGGAATTTGTGGCTATCATATCACGATCTAGGTACATGTTTGATAATATTACTCATGATCTTCAATGACTGCATTTTCCTGCCCCTTCAGCCCAACTCCTCCCACAAAGATAGGGAACAGGGAAGGTACATGACCTCTTTCCGCCCCTCCTGGGTATCCCTGAGACATTTATTTCTTTAACATCTTACACAAACATGACTCCAGTAACAGTTCACTGTCACCATTGTGCCCATTCACAGTAATATGGTTTGACTGTTTCAAATCTATATGACAATATCGTTTGAAAAGTGTCTTACTGGAAGCCAACATAATGATACCATATTCACTTTTGTGAGTAATTCTATGTGTCTCCAAAGTAATGGGATTCAGTAATATAGGTCATTGCCTCTGTCTTGAGGCAGAGTCCAGGTATGGGGTTGACCTTTGACTTGCTCTGTCTAGAAAGGAGCCAATTGCCCCAGGGAGCACTTGAAAAAAAAAAGCATCCATCTAAGATGAGAAAATATTCCTGGCCATTCCTATAAACTTTAATGTGACACCCTTGATAAATGAAAGTCACATGAATGGCAGCAAGCTTAATTTCTTAAGAAGTTCATTGTCTAGTGAGAGAGCATGGAAAACAGAACCTTAAAAATAAGAGTTACAGGGCTATAGAAGGACATATGCAGCATGCTCTCAGCCCTCTGAATGCAGGTAGCCAGGGAGAACCAGGATGGCCATTAGACATCCAACAAATCTAGAGCAGTCAACACAGTTTGTCTGAAGATGACAGAAGCTTTTCAAATACATCAGACTATTTCCAGAGATGTTCCAAGTGACTTAGCTCTCTTCCTAGCCACTCTGTAGCCATTGCATTCTAGGTAAATGAAAGACGGGCTGGAAATAAGGCTCCATAGACACAGCTTGGTGCTTTGATTTTGCCATTTTTAATTATGCATACTCAAGGAAGTGTGAGATGACCAGTCAATGCATGTCTAGTTTAATCTGCAATGATCTCATCAGGGAAACTCACATTTCCATGTGCTTCTGACACATCATTGGGAACCTTCCAACTCCTCACTCCTAGGGCTTAGAAAATTCTTATCGCAGCTCAATATCCAAGTGGGTTCCCTAATAAGGGGAACAGAGAGACTGTCTCTGACATGAACTCAGTGATGGGCTCTTTGACCACCCCACCCCTAAGGGGGGAGCAGCCTTGCCAGACCACAGAGGAGGACAATGCAGCCAGTCCTGATGGGGCCTGATAAGCTAGGGTCAGATGGAAGGGGAGGAAGACTTCCCCTATCCGTGGACTTGGAAAGGGAACTAGGAGGAGATGAGAGAGGGAGGGTGGGATTGGGAGGGAATGAGGATAAAGCTACAGCTGGGATACAAAGTGAATAAACTGTAATTAATATAAAAAATAAAAATTTAATTAAAAAAGAAAATCCTTAAGTTATTTTCAATTCTAGGGTGTTCCTGTTTTAAACCCATGTAAAACTGAGCAGCTTCCTGAGTTGACATTTATCTGCCATGTTTTTCTTTCACAAGTCAGTTCTTTCTTGCCTTCCAAACAGAGCTTCTGGTTGCTTCAACAATTCGACATCATTTCTTTTTGGCCAGGTAAACTTCCTAACTTCATGAGACATCTTTTTTTCTTTTTTCATAAAAGCATAATTACTTTTTTTTTTTTAAGTCAGGGTCTCTCTGCGTAGCTCTGTCTTACCTAAAACTCATTATGTAGACCAGGCTGGTCTCAAACTCAGAAATCTGCTCTTTCCACCTCCTCACAACCCCATGCTGGGATTAAAGGTGGGAATACCAAGCCCATAATGACTGTTGATGCTTTCTTTGGTTTACATGATTTGAGATTTTACTTCACTCAATATTTGTCCTTGCCTTCTTTGTTACACTTGATGGTGTTCTGAGTATCCATGAGCAAGCACTGTGAGCCTGGCTGTTTATTTTGACATGAGGCCTCATTTTATACCTAAAAGCCCAAATGGGTACTCGTTTCTTTTTTTTTTTTAACATTTTTTAAAATTTATTTATTTTTATCTCAATCACAGGTTAAGTACTTTGAATCCCAGGCGTAGCCCCCTCCCTCAGTCCCTCCTACCCTCCCACTCCCTCCCTCATCTCCCTCCTCCCCGCCCCCTCCAAGTCCACCAACAGGGGAGGACCTTCTTCCCTTCCATCCAACCCCAGCTTATCCTGACTCCTCAGGGCTGGCTGCAATGTCCTCCCCTGGGATCTAGCCAGTCTGTCACTCCCTGGCTTGTATGGGGGAGGGTCAAAGAGTCAGCCATCCAGATCATGACTGAAACAGTCCCTGTTTCCCTGAATAGGGTCTTCAGTCCTACACCGAGCTATCATGGGCCCCATCTGTGCGGGGGTTCCAGGCCACATCCACACCTGGTCCTTGATTGTAGAAACCGTCTCATACAAGACCCCTGTGCCCTGTTCAGTTTGGTCTTTGTGGAGCTCTTGTTCTCCCCGAGTCTCACCAACCTCCCCCAGATCTATCATTGGGTACTCGTTTCTTCTGATCTGGGCGTGCCCTTAGAAGTTGCAAATGGACCCTGGGGCTCTAGGGAGAGCTCATGATTCTGAAAGCAAATGCACCTTCTAAAACCCTGCCGGGGCTGCTTGTGCTCCTGGATTCACGGGGGCTCTTATAAACCCAGGGGAACTTCTGACTAGCTTGCCTTGTGATGGAAAGAGGCTGGATATTGGAAATATCTTTTCCCAGTAGCCTTTTTTTTTCTTCCTAGACATTGATTTTGTGATCATTTTTCTGGAGGAAGACTTAAGAGGCCAAGAAGAATTGGGTGTTGCAAGAATGGGTCCTGTCAGCTGGGCTCAGTGGTACATGTCTGTAACCCCAGCACTCAGGAAGGCAGAAACAGGAGGATCTCTGTGAGTTCAGGGCCAGACCACTCTACTAAGTGAGTCCAGGACAGCCGAGGCTACACAGAGACGCCCTGTCTCAAAAAATAAAATAAAAAGAGTTGGTCCTGGCAGTGCAGGCTGGGCTCACTCCAAATGTGTCTTTCGTATGTGTACACTGCCCCATATCTATAAATCTGTATAGTTTATAAGTCTGTTGATTAGGACTGACCCCTAGAGTTTCCAGCCATGTTCGGACAGAGGTCAGATACCACATCTGTTATTCTGGAAACAAGGAGATAATATATAGCAGAAAGGTTATTTTGGAATAATGTTTCCAAAATTCACTCCCAGAGAGGGAAGTTAGGTTAGTAGGTAAATGTTTGCCACACGATATGAGAGCTGAGTTCAGATCCCCAGCATTCAAACACAAGCCAAGTATGGCAGGATGTGCCCATAATCCCAGAACTGGGGGAGCTTCTTGACTAGCTCTAGGCAATCAGCAAGCTCAGTGCAGAATAGTTGAAGATATTTAATTTTGACCTCTGGCCTACACACACACACACACACACACACACACACACAGACACACACATCCCATATACTACTTCTAGTTCAAAAGTATATATTGTTCATCAATTAGCATGCTTAAACATATTTTTTTCATTGGTTCTATTAATGTGATAGAATTTGCCAGCAAATACCTTAGTCTGGATACAATTCATTTAACGGATAATTTATGCAAATAAGGTACATAGTTTAAATATTTTTTTAGCACAGGCTCAGAAATATACAATTATCACCACCATTTAATTTTAGAAGCTTTCCAGTACCTTCAGAAGAAATCCTGCATGTAACAGCTATCATCACCAACTTGCTCTTTCTCCATCCACCTCAGCCTTGGGCAACTATTAATGTAGTTTCAGCTCTGTGGAGTTTTCTATTCTGGGAACTTCAGGTAAATGGAATCAGATGGCCTTTTGTGACCAGTGTCTTTCTCTTAGCATTTGTTTCCTTAGCATCTTAGGTTCTACTGGGCTGTAGTGCATATCCGTAGTTTTATTCTTTTAATAACCAAGCAGTTTTTCACAGTGCAGTCATTCCACATGTGTATGGCACATTTTGTTTATCTATCCACAGCAGAAGAACATCTGGGTTATCTCCACCTTTGGGCTATTAATAATATTACTGCAAGCATTTGAATATGAGTATGTGGATATGCTTTTGTTTCTCTTGGGGAAAGCAAGTGACATTCTCGATGATAGGTTATCTATGTGTTTAATCTGCTAAGAATTGATTTGAAAAACAAGCGAACAAGACCACAAAGAAAATTCCCAAGAAATTGTTAAGGACTGACATTCCAAGGAGGTCATTACTGGGACTGATATAAGACTCTCTAGGCAGGTTGTTTCAGCTCTGACAACCTGGATGGCAAAGATGGTTAATAAAATTGTTTCCAAGGCAACCATTAGAAAACAAAAGTGCAAAAATATCCTTCTTTGGTCCCCAAATCCTAAGCTTATTCTCTGAAGCAGGGAAGGTAGGGAGATTTTCATATTCTTACATGTTAGTTTGACATAATGGATCTCAGAAGCACTTAGGGAGAAATGGTATGGGCTGTATTGCTTACAGGCAGATCTAGGGTAAACTTGTGCTGTCTAATATAATGGCCACTAGTCATACATGGTTTTAAAATTAAATTCATTAAAAATAAAATGAAACAAAATTTGGTTTCCATTAGTGCTGGCCTCATTCCAAGTGCTCAGTAGCCACATGGTGTTCATGAAACTAGCACAGGACAGAGCAGAGAAAGCCATTTTTCCTCTGCAGTGAGCACTCTCACACAGCATTGTTCAAAATGGAAACCTCTGCCTGCCGGTGATTTTGTCCCCAAGAGGAAAAGGGCAATGCTTGTGGGGTATTTTACAGCACATAACTCAAATAAGTGCTATTGAGATACTTCCTCAACAGCTGGTCATACTAACAATCCAGAAGGTCTAAACAGGATCAGATTAATCAAAAGATAGAAAGGGGCCTGGGGAGATAGCTCAGTTGGTAAAATGCTTACCTAGCAAGCATGAGGACCTGAGTTCAAATACCAGAACCCATGTGAAAATGCTAGATAAACTGGTGTGTGCTTGTAATCCCAGTGATGGGGAGGCAGAGATAGGTGGATGGTGTGGCTCACCGTTAAGACAGCCTAGCCTGGTTCCTGGCTGATGAGAACCTGTCACAATGGAGGTAGAGGGTATTCTTGAGGATGGACCCAAGGTTGTCCTCTGGTCTCCTAGTGTGCTCTCTGAACTTCTGAGCTACTTTCCCCGCTCTTACAGATCTAAAGCACAAATATTGAAGGAATCAATATTTTTGGCCATGTTTTAAAAAATCCATATGCCCAGGTCCCACCTCGAAGGGAAATATGAACAGATTTTTAGGGATCTATGTCATTTTCCAAGTGTCTCTTTGGCTCAACCAGATTAAAGAACTATTGCATTGGACTGATTCTCAGTTCTCAGTTCAGAGTAATATCACCTGGAAAACATTAGCACTACTCCCAGAATAAGTTAATGATTCCAAGGCCATTGCATCTTCTGTTTAATTTCTGCAATTACTTCTCTCTCAATTAATGGGGTCATTAAGCACTTAAGACTTGCATTAATTTCCCTCCTCTCTCTTTCACTTCTTTCGTTCTGCATAAATCTAGTTTGCAAATGATTACATCTTGTTAAAGAGTGTACACTTTCTGTTTATCAACAGAACAAATGACCTAGAAAATGCTTGGCAGCTGTCTTTGTTCATTGGGGTTTAATGAAAAATAGCTGAGTAGGTAGGAACCCTCGGCCTGTAGGTGGTATGGCAGCATATATTATGGTCCATTCATTTGCTACCAGAAAACTCAGCACAGGTAAGAGGAATTTGCTTTTATGGATTTAAGTTGCATATTTAAAAGTCAATATAATGCTAAGGAACTTTAAAAGTATTTAAATGGAGTACTTTTGTAATGAACGTGATTTTCCTTCCACTGTACTGATATCACTCTGTAATGAATTATGAAGAGGGGACACGTCATTCTCTTAAGAGGCTTAAAGGGTCTCATAGTATGGGGACAGAAGTGAGGCAAGTAACTGAAAGGAAAGAGATAAAGACTCTCAGAGAAGGGGGAAGGATGGGGAAACTTCTTTGCAGGTAGAAATCTGGGAAATGTCCACAGAAGTAGCTGCATTTTAACTTTTTTTTTTTTTCATTCAATCTCTAAATGCCTGCCTGGGCCTCCTTTGTGCCAGGTCCGCCGTGCCAGCAGGAACTGCCATCCCTCTGCTTATGTGATCAATCATCCTGGAGTCTAGGCATTCAGTGGTTAGTTATTTACTCTGTAGCTACTATGTGCTGACGCTATAGGCAGACATGCAAGACAGACAACCAAGCTTCAAGGTGTTAAGTGTTAAGTGATAGGGAAATGACATAATTCAGCTAATTTCCTTTTTGGTTTTTCACATCAGCTTTTTAAAGTACAGGCATTTCATTTGCATGGTGAGGGTCATAGGGCATTTGCTCACCCGTAGCAATGATTAATCAGGACATGAAATGTAGCAGCAGGCACTTAGCGACAGGCTGCAACTGTCTAGTGGGAAGTCTTAATTCTGGCCTACAGAGATCAGTAAATAATTGGACCCAGCAATCTGTGGACACAGTTCTCAATTTATTAATGCATCTTAAAGTTTTTTGGGTCAGTAAGATGATAAGTACTTGCCACTGCATAAGCTTGATGTCCTGAGTTCAATCCCTGGAACCCACGTAAAGGTAGAAGAAAAGAAGCAACTTCACAGAGTTTTTCTCTGACCCCCGCACTGTGGTGCCCCCCAATAATAATAAATAAAAAATTTAAAAGTCTTCTGATAGACTTTGTTGCCTTTTCTGTAACTGGGGTGTCTGCTACTTGTGGGATTTTTTTCCCCCAGGAGTATGATTACTATCCAGATACACTGTTGTGTTAAATTTTTAGTAATAGTTGTCCTTAATCAACTTCCAAGTTTTTTTATTAGACTTTACAGATTATCCTTAATTACATATAGTAATTTTTTCGGCATTCAGTTGTAGACATTTTGACAAATGCAGAGTGTAGTAGAAATTTTCGGTGTCTTTAAAAACCTCAGTTATGTTACGTAAACATATTTTTATTTTAATCCCAGGTGTGGGATATGGGACTGATTCAGATTATTTGCCTCCTGTGCACGCTGAGAGGGGCTCTTTGCCAGCTGCAGATAGTTTAATTCTGAGGACTCTGGAGAGGGAATAAAGGCCAGAGCCCATAGAGGCTAAGGGGGCTCCGAGAGAGAAGGCTGCTGCTGTTGGGGCAGCTTAAGAAGGAGTTGGAGGTATCCCGAAATGGAGATTGGACTTGCCCCCAAGGAACCCAAAGACCCCAAACAGCAGGAAGAACTCTGGCCCCTCTCCCACCAACATTCTATCTCTCCTAACTGGTGTTTGGAAGGTATTAGAGAGGATAAAGGTTGGAAGGGATTAAGATAGAGAATGTAGAAAAAGGCCTAAGAAACCTCCATAAAACAGAGTTTAAAACTAGTGCCTACAGCCAAGTTTTGTAGCTACCACAAGATAAAGAAAATTTCCCTCATTCCCGAAGTTGCCTCATTTATTAGTCATGAATTCCTTATTAGTCATCTCAACCTTTTGCAGTGGCTGACATGTTCTCCATTACTATTTTTTCCTGGTTTTCTAGAATTTTCTTAGGTGACATGGTGTAATAGGTAAGCTTTTACTTTGACTTATATGTATTGTACTGATGACATTCCTGTTCCACAGAATGTTCTTTGGCCACAGTCAGCTCCTCCACTGCTCTCTGTTCTCTTTGTCTTTCCAGCTCCTTGAAGTCTTCCTTTTATGTGCCTTGTTCTCTCTCCCCTTAGATTCTGCAATTTAGAGAAAACCCGTGATATTTGTGTTGTGAGGCTGGCTCATTTATTCCGTTTTTTAAAATTGCCTCTACTTGTCTTAATTTAATTTAATTTATTATTGGCACGTGCTGATTAGGCATAGATACAGGTTTCATAAGAACATCTTTATTCATATACATCATGTACTTTGTCTTAGGGTTTCTATTGCTGTGAAGAGAAGCCAAGACCATAGTAATTCTTATAAAACATTTAATTGGGGCTGGCTTGCAGTTCAGAAGTTTAGTCCATCATCATCATGGTAGGGAGCATGGTGGTATGCAGGCAGAAAGGTAGCTGAGAGTTGTGCCTCTGGATCCACAGGCAATAGGAAGAGAACATGACCCTGGGCCTAGCTTCAGCATCTGAAACTTCAAAGCCTTCCCCCAGTGACACACTTCCGCCAACAAGGCCACACCTCCTAATGGTACCTTTCCCTATGAGCCTTATAGGAGCCATTTTTGTTCAACCCACAAAAACTTTAACTGTGCTTACTCCTCACCGCTTCTTTCTCTTCCATCCTCTTGCTTTTTCCCTTTCTTCCCAAAGCCTCACTTCCCCTTTACACATGTGTGTTTATATACAAGATTTTGATCTGGGCATGGTGGTGTACGCTTGTAATCCAGCCCTTGGTGAAATAGAAGCAGGCAGATCTCTGTGAGTTTGAAGCCAGTTTGGTCTACAAAGTGAGTCCAGGATAGCCAAGGCTGCACAGAGGAACCCTGTCTTGAAACACCCCTTCCTGTCTCCCTGCCAAAAATACCAAAAAAAAACAAAAACAACAAAAAAAATTTTTGTCTATCAACAAAAGCTATAAGATCCATAAATGAAACAAAAAACCCAGAATCTCCAAAACAATCCTCTACAACAACAGATCATCTGGAGGTATCTCCATCCCCGACCTCAAGATGTACTACAGAGCAATAGTAATAAAAACTGCATGGTATTGGCATAGAAACAGAATAGTGGATCAATGGAACCGAATAGAAGACCCAGAAATGAACCCACACACCTATGGAAACTTGATTTTTGACAAAGAAGACAAAACCATTCAATGGAAAAAAGACAGCATCTTCAACAAATGGTGCTGGTCCAACTGGATATCTGTATGCAGAAAAATGAAAATAGATCCATATTTATCACCTTGTACAAAGCTAAAGTCCAAGTGAATCAAACACCTCAACATAAAACCAAACACACTTAACCTGTTAGAAGAAAAAGTGGGAAAGACCCTAGAACTCATTGTCACAGGAGACTACTTCCTGAATAGAACACTAACAGCACAGGCTCTAAGATCAACAATAAATAAAGGGGACTTCATGAAACTGACAAGCTTCTGTAAAGCAAAAGATACTGTCATCAAAACAAAATGACAGCCTACAGACTGGGAAAGGATCATTACCAATCCTACTTCTGACAGAGGGCTAATATCCAGTATATACTGGATATATAATCCAATTAAAAAATGGGGTATGGAGCTAAAAAGAGAACT
>CM053755.1:26444502-26471192 GCA_028658305.1 Pachyuromys duprasi
GTCCATCCACACTTATCAATATGATAAGTCTGGTTGAGACAGGTTTCTGATCAGTGGTAAATTTCTGGCACCTCCATTCTGCACAATAAAGGTCAGCCATGGTCCCACGTTTTTCCCATCACCATGGAATATCAAAATGGGAGGGACACATATAAAAGTGTACTTTGCTCTCCTCAGTGTAGATTCTCACACTGGACCCCGATGGCATGGCAAGTGCCAGATCGAAACTCAGCTCAGGAAACCATGTTTTCGGGGGGGGGCGGCGGGGGTGAGGACTGTCCGAGATGCTGTGGCTAAGACATTGCCATATTCATCCCATAGGACCCAAGTATTATTTACAGGGACATATGGGCAACAGTATATATGGTTAGTAGTCCTAAGATGATAACAAGATTCTGGATAACCTGACTCGCAGAGGATTGTCTGGATTGCAGTGTGCTTTCCATTCTGGGGTAGCAGAATTTAAGTAGTCTTCTTGGGTTGAGAATGGGTTGGCAGGCCTGACATGCGAATAATGAATCCAAGCAGAGATCCGTTGACCTTAATGGCAGTTGGAGTGGTCACCAGGACAATGTTTGGTCCTTTCCATCTGGGTTCTAATGTGCCTTGACGGAACTGCTTCATGTAGACCCAGTCTCCAGGCTGGAACTTGTGGGGTTCTGGAACCAGACCTGTCTCATAGAGAGCACGCAGTTTAGGGCAAACATGTTTATGACCCATTGGGTAGCCCTGACACAGAAGATCAAGTCATCCTCATCTATTTCAGCAATGGCATCAGATTTAAGATTAGGCATAATAGGGGCTGACATTCCATACGTGATTTCACAAGGAGTCAATCCTAACTGATGGGGAGAATTCCTAACTCTATGCAGGGCAAAGGGGAGAAGCATCATCCAGACACTGCCAGTCTCTAAGATCAGTTTAGTTAAGGTCTCTTTTAATATTCTATTCATTCTTTCTACCTGTCCTGAACTTTGAGGTCTGTAAGCACAGTGTAATTTCCAATTCTTCCCCAATATATTTGGCTACACTTTGACTTAACTTTGAGACAAAAGCTGGTCCATTATCTGACCCTCTCATATGAGGAAAGCCATACCTGGGTAAAATATCTTCCAATAATTTCTTAGCTACCACCTGGGCAGTCTTGTCCTTGGTGGAGAATGCCTCTGTCCGTTCTGAAAAGGTGTCCACGAACACTAATAAATATTTCTATCCATACCTTCCAAGCTTAATTTCTGTGAAGTCAACTTCCCAGTAAGCTCTGGGTCTCTTACCTCGAAGGCGTGATCCTGGGTGTTATGGATTGTTGGGGGTGTTGGTCAGCTGCAAGCCTAGTAACTGATCCCAATGTCCTTAAAAATCACCCTAGGTTGTGGAGAAAGAGGAACCTTCCTCCATTGCTGGTGGGAATGCAAACTTGTACAACCACTCTGGAAATCAATTTGGCGCTTTCTTAGACAATTAGGAATAGTGATTCCTCAAGACCCAGCTATACCACTCTTAGGCATATATCCAAAAGATGCTCAAGTACACAACAAGGACATTTGTTCAACTATGTTCATAGCTGCTTTATTTGTAATAGCCAGAACCTGGAAACAACCCAGATATCCCTCAGTTGAGGAATGGATACAGAAATTATGGTACTTTTAGACAATGGAATACTACTCAGCAATTAAAAATGAGGAAATCATGAAATTCGCAGGCAAATGGTGGGACCTGGAAATGATCATCCTGAGTGAGGTATCCCAAAAGCAGAAAGAAACATATGGTATATACTTACTTGTATAGACCTATAGGATAGGAAGGTCATGCTGAATTCTATATACCTAGGGAAGATAAACAAGAAGGAGGACCCAGGTTGGTATGATCAATGCTCATTTAGATGAACAAATGGGATGGATATTGAATGTAGGAGAAAACAAGCAACAGGACAGGAGCCTACCAAAGAGGGCCTCTGAAAGAATAAATATAGCAATGTGTCAAAGCAGATATTAAGACTCACAATCAAGCCTTCGGCAGAGGGTGGGGAATAATAATAAAAATAGGGGAATTTAGTAAGACTTGGGGAGAACAAGAGCTCCATAAAGACCAAATAGATCGGGGCACAGGGGTCTTTTATGAGACTGTTTCTCCAACCAAGGACCATGTATGGATATGGCCTAGAACCCCTGCTCAGATGTGGCCCATGGTAGCTCGGTGTCCAACTGAAGACCCTAGTAAGGAGAACAGGGAATGTTTCAGTCATGAACTCGATGGCTGGCTCTTTGATCCTCCCCCATACACGCCAGGGAGTAACAGCCTGGCTAGATCCCAGGGGAGGACATTGCAGCCAGCCCTGAGGAGACAAGATGAACTGGGGTCAGATGGAAGGGGAAGAGGTCCTCCCCTGTCAGTGGACTTGGAGGGGGCGGGGAGGAGATAAGAGAGGGATGGGGAGAGTGGGAGGGAATGAGAGAGGGGGCTTCGCTAGGGATGCAAAGCACCTAACCTGTGATTAATATAAAAATAAATAAATTACATTAAAAAAGATCCGAAAATGAGAGAGAGAAACCACACAGTATTTACCTTTCTGCATCTGGTTTATGTTGCTTTACCTTATGATTCCCAGTTGTACCCATTTTTATGCAAATGGCATAATTCTATTCTTTGTGGTTGCATGAGACTCCCTTGTATACAGGTACCACAGTTTCTTTATCTTTAATCATCCATTGAAGGGCAGCTAGGCTGACACCATAACTTGGCTAATATGAGCAGTAGGCACATACATGCAGCTTTGTTGATTTAGAGGTTTTTATTTGGGGGGGGGACATTGTGACCCAGAGTGGTATAGCTGGTCATATAGAAATTCTTCTTCTTTTTTTTTAACCTCTTTTCTCTCCAAGTGGAATCTCCATGCTAATGTCCATAGCAGATGGACTCAGGGCTCTGTTTAAGGGGTCTGTTTCCTTCCTCTGTAACACTGTCTGTTGTTATATGTATCATTGATATCTATTCTGAGTGAGGTGAGATGGCACTGTAATGTAGCTTTAATTTATATCCCTTGATGATTAAGGAGGGTGGACATTGTTCATGTGTTTTACTGGTCATTTGTACTTCCATCTTTTACAGACCTTGTTCATTTTATTAGTCAATTTATTGATTGAGTCATTTGGATTTTCTAGTATTTAGATTTTTTATTTTTTACATCTGTATATTTTCTAGATATTAATCTTCAGTAAGATGCATAACTAACAAAGAATTTCTCCCATTCAGTAGGCTGTATCTTCCCTCTTGTGATTGTTTCCTTTGCTATGCATCTCAAATTATTTTAAATCATAACTCATTTAAAACACATGTTTATAAGATAGACATTGTGATGTGATAGACTTTTCTGGGGGGAGATGCAAACCAGACAGGTCTGTCCTTAGAGGGAACTCAAGACAAACCAACTAACATTTGTACCAAGGTTCAAATTGGTGAACTAATGCATTGTTATTGGGGTTACTGATAGGACTATGGGTGAGGGGTACGTTACAGGAGCATGGACAACTCAAAAGCAACTGCATCACTAAAAAAGTCCACCCCAACAAGGTGACAACCCCCCCCCGCCCCCAAAAAAGCTGCATCCCTGGAGCTTTCTGCATAAGTTGCAAGAAGCTTAGTAGGTGTGAGAATCTCTGCTCTGCAGTTCAGCTGGTTAGTCTTCTCTCCAGAAGTTGCTTGCTCCTTCCAAAAAGCTGTGGGGGACGTATGGTAAGTTTCAGCCTTCCATCCTTACCTCTTTTAGGGGGACGATTTCAAGTTTGGAGGAAACTGTTATCCAACATATACCCACAGATATCTGTAGATAAAATATGGCGCCTCCTTGTCTAGAAGAGACTATCTTATGGCAGATCTCCTGTTCTTCTGTATCTTACAATCTTTGTGCTCCCTCTTCTGTGATATTTTCTGAGCCTGAGGTTTAGAGACTGAATTGTAGGTGTATCAGCTGAGCTTGAACGCCCCGTGGTCACTTGCTATGATCTCTGTGGTAGTCTCCGTCTTCTCCAGGAAGACTCTCCTCTGATGGATATGAGGGGCACACTTAGCTGTGGGCATGAGGATCAGTGTTTAGAATACAGTTTGAAATTATACTGATTCAGGCAATTGGTAGGTTCTCCTCTAGGGTCTAGGTTCACTAGGTTTACAGTACCAGACATGAATTTCCTCTGTTGAATATACCTGAAAGGCAGTCAGACAGCTGTTGGTTACCCTTAAGCTAAAAATGCTGCTATTGCACTATTGGGGAAATTTTGTTGGGACCTTTACATTTTTGAAATTACTTGTAAAAGACTCAGGCATTTGGGAGTACGATTTCTTAGTAGAAAGTTGTTGATACAGATGCTATGTTTTTACTGTTATGAAAAACAATCTATAAAAACAAGACAGAAGAACTTAACATATTTACTTGCTCAGGGCATTAGGTATAGAGGCTAGCAGTTCTTCCTTGGCATCCACTGTACTGTGGTAGAAACTCACAACGAAGGCCTTGACCTGCTTAATCAAGTTAACTATTTAAAAACAGAGGAAATCAATTCTCATTCAGAAGGACAAACACGATAGACATCGGAAGCAGGAGAGGAAAAGGAACAGGACAGGAGCCTACCACAAAGGGCCTCTGAAAGGCTCTACTGATCAAGGTAATGAAACAGAGGCTGAGACTCATAGCCAAACTTTGGGCAGAGGGCATGGAATTTTATGAAAGAAGGGGAAGATAGAAAGACCTAGAGGGGACAGGAGCAAAATACAAACAAACAAACAAACTGAATCCTGGGCCCCCTGCAGAGACTGATACCCCAACCAAGGACAATGCTTGGAGAGGACCTAAAGCCTCGGCTCAGATGTAGCCTATAGACTCAGTATCCAAGTGGAGTTCCTAGTAAGGGGAGCAGGGCTTTCTCTGGCATGAACTCAGTGACAGGCTCTTTGATTACCTTCCCCTGGGGTAGGGGGTACAGCCTTAACAGGCCACAGAGGAAGACAATGTAACCAGTCTTGATAAGTCCTGATAGGCTAGGATCAAATAGAAGGGGAGGAAGACCTCCCCTATCAGTGGATTAGGGGAGGGGCATATGGGGAGAAGAACAAGGGAGGGTCAGACTGGGAGGAGACTAGGGAGGGGGGCCACAGCCATGATACAAAGTGAATAAATTGTTATAAATGATGAAATAGTTCTTAGTGATCTTCTCTAGTTACCATCATCCTGAGTGAGGTATCCCAGAAGCAGAAGGACACACATGGTATATACTCACTTATAAGTAGATATTAGACATATAATATATGATAAGCATACTAAAATCTGTACACCTAAAGAAGCTAAGCTAGAAGGAGGACCCTGGGTAAGATGCTTAATCCTCATTCAGAAAGGCAAACTGGAGAGACATCTGAAGAGGGAAAAAACAGTGAACAGGACAAGAGCCTATTACAGAGGGCTTCTGAAAGACTCTATTCAGCAGGGTATCAAAGCAGAGGCTGAGACTCATAGCCAAACTTTGGGCAGGATGCAGGGAATCTTTTGAAAGAAGAGGGAGATAAAAAGACCTGGAGGGGACAGGAGCTCCACAAGGAGACAAACAGAACCAAAAACTCTGGGCACAGGACTATTTTTGAGGCTGATACTCCAAACAAGGACCATGCATGGAGATAACCTAGAATCCCTGCACAGATGTAGCCCATGGCAGCTCAGTGCCCAAGAGGGTTCCCTAGTATGGGAACAGGGACTGTCTCTGACATGAACTCAGTGGCTGGCTCTTTGATCACCTCCACCTGAAGGAGGAGCAGCCTTACCAGGCCACAGAGGAAGACAATGCAGCCAGTGCTGATGAGAACTGATAGACTAGGGTCAGATGGAAGGGGAGGAGGACCTCCTCTATCATTGGACTGGGGGAGGGGCATAGGAGAAGAAGAGGGAGGTACAGTGAGATTGGGAGGGGATGAGGGAGTGGGCTACAGCTGGGATTCAAAGTGAATAAACTGTAATTAATAAAAAATAAATATATTTAAAAAATGCTTAGTGAACCAAAAGTGATAAATGAAGATTAATAAATATGAAAGATATCACAAAAAAGAACAGAGGAAATGTATAACAAGCAATGCATTTTAGAGAAATTCTAGCTAAAAATGACTAAATAAAGAATTTGTTCTGTAGAAAAATAAGGATCTGGTTTGGGGAGTATCTCAGTTCTAGGACATTTGCTCAGCATATGACAGGCCCTAGGTTTCTATTGCCAGCATCCTAGCATCACACATATGAGAGAGAGAGAGAGAGAGAGAGAGAGAGAGAGAGAGAGAGAGAGAGAGAGAGAGAGAGAGAGAGAGTCAGAAAAATGAGAGAACTAGTTAAATGTAATGAGGTGAGAGATGTAACTCTAATTCAGAGGTAGAGAATGTTCTTTGACATATGCAATGTGGCCATGACTTTAATCCTTGGTACTGGGGAAAAAAAAGTAAGTTAAATAAAGTGGGACTAGTTAATTTTTGACAGTTGTGGATAAAATGAATAAAATCACTTGTAGGATGTAAGGGAATCTCTTTCTAAAGTTGATTTGTGTTGATAATACTAAAATTTCTACATTCTTGCCAGATGCTTATATGTATGTTTTTGGCTACTTACTGTACTTCAAGTTTCATATTTGATCCAATTTACCTTGACATTTTTAGAGGACATAGAGAATATCATGAAAGTAGCTGTTCTGCTTTGTAATCAGGAATGGGTCTGAAGTGTATGCGAACTGCTTGCTGCCTTTGTAGATGTGTCACCTTTGCCTGGCTACTCCAAGGTCTTCCTCTTAAGCTTCTGTATTCCATCACTATACAGGCCACATATTAATGGCTACTTTTGTACTTCTGTAATCCCTTCAAAGAGACTAAAGCTCTAGTGCAAATGGGCCAGCAGTATATATTATTTATTACCGTTCAGTTTCCTACTTCTGAAAAAATTCTTCTGTATAAAGATCACATTGACCTTCAAGTGAAATTAATTTAAATTAATTTTTAAAAATGTTTGCTGTATTTTGTCTTATTTTCTTCTATTTTCCCACAACTCTAAATCACAGCTATTCTAGGAAATATTAACTACTCTTTAATTTCTACTTGACAAGTTCCCCAGGATGCATGAATTAAATTACCTCACCTCCTATATATTTTCAGAAAGAGCCTGGCCTGCCATCTATGTGAGACTGCTATTATGCAAAGATGAATATTTTTGTTCTATTGGTGAGGTTGAAATATATCTAAATGGCGTTTAAGGTTGTTTCTCAACTGTCAGACAGGGTGTTTGAGGAAGCCTTGCTTGTAAAACTAACCAAATGACAGAAAAACTTCAGGTAGGGCTGAGAAGAGCCACAAGTGAAGACAATCTGAAATGAGAGGAACATAAAAGGGTCAGCATAAAAATGAATATTTTGAGGTTTCAAAAAGTAAATACAGGTGTCAACCCAAGGACAGCGTGGGATTTTGGGAACAAACAGAAAGGAAAAAAGACCATGCCTTGAAGACCATAGGGCTTAGAGATAATTCAGAAAGATTTTCTTTGAGAATTTATGGTGGAAAAAGATAGGGCAGAAAGGCAGACTGGAGCTTAGGGGCAGACGCAAGGGTGGGAGTTGAGGGTGGGACTGACTTTGCCCACCCAAGAGGGAGTGTTCACTGTTGAATGAGGAACAGTAAATGGAGCAGAGCAGAGCTGTGATGGAAAGATAAAGCTGGGCCTTAGAGAGGGGCTAGGACAGGAGCTCATAGAGTACATAGAGTGCATACATAGGGCTCATAGAGTACATAGAGAAGGACCTGAGTATTTGGGTCAAGAGGGAGGACATTCTGAATCAGGACAATACTTTATGGTGAAGAGCTATAATGAGATGGAAAAAAAATGCTGTCCTTCCATGTACCTCATAAAATTGTCACCTGTGCTGCTTATGGTGATAGCTCCTTTATATTTGGGGAGTTCTGTTTTTCAACAACTATATTTTCAGCAGCCCTGAGCTAATCTATTAATACAAACATTCTTCTGTTGAGATTTGACAGTGCATCTACTTACTGTTGTAGTTATATTGTACTGACTCATTGCTAACTCATTGCTTATAGTTTGAATAATTTCTTTAAGGAATGAAAGAAGGAAACTAAGCTGGGATACAAAGTGAATAAACTGTAATTAATTTAAAAATTAAAAGGGGAAATTGATCAGGCTAGGAGGAGAGTGGGCATGGGAGAGGGGAATCCCAGAGCAAAAGCTTGGCTTTAGAGATTCTCTTCTTTATAAACTGTACCAAGAAACACTGCCACAGATGTTGGGTGGTCTATGCTTTCTCATGTCCCACTGAAAAGGAACTGATGAGATTTAACTGCATTGTAAATAGAGAGAACATCTTTTAAAAACTGGCAAGTTTAAAGATGGTCCAGAGATTGAGGGAACGGTCAACCAATGACTGGCCCAAACTGAGACCCACCCCGTGGAAGAGTGTCAATTCCTGACACTATTAATGATACTCTATTATGCTTGCAGACAGAAACATAGCATAACTGTCCTCTGAGAGGCTCCATCCAACAGTGATCGAAGCAGATGCTGAGACCCACAGCCAAAATTCAGTAGAGCTCGGGGAGTCTTATGGAAGAGTTGGGAGAAGGACAAGAACTGCACAAGAAGATCAACAGAGTCAATTAACCTAGGCTAGTGGGTGATCACAGAAAGTGAATTACCAACCAAAGAGCATGCATGGACTGTACCTACATCCCTCCCACATTTGCAGCTGATGGGCAACTTGGTCTTCATGTAGGTCTCTTTTCAATTGGAGCAGGGGTTATCACTGACATGGAAGCAGTTGCCTGCTTTTGGATCACTTTCCCCTAGATGGGCTGCCTTGTCTGGCCACAGTGGAAGAGGATGCACTTAATCTTGATGTGTTGGAGTGGGTTGGGGGCTCCCCTTTTATGAGGAGGAGGGGGGATGGGGGAAGAGGGTGGGAGGATGGGACCAGGAGAAGATGAGGGAGGGGGCTGCAAAGTGAATAAATAAATAAATAATTGAGAAAAAAGCAGCAGGATTAACTCTGCCACTTCCAGTGAAATTATCACTAACAAAGTCAGTGCTGCCTTCTAGTGGCAAGACAGAAAAACGTGAACAAATTAAAAACTGTATTTTACCCTTTGAAAAGTTTCTATGCGTGTACATACAATGGATTTTGGTCATATCTACCTTCCCTCACCACTATTTCTCTCCTGAAATAGTTCCCTCTCAATGTCATCATATTCTTTTGTTTTAAACAAATTTTATTGAATGTAATTAATCTTGCCTGTATGCCCATGCACATGGGGTCATCCACTGGGGCATGGGCAGTCTACCAGAAGGTACATACTCCTGCCAAAAAGTTACTCTCCCTCCCCAGAGAACTATAAAAAAACGAAGATGGAGTCCAATTTCTGTTGTCCACATACTTCCGGTGTGTGAGCATTAATGGGAGTGTGGTTGGCCTATGAGGGACCACACACTTAAATAAAAATGTTTCTCCCTCTCCCAGTAGCTATCAGTTGTCTATAGATCATCATGTAATGGTGTGAAATGGTACCCACCTCTTTCCATGGTGGGGTTTTGTCTGGCTTGAGCTTGTGCAGATTTTGTGATGCTGTCATAGCTACTGTGAGTTCATATGAGCACCAACCCTATTGTGTCTGAAAAGTACTATCTCTTTGTAGTCAGCCACTGCCTCTGGCTCCTACAGACTTTTAAAGAAAGCCATCAGTTAACTTTGTTAGGGCTAACATTCTAGAATGTGGGTAGAAAAGATATGTGAAAAATAGACCTGACTTTAGGCTACTGGAACAGGAGAAGCAGAGAGAATACATTTGGAGCAGTTACCAAAGTATGCGACATGTTGGGTATGGAGCTCTTAGATAATTTCTTAAACCGAGGAACAGCAAAAGACAATGTTTCAGTACATTCTCTGAGGTGTGTTGCCGCTTGTTTCTCAGTGGGTTATAGAGATGAGGAAACGTGCCCACTACCAAAAACTTGTGTGCTAAGAAAATCATCCCACTGAGAAGAACATGTGTAAAAAGCAGTCACACACTCTGTGTCTTAGACTCAGTTTGAGCAAATCAGGTTTATACTTAGTTTTACTTTTGTAAAACATTACTCCCAGGGAAAGATGGAGGAAAAGAAAGAGGAGAAAACCTGCAGAAACAGAGGCCTTTACTAAGCTGTCTATTTTTTAAAAGTACTAAACTTAGACTATTTTCCTTGAAAAAAAAAAGATTTCCTACTCAGACATTAGCATTATCTACTTTGTTAATTCTGAAAAGCTCAACAAAATCCTCCTAAGAGTTACCAAATTACATGCATTACTAATTTACTTAAAGTGCCTTGCTTGATAGAAATATTCAAAACATACTATCATCTTCCCCATGCTTTTATTTCAGTGGTATATGACATATATACACTACAGTGCATTCATCAGCAAAATATAGTTAGTGAACTTTTAGCAGGTAGACACTGGCAACAATCAGATTTTGGTTTTAAAATATGTTTATACACTTATTTTGTGGTCATTTTTTACAAAATCTTCAAGTTGGAGAATATGTCCCTTATAAGATCAGGTACTTCTGCAGTTAAACTTTTTACCTATATTCTTGGGTTTTCTATAACAGAGTTATTCCTCAGGCACATTGTATTGGTTTTAAACATGTCAAAGAGATGGATGAAAATAATATTCTTACTTTTTCTAGAGTTTCCAGATAAAATAAGAATTCTCAATTAAATTTGGGTCTCAGGAAATTAGCTTAGTGATTTAATAGTGTAGTCATACTAAACAATTGGCTACTTATCTGACAGTCAAACTTAATTGCACCATTGTTTACTTGCTATTTTTACTTGCTAAATCTTGTTAACTTTCCTCTTGCTTGACTATATATCATGTCTATCAACAACTCAACATGTACCAGGGAATGCTGTCTCTAATGTTGTTTGCTCTCACAGAATATAAACAATATAGGGTAAGTTACAAAAATTTTTGCTGATGCTAATATTTGGAATAACTGCCTATTTGGTGTTTGAGAGAAATTTACACTTCAGGGAAATAAGCAATAACACACAGAAATGCCAGAGATATATTTTGATTTTTGTGAACTGTGAATGGGGAAATCAGGGAGAGAATGGAAAGCATAAGACCTGATCAAGTCTTTCTGTCCTGGAGTTGCCTTGCTTCCTTAGATAGACCATTATCATTAAAGAGAAAACACAAAATGTCAGAATCTAGGGATTGAGTCCTTTAAAATTATTCTGTATCCCCTTGGATGGGGCATTTCACTCAGAAAGGCTGTTCCTTTTTGGCAGGAACAGCCTTTACATTGATATTTGAAGTGTGAGTCCAAATCTGGTAAGGCATTGGGGATGCTTTGCTCCCTAGATCTTCCCAGAGACTCCCTCCAGCAGATTTCAGTAAGGAAAGCATGGTAAAGTGGGATAGCTACTGGTCACAGAATGTGCAAGGCTCTTGTATTGTTTATGTTAAAGCTAAAGACACTGGCTTTAGAATTTGCTCAAACTTCTGCTTAAAATAAGCATCAACATTGTAGGATGATCATGAAAAGGTAACACCAGAGTGAATAACTACCTAAATGGAAAAATGTAAGTAGTATATTATGTGAGTAGTAGGGTAGAGAACAGTAGAAAAATTAAAATTAGAATCATTCCAAGAGAGAGAGCATCAATGGGGCTAATGAGAGAGCCCCGTGAATAACAGCTATAAAGTGGGAAAATGAATAGAAGAATCAGCAATCTCAGTGTCATGATCGAAAGTTCATCCCACACACTTCTAAGGTTGAGTTGATAAGCAATGAGTTCACAACAAAAGACATTATAGTTACATATTATCCATAAGAGATCCAGGAAAACAGAAGGACATGGAAAGGTAACAGAAAAATAATATGGCCAGTTGCTTAGTTACTTCTTTATTACTGTGACAAAATACCATAAACCAAGGCAACCTGTAAAATAAGGCCTTTAATTTTCCTTAAGGTAGAGAGAGAGAGTGCATTGGAATTACTACCAGAGTTTTGACACCTCAAAGTCTATCTCCAGTGACACACTTTCCTCAGCAAGCTGCCTCCTAATCCTTCCTACTGGGGATCAAATATTCAAATATACAAGCCTATTGGGGCCATTCTTGCCACATCAAGCTAAATGCCAACTAAGTGAAAACAACAAAACAAATTGTAATAGGAACCAGGAACATTTTGAATGGTGACTAATAAGGAAATCTGCATCAAAACTGAAAACTATACAACTGAAACATTGTACAAAAGAAAATTTGTTAAGTACATTTTTCAGGAAACAAAAATGTTTAAAAATTTTAAACTTAAAAAACTTAGTTTTTTAAAAATAAAAATTTCACAGAAGACAACAAAAATAAACTATTGAACAAATTCAAACAAATGAAAAAGGATATGAGCTGGGCATGGTAGCACACACCTTTAATCCCAGCTCTTGGGAGGCAGAGGCAGGCAGAGCTCTGTGTGTTCGAGGCCAGCCTAGTCTACAAAGGGAGTCCAGGACAGCTAGGGCTACACAGAGAAACCCTGTAAAAAGGAAATGATGTAGTCAAGGAAAGACACATTAAATGGAAAAACAAAAGTTTGTCAATAAATGATATGAACAAAGCAAGAATAAAGTTAGAAATGGTTACAGGTATACATTTTAGAATAAAGAATAAAATTATCGAAAGTATGCTGATAAAAATGAAAACCTACAGAAATGCTTAAATCGACAGTAGTTATTCTTTTCACTAATCTGAACATTCACTAGGACTTCTGGGTTTCTATCATGAATAGTCACAGACTGGGTTTCTTCTGGATCAGCTCTTGGGCAGAGAACCAGAGTGAAACACCTTTCACCACAGCAGCTAGCCACACCCATACAACCAATGCCCAGACTCTACAACCCGATGTCTACCCTTGGCCACCGCCTGAGTCACAAGGCGGCAGGATGCCCATTTGGGAGCTCCCATGGTTCAGGCTGGGCAATCACGGCCTCAATTATGCATGCAGCTGGTGAGAGGTATCCTCCCTAGCGCAGCTTGCCAGCCTCCTCCTATGCACGTGGCCTCAGGCTCAGCAACTGGGCATCCTGGAGTCACAAAGAGCGCGAGCAGGCCCAGAGCTCGCTGCCATCTTGGTCCCTGGCGGTGTTCCCAAAAGAGGGGCCTGGCCTGCGCTGAGGTGGTTGGTAAGTTCAGGCTCTACCTAACAGTCATCCTGCTCTAGGTTCTGTGCCTTGCCTCCTTTCTCTTTCTCTGCCCTGACCTTGCCGTGCCTTTTAGCTTCCGGGGCAACGGCCTTCCACAGCCCTGGGATCTCCGGAATCCCTGTAGGTCCTCTCCCCTTCACCTCCAACGGTGGTTGAGCAGCCTCTCTCTGGGGCCCGCTCCCCACCAGGCCTATTGTCTTGTCCTCTCTTGAGGTGTGGGATCTAAGGACTCGGGGAGAATGAGGGTATGAAGTGCCGTTTGAAGTTTTTTGTTGTTTTTGAGTTATTTAATTGTAACTAATACACATTCCAAACATGTTTTCTCCTCCACCCTACCCAACCCCGGCATTAAATCTAATAAGCAAGCCCTTTGCAGCAGGTCTGCTAAACCAGAAAGTAAAATGAGACAGTCTTTGGCTTTTTCAATTTCATGCCTTACTTTAATGTTTAATGGTAACCCATGCATCCTTTCTCTCTTTGCATTCAAACGGGCTTTCCGGTCTAGGATAGTATTTTACTCTACTGTGTATGCTGACATGGCAGGTGTTCCCCCAAACTAAATGGGATTTCTGAAGTCTCTCTACTCCATCAGTCAGTAAAAATATGTTCTCTCTCTCTTTATATATATGTATACACATACATATATGTATATATATACACACATACATATGTATATTTAGTAATTAGAATAAAACAGACTATGATTTTTCTGCTAGCCTACTACTAATAAACATTCAGGTTGGTCCTATCATCTCACTTGCCCGAGATTTACCACTTTACTAGCATGTAACTGAGCCACGGCAAACTGCACATATTTGAAGTGTAAAATTTAATGACGCTTGAAAACCTGTGCACATCCATAAAAACGCTGTAATCAACAGAATAATAAGCATATGCCCTAAACCAGGTTTCCTTTGCTGAGACCTCACCCTACACACCCTTCTGCTAGGCAGCTACTGGAAGCTGTTTCTTAGGGAAGTTTGATTTTTTTTTTTAAATTTTTATGTGTGTTATCTCTCTGCTGCTTTCCATTCAGCATGTTTTCAGACACATTCGTGCTTTGGTATACATAACATTGCTTTTTTATTGTTATATATCATAGAATGCCAGCTGTTCCTCTGCTGCGTGCTTCTCCTGCTGTTTTGAATGACATCTGTATTATTCTCATTTTTGACGTTTGTATTACTCTCATTTTTGGCTTTTACAAATCTACCACAGTCTCTTTACGTGTTCAGCCCCGTGGAATTGGCTGAGCCAAAGGAATGTGTGTGTGGTGTGTGTGTGTATCTTTTAAAAATAAAACCATCAACCTATGCATGGTTACATTTAATGACCATGCACAGTCAATAATGTTTCCAGTCACTATTCCATACCATCACCTGTGCTCGGCCTGATTACCCTTTAATTACAACCATTTGACAGGGTGTGGGATATCACTGTGGTGGGATTTAATTTGCATATCCCTTAGAAATGAACATTGAACATTCTTTTTATGCATCAGTTTTCAGTTTGTGTATATATATATGAATTAATACATACATATATACATACACACCTATGTGTATATATAAACATACACACACATACAGAAAAGCCTGCCTCAAAAATAGTCCACCACCTCCACCTCCACGTGTGTGTGCACACATGCAGGCTTGTCTTTTTTTTTGCAGCAGGCTTTTCGGTATCCCAGGCTGGCCTTGAGTTTGCTACGGGCCAAGGATGACCCTTTCCTCTGATCCTCCCACCCTAACCTTCGGGAAGCCAGGATTACAGATATGTGCCACCACATCAGGCTTATGCTGTAAAGGGGCTTGAACACAGCGACTTCTGCACGTGAGGCATGCACACTACACTCTTAGCCTTGCCTATCTTTTGTAATATAATAATGACTGCTTAAAATGTCATCCATTTTGGTATACTGTTTATTTTTCTTTTGTACCCTTGCCCAGTGAAAATTGGTTTTTATTCTTTATTTCAATGACTGTGGAGTCTTTAATTCTTTTTTAGTTTCTTATTATCATATACTTATTGTAGAAAATATAAGTTTAATTGTGACATTTTCCTGCCTAAATATCACATATATTGATCCTAACTCCCCTTCTATCACTGTCATGTTTCTCTCCATGGTTACTGGTCTGCTTCATCTCGCTGAATAGTCCCTTTCTGCTTTCTTGTTGTTGTTGTTGTTTTTTAAATTTAGATGGTATATATGAGAGAAAATATGCAATGCTTTTCTGAGTCTGGCATATTTCACTTAACATAATAATTTCCAGTTCTATCCATTTTCCTCCATGTAATACAATTTCATTTTCTTTATGGGTGAAGAAAACTCCATTATGTATGTGTACCACACTTTCCTTGCATATTTGCGTGTCGATGGACCCGTAGGTTGATTCCACATCTTAGTTGTTGTGAATAGTGGAGCAATAACTGCAAATGTGTGAGTATCCATGGGATTCCGACTTAGATTCCTTCACATAGACACACACCGGGAGCAGTGTAGCCGTGTCAGGAGCAGCGCTTTAGTTAAGAATCTGTGGTGTAATGTCCATAGTGGCCGTGCCAATGCCTTCTCCAGAGGAGTGCGAATGAATGTGGAGACTCCTACCCTCCGACACCACGGTATCCTTTATTCAGGGGTTCCTGATGATTGCCATTCTGACTGGGTTGAGAGAAGAGTTGAAACGTAGTTTTGATTTGCATTTACTCCATAGCTAAGAATCTTGAAAACAGCCATTTATATTTCTCTTTTTAATTCTTATGCAGTACCTGTTTGGTAAGTTTGTACTAATACATTCTCATATTACAAAGGCAATTATGAGGAGTCTTCCCTCTCATATTTGTATCATATGAACAGGGGCAGAAACATACAGTAAAAATATTTTGTCCTTTGGAAAACAACGTAAAGAGCAAAATAAAACCTTTTCTTTATACAGGAGAACGTTGAAGTGGTCCTACTTTAGCTTTTTTTTTAAAGCTTCTGAAAACAAAGAACAGGTGAAAACTAAGATAACATGTCTTTGTTTCCTGTTGTCTAGATGCAGGTCCTTCCTTGACTCTCTGTGTTTGGTCCTCTCACTGTCCCAGATGTAGATGGTCTCATCCTAATGAATATTTGCTTGTTCTGAGGCAGCACACTCTTTAGCAGGCTGGATGGGCACCTGTGGGCCTCTCCCATTTTCCTTGAATTCTAGACCTTTTGATTTCTCTTTGTTTAGGGATTCTAGTTGAGACCATACATTTCTTCCAATGTTCCATTTTTTTCCTTTTTTTTTTTTTTTTACAATTGTTAGTGTATTACCAAGTGACCTGAACCTGCCCATGTATAAAAAAAGATCTTGACAATAAAGTCCATATTAACAATCTATTCTCAACAAAACACTAGTGCTACTGAGTTTATTTCTCCTGCTTTCATTTAAAAATTTTTAAATACTTTTTTATTTTTTACAGTTATTCACTTTGTATCCCAGCTGTAGCCCCCTCCCTCTTACCCTCCAAATCTTGCCCTCCCTCCGTCTTCTCCTCCCATGCCCCTCTCTAAGTCCACAGATAGGGGAGGTCCTCCTCCCCTTCCATCTGACCCTAGCCTATCAGGCCTCATCAGGACTGTCTGCCAATGTTCCATTTTTAACCTGTCCTTCTAGTTCTCTCCAGGTCCTGTCTTTGTTCCTCAACTGTGTGTCCCTGTGATTCCTGTTTCTGCCTTTGCCTGGAGCTTCCTTTTGGTTTCCCTGGCACCATCTACACATTTTATTTCACTGTGATTTGAGCAAAGGCTCTTTCCACCTTCCATACAAGTCTAGTCTTCTAAGTCATTCCCAAATTTCAGGAAGCATTCATTCTGTTTTTTTTAAATACTGTCTTTAAATTTTTATTTAGCCATTATTATTTTTTATTAACTATACTTTATTCACTTTGTATCCCCCCTGTAGTTGCCTCCACCCTTCGCTCTCAATCCCTCCCTTCCTCCTCCTTCTCCATGCATGCCCTTCCCAAAGTCCACTGATAGGGGAGGTCTTCTTTTCCTTCCTTCTGATCCTAGTCTATTAGGTCTCATCCGGAGTGACTGTATTGTCTTCCTCTGTGGCCTGGTAAGGCTGCTCCCCCCTCAGGGGGAGGTGATCAAAGAGCCAGCCACTGAGTTCATGTCAGAGACAGTCCCTGTTCCCATTACTATGGAACCCACTTGGACACTGAACTGCCATGGGCTACCTCTGTGCAGGAGTCTAGGTTATCTCTATGCATGGTACTTGTTTGGAGTACCATGCAAGTCTCAGAAAAGACACCTGTGCTCAGATTTTTTTGGTTCCGTTATTCTCCTCGTGGAGCTCCTGTCCTTTCCCTATCTTACTATTTTCCACTTCTTTCATAAGATTCCCTGCACTCTGCCCAAAGGTTGGCCATAAGTCTCAGCATCTGCTTTGACAGTCTGCAGGGCAGAGCCTTTCAGAGGCCCTTTATGGCAGGCTCCTATCTTGTTCCCTGTTTTCTCCTTCTTCTGATGTCCATTGTCTTTGCTTTTCTGGCTGGGGATTGAACATTTTAGCCAAAGTCCTCCCTCTTGATTAGTTTCTTTAGGTGTACAGATTTTAGTAGGTTTATCATATATTTTATGTCTATATGAGTGAGTATATATTGTGTGTGTCTTTCTGTTTCTGAGATAGCTCACTCAGGATGATCCCTTCCAGTTCCCACCATTTATGTGCAAATTTCATGATTTCCTTGTTTTTCATTGCTGAGTAATATTCCATTGTGTAGATGTACCATAATTTCTGAATCCATTCCTCAGTTGAGGGGCATCTGGGTTGTTTCCAGGTTCTGGCTATTACAAATAAAGCTGCTACAAACATAGTTGAGCAAATGTCCTTGTTGTATAGGTGAGCATATTTTGGATATATGCCTAGGAGTGGTATAGCTGGATCTTGAGGAAGTGCTATTCCTAGTTGCCTCAGAAAGCACAGGATTGAGTTCCAGAGTGGTTGTACAAGTATACAATCACACCAGCAATGGACAAAGGTTCCCCTTTCTCCACATCCTCTCCAGCATATGTTGTCACTTGAATCTTTGATCTTCACCATTGTGATTGGTGTAAGATGAAACCTCATGGTCATTTTGATTTGCATTTCGCTAATGACTAAGGATGTTGAACATTTCTTTAAGTGTTTTTCTGCCATTCCATAGTCTTCTATTGAGAATTCTCTGTTGAGCTCTGTGCCCCATTTTCTTTAATTAGATCACTTCATTTTTTGTTTTTTAACTTCTTGAGTTCTTTATATATACTGGATATTAGCCCTCTGTCAGATAAAAGTTTGGTGAAGATTCTTTCCCAATCTGTAGGCAGTCGTTTTGTTTTGATGACAGTGTCTTTTGCTTTACAGAAGCTTTTCAGTTTCATGAGGTCCCATTTATTGAGTGTTGGTCTTTGAGCCTCTGCTGTTGGTGTTCTGTTCAGGAAGTAGTCTCCTGTGCCAATGAGTTCAAGGCTCTTCCACACTTTTTCTTCTAACTGATTTAATGTATCTAGTTTTATGTTGAGATCTTTGATCCACTTGGACTCTAGTTTTGTGCAGGGTGATAATCTGGATCTATTTGCACTTTTCTACATGTAGACATCTGGTTAGACCATTTGTTGAAGATGCTATCTTTTTTTCCATTGTATGGTTTTGGCATCTTTGTCAAAAATCAGATATCTGTAAGTGTGTTGGTTTATTTCTGGGTCTTCTATTCAGTTCCATTGATCCATCATTCTGTTTCTGTGCCAGTATCATGCAGTTTTTATTACTATTGCTCTGTAGTACTGCTTGAGATCAGGGATGGAGATACCTCCAGAAGATCTTTTATTGTCGAGGATTGTTTTAGAAATTCTGGGTTTCTTGTTATTCTATATAAAGTTGAGAATTTTTCTTTCAAGGTCTGTAAAGAATTTTGTTGGTAATTTGATGGGAATTGCAATGAATTCGTAGATTGCTTTTGGTAAGATGGCCATTTTTACTATGTTAATCCTACCACGCCATGAGCATGGGAGATCTTTACATCTTCTGATATCTTCTTCTAATTTTTTCTTTAGAGACTTGAAATTTTTTTTTCTTTGACTTGCTTGGTTAGGTCACACCAAGGTATGTCTTTTGTGGCTATTGTGAAGGGTGTTGTTTCCCTAATTTCTTTCTCAGCTCTTTTGTCTTTTGTATACAGGAAGGCTACTAATTTTTTTGAGTTAATTTTGTATCCAGCCACTTTGCTGAAGGTGTTTAACAGCTGTAGGAGTTCCCTGGCAGAAATTTTGGGGTTAGTCAGGCATACTATCATATCATCTGAAAATAGTGATACTTTGACTTCTTCCTTTCCTATTTGTATCCCCTTGATCTCCTTCAATTGTTTTATTGCTCTAGCAAGGACTTCCTTTGATGTTGGCTATAGGCTTGCTGTTTATTGCCTTTACTATGTTTAGGTATGTGCCTTGTATCCCTGATCTCTCCAAGACTTTAAACATGAATGGATGTTGGACTTTGTTGAAAGCTTTTTTGGCATCTAAGGAGATGATCATGTGGTTTTTCTCCTTCAGTTTGTTTATTTGGTGGATCGCATTGATGGATTTCCATATATTGAACCACCCCAGCATACCTGGGATGAAGCCTACTTGGTCATAGTGGATGATATCTTTGATAAAGTCTTGTATTAGGTTTGCAAGTATTTTGTTGAGTATTTTTGCATCAATGTTCATAAGGGAGATTGGCCTGAAATTCTCTTTTTTTTGTTGGGTCTTTGTGAAGTTTAGGTACCAATGTGACTGTGGCTTCATAGAATGAATTTGGTATTGTTCCTTCTGTTTCTATATTGGTGGAGTTTCAAGAGAATCGGAGTTAGTTCTTTTTTGAATGTCTGGTAGAATTCTGTGCTGAAACCATCTGGCCCTGGGCTTCTTTTGCATGGGAGACTTTTGATGGCTGCTTCTATTTCCATAGGGAATATAGGACTATTTAATTTATTTACGTGGTCATGATTCAGCTTTGGTAAGTGGAGTCGATCAAGAAAATCATTCATTTCATTTAGATTTTCAAATTTTGTGGCATATAGATTTTTGAGGTAAGTTCTAATGATTGTTTGGATTTCCTCAAAGTGTGTTGTTATGTCCCCCTTTTCATTTCTGATTTTGCTGATTTAGATAGTGTCTCTCTGACTTTTAGTTAATTTGGCTAAGGGTTTGTGTATCTTTTTGATTTTCTCAAAGAACCAGCTCTTGGTTTCATTGATTCTTTGAATAGTTTTATTTGTTTCTAATTGATTGGTTTCAGCCCCGAGTTTGATTATTTTCAGCCATCTATTCCTTTCTGTTGTGTCTGTTTCTTTTTTTTTTCCCAGGGCTTTTAGATGAGCCATTAAGTTGCTTGAATGAGATGGCTCAAATTTCTTCTTGAAGGCCCTTAGTGCTATGAACTTTTCTCTTAGCATTGCTTTCATTGTGTCCCATAAGTTTGGGTATGTTGTGTCTTCATTTTCATTGAATTCTAGGAAGACTTTAATTTCTTTCATTATTTCTTCCCTGTCCCAGCTGTCATCGAGTAGCAAGTTGTTCAATTTCCATGTGTGTGTAGGGTTTTTGCTATTTCTGTTGTTGGTGAGGCTCAGCTTTAGTCCATGGTGATCAGATAGGATTCAAGGGATTATTTCAATCTTCTTGTATCTGTTGAGGCTTGCTTTGTGACCAACCATATGGTCTATTTTGGAGAAGGTTCCATGAGGTGCTGAGAAGAAGGTAAATTGTTTTGTGTTTGGGTTAAGGTTCTGTAGATGTCTGTTAGGTTCATTTGAGTCATGACATCTGTTAGAGTCATTGTTTCTTCGTTTAATTTCTTGTTTTGTTAACCTGTCCTTTGTTGAGAGTGGCTTGTTTAAGTCTCCCACTATTATTATGTGGGGAATCTATGTGTGGTTTAAGTTTTATTAGTGTTTCTTTTACAAATGTGGGTGCTCTTGTATTTGGGGCATAGATGTTCAGGATAGTGATGTCTTCCTGGTGGAATTTTCTCTTGATGAGTATGAAGTGCTCTTTCCCATCTCTTTTTATTAATTTTGTTTGAAAGTCTATTTTATCAGATATTAGAAAACTCCTGTTTTCTTCTTGGGTCCATTTTTTTGGAAAACTATCTTCCAGCCCTTTACCCTCAGGTAATGTCTATCTTTGTGACTTAGGTGTGTTTCTTGTATTTGACAGATTTTTGGGTCTTGTTTATACATCCATTCTGTTAGTCTGTGTCTTTTTATTGGAGAATTGAGTCCATTGATGTTGAGAGAGATTAATGAGCAGTGGCTGTTAGATCCTTTGATTTTGATGTTGGCCGTGGTAGTAAGTTTGTGTGCTTGGATACTTTTTGTTTTGCTGTAGTGAGATTAATTACTTCCTGTGTTTTCTTGAAAGTAGTTATCTTGTGTTGTATTTTTCCTTCTAGTGTCTTCTCTAATGCTGGATTTGTGTGTAGATATTGTTGAATTTTGTTTTTGTCTTTGAATATCTTGTTTTCTCCATCTATGAGGACTGAGAGTTTTTCTGGGTATAGTATCCTGGGCTAACATCTGTGTTCTCTTAGGGTCTACATGATATCCATCCAGGCCCTTCTCGCTTTCATAGTCTCTGCTGAGAAGTCAGGTGTGATTCTGATGGCGTTACCATTATATGTTACTTGGCCTTTTTCCCTTGCAGCTTTTAGTATTTTTTCTTTGTCCTGTATACTTACTGTTTTGATTATCATGTGGCCGGAGGATTTTCTTTTCTGGTCTAATTTATTGGGTGTTCTGTAGGCTTCTTGTATTCTTATAGGCCTTTAAATTGGGGAAATTTTCTTCAATGATTTTGTTGAAAATATTTTCTGGGCCTTGGAGGAAGGAATCTTCTTTTTCCTGTATTCCTATTATTCTTAGGTTTTGTCTTTTCATGTTGTCTTGGATTTCTTGGACGGTCTGTGTCAGGAATTTTTTAGATTTAACATTTTCTTTGACAGATACATTGATTTCTTCCATTGTATCTTCCACACCTGAGATTCTTTCTTCCATCTCTTGTAGTCTGTTGGTTATACTTACCTGTGTAGTTCCTATTTTCTTCCCTAAGTTCTTTCTCTCCACAATATCCTCCATTTGTGTTTTCTTTAATTTTTCCAATTCTGTTTTCAGATATTGAGCTGTTTTGTTGATTTCCTTCACCTGTCTGACTGTATTTTCCTGTTTTTCCTTCAATTCGTTTTGCTGTTTGTTTGAAAACTCCTCTGTTTCTTTTATTTCTTTCAGTGATTTAAGTATTTCCTCTCTAAAGGCCACAAACTATTTGGCTGCAACTTCCTCTATTTCTTTACGGATAGCCATAATCTGTTTGTCTTTATCTTCCTCTATTCTTTACACATTTTATGTGTTTCCTCTATCATCCTCTTCATAAGCATAGATGTTAGGTCATCTTCTTGAATTTCAATTATGCTGTGGTGTCCAGGGCTGCTTGTCCCTGGATAACTGGATTCTGTAGATGCTATATTGCTCTGACTTTTGTTGGTTGAGCTTTTATGCTGGCCTCTACCCATTGGGCTATCTTAGGTGTTGGCTGTTAGTTTCTGGTGGTTCCTGCAATCCTGTGTTGGAGAGAATCCCTTGGCAGGAAGATGGTTTTTCCTGAAGGAAGCCTCCTCAGCTTTTTGGGTATGGTCACTGAATGCCCGGTGTTTTTCAGGAATTGCCACAGCACACCTCAGGTGTACAGACCTGAGTGGTAGCTGTGGTCCTTGTTAGTCAAGAGGGCTCTCCTCTCACCCAGAGAAGTCCTGGAGACAGCTGCCCTGCTTCTGGATTTCTTGCTGTAAATTTAGTGAGCTGCTGCTGTAACCTGGGTGCCCCATGGTTTGATCAGTATAATTGGGGATAACTGGTTGCCCCTTGGAGCAGTATCTGGAGGTTGATCTTGGGGATCCCAGGCTTCTGTAGGTCTGAGGTTGGGGCTCTGTGCCCCAGTACCAAAGCAGTAGTCAGTGGAAGGTGAGCTCTGCTCACATGCGTGTAGTTGGAGGCTAGAGTCGGGAGCCTATTGAACTTTTCGGAAGCTAGGTGTCCTGAGGTAGGGCCAGATGTTTCCCCCACTGTGGGGTTTTCTCCCAACAGGAAGGCTCAGTCTGTGGTGTTTGGGGTGGCGTGTGGAGAGCACAGGCGCTGGCAGGTGGTGGCTCCAAGCTGGTGCCTAGGCAGGAACCTGAGACCTTTTCCTGAGAACTTTCCCGTGTGGTGATGGTGGAGGTGGGGGTCAGCTGAGTGCTCTAAGCTGTCTCCCTCTCTGTGGGTTTTTCTCCCAACAGGGACTCCAAATCTCTGATGCCCTGGGGCACACAGTTCTGTCTGTGACGGAGAGTCAGGCATGGAGCAGGTCTCGGGGCTGGTGACTTGCATGCCTGCCAGTCTGCGTGACCTTTTCAGGGATAGGCTGGGTGACCTGAAGTAGTCCTTCCTTCCCTGTGGGGTTTTGTCCATAAAGGGAAACCCAGTCTGATGTCCTGGGGTACACAGTTCTGTCTGTGCAGGAGAGTCAGGCACGCAACAAGTCTCTGTGCTCAAGGCTGGGGCCCTGCTCAGGGCTGGCAGTGTATATCTGCCAGTCTGTGGGACCTTTTCCAGGGAAAGGCTGGGTGACCTGAGCTCAGTCCCGTTTCTTTCCTTCCCTGTGGGTTTTTCTCGTGACTGAAACTCCCAGTCTCTGGTGATTTTTGTGCTCACCATTCAGCCTGGGAAGGTGATCAGGACACGCAGGCATGTGGCTCTGGTCTGGTGACTGAGTGCCTGTGCGACCTGGGATCTCTTCTGGGTTCTGGCTGGGTGACCTGAGAGTGGACCTGACTAATTTCTGCACTGTGGAGTTTCCTGGGAAACATGATCGCTGGTGTTTTAGGGCCCAGAGTTCAGTCTCTTGGGCACTATACCACGTTGCTGTCCTGTTCCTCAGACGCAGTGTCCTTCTGGCGCCGCCATCTTGGATCCTCCTCATTCTTTCTTAATTTTTTTTTCCTAGAGAATTCATTGTAGGCTCTTTTTGCCTATTTTGGTTTTCTTGTATAGATATTAATTTGCTTCCAAAAAAGAATTTATTTTGCTTTCTTTCAGTATTTTTTTAACATTTTTATTTTATATTAATCACAGGTTATGTACTTTGTATCCTAGCTGTAGCCCAGTCCTGCATTCACTCCCTATCCCTCCCATCCCCCCCTCATCTCCTCCCTGCCCCTTTCCAAGTCCACTGATAGGCAAGGTCCTCCTCTCCTTCCATCTAAATCTAGCTTATCAGGTCTCTTCAGGACTGGCTGCAATGTCCTCTTCTGTGGTCTAGCAAGGCTGCTCCTCCCTTGGGGGTGAGGGGGGGTCGAAGAGTCAGCCATTGAGTTCATGACAGAAATAGTCCCTGTTCCCCTTACTAGAGTACCCACTTGGATATTGATCTAGGTTATATGCATACATGGTCCTTGGTTGGAGAAACAGTTTCAAAAATGACCGTTGTGCCCTGATATATTTGGTCCTTGTGGAGCTCCTGTCCTCTCCAGGTCATACTAACTCCCCCTTCTTTCATATGATTCCTTGCACTCTGCCAAAGGGTTGGTTATGTGTCTTAATAGTTGCTTTGATACACTGCTAGGTAGAGGCTTTCCAAGGCCCTCTGTGGTAGGCTCTTGTACTGCTACTTGTTTTTTCCTACATCCAATTTCCATCCCATTTGTCTATCTAAGTGAGGATTAGTCTTCTTACCCAGGTCCTCTTTCTTGTTTATCTTCTTTAGGTGTATAGATTTCAGTATGTTTATCCTATTTTATAGGTCTATATAAGTGAGTATATACCATGTGTGTCTTTCTGCTTTTGGGATACCTCACTTAGGATGATCGTTTCCAGGTCCCACCATTTGCCTGCGAATTTCATGATTTCCTCATTTTTAATTGCTGAGTAGTATTCCATTGTGTAAAAGTACCACAATTTCTGTATCCATTCCTCAACTGAGGGACATCTGGGTTGTTTCCAGGTTCTGGCTATTAGAAATAAATCAGCTACTAACATAGTTGAGCAAATGTCCTTGTTGTGTACTTGAGAATCTTTTGGATATATGCCTAGGAGTGGTATAGCTGGATATAAAGGAATCACTATTCTTAATTGTTTAAAAAAATGCCAATTTGATTTCCAGAGTGGTTGTACAAGTATACATTCCCACCAGCAATGGAGGAGGGTTCCTCTTTCTCCACAACCTCTCCAGCATGTGTTGTCACTAGAGTTTTTGATCTTAGCCATTCTAGTGGGTGTAAGGTGAAATCTCAGGGTCATTTTGATTTGCATCTCCCTGATGGCTAAGGACACTGAGCATTTCTTTAAGTGTTTTTCTGCCATTCTACAGTCCTCTACCGAGAGTTCTCTGTTTAGTTCTATACCTCATTTTTAAATTGGTCTACTTGGTTTGTTGCTTTTTTACTTCTTGAGTTCTTTATATATACTGGATATTAGCCCTCTGTCAGATATAGGGTTGGTGAAGATCCTTTCCCAGTGTGTAGGCTGTCATTTTGTTTGGATGACAGTGTCCTTTGCTTTATAGAAGCTTTTCAGTTTCATGAGGTCCCATTTATTGATTGTTGGTCTTCCATCCTGTGCTGTTGGTATTCTGTTCAGGAAGTAGTCTCCTGTGCCAATGAGTTCTACGGTCTTTCCCACTTTTTGTTCTAACCGATTTAGTGTGTCTGGTTTTATGTTGAAGTCTTTGTTCCACTTGGACTTTAGCTTTTTGCAGGGTGATAAATATGGATCTATTTTCATTTTTCTGCATATACACATCCAGTTGGTCCAGCACGATTTGTTGAAGATGCTATCTTTTTTCCATTGTATGGATTTGGCTTCTTTATCAAAAATCAAGTTTCCATCGGTGTGTGGGTTTATTTCTGGGTCTTCTATTCAGTTCCATTGATCCACTATTCTGTTTCTATGCCAATACCATGCAGTTTTTATAACTATTGCTCTATAGTACAGCTTGAGGTCAGGAATGGAGATACCTCCAGATGATCTGTTGTTGTATAGGATCGTTTTGGAAATTCTGGTTTTTTTGTTTCTCCATATGAAGTTGAGAATTTTTCTTTCAAGGTCTGTAAAGAATTGTGTTGGTATTTTGATGGGAATTGCATTGAATCTGTAGATTGCTTTTAGCAGAATAGCCATTTTCACTGTGTTAATCCTACCAATCCATGAGCACGGGATATCTTTCCATCTTCTGATATCTTCTTCAATTTCCTTTTTCAGAGTTGAAGTTTTTCTCAAACAGATCTTTCACTTGCTTGGTTAGAGTCACCCCAAGGTACTTTATGTTATTAGTGGCTATTGTGAAGGGTGTTGTTTCCCTAATTTCTTTCTCAGCCCTTTAGTCTTTAGTGTACAGGAGGGCTTCTGATTT
>CM053755.1:26471692-26491748 GCA_028658305.1 Pachyuromys duprasi
TTTTTTTTTTTTTTTTTTTTTGGAAGGGAGACTGTTCATGACTGCTTCTATTTCCTTGGGGGATATAGGTTTATTCAATTTTTCTACCTGATCTTTACTTAATTTAGGTAGATGGAATCTATCAAGAAAATCATCCATTTCATTTAGATTTTCAAATTTTGTGGTATATAAGCTTTTGTAGTAAGACCTGATGATTGTTTGGATTTCCTCAGTGTCTGTTGTTATATCCCTCTTTTCATTTCTTATTTTTGCTGATTTGGATTGTATCTCTCTGCCTTTTTGTTAGTTTGGCTAAAGGCTTGTCTATTTTGTTGATTTTCTCAAAGAACCAGCTCTTGGTTTCATTGATTCTTTGAATAGTTTATGTGTTTCTAATTGATTGACTTCTGCTCTGAGTTTGATTATTTCCATCTGTTCACTTCTCTTTGGTGTATCTGCTTCTTTTTTTTTTTTTTCCTAGGGCTTTCAATTGGGCCATTAAGTTGCTTGTATGGGATGTTTCAAATTTCTTCTTGAAGGCACTTAGTGCTATGAACTTTCCTCTTAGCACTGCCTTCCTTGTGTCCCATAGGTTAGGGTATGTTGTGCTTTCATTTTCATTGAATTCTAGGAAGTCTTTAATTTCTTTCTTAATTTCTTCCCTAACCAAGCTGTCCTTGAGTAGCAAGTTGTTCAGTTTTCATGTATGCGTAGGCTTTTTGCTATTCCTATTGTTGTTGAGGTGCAGCTTTAGACCATGATGGTCAGATAGGATACAAGGGATTATTTCAGTCTTCTTGTATCTGCTGAGGCTTGCTTTGTGACCAAGTATATGGTCTATTTTGGAGAAGGTTCTGCGAGGTGCTGAAAAGAAGGTATACTCTTTTGATTTTTTATGAAAAGTTCTGTAGACATCTATTAGGTCCATTTGATTTAGGGTCTTTGTGAGTGCCCTTGTTTCCCTGTTTTGCTTCTGACTGCATGATCTGTCCCTTGGTGAGAGTGGAGTGTTGAAGTCTGCCACTCTTAAGGTGTTGGGATCAATGTGAGATTTCAGCTTTAATAATGTTTCATTTACAAATGTAGGTGGTCTTGTATTTGGGGCATAGATGTTCAAAATTGTGATGTCTTCCTGTTGGAATTTTCCTTTGATGAGAAGGAAGTGCCCCTCCTCATCTTTTTTGATTAGTTTTGGTTGAAAGTCTATTTTATTAGATACTAGGATCGCTACCCCAGCTTGTTTTCTAAGTCCATTTGCTTGAAACACATTTTTCCAGCCCTTTACTCTGAGGTAGTGTTTATCTTTGTTGCATAGGTGTATTTCTTGAATGCAGCAGAATGTTGGATCTTGTTTCTGTAACCATTCTGTTAGTCTGTGTCTTTTTATTGGAGAATTGAGTCCATTGATGTTGGTAGATAATAGTGACCAAAGACTGTTAGTTCCTTTTATTGTGGAGTTGGTGGTCTTACTATGATTCATTTTTTTTCCTTTTTTAATTTTTGCTATGAGATTGTCTGTATTCTATATTTTCTTTGGTGTAGTTATTTTCGTTGGATTGGTGTTTTCCTTCTAGTATCTTCTGTAGGTTGGGTTGCTGTGTAGATATTACTTAAATTTAGTTTTGTCATGGAATATTTTGTTTTCTCCATCTATGTTGATTGAAAGCTTTGCTGGGTATAGTAGTCTTGGTTGGCATCTGTGTTCCCTTAAAGACTGCATGACTCCTGCCCAGGCCCTTCTGCCTTTCATAGTTTCTAATGAGAATTTTGGTGTGATTCTGTTAGGTCTACCTTCGTATGTTACTTGACCTTTTCCCCTTGCTGCCTTTAATATTTTTTCTTTGTTTTGTAGGTTTAGTGTTTTGACTATGATGTGACGTGAGTTATTTCTTTTCTGGTCTAGTCTATTTGGTGTTGTGTAGGCTTCTTGTATGTTTATGAACATCTCTTTCTTTAAGTTAGGGAAATTTTCTTCTATGATTTTCTTAAAAACATTTTCCGGTCCTTGGAGCCTGGAGTCTTCTTTTTCATCTATTCCAATTATTCTTAGGTTTTGTCTTTTCAGGGCGTCCTTGATTTCTTGAATGTTTTGTGTTTGGGATTTTTCTGATTTTAGTTTGTCTTTGAGTGAGGAATCAATTTCAGCAAGTGTTTCTTCGGTTCCTGAGATTCTCTCTTCTCTTGTATTCTATTGGTGATGCTTACTTTGTGGTTCCTGATCTTTTCTCTAAGTTCTCCAGTTCCAGGTTTTTCTCTGTTTGTGTTTTCTTTATAGATACTAATTCTGTTTTCATGCTTTGCACCATTTCTTTTACAAATGATGGCTCCTATTTTTGTATTTGTTTCCTCTCTATATGTTTCTAATTGTTCCTCTATGTGGGCCATTATATTCTTTTGAATTTCTTTGAAAGCTCTGCTCATTTCCTCTTTTTGTTCCTGTAGTAACTGGATAAACATAGCTTTAAATTCATTTTCCTGAGTTTCTGCTGAATTAAAATATTCCTTAGTTTTTGGTGTTGCTGCTGGGGCAATGGTGTCTTGATTTTTGTTGGGTGAGTTCTAATGTCAACCCTTGGCCATTGCTTATATATAGTCTTTGCTGTTTGTTCTTTGAGTCTGAATTTCAGACTGGAATTGTCTTACTCTGGTGTCTGTTGGATTCTTCAGGAAAATCAGTGAGGTCCAGAGGTTTGAGAGTGTGTGTTGTTGCTTCAGTTGTTCCTGAGGGAGAAAAAGCCACTGGTGCAGAATCATAAGCGTGTTTGTGTGAGTGTGTGTGCATGTGTGTGTGCGCTCGCCTGTACAAGCAGATGTGGGTGCAGGGATGTTTTTCTTGAAGGGGGTGCTAGGGTGTGTAGCTGCTTGGGATATATGGGTTGGGAGCAAGCGTAGGAGGGGATGCGGATGCTAGTGCAGTTAGCAAGCACAGATTGTGGGCATAACATGCCTGCCCAGGATTCCTGAATACCCCTTGTTGTACAGTCTGTGGCGGGGTCCGCAGGCTGGCCTCTGAGGTCTTCAGCTGATGCTGCGGGTGGAACGTGTACTCTGTTGTGACTCTCTGCTGGAAGCTGTGAGCCTGGCAGGCTGCACTCTGCTCCCTGAGTTGGGAAGCGCTATCTCTCAGACCTGGCTGTGGAGATCTATGCTTGGAGCGTGCAGCACTGTGCTCCTTGCAAGTTGCTATGTGCACTGCGGGCTGCCTCCTCTGCTTCAATGCTGGTTGGGGTACCTCTGATGCTGCTTTCCTGCTGGCTGCGGTATCTCTCCTCCACCACCCCACCCCCCCCCCCCGGCTTCCTCTGCTGCAGGCTTGGCTACCTTCTCTGCTGCTTCTGCCCATTTTGGGGAAGGGCCCAGGAATCGATTCCCCAGGAGAAGTCCACAGAGATGTCCGAGGTTGACCTTTGTCCTATTGGACTCAGATCAGGTTTTGTCTCCCTTCTCCCCAGGCTCCTTGTATGGTTATTTTGGGTTCCACAGCCCCTAGATTTAACAGGGAAACCCAGGCTCTGATGCCCTGGTGCGCACAGTTCTTCTGTGACAGAGAGTTGGGCAGGCAGCAAGACTCTGTGCCCAGGGGTGGAGCCTAGTTCAGAGATGGTGGTGCGTGCCCTCCATTCTGCGGGACATTTCCCCCTGGAAGGCTGGGTGACCTAGGTCAGTCCCCTCTCCTTCCTTCCCAGTCTCGGGTGTTTTTGTGCCCACCGTTCAGCCTGGGAAGGTGATCAGGACGCACAGGTTGTGGCTCTGGCAACTGAGTACCTGAGAGACCGGGGATCTCTTCTGGGTTCTGGCTGGGTGTCCTGGGAATGGACCAGGCTGGTTCCCGTACCTTGGGGCTTCTTCTCACCTGGAAAACAGGATCGCTGTTGTTTTAGGGCCCAGAGTTCAGGCTCTTGGTCATTGTACTGAAAATGTTGTTCTGCAGCTCAGAAGCAGGGTCCTCCTGGCAGCACCATCTTATCCTGCCCCCGACAGACAGAACTGTGGACTCCAGAGCACCAGAGGCTGGGTTTCCTTTTAGTGATATCTTAGGTCCAGTTTATTTCTCCACATGGTTCTAAGACCTCTCCCCCAGATTTTCCTCCTCGCTCCCCTCTCTTTCAGTATTTTTGGTAACATAATCTTAAAAAAAAAAAAAGCACCATCAGGTATATGTTTTTGTATTTGTGTTCAGGGATATCTGCAACTGTCTTAGGAGACTGAATGCTACCCAGTGCAGCAAATATTGATTGCTAAAATGCTTTATGAGATGCTCTCTTCATCTGAACCTTAGTATTGGCCTTTGTTATCCAGCTATTCTTTTATACTGCCAGTCATGCTCCAGCTGGGGGAGCTTTTACACGAAAGGTTTATTTATATTAAAGTAGACCTTTTAAACATTATTTTTATGTTCAGCAGTCACTTGAAGTTGCTTGGAGATCTACTGTTTTATCTTTATGTATTTCCTTGAGTTCTATAATAGATTGGCTTGTGATAAGAAGTATTTCTTTTCCCCTTTTGCATGTGGCTGTATAATTGTTTTAGCATCCCTTAAAAATTTTTTTATACTTATAATTTTAATTTTTGAGTTAAGGGTACAACCCAGGGCCTTGTACTTGCTAGGCAAGTGTTCTACCACCAAGGCATATCCCCAATCCCTGTGGCTGGGCTTGATGGTTAGAAATCTCTTTCTCCTTTATTGACCTTATGCATGTAGTTATTATTTCTGGATTTTCTCATTGGTTTACATGACTAAACATTCGCTTGTCTGTATCACTTCAAGTGGAGACCTGTTTGAAAAACCAGTAATAAAAATCCCTGTAATCTGTCCTTTTTTTAAGAGTTGTATTGCTCTGTTTAAACTGTAACGTTCTATGTAAGATATAGAACTACCATTCTAATTTTTGGTAAAGAGCATACTAGCGTACTGGTCATGTTTGTATCAGTTCTACTCTCAAATTTGGCCATGATACATGTGATAAATTAGCATCAGTGAATGTCTCTTCTGACGAGGCCATATTTGACTACTGGTGACTGTGTTTCTAGCTTCATCTTCAGTAAGCCTCCTCAGGCTGCATTAGCAGTAAAATGTGATGCATTTTAACAAAAAGACATATTTTAATATTTAATAGATACTTTAAGTTTACAGGGTAAAAATAGCGCTTTATTCTCCTACATGGACCCCAAGAGTTTTTTCTTTCCTCATCCTTACTTAATCTGGATGCATTCATTCGCTTGCAGTTTTTATATACAGTAGATGAAAGAGGCATAGTAACTTTTTAAATGTATGCTTCTCAGGCTGCTGAATTGGAGTTCTTTAGTTTTTATTACATGCTACATGTTTTAAAGGTTACCCGTCAGTTACTCATGAGAAACTCTCCTTTTATAGGAGTATACACACTCATCTTTTTTTTATAGATTTAGTTTCTGTCTGCTTCCAGATTGCCCATCTTCCTGGAAGTGTTGTGAATGTTTTCCTAAGTTTCCCTATTCCAATATTCTGAAGATAGTTTTGTTTTAGGTTGGATTTTCAGTGTTAGAGAAGCACTAAATGGTTGTTTATGGAAAAAAAATAGGAACTAGAGAATTCTGAAAGAAATAACTGTTGAGTATAATCCATGGGGAAATGAATGGATACATGTTCTTTTAAATAATTGCAACCATCTCAGGCATTTAAAGATAACAATGTAATCTGTCCTGTGACCTCACCGTCCAGGTAGACATGATTTTGTATGGATATATGGTTTTGGCTTTCTTGGTGATGCATCTAGATGTAAAATGCGATTTAAGGGTTTGAAGGGCTGTCTAATTGTTTCCAAGTCGCAGGATTCAGTACAGAGTGACCTTGCAGGTTTGTGGTCAGAGTTTACCAGAGTTAGCCCACATCTGAAAAAGGAAGTATTAATAAGCTGATCGTATTGGCTATGCTTTGCCTTGTATTTGAATCTTTCTTCTTCTTCTTCATCTTCTACTTTTTCTTCCTGATAATTGTGTGGTTCATATAGCATAGTAGTGGGAAAAACTGGAGGTGGTAATACAGTGTGGGTGAAAATCAGAAAACCTGGGTTGATGCCTCTGAACCTCTTGATCTTCAGTTTTGTGGCCTAAACAATGAAAAAAATTATTGTAAAAATAAGTTAAACTAATGTATATAAACATGTCTAAATATGTAAAATATTGTAAGTGTGAAGGACAGCATCTTTAAGCTATTTAACGAAGTCCATAAAAAGCAAAATGAGAAGAGATTTTAACCTCCACCCTTCAATACAGTGGACACTTGGGGGCTCTAGGTACATACACTCAATAAGTTCTTGAAGTGTGATTGGTCTAAACTGAGACATAAATATATGTCTATGGTTTGATTTGAATACTTACAATTAAAAAATACTGTGATTTCCTTATTTTTAATTGCAGGGTGGTATTCCATTGTGTAAATGTACCACAATTTCTGTATCCATTCCTCCGTTGAAGGACATCTGGGTTGTTTCCAGGTTCTGGCTATTACAAATAAAGCTGCTATCAACATGTTTGGACAAATGTCCTTGTTGTGTACTTAAGCATATTTTGGATATATGCCTAGGAGTGGTATATCTGGGTCATGAGGTAACATTATTCCTTATTTTCCGAGAAAGTGCCAGATTCATTTCCAAAGTGTGTACAAGTTTATACTCCCACCAGCAGTGGAGGAGGGTTCTCCACAACTTCTCCAGCATGTGTTGTCACTTGAGTTTTTAATCTTAGCCATTCTGATGGGCATAAGGTAAAATCTCAGGGTCGTTTTGATTTGCATTTCCCAAATGGTGGGAACTAGAAAAGATCATCGTAAGTGAGGTATCACAGGAACAGAATGACACACATGGTATATACTCATTATAAGTGGAGATTAGACATATAATATAGGATAAACATACTAAAATCTGTACACCTAAAGAAGCTAAGCAAGAAGGAGGACCCTGGGTAAGATGATCAATCCTCATTCAGAAAGGCAAACAGGATGGACATCGGAAGAGGGAGAAAAGAGGGAAGAGGACAGTGTATCGAAGCAGATGCTGAGACTCATAGCCAAACTTTGGGTAGAGTGTAGGGAATCTTATGAAAGATGGGAGAGATAGGAAGACCTGGAGGGGACAGGAGCTCCACAAGGAGAGCAACAGATAAAAAATTTCTGGGCACAGGGCTCTTTTCTGAGACTGATACTCCAACCAAGGACCATGCATGGAGATAACCTAGAACCCCTACACAGCTATAGCCCATGGCAGCTCAGTATCCAAGTGGGTTCCCTAATAAAGGGAACAGGGACTGTCTCTGACATGAACTCAGTGGCTAGCTCTTTGATCACCTCCCCCTGAGGGGGGAGCAGCCTTACCAGGCTACAGAGGAAGACAATGCAGCCAGTCCTGATGAGACCTGATAGGCTTGGGTCAGAAGGAAGGCAAGGAGGACCTCCCCTATCAGTAGACTGGGAGAGGGCCATGGGAGGAGAAGAAGGAGGGGGTGTAGGACTGGGAGGGAACAAGGGAGGAGGCTACAGCTGGGATACAAAGTGAATACATTTTAATAAAAAAAGAAAAATACCATGAATTTGAATTTAATTAAAAAACAACATAGATGCAATTAACTTTTTAAAACCAAAATATTCAAATGTATACTAAGTTTTAAAGGGGACACAAGTCCATCTGAAGAACTAAGTTAAACCCCCTCATATGTTTTGCTTGCATCTTCCTGTGCTGATTGTCAACACAATTATAGAAGGAGATCTAATTAGAGATGTATAAACTTGATGTTTTCAATACTGTGCTATGGGATGCAATAAGATGTATTATGTGAACTTGTGTTCATTAGAATGATTGTATCCTCATTTGATGATTTTACAATTAAATTTTAAAAACTTGAGATTATTAGAATACCAATGAATCACTTTTATAGATTTCTATCTCTTTTTATCTTTAATGACTTCTTGCTGAAACATTTGAAAAGCCCTAATTTAATTAAACTGCTCATTTTATAGATTTAATGTTTGATTAGAAGCAAAAACAAGTTTGTCAAATTCCATACTTCATGTTCAGGTGAAAGGTGACGTCTGAATTGTGTTAACACAACAGACTTTTGAAAGAATAGTGAGTGATGACTCCCGGGACTCTTATAGGGAGAGAGAGTTGGATCTAGAATGTCTTAAATTATGGTTTGAAATGACCCAGCTGTTTATTGTACAAGATAATTGATTTGTTTTTGCGTTCCTAGCCTATATATTTTTCCTGAATGTTCTCTGAGTTTTAGTTGGTCAGTAGATGTAGGAAGGTGTGGCTTTGTCCATGACACAGAAACTTTCTTTATGATCCTATTCATCAAGCTTTGGGTAGGCTGGTGTTGGAGACTGATTGACACCCACAGGACACATTTGTGTTTACCCAATTAAGAATTTATTAAAAAACTTTATTCCAGTGTAGGTCTTTGTTGAGCATCTTTATTTGAGAATTCATCTACAAAGCATATCTTCACATCCCTATGTAGTACATCCCCCAGGCTGTCTTTCATGGATTCCTGTTGCCTTCTGGAAACCATTAGCTATTGCCCGTGAATCTTCAACTTAAACAACCTTTTCTTCAGATAAAGTACATGTAATAGTATGTCTGTGCACTGTGAAGATTTCCACGATTTCTTAGGGAAACTCACCACAAGGTTGGAGTGTAATTCCTCAGCAATCTATTTTAGATGAGACCTGTGGGTAAGCCAGGCTTAGATTCCCTGCCCCTCCCTCCCCTCCCCCCCATGAAACAAGTTTGTTAGAACACTTGGATTGTCTGAAAGAATAAAAATGGGCTGGAGTGTTAGGACTGTAGTATTTCAATAACTAGTTCATACCACAACCTTGTGTCTTTGAGCTTAGATTGCCTAATACTGTTCTCGATATTTATATTTGACAAAGGAGTTCTGCTGGGTTTCCTTTAAATACTAAGAAAATCTGGCTCAAAGTATGGAATATCCATTGACTGGACCTACCAATTGAAGACCAAGCCCTGATTTTACTATTATAATAGTATTTGGCACATGTGCCACTTTGGGGTACCCTTCAATTCCAAACTACAACTCTGAGAGCGTATTAAACATTCTGCATATTTACTTTAATTTTAGAATCCTCTAAATCTGGAGATTAAAATAGAAACAAAGTTATTTCTCCTAGCTAAAGATTTTTCTCTGTTTGTGGCTGGCCTGCTAGGGTTGGTTATACCCAGGCTTCCCTGACTTTCCAGGATTGTCCTACCCTAGTGGCATGCAGACCTCAGCTTATTATCCCGACCAAACCTTCAGACTACACATTGGTAGTGTCTCAGTATCGCAAGTTAACAAAAGAGAAAGAATGCAAACTTTGCCTCTTTTCTGACTTGTATCTGCCCCTGTTTTCTTCTCTCATCCCTTTGAATTTTGCTTATTAGAAGCACCCTAGGGAGATTGTTTTTTTCCTAGGCGAAGAATGAGGTCACTAGTGAATCTGATTTTCTTTTTCTGTTATGCCACATCTACTATATAGTAGAAATTTGCTAAGTCTTCAGGGAAGTAAGGATTACCTTTGTGTGTTCCAATAATAGTCTACACTCTTCTATCTTGTCATTTCAGTGAAATTTGTCTAATGTGTAATGGACAGTGTTTATCTCAGCAACATCTTGTTTATGTCAACAACATCTTGCCTAGTGCATACAGCTTTGCCAACATGTTTGACATGATAAGCAAAACAAAACGAAACATGAGGGCTAGTGAGATCACTCAGTGAATAAGGACCCAGGCCACCAAGCCTGATGATCTGAGTTTGCTGTCCAGAGCCTACATGGTAGAAGGAGAGACCAAGTCCCACAGATTGTCCTCTGAGCTCCATTCACACCGCTGTGCCACGTATGTTTCAGCTCTCCCCACAAATAAATGTAAAAACAGATTCAGCGTTTTCTACTTAAATTTACAGAAGATTTTTACATAATATCGATATAGCCATCCATCAGAAGCTAATTTGTACATGTTTGTTTTCTTTTTAGAAAATGGAGTCTACATCATTATTGCCAACATTCTTAGATGCGGATCTGACAGTTTTACATATTGAGTGTCTTCCCAAGGATATTCTTGTGAAATTTCAAGGCAAAAATAATTGCGCATGTCAGTTTGACTATCACATATTGCAGAGGGAAATACAGTATATCCCCAAAGTGAAGGACAATGTGGGCGTTGACGAGTTTTGCCTTGTGGAGGAAAAAGTGACTGGAGAGTGGCAGAGAGGAAGAGTCGTGGGCAAGAAGAATGAAGTATACACAGTGCTGCTCATCGACCAGGGTGAAGAGCTGAGGGTGGATGGTACTCGGGTAGCCTCCGCTTGCAAAAAGCTATTTGAACTCCCGCCCAGAGTCATATTTGGCATCTTTGCCAACATACTCCCAGCTGGAGAGAAATGGTCTCCCAAAGCTTTGAATTATTTCAAGTCACTGGTAGGAATACAGCTGAAAGGCAATATGCAAACTATTTTGCCTCTTCAAATGATTCTGCTTGAGGCACCCAAAGTTATATCTGGGGTTCTTGAATTACAGTTAGGAAGATTTGTCGATAGAGATACGTTTCGTCTTATTGTGGAAATCTTAAAGGAAATCCCCCAGCCCATGCCAGACTTACTACAACATACAAGACCCGAGTCGTCATTAAGTAGCAATAGAACTTCACTTGATGTTCAGTATGTCCTAGATAATTTCCAGCCATCTTTACCAGTAGGAAGTTTAGACAGCATCAAAGTGTCCTGTGCGCTGAGCCCCAGTAAATTTTATTGCCAACTACTTAAGCGAATTCCAGAGCTTGAAGACTTGACAGACTGTATGAGTTTGCATTACAACAAAGCTGGTCAAGAGACTAGCCCCACTTGTGATAATTTTGGACTCCTATGTGTTGCTAAAGCGACAAATGGACAGTGGCAAAGAGGAATTCTCCAGCAGCTCCTGCCCGATAATCAAGTGAAAATTTGGTTCATGGATTACGGCAGCACTGAGTCTATACCCTCTGTTCACGTGAAGAAACTGAAACAGGATTTCCTTTTTGCACCATTGTTTTCGTTTCCATGTTCTTTAACGTATTTACACAGTCTAGACCAAGAAGTAAGAAAACAGCAGCTTGTTGTGTTTAAGCAAGCCCTCTTAGGACATGTAGTAAATGCCCACATTGACTGGTTCAGTGAGAATGAACGCTTGTATTATGTGACTTTGCAGTCTCAAGAATCTGCAGTTAATTCAAAGTGCCTGCTGAGGACGAGGGGCACACAAGTGCGTTGTCCTGCATTTGAGTCAAACATTTCTAATGCCTTGAGTGAGGCAGGCACTTATGAGACAGACAGCTTTGCAGTTGATGCTTTTATTGGAAATGTTGAACCCTCAGTGGGGGTGCTAAATGAAAAGGATGACTTAAAAGCAGGTTTTCCTGTTAGAACTGTAAAAATGGAGATAGAAGCTACCTACATAGCATTTGTAGTGAATGTATTAAACCCATCAAATTTCTGGGTACGCATTAACAAACATCAGAACAAATTTCAAGACATAATGAAAACTATAAATAAGTTTTATAATGCGCCTGAAAATGGTGAACTAACTCTGAGAAACCCTAAACCTGGACTATTCTGTTGTGCCAGATATAGCAAGGATAGATGTTTCTACCGAGCCATCATCACTGAAATGAATGATTATTGGGTTAATGTTTACCTCTTGGATTATGGGAATACTGACTCCATACCATTTTTTGATGCAAAAATTTTGCTTCCGGAATTTTGTGAGTTGCCTCCCTTAGCCATACACTGTTCACTTGCAAACATATCTCCAGTCACAGATGTATGGATAAAGGCAGCAATAGATTATTTTAAAAAAATTGTTTCGAACAAAGCAATTTTGCTTCAGGTTATAGCAAAAAGAGACAACAAGTACATGGTGAATATTCAGAATATTGAAGCCCCTGACAATAGTGATGTTGTGTCTCTGATGCTACAAGCTGGATATGCTGGATATGCCAGATCTGCAGAGGTAGCATCAGATTCCCCCAGATCTAGAAGAGACTGTTCAGTGCTAAAGTTAAAAGCTAACGATTCATTTCATGATAAAAATATTGTGGTCTCTGTCCCTGTCAAAAAACCTAAGCCTGAGAAGTCTCATTCCAGTAAGCTGAAAGAAAACATCTCATCTTTGTGCAGGTTCCTGGATTTAAATTTTTCTTTCAACTTATTCTTTGAACCCAACTCATCACCACCTTATAAGGAATATGTGTTCAAACCAGGAAAACTTCTCGAAGTCAACTGTTCTTATTGCCATGGCCCAGGTGACTTTTCATGCCAGCTTCAGTGTAAATTAGAAGATTTAAAATTACTGATGGAACAAATTCAAGATTATTATAGCATCCACCCAGAGCCATATCAGACTGGGAAGGTGGCTTGTGTTGCTAAGCATTCCAGAGATGGGAAGTGGTACAGGGCTGCCATCCTGACTCAAGCGTCAGAACAAGAAGTTGAACTAATATTTGTTGACTATGGAAATCAGGAGCGAGTTTTCATCAAAGACCTTTGTGCCATCAACCCACATTTTCTTGCTTTAGAAGCCCAGGCTTTCAGATGTTGTCTCAACTATTTAGTTGAGCCCATTACTTGTAAACTACTAGACTGGACAGCAGAAGCATCCAGAGACTTTAAAAATTTCATTTCTTCATGTGGAGGCTTACTTACCTGTATTGTGTACGCCTTAGTTCTCATACACCCTAGATGCTTATACAACTTGGTGGATTTACAATCATCACTCACCAGTGCAAGTGAATTTCTCCTTCATCGTGGCTCCACCCACTACAATGTATTATCTAGACCACTCCCATTTTCAGTTAGTCTTTACAGTTACTATTACTCTTCCTTTGATATAAAGATTGGAAGTGAAGAGGATGTGTATATATCTCATGTGCACAGTCCCAAAAAGTTCTTTTGCCAGCTCTGTAGAAACAGTAAAGACTTAGAGATGTTGGAGACAAAAATCACAGAGATGCTTAGCCTCAAAATGTGTTCAAAGTATGAGTGGAACAGAATGAGACTGTGCGTCTCTAAATACATAGAGGATGGGCTATCTTACAGAGCTTTGGTAAAGCCAACAGAGTCATCATCTGGCCCTTGTGTTTATTTTGTGGACTATGGGAATGAACAGTTTGTAGAAGAAAATATGCTGTGTGCCATTTCTGATCAGTTTCCGGAGCTGCTCTTTACACCTATGCAAGCAATTCAATGTTTTCTGTCAGATCTTCGAGATATCGATATTCCAGGAGAAATCAATAGATGGTTTGAAGACAATTTCTTAGGGAAACCATTAAAGGCTGTAATACTGTCTAGGGAATCAGATGGGCAGCTTGGTATAGACTTATATGATGGGTATCAACATATAAATCAGACAATAAAATTGCTCCTTAATGTTTATGGAGAAAAACATTGTGAACAAGCATGGCATGCAGAAAAGAATCAGAGGTTAAATCAGGCATCCACTGTTCCTTTGAAAGAAAGCACAGAAAGTAACTGTTGCCACCGTGCAATAAATAAAACTAACCTCACAACACATTTTGTGAACCAAATAGATCAATTGATGCATCCCCAAAGCATATACACCAGGCGTTTGAAGCCATCAATTTGTTATAAAGTTAAACCCACTCCAAAAAGCAAAGTGAAGAAGTTCTCGAAGGATGGATTCAAAAATGTAAAATTTGCCCCTGGGTCTTCACACATTCCTAAAGACACAGGCCCCAAGTCAGGAGAGATGGTATCAAAATTATTTACCAAAGACTTAAATCAATCAGCTTCTCAAAGCCTGTGCATCCTTCTTACACCTCCAATCACAAAGAGTCCTCAACCCCATGTCAGCCTGAGTACTCAGGTTAAAGGGTCAGCACCCATTACCCACCATCCAGCCAATTTTCGAATTCCAATTGCTGGGAACAGAAATAAAGCAACGGGACTCACTGATGCTCTAAATGAACAGACAAGTGGCCAGAAAGCGCAGCACTGCCTGAGCCCTCTGGTGAGAGATCATGTAGAATACTCTAATGACCATGCCATGTCCAGAGACGTTTCTAAGAAAGTGTTGCCTAAAGGGTCCTTTGAAGTAGAAGTTTTTGATCATGGTAATACTGCCATAGTAAATGGAGCTAAAGTTTATTCAATTAACAGGGAACTCTTAACTATCCCCAAGCTGGGAATTTATTCTTTTCTTCATAGGATAAGGTGGAATGGGCCCATTGAAATGTGTAAAAGCAAAATTGCCGATTATTTTGCGTTGGCAGTAACTAACAGAACAGTTTCTTGTGAATTTTTGAAGATGTATGATCAGAAGTGGGAAGTAAATATAACTTGTTGTGATAAGTGTGTCATCAAGAAATGTCTGAGGTGGTCACCACGTCCTAAACGACAGAAGGCAGCCTTGCAGATGCCTCAGATCACCTCTCACAAAGTTAGCATCCATGAAGACAATGATGAGAAGACAGGAGTAGTAAACATGTGTGAAGGTTCCATTCTCTTCCAACCATTCTTCCAAAAGCTGGTTGAAATTCCTTTTGAACTTTTAAGACATGGACACCTTGAAAAAGATGAAATGATTTATGTTCCACAGAATGGGCAATTTCAGGCTACGGTACCAAAAAACCAGAAAGCATTAGATTTAGCACTATTAATTACTACAGAAAAGAAAAATCCCTCTTTATTATCAATGGATAATATTGAAAGGGAGTTAGAATTTTTGGCAACATCTAAAAGATATTTAAAGTGGTCCCAGCCCCAAACAGAAGAGCAGAGGATGAGTGAGAAAGTACTTGCTTTTGCTTTTTTAATAGATCATGGACAGCACGAAGTAGTGCACATAAATAATACCAAGGTACTTAGTGGTGAGATCATAAATATTCTAAGGCAAGGTACACCTTACAAATGGACTTGGTTTGCACATTCTACCCTTGAGTTCATTGCGTGTTTCTTTGCTCATTTGGAAATGAGCATCCTTTCCCCGAAATGTTTAGACCATGCTTGGGAAGTGGACATTTTGGTAGATGGCATGTTGCTTCTGGGGTATTTAAATGTGGAAGAAGAGAAACCATGGTCCTCAGGTACTGTTTTCAGTCTGGGCCCTGAGATGCTTCTGTCTCGGTGTGCAACCCAACCATTTGTTTGGGCACCGCTCAACGGTAGGTGGTATTGCAGCATCGCCATTGCTGTCCAAGGCCCCTCAGACCTCTGTGTGCGGCTAGACGACTTCTTTGATACAATGAAGTACCTCTTTACTTTGCTTTCAGACATGCCAGAGCCCTTGCAAGCACTGCCTCTGGAGCTCGTGATTCCTGGTTCCAGTTGCTTGTTTAAAAGTGAGTTTGAAGAGCAGTGGAGCCGAGCAGAAATTTCTCAAGTTTCTGATCAATCTTTACACCTTGTTTTGATTGACTATGGACTTTCTGTTTATGTACCTTATTCAGAAGCAATAAATCTTAAATCTGTGCCTGAGAAAATTATGAATTTGCCAAGGCTGAGCTATCCATGTAGCCTGTACAGTGCCTTGCCTATTACAGGGAACCTGTGGAATAATGAAGTCAGACAGTTTTTTCAAGACTTTCTAAGCAAACCAGGGTTAGTGTTTCGGTTTAGGGAATATGGTCCTGCAGCAGCATCGGAAGCAGATGGCATTCAGGAGGACGACAGCATGGCAGATGTGCTAGTGGCATCTGGTCTTGCCTTGCATCCAAAGGATTCAGCCCATCCTGGTGGAATTACTGCTACTGGCCCTAAGAAAGCCCGGCGTAAACCACAGAGCCATCCTGTCTGCCCACTGTTGGGCAAACACTGTTACAAAAAAGAAAGTATTAATTACAGCACTGACAAGCAAAAGCTATGGAAGAAGAAGCATACAAAGAGGAGTGTTTCTAGATGCCTCTTAAGGAAAAGCCCTGTTAGTGAAAAATTACATTCTGCAAATGTAAAACTGAGAAGAAGCGTTGTTGGTGGAAAACTTAACTTCCAAGGTGCAAGTCTGTTTGAGATATATGCAGCAGCTGCATTTGGAGGACCACCTGGTTGTTTGCAGAACAACACAGGCCACTTTGAAAGCATTTGTGAAACCCTATCAACTGAAGGGTTCCAGGAAAAGAGTTACACAATGGACCCACAAGCAGTGGGAGCTAATGAAAAAAATTCAGTAGAACACTTGAAAAGTAAGTTACTGTTTTCAAAGGAGTTTCTATTTCTGAGTCTTTGTTTTTAATGGACTAAAATTGTTTGGAATAAAAATACCATAGTCCAGAAAAAAAATTCTTACTAGAGAATTTGAATAGAGATAGGCATGGTGTATTGTGGCTGCAATCCCAGAGCTTAACAGGCAGAGGCAAGCAGATCACCTGAGGCTAGCCCCAGCTGGACTGTGAGTCCCAGGGCGGCGAGTGCTGCATAGAAAAACCCCATCTAACAAACAAACAAACAAACGTGATAACTCGGCCTGTAAAATGTTGTTTTGCCATGTTTACCATTTCTGAATGGCGAATTTCTTAGATTTTTAGTAAAGGGTAGCTATTCCCACAACTGCAGACATTCACACATATGTGACGTTTACAAATGCTATCAAGAGCTTTGGAAAACTCGGGAGGTTGTTGGAGTTCAGGTTGACAAATCTTTCTCTGGTTAGCTGGCTCTTAGGCTCCTTTTGCAGAATCAATTTTCTAGCACACACATTATTTTGTAACAGATAAATTATGTATCTAGGTACTTTTGAGTGTATTGCTAGCATATTGCTAAGTCAGTTAAAATTTATTGAACAAATTTAAGTGTATTTTCTCTTAAGCCATTAGACGTGAAATAGATTCTAAGATATCGCTAAGATTTTACTATCGTATGTGCTATTGTCTGATTTTTCTTATTTGCATTTTATTAACTTTTCTGTATGGGTTATTTACTGTGGGTTTTATAGGCAATGATGTTCCTTCTTGATGAATGTTTGTTCAGACTTCTAAATAATGCTTATCACATATCTCAAATTATAACTCACATAATCATAGATTACACTCTTTCAGTGAGTAGATATGTCTTGTGTTTACTGATGCACAATTGTTGTAACATATTTTATTTGAGTTCACATTTACAGTGATCACAGTTGCTGTGAGTGTTATGAAACTGGCCTCTTTTTTCCTCTAACTTTTAAACCTTTCATTGTGATTGTGGTAGGAGAGAGTGGTTTGCTATATTCCAGGCACTGTGTTAACGTTCTATATATTCTCTCACCAAACACTTACTGAAACACTATGATGGAAGCTGGTATTAATGTTCAGGTCGGGACCCAACCTGTGCCCCCCACCCCCCAGTTTGCCTGAATTGCAAGTCACTTTATCCATATTTGTTGTTTTGAAGCAAGTCTGGGTCTTATTAGACAGGGTTTTAATATAGATTTAAACGTGGACGTTAGTAGAGAAATACAGTGCCGGGGGTTAAAGGAAAGCATAGTTGCAGCAGGATGTGCTGGCACATGCCTGTCATCCCAGGATTTAGAAAGCAGAAGCAAGGAGTTATATGCACGTTTGAGGTCATCCTGGTCTACTTGTTAACATTCAGCCAAAGATACATAATGAGAACGTATCTCAAAAGATAAACAGAACAAGATGAAACATATCAGAATACATGCTTCCAGGTTATGCATGGGCTTCTCAAACACAATAGCATTTAACTGCTGTGCATATGATTCTGGCAGCAGCAAAGAGAGCCCAGCATTTTGGAGATGCCGATGCCATAGGTGCCCACCAGGAACAGTAATCAGGTAGTGGAGCTGGCTTGAGCTCAGAAGACAGGCTGTGTGGGGTTCAGAGGGCCTAACCAGAAAAATGAGTAATTAGTGATTAACAAGGGAGGACTCAGCCTATTTTGTGCGGTGGTGCTGTCTCTAGGTTGGTCGTCCTGCAGTTTCATACGAAAGCAGGATGAACAAGCCATGGGAAGCACGCCAGTAAGCAGCACTCTTCCGTGGCTTCTCCGTCAGCTCTGGCCTCCAGGTTCCTGACCTGCTTGAGATCCTGTCCTGACTTTCTTCAGTGATGGACAGTGATGTAGAAGTGTAAACCAAATAAACCCATTCCTCTCGAAATTGCTTTGGTCATGGTGTTTCATCACAGCAATGGTAACCCTAACTAGGACAATAGACCAAGAATTAAATGAAAATGTTTTTGGTTAAGGAAAGAATGTAGTGGCATATTTATTTAAGTTTTTTTTCAGTAAAGAAGTTATTTATTTTAAATAATTTAGTCATTTTTATTCTATGTGCATTGATATTTAGCCTACATGTTTGTCTGTGTGAGGGTGTCAGATCTTGGAGTTATAGACAGTTGTGAGCTGCCATGTGGGTGTGAGGAATTGAACCCAGGTCCTCTGGAAGAGAGACGGTACTTTTAGCTACTAAGCCAGCTCTCCAGTCCCATCAGTAGAGAAGTGGCAGTTCAGTGTACAAGAGGGTTCCCTAGTAAGGGGAACAGGGGCTGTCTCTGACATTAACTCATGGGCTGGCTCTTTGATCACCTCCACCAGAGGAGGGAGCAGCCTTACCAGTCCACAGAGGAAGACAAAGAAGCCAGTCTTTTTACTTATTTTGAGTCAAGGTTTCAATAACTTGCCGGGCAGCCATTGAACCTGTTATCTCCATGCCTCAGCTTCCTCAATAGCTGAGATTACAGGACTATACCACCAGGTGCCACTTCAAAGTGCTTAAATGATGAACAAAAAGCAGTCAGAAACACTGTGTAACCTCCTGATCCCTGTACACTCCCCCTCTCCCAAGTCTCTTAGCCATTTTCATGAAGTGACTTGTTTTGTGACCCACTTAGTTTAAGCAGGGCCAACTATTTGCTACTGAGAGACCCAGGAAGCTTAAAACAAAAAATAAACACTTGCTTTGAAAACCACACATGTCAGTTTGCCTATAACATCTTTCACTGATGCTTAGGCTGAAAGTATTTTTAAACTTCTTTTTTTTCCCCCACCATTTTTGTTTTTCAAAGAACTGACTTTTGTGCTCCTTCCATATCTCCTGGTGCTTTTAGTACTAGACAAACCAAACATTAAATTATACTCCCCCAAATTAAATCCAAATATTGAAAGCTATTCAAGGAAAAATTATAGTGTTGAAGCAAATATAAGAAACATGACTTTGTGCATTATAAATTTACATACTTGCTATGGTTATAGTTTTCAAACAAGACAAAATAACAATGGGAAAGGACAGGGTTAGCCAGGTGATGGGGTGAATCCCTTTAATCTTATCACTTGAGAGGTGGAGGCAGGCAGATCTTGAGTTCAAGGCCAGCCTGGTCTATGGATCCAGTTCTAGGGCAGCTAGTGCTGCATGCAGATAAACCCTGTCTCAACCACCCTCTCCCTCACCCAAAAACAGAGCAGGTTTAATTTTAATAGAAAACTCCTGTACTCCTGTACAAATGGGTCCCTGAAGTTGTTGTTACCACCTGCCTTGGTCTAGGACAGATTGACTTTCAGTACCTCCTTGATTGAAAGCCTCAACATTAAAATCTTCTGCTTATTAAATAAGTACTCAGGGACTGGAGAGCTTGCTCGATGGTTAGAGCACTTACTTCTCTTCTAGAGTACCAGGGTTTGGATCCCAGCCCACAATTACCTGCAACTCCAACTGCAGGGGATCTGGTCCCCTCTTCTGGCCTCTGTAAGTACCTGCACATATGTGCACAGACACAGACACATACATTAAAATACGTTCTTTAAAAAATGTATGAAGAGTCTTAACACAGGACTTACCATCATAATAACAAAGCTTCCATTTTGAAGATGGAATTGTGATAATGAGCCATTTATGGTTCTAAATATATAGAAAGGAGAAGAATGTATACATTTGCTCAACATGGAAATACATTAAGTGATTATGGTGAGATGTTTTTAGTTGTTTGCATGTAGTGGAGCTGTGTAACTTGTTTATTTTTCTTTTCCTTTTACCTTTCATTTTTGTGGCTTTTAATCATTTTCTTTCTTTCTTTCTTTCTTTCTTTCTTTCTTTCTTTCTTTCTTTCTTTCTTTCTTTCT
>CM053755.1:26491848-26505402 GCA_028658305.1 Pachyuromys duprasi
TGTCAGCTACTTTAGGATTTTTTTTAAAGTATCCCACTTTTGATAGCATGCATAAATCTTAAGTAATTCTCAGTAAGAGCCACAGTATTTTGAAAATTATAACACACACTTGTGTTTTGTTTTTCAGTAGAGGGAGGTGGAGCCTCAGATCACACATGCATCTGTTTGGCAACAAATGATACATAGGACCATGTGTACTCGCCATCTTGTTTTAGCTGTTCCAGAGCCGACTGAAAATGGTAAGCAAGGGACAGCTTCTCACTTCATGCATTTTAGAGAACAACCTTGCTTCATTATTTTTCCTGGACTCTATGCTAAAGTGCCGTGCACAATTTTTGTGGCTGAGAATGGGTGCTGTTCGGGAAGTGTGGCTCATCCTATAGTATCTGTGCTGGCTATGACAACTTGACATAAGAGCTGTCTAACAGGGAACAGCAATTGAGACAAATGCCTTCAAAAGACCCAGCTCTGATGCAATTTTTTAAACTAACAACTGATGGGCCCAGCCCATTGTCAGTGGCGCCATCCCTGGGCTGGTTGTCCTGCATTCTGTAAGAAAGCAAAGTGAGCAAGCCAGGGGAGCGTACTAGTATGCAATTCCCCCCACCCTCCATGTCCTCTACATCAGCCCCTGTCTCCAGGTTTCTGTTCTGTTTGAGTTCCTGTCCTGTCTTCTTTTAGTGATGGACTATGTAATACGATATGGAAATGTAAACCAAATAAACCCTGTCCTCTCCAACTTGCTTTTTGATAGTTGGTATTTAATCATGGCAGTAGAAACCCTATCTATGACAGTATCTTAGAACAGTTCTGTTTGATAAACCACTCTTTGTGTATGGTTGAAAACCTGTGCATATCCTTAAATCATTTCCTTCTGATCCCTTTTCAGGTGCCTTTGTTTCTCTTGTTGGTTTGTTTATCATGTTGCAATCATGGTTATAATATATGTACTTCACACTCTGTGGGCATTTTCCCTAGAAAATACAGATAGTTATAGATAAGCTAGAGGTCAGATTCAATCCTATGCTCTCCTATCTTTGTCTGATTTCTTCATACCATCTATTTGTGTGTATAGTTTTGTTTTTCTTTGAAGCAAAGCCTAATGTACCATAGGCTGCCCCCAAATTCATTGCAAACTTTCAGCTGGCCTTAAACTTAAGCAGTGCTGTGACTGCAGGCACGAACCATCATACCTGGATTTTCATGTCTAGTTTTAGTTTGATTTTGTATTTTTGGTTAGTAGCTATTTTTATTCTTTTAATTTGTCATGTTATGCTTTCTGTTTTCCATTAGGTTCTGTGTGGTATACACACACACACACACACACACACACATATGCCCTGACCAAATCCATCCTGCTGTTTCTTAAACCTCTGGAGAGCAATATACTACATTCAGTTTGACTTTCTTTGGCTTGAAGATGAGGATATTCACACCATTCGTGGCCCTGTTATATACTGGAAGTGGAAAGCCATACCTTCCATTACATTTACCTGTGCATTGGAATGCATTTTTGGAGTAAAAGTTCATCAACTGAGTAATGTCAGAATATTATTTCAACTCAAAAGCAGTTATTTTTTATTTTTATTTTTTAAATGTAATTTATTTATTTTTATATCAATCACAGGTTAGGTACTTTGCATCCCAGGCGTAGCCCCCTCCCTCATTCCCTCCCACTCTTCCCATCCCTCCTTCGTCTCCTCCCTGCCCCCTCCAAGTCCACCAATGGGGGGAGGATCTCCTCCCCTTCCATCAGACCCCAGATCATCTTGTCTCCTCAGGGCTGGCTACAATGTCCTCCCCTGGGATCTAGCCAGGCTGTTACTCCCTGGCATGTATGAGGGAGGGTCAAAGAGCCAGCCATCGAGTTCATGTCTGAAACATTCCCTGTTCCCCTTACTAGGGTCTTCAGTTGGACACCGAGCTACCATGGGCCACATCTGAGGAGGGGTTCTAGGCCATATCCATACGTAGACCTATCAAGTTTTACAAGTATACCCGAGAGTCCACATAATGTAGTTTTGGAGAACTAAACATTTGCTAATTTAAAGAATATTTGAAAAATGGAGAAAAATTCAAAGCAGTAGGGAAAAAATTCAGGAATATCTTTGCACATCCATATTCAATAAACCAATGTAATCATATTGAAGTTGAGAAATAATGTTAGACATATCCTTGTTTATAATGATAATGCAATTTTGTCTGGCATCTTGAGTTTTAAAAATTATTCAAGAATGTGAATTTATTTATCTACCTACCTACACACCTATCATCTGTTTTTTAATCTAATAACTTATATTGCTTTGTAGCTATTTTGATCAGATACTTTAGTATATACACTTTGTAATCAAAATCCCTTGAATATTGTTGGATTAATTTTCCATAATCCCCCAAAAAAGCGAAGATTATTTTTTACAATTTTGAAATGTTTTTATTGGAAAAACAATTTGTTTCTATGGATTTATATGGTGGATTTATCAATGAAGTGTTTATGTTTTGCTGCTGTGGGAGAATTTGGCAACCTTGATGGTTAAGGTAGGAGGATATGAATTTCAATATCAAACAAAGCTTAGGTACTAACTTAATAAAGTCCCTCATTGGCTTTCAAATTTTCAGAGATCTTTTCAATGTTATTCATGGATCCTGATATTTTCTCTCTTTTATTTTTGGAAATAACAGTGCAGATAAACTAGAACATTTATTTGTTGCACATAAGTTTTTCATTACTATAGAACATGACACTTTATCAAGTTTACTTTTCAGTGAATTTATAATTGATATAATTGTTTGATCAGAAATCCACTAAAGAGAACAGGTTGGCCCTTGGTAGGGTCGTTTTTAGTACATGGAGGTGTAGGTAAGAGGATTTCCATGCATTCAAAGGGAGACTCACCCACATGGCTAATTACAGGTTCCTTAGCATTGCCTAGCCAACTCATATCTCAAACAAAATCTAGCTTTACCTTTTTGCTTTGCATTGTAGGCATACATGTATTTTATTATACTGTAAAATAAATAAATGGCAGTTGTATATAGTAAGTGTGCCATTTCGTTCGCAGTACTTGCAAGTAAAACAAAAAAGTATCATTCATTTTGTTAAAACATAAGTATTAGAATAATATCCCTTTACCAACCTAAAACACTTAACATGAATTCGTATAATATGAGGTTACTTATTACTCTATATAATTATTTATATATTTACTCTATAAATGTTGGCAGTTTAAAAATTTGGGGAGTAGAACGTTTAAAATATTAGGTAAAATATTTCAAAGTTTAGGATTATTCAATTGAAGCCTTGGGAATTCCATTTGCCTTTAGCTTTGCTGTGTGAAAGCTCATATATTTAAACTTAGATAAAGTTGCTTGTTAATCTGGAAAATATTATTAGAACCATTAGCAAAATGATTAATATTATTGATAGTTTTGGAGCAATAGTTATACACCATTCATGTTTCCAAGCTCTTGTCCTGATGTGAAATAAAACAATCAATGCTAAAACCACTAAATACAAATCATTTTGCTTTTTTCCTACCAGTAATCACTTTTACGCCAAATTTTTATGAAAGAGATCTTACATAAAATTTTGGTATTTGTTTTTCCTCATTAAAAAAGTTATCTATCTTGTTTTGATATCAGTGCAACTTTTTCTGGTTTTTAAGAGTATTGGCAATATAATTTCAAGAAGCTTATGCTGATTCCTTACTTAGTCTAAGCTTGCTGTTTATGTACACTGTTTTGTTTACCTCACAATACTATTGTAGTGCATATATAATCATAATGACTTTACAGGAATGCTGCTGCAGCTCAAAGAAGTTAAATTGCTCTCCAGTGTTCTACAGCTAAGATTTTCATCACCAGGCTTTGAAGCTCCAACAGCTTCTGATCACACAACCTTGTTTATTGTGCATCCTGTATCTAACCCAATAATTAGACCAAATGGATGCCTAATTTAATAAAAGCTTATTGAATGAAAAAAATAGAAGCTTATGTTGAGATATTACCGGTTTAAAAAAATTTTTTTTAAACATAGGGTTTCACTGGGTAGTTCTGGCTGTCCTGGAACTCACTATGTACCATCTTTTGCTTTTGAAGTCCACTATGTATATAGTGGACTTATATATTAAGGGGCCTCAGAGTTGGCACAGAACACTCTCAGATATCAAATGCTCAGCACAAAGAAGATTTATTACCCTGGATGGACAAGTGGTAGAGGGTAGAGGTGGGGTGTGTGGCCTCTAGATTAGACAAAGACACACAACAGGTGTTTCTGCAGGAGTGGTTTTTAAGGAGAAAAAGGGGGTATCTGTGCTAGGGTGAGTTGGCAAGTCCTGATTTGACAGTTTACCTAGTGTAGGTGAATAATGAATTTAGATTGCTGGACCTTGGAGTTGTGGTCAGGCATAAGAAAGTGGCCCCTTTCTACTTCCTGTGTGTCTCTCCATTAGTCCTCCAGATTTACTTTGACTCTCTATGGTTTTTTTCCCCCATGTTCACTCCCTGTCAACTGGTTGCTTGCTCTGCCTCTTGACCTATAGCTGACTTTATTTAATCCTGTTTACAGAAAGCTCTTATTAAAAGCATATGCTAGGACTTAGGCACACCACAATTACGTTTACAATAAACAAAAAGTTCTTGGTTAAAGATGTGTGCTAGGACTGAACCACACCACAACTAGAAGCAGGTTCTTCCAGTACACAATCTTGGGGTTCACAGTGTGATCAAATATCCTGCAACAGGTGTCATTTTTTTTCTTGCTGCTTCCTGTTGACATTGAGGCATTATTGATAGGGCCATAAGGAAGCTGGAATGTTGGTCAAGTTCAGGAAGAGCAGACTGTGTCATTCCGTATCCAGGCCCTGCAGGACCATCTGAGGCTAGGGAAGCAAGGCAGTGTTGGAGGAGTTTGTGAGTCTGGACCATCTGGGGCTAGCAGCTTTGGAGCCACCTGGAGTCTGGATTTCAAGGGAACATCGGAGCTTGGGAGTTGCTGGAGTAATCTGTAGTTAACTTGAAACTTGCTGCGATATGTAGACTAGGGGCAGAGGTAAAGTTAAGGAGTTTAGGGAAAAAGATTTTATCTTGGGTGTAGATTTGAAAGTTTTAGGCTTCTTGTCTTAGTAGTTGGGTAAGGGGAGTCCTAAGACCAGGGAAGATGGGGGGGGGGGAAGGACTTGTTAGAGAGCCATGTGTGTGTGTATACCATATATGTATGTATGTATGTGTATGTATGTATGTATGTATGTATGTATATATGTATGTATGTATGTATGTATGTATACAGTGTTCCAGTGAAGTCAGGTCTCTGCCTCATTCCTAGGAATATTGTGATTAACAGCTGTGACCAATTCATATGGATTAAACAATAATTGCCATTCTCATTGTTCACATTCTCATTGTTCAAATAAGTTGTGTCTGTGGTGGATAAACACCTCCTCTTAGTTTCTCCTGCTATGGGGACTCCAACATTCCCAATGATTTCAGTGAGCCCATTTTTCACAGTATCGTTTCTCATTCCTGGCAAGAAGTTCATCTCCACCACAGAATCTTCACTGACTTAGCTGTGAATTCATCAGTGAAGTAGTTGGCTTGTTCTTCCTGCAGGATACAGAGAATGGTAGCCTGAATGTGCACATAGTTCTATTTCCCAAGGTTTCAGGGTCCTTCTTTGTAAGATGCTTCAGACTTTTTTTTTTTAATACGTCAGAAGGGGTAGCAAAGCAGATGTCTGGCTCCTAATGGCAGAATCTCTGGCTTAGACGCCAAAGGGGCCTTAACCCAAAGGTTGAGGAGATGTGAACAGTGTAAGTCCGAGAACTATATCTTGAGCACCTTTCTTCACAATCAGGGCATTGCGGACATGGACAGCCAGACTTTAGTATGGGATTCAGTTACATCTTGCACAACCATCTGAGGACATTTGCAGAACTCTCTTGGCCTCTTACTGTAACCTGTATGGCAGTTTCTCAGGATCAGATAACTGAAAGAGTTTATAGGACCCTGTAAGCTGAGAACATGTAGTGCATTACAGAGGGTAAAGGGTGAGATGTGGTGGCATTACATACTCTATTAATCAATCTATCTAATCTCCGGATTATGACTATTTTGATATCCCTAGAGGAGGCTCGGGCATTATAGAGCTGAGAAAAACCCACACCACTGTGCCCTGTATGAATGCCTGATTTACAGAAGGTGTGAACATTCTTTTATTGTTATTTTTACCCATTATGTTTTGGAAGAAGATCTTATGTGGAAATGATAACTGAGCAGGTTTGGGTACCAGGAACAGGATGTTGACCTGAAATTTCATTGAACACTGGCCAGAAACTTAAAACGCCTTGGAGGGAAGAGCTTTGACAAGTCTCAAGGAGGCTGTCAGAGAGGGCTTTAGGGGAGTTGAAAGTAGGTTAGGGTACCTTCATTATACATTGTAAAAGAGATTTAATAAAAATTACTACTATCGTAAAATGGAAAATTGAATGTTCACAAATGAATTAAGCAGCAAGATTAATGGGATTTCTGACTGGTGAATTTTAAGTAGTATTTTCTTTCAACAAAATCCAGAATGAGAAAATGAAGCCTAGTATTTATTTACTTCCTTACAAAGCCATAGATATTCATCTTTTTTCTGGGTTTAAAATAATTCCTTCTATTCTTAGCTTTTCAAGATGACCAAATTTTCTGTTTTAAACATTTACCCTAAGGCCAAGTGTCAGTTGATGTTGATGATAAAAAGTGACCTTGAAGTAAAGATGGGATTTGGTTGTGTTTTACAAAACTTTAAGACCTTAGACACCTCCTAGGTGGCTTTTCACATTATTGTTGTTGTTGTTATTATTTTATTATTATTTGTGACAAAGTATCTCAGTCTCAGTGTAACTCTACCTGACCTGGAACTCAGATCCTTTTCCTTAGCTTCTGATGTTTTAGGAGTCCAGCCCACAGCTTTCTGTTGGCGAACGGGACACGGGGGCTACCTCTTACGAGAGAGCCTTCAGCAAATGCGGACTCAAGAGCTTTGCATGTATGTGAGCTCCGAGTGGACTGATAATTGATTGGAGGAAACTCACAAGCTTTGAAATAAATTGTGACAAATTTTAGAAACTTGGTTATTTAAATTATTATTATTATTATTTATTACAATTTATTCACCTTGTATTCTGGCTGTAGCCCCCTCCCTGATCTCCTCCTGGTCCCACCCTTCCTCCTTCTTTCCCCGCTCTGTCCCTCCCCTAGTCCACTGATAGGGGAGGTTCTTCTCCCCTACACAAACTTGATTTCTTTTTTAAAAAGCATCTGATGATGAAACACAGAACACCACTCAGATAGAAATCGGACAGGAATGTTGTGGGGGCTGGAACCAAGAGATTGTGTACTAGTAGAGCCTAGAGCCCTGGGGAATGGTCCCAAGGGGTAGACTAAGGTTTAATCCAGGAATGGCCATGTGTTTGTGTATGTGTTCTCAGTGTCTGATTTTACAATGTGAGTGTCTGCAAAAGTTATTTAGTGCTTGTCCCAGAATGTGTGTTGAATGATTGTGAGGCTAAACTGCTGCTTTGTTTTTTAGGTCCTCAGAAGAAATGTACTTGAGGAACATCGGGAAATGCAACATGCACCTGGACCTGACTTATTTTTTTATTCTAAGTTATTTTAATTAACTTCTTACTTACTTACTTACTTACTCTATCTATCTATCTATCTATCTATCTATCTATCTATCTATCTATCTATCTATCTATCTATCTATCTATCTATCTATCTATCTATCTATGTATCTATCTATGTATCTATCTATGTATCTATGTATCTATGTATCTATCTATCTATCTATCTATCTATCTATCTATCTATCTATCTATCTATCTATCTATCTATCTATCTATCTATCTATCTATTTTGGGGCCAGTGTCTTATCTACATAGTTCAGGCTGGCCTTGAACCTCTGTGTGGACTAGGCTGGTCACAAAAATGCTGATCCTCAATTTCAATCCTCCTGCCTTTAGCTCTGGAATGCTGGGATTACAAATATGTACCACATTTCTGGGACAGACTTGAGTTAGGTGATTAAAAACCAAGACTTTCTCCTAACTTCAGACCTAACTGAGACCTTGGACAATGTTAAGACTGAGTACTCTATGGTCTGTCTATAAAGGAAGTGCATTTCTTCAGCAGGCAGATGTCATCCCAGATTGAATTTTCCAAGGATTTCTACCACATTCCCCGTCTCACCTATTCTTACTCGATGTCACCTGTCTACTCCCTATCAAAAGGTAGCATGTTGTTTCCTTCTCCTTGGATCTGGGGATGTTCATGACTGCTTTGACTAATAGCACAGTAGGTAGGAGTGATGTCATGTGACCCTACAAGTCTGGGCCATAAATGATGTCTTATTTTCTGGAATACTTGCACTTGATACTGTGGACCGTTACCTGAGAAACTCAACTGCTTGACACAGCCAAACTCTGGCAAACCCAAGTTACTTGGGTACAGAGGCTTCGGTCAACAGCACCAAGCCAGACAGTTGAGTTTCCCTCACAGGGCTGTGTGCGCTTTTTGTGATACATGTCCATCCCATTCTACCTGTTTCCAAGATACAGGATCCACTCACTACCATATACGAATCTGAGGTGCTAACTGGACCAAGTGGGTGACTGATAAACCCCTAAAGTTTCTTTAGCTCTGTTCTCACAGAAATATGAAGATACCTGGTGAAGAATAAAATATGAGCTTCAGGGGGAAAGCTCGTGACAGCAGTTTTAGCTGCTTGGTGGTTGTCTTGCTTCACTGCTTAATGTTGAGATAGTTTGCTACCTATCTAAGCTCCTGATAGCTGATGTACTACTGTGTAGTAGTTTTCACTGCTTTATTTGTAGTATTTCATTTGATTGATATTGCGTTCTCTTACTCAGTTTTTAAAAAAAAAAAACCTCAATAAATGTGATTGTTTCAGTTTGCCTCCGTATTTTACACACAATGTATGAGATAAATGCATCTTGATTTACTGACTATTAAACATTGTTATCTTTCAAAAGATTGTTTCATGAGCAAAATAATGGCAAAAGAATACAGGTACCTCAGTACATAGGAAATGTATTTTAGCGGTGTTGATGCCTTGTCTATTAATAAAAGCTACAGTCTGTCTTTAATTCATCTCTTTGATAATCCATCCATCTACATTGGTTATCATATAAGCTAAATGTGCCTTGGCAGAGCTTGTGGTTAAAAGTGCCAACTTTTCTATAGTTATGAAGAACAAGTCTGTAATTCTGGGGGGATTCTGCTGACATCTAGTGGTATTTGATATGTCAGAAATTTCATTTAGCGCTCCCTATTTGTAAAACTATTTTGTATTTATGTGTATATGTGTGGGTGCCTGTGGAGGCTAGAAGAAAGAGATTGTGATACCCTGGAGCTGGAGATCCAGGCAGCTATGAGCCTGCAGACATGGGTGCTGGGAACTGAGCTTCAGGCCTCTGAAAGAGCAGCATGTGCTCTGAAGTGTCTCTCTACAAGTATTTTCACTTAATTATTTATACATTTTAAATAAAAAGGGACGGTATGTCTAAAGTAGGATAACCATATTTTTGAGGATGTGTCTTATACAGATATATAAATTGGCATTAATATGACCGACTCCCATTCATTCTGGGATGTGGATTTTTATTTGTTTGTTTGTTTATTTATGTATGTGTGTGTTGTTTTATTATTTTTCCTATGACTTTATTTTCTTTCATTTGCTTGGGCCTTCCTTTTCTTACTTCCTTGAGATAAGTTATAAAAACATTTTAAATCTGTTCCATGTGTATGTAGCTCATTTCATGAGTGAAAGGGCTCCATAAATATACAAGAATACTGTGCACATTTTGCTGTGTTTTTTAAAAATTATATTTTTCATCTAATATGTCACCTGGACATCTTTCTAAGATAGCTAACATATTAATAGGTATTCTTTGTAAGGACATTATGGTATTTCACATTATTCATGTGCTTTAATTTTGTTTTTAGCACTTTTTCTACTGAGAGACAGCCATTGCTTAGCTCTTTGCCACACTGCATAGAGCTGCAGATATATGCAAACATTCCGTAGCACAGGATAATTCATCTCTCCAAGATAACTTCCTGTCAGTGAAATTGCTGGGCTGAAAGAATGTACCCATTTTAATAGATGTTAACACAGTCCCTTCAAGCACAGCCAGAATGTCTACAGGTAGCTATGTAATCCCATTTCACTGGTAACGCTAATGCTTTGTTCCAGCTTTATTGGGAGAAACTGACAAGCATAGATTGGTAAGATGAAAAATGTGGTGGATGTACACATAGGGAGATGATCATTATGCTGAAGCAAATTGACATATCCATTACTTCCTACATCACCATTAGATTTTTAAGTCACTTAAATGTTTTGCCTAGATGAGAGGTATAAAGTGATTATATTCAATTTTCTGATTGCTGAAGAAATTTAGCAACTTCTTATGTGTTTGCTGATTCTGAATTTATCATTGTATGGATCATCTGATCTTTGCATTTTGTATGCATTTGATTCATTATCCAGTGTGTAGATATTTCATAGTAAAGTGCAAAGTTAGTAAGAAACCTTTAGCTCACCCTGCGATTAGTTGTGTCCATTTTTAATATTGTGACTCTGGATTTTCACAGACAATTGAAGCCTTTTATTTAGGGGAGTTACATGCACTGTATTCTTCCAGGTTTGCTTGTCTTTGTTTGACTTTCACATCAAAATCTTAATTCAGCTGGAGTTTTTTTTTTAAATAAACTTAAAAATAATCAAAGTATAAGGTGCACAGCAAAAGTGTATTATTAAAGGGTTATTTTTAAAAAGGAGCCGACCTGAGTCATCACCAACTGGCTACTCAGAAGGAATCCTGCCATTCCTGACTGTTGTGAAGATCCTGGTGATTAGAAACTGGTGCTCCATCTGTGGTATTTGCCAATCCTCCCCCCCCCCCCCACATTCTGTTTCCTAAACCTGAAAGCTAAATAAAGTAGTTCAACTTAGTGATGACTAATGTTGGTGTAAGCTAGTTTGTACAATATTTATTTATTTGCAAGGTTTTCATTTGTAAACCTGGCTAGCCGCTGACTTCCCACAGCCTGTCTCCCAAGTGTGGGATTTACAGGTGTGTACCACTGTGCTGCTAATATATTTCCTCTCAAACCTCACTGTTATTTGTAATTAAAGTTTTCCCCAGCTTTACTGAGGAAAGCTGCCAGATGAAATTGTGTGCTTGTGAGATGTACAATGTGATGTGGATGGTGTATACACTGCGAAGTGATCACTGGATTTAAACCAGTCAGTGTATCCCACCTTACACAGACACCTTTTACTCTTTCCTGGTGGCAATGCTGAAGAGCAACCTCCTTAGCAAATTCAAGGACACATCATGACTTAACAGTCATCATGATGCTCAGAGCATTTCTGGAACTCACTGTTTCTCCTGTCTAAATCTCCCATTTTACCCTTGCCAATGTCTTCCCATCCCCCCACCTCCAACCTCCGACAGCCACAGTTCTTCTTTTAAGTATAGTTTCTCTTGCTTGTGTTTTTTAGAGTAATTTATTTATTTTTATATTAATCACAGGTTATGTACTTTGTATCCCAGCCATAGCCCCCCCTCATTCCCTCCCACTCTCCCCATCCCTCCCTCATCTTCTCCCTGCCCACCTCCAAGTTCACTGATAGGGGAGGACCTCCCCCCATTCCATCTGACCCTAGCTTATCATGCCTCTTCAGGGCTGGCTGCAATGTCCTCTTCTGGGATCTAGCTAGGCTGCTCCTCCCTCGGCAGGGGTGGGGGGGAGGGGTGTCAAAGAGCCAGCCATTGAGTTCATGACCAAAATAGTCCCTGTTCCCCTTACTAGGGTACCCAGTTGTATACTGAGCTACCATGGGCCACATCCAAGCAGAGGTTCTAGATTATATCCATACATGGTCCTTGGTTGGAGAAACAGTCTCATAAAAGACCCCTGTGCCTTGATCTATTTGGTGTTTGTGTTTTTTTTTTTCACCTGTGGTGAGCAGCCCATTCCCAGTCCCTGCTACTTGCTGTTTCATCCAGTGACTCCCTCTGTCATGCTGTTGATGACTGCTTGGGCTTCCAGCCCATAGCCCTGTGAAGCTATGGACATTCTTGTGCAGTTTTTTCCAGTGTAATATGAGCTTGAGAGAAACCAACAGTTCAGAGGGAATAGGTAGATCACTACTCACTGATTTTTAGTAAACCCCAGGTTTTTTCTAAGTGGTTTTTCCCTTCTCACTTCTAGGAGTGTTGTCAGGGTGTTGAAACTTGCATTTTCACCATGTCTCTTTTCATCTTAGCTATTTTGATGAATAGTATGATTTTATATTATGGTGGTTGTAATTTTCATCTCTCTGCAGCTAAGTCAAATGTTATATGTTTATTGATCTTCATTATCTTGAGAATTACATTTTCTATGAGGTAAATATTTTCTTATTGACTTTCATCAATATTTTATTGGAAATGTTCAGATTTGTTATCATAAATTGTTCATAATATCCTCTTACAATCTTTTAAACAGTTTTATGATCTGGCATAATATTGGATATGGATGCTAGGGAGCATGGATGTAGAGGGATCATATGGCATCAAGGGTGCTTATTATTAGCATGAGTTCAGTAACAATGTAAATAAATCTTGTTCTCCAGGCTGACCTAGTCTTGGTGAGACTTCTTCATCAGGCCTAACATAAAGGATGGAAATTATGCTCCTCCCTGAGGCGATTAGTCACATAAATTAGCAGGCTCCTACACTGGATCTCTCCTTTTTTCTTTTTCTTTCTTTTTTTTCCAGTTCAATCCCTCCTTTTTGTCAGTATGGACCTATGGTAATTTACCTGATACTTTAGGGTATAACCTAGGGCTATGTTATGACTCAGATCATTCTAAACTGGGCTGTTAGAAGCTTTTTCATTTTATACCCTTGTCCCTTTGGCATTGTCCCTATAGTGATTTGATTGAAAGTGGTCCCCATAGAATCATAGGGAATGGAACTATTCAGAGGTGTGGCCTTGTTGGAGGAAGTGTGTCACTGGGGTGGACTTGGGGGTTTCAGATGCTCAAGGCTAGGTCCAGTGCCACTCTCTTCCTGCTGCCTGCAGATCAAGACCAAGACACAGGAGTCTCAGCTACTTCTCTATGTCTGCCAGCATGCCTCCATGCTTCCTATTAGGACTGACAATGGACTGAACCTCTGAAATGTATACCAGTCCCAATAAAATGCTTTCCTTTATAAAATTTTCCATGATGTCTCTTCAGAGGAATAAAACCCTAAATAAGACAGTCCCATAAAGGTTTGCCTTGTACCATGCTTTTGTCCCCTCTGGCACTAAAAGTTGTTGCAGGTCTGAAATTAGCCACATGTGTAAGAGCTCTGTCTTCTTGTGTTTTAGAACAATGCTAGGCACGAGACTCAGGATGCCTGATAGATGAATGCAATTCTTTTTGTTTCTTCCCTTTGAATTGCTTTGGCTTGATATGTGCTCTTCTTTTTATTTTATTTTATTTTATTTTATTTT
>CM053755.1:26505902-26522227 GCA_028658305.1 Pachyuromys duprasi
TCTGTCTCTGTCTCTCTGTCTGTCTGTCTGTCTGTCTCTCTCTGTCCCTCTCTCCCTAAAGGAAGGACAGGGCATTGGGAAGAGCAGATGGGTCCAGATAAGTTGAGAACAATTCAAACAAAAAAATTCACTTAAGAGTCTGTGATATGGAGGACATAGCACAGGAGGGAGAAAGTTTGGCATAATATTTTGAGCAAGGTACTTGAGATGACAACATGGTCAAGTAGGCTGGAAGACATAAAACACAAAATAATCTGAATAAAATTAAAATGCAATGAGGAAATGTGTTCTTTAAGGCTATAAAGGTTGGCGCCAGGTACTTAGAGCAAGTTCCATTGAAGCCTTGAACCGTGAGGATGGGTGATGACTCCTGTGGAGCCTGTATACAGAAGGAAGAGAACAGAGTTGGGGAAAGAACACTGGGAGAAAACAGCCAGATCAAATAAAAAACTGAGATACAAATGACTTTTAAAAAGTAAAGAAAGAAAAGAATGTAAAACAAGAGAGTGCCTAAAACTTGCAATGTGAGAAATTACAAATAAGGAACAAGGAAGCAAAGTGGTTTGAAAACCAAACCTGCACATGCAAAATCAAATAAATTAATATACCAGTATTCTTTCTTCATTAGAACAAAAAATCTCATTATATCATAAAATAAACTAAAAAAAACAAAAATCTATAACCTACAAATATATTCTCAACTTAAGACTTAAGTAACATACTAACTTACTTCAATTCTTAGAAAAATGAATTTATTCCCATTTAATGCATGACTAGCAACATATGAATATACATTGTCGTATAAAGTATTTCAGTGTTTCATACGAAATATTAGTGTATTTAGGGGACTGGGATGATAGTTCAGCTCGTAAAGTGTCTGCCTCAAACATGAGGGTCTGAGTTTAATTCCCGAGGACTCATCTAAAAAAAAAAAAGCCAGGCACAGTGGCACATACTTACAAAGCCAGAGCTGGAAATGGGGAGACAAGATGCCAAGGCTCACAAGCCAGCCAATTTAGCCTGGTTAGTAAGCTGTGGGCCAGTACCAAAAAACAGAATGAAGGAGAAAGTCGCCCGATGCACCAGGCAGGGATCTTTGATGACTATTAACACACGTGGTCAACTGAACAGCTTTTCTCTATTTAGATAGCTTCCAACTCAAGAGTTGCACCTCTCAACAGAGAAAACAGAAGAAACCCAGACTCCTCATTCCAGAAAAGTTGCATGGATTTACATACACCTCTGCAAAACTGGAAATTGATTATCAGCAAGATGGAAATGCAGGCTACCTGTGACCCTTCTCTCCAGTGCCACTCCACATGTGTGTGGTACATGTTTGGGATGCAGGAGCAGTTGAGAGAGAGTTGTGTCATATTTGACAGCTGAAGTTCAGGGTGCAAACGGGTCTCTGAACTGCTTAGTATTGGTGGCGTCAATTTTCTTTAAAGCAGAAGAGGAAAAAGCACAGCAAACTGTCGTTTCTTCCTTGGTGAAGCCTAGGACAGAGTTAAATAGAATTTGGGGGTTACTCCAGGGGTTCAGTACTCCAAATGTGAACCACCAAATGACATTTTTTGGAATTTCACCAATCAAAATTTATTGCTGCTGTTAGATCTGGATACAGATGTATTTTATGCATATAAATATGAATATTTAATTTTATATGTATATCTGTTTTGCCTGCATGTATTTCTATGAACCATGTGCATGCCTGCCTGGTGCCCTCAAGGCCATACATATATATACACATATATATATGTATATATATAATATATGCGTATATAGTGTTTGTATGTATATACATGTATGTACATATATGTGTGTATAGATATATAGTATGTATATGTAAATGAATCTGGTATGTGTAGGGATAGATAAATGGACCTACTAATTAAATTATTCCTTGTGCTCACTGAGTATGAAGTGATCAATAGAAATTATGTTTGGGAGGTATTTGGGAGCCCCTTTAAGAAGGTGAAGAGCTCAAGCACTGTAAGTAACTGCTACCTCCTTCATCAGACAGCTTCAATGAAGGCAAGCTCAAAACTCAGTATTCTCACCTCAAAGCAAAGACTGAAAATTAATACTGGCTAGGAGAGGGAAAATCCTTATTCAGACGCTACGACACGGCCAATGCAGCTAACGTGAAAGTACATTTTTATCTAGTAGATTTCTTGTTATCCTAGTCAGGAAACAGTAACTTCACAGCCTTATGGGGTCTCTGTGTGAGAGGCAGTGCAATGATTAGGACCGCCCGCTATACACTGGAGAGGAGATAAGTGCACGGTTTTAAATGACCCAAATTACACTACTACTTAAAGCCACTGAGGGTTCCTTGCCAAAAACAGCCCATTCCCTCAGGATTTACGAAGCTGTTTTTAATTTGCCTGAAGAACAAGATCCTTTAGGACCATTTCTATAGCAGCTATTCTGCTATAGAAAGAACATGCCACTCCTCAAGCTACTTCAGATTGCCACTTGACCTGCAGCCAGAATCAAACTGCAGCATTCCAGAGCCAGCTACAGAAGTCAGTCCAACGGCAAAAGCTACTTCATGGGGAAAAAGACATCACTTATTTTAACCTTTCTATTTTAATTTTTAAGATTTTTTGTGTGTATATCTGTTTTTCCTTCATATACGTCGAGTGTCCTCAGAGGCCAGAAGAGAGTGTCAGATCCTCTGGAACCGGGGTTACAGATGGTCTGAGTCACCACACGAGGATGGGGAATTGAACCAGGGTCCTCTGGAAGAGCAGCCAGTGTTCTTAACCACTGAGCCATCTCTCCAACCCCCCCCCCACCTTATTTTAAGCCATTTTTGTTTGGCTGTTTGATTTGGTTTTGAGTTAGGGTCTCACTATGTAGTCCTGGCTGTCCTGGAATTCTCTTACCTGGACTAGACTCATCTCAGAGATATACTTGCCTCTGCCTCTAAGAGCTGATGTTAAAGACACACCATTACACCTGGCTTATCTAACATTTTAAAAAAGATACACAGAGAGAGAGTAATGTCTGGGAATGTGTTCTGAGGGCATTAGGCTAATAAAAGTCTGACAATTTTAAATTAAGACAACTGTATTACAATGAGTTTACTTTCAAATATCTGGCATTTGGTCAAGATTAAGCAGTTGAGTGGGGCTCAGACTTTTTGTTTATTTGGTTAACTAAATCCTGTTCTCAACCTGACTATATCAAAACTGAAGTGTCAGGAAAGCCCTTAGTATTGCATGTAGAAGGAAATCCTCCATTTAGAAGAGATAGTGGTGCTGGAGTTTCATTTCTAATGATTGCCTAATGGCCCATACTTTTGTGTCTCCGGAGAAGATATCTACTAATCAAATAACTTAAAAAAAATGCAGCACCTTTGAAAGTTAATACGGAGATTGCCCTCTGTAGAACAAGAATTCAGAGATTCTGCAAGTGGCAGAGGGACATGATTTTGATCGGTGTCTTCAGATCTCAGGGCACTCTAAACCTGTGGATAACGTGGACCAATGGAAGAAAAGAAGACAGGGTTAGTACTAGAGTAGATTTCAGGATGTTCCACGTAGCAGCAACCTCTGGGCTGAGATAACCCGATGAGAAGCCTGGGCTCAGCTAACAACTTTTTAACATTGGACATGATTTGAATAATTCAAAAACTCTGGGTCTTATGAGAAGAACAGCTGTGAGCCTCTCTCATCATACCTAGATCTGTGTTTCTAGACCCGTGGGTCCCAAAATGAAAAGATTACCCACCGAGAATATATTCCACAGATTTCTCTCCATTTTTCTGCAAAGGACATGACACCATTAAGTCATAGAAAAATGCCTAAATCCTTGAGAGATTTTTGCATATTGGCTTTGAGTGACTGTTAATCCAGAACATTGCTGTTGTCAATTCAAGATAAACTGAGCTAAGACTTAAGCTAATTCAGTGTGCAGAGGACATTCTCATTTTGTGTCCTTAGTACATAGTTTTAATTGATACACTACAAAATCAGAAGACTCCCTGACATTGACTCTTACAGAGAAAATCCTCTTGTTCTATAAAGAACCAGGAGGAACCTTCTGCTAAATGGTTCATTTAACGGAGCAGCAAATAGATGCAATGACTACTATTGCCAAATTCCTAGAAGCTCCTGAACTTAGAAGTCCTAAGATGCTCCCACATAACTTCAGGGCAGATTTGAGAAAGGGACAGCATAATCTACTGTCTATGTAAATGAAAAAGTTGGTCTTACAGTGGCCTCGTCAACAAAATAAATGAACCGAACTCCTAGCATCTGACACACAGCCACTGATCTGCAAACTCCTTCTCTACCATCCACTAGAGAAAGCAATACTAAGTCTAGCTTATAGTTCTTCTTCAGTGACAAGAGCAACTTGCAATGTTTTGCCTCAGAGAAGGCCAAATCTTAGGCTCTGTAAAATGATTTTTCTGCTTAAACCTCGAATTGTCTCCCACGCCAAAATTCTAAAAAATGATGCTGGTGTGTTACACTGTCAGAATCACACTGATGCTGCCTGGAACATGGAAAACACTAGGTAAATATGTGATAACTCACATATGGAATATATAACTGGAGATGAATTCTGTAAAAATATATCGGGCTCTGAAATCTTAGTGACCGGGTCTACAGTTATCTGGGACAGTTATCATGGTCAGGAAGCTCCTTACAATGCAGACGGAAAGTTACCACACTGTTTGTCTCCACTGCCAAGAAGACTTGGTGAGCTTGCTTGGACTCTTAGAATAACACACATTTTATGCCCACCGCCACTGCCATCTACCTCTCTGTCCATATCTGTAAGCCCTGAAGAGCTCCCAGTGGCCACCAGACTGGGGAAAAACAGATTGCGACAGCATCACCGCAATCAAACTTGCAAGAAGAATGTATTGCAAGAAGCGATATACTCTAGAGAAGCACTTTAGCTCCCAGATGATCGAGACAATGAACGCCAAGAAACTAGAATTTCCCTGGGGAATCTTATGCTGGGAGAAGAAACGCGTGGTCCAGCTGGAAATCCTTATTCTCACCAATTCTTCTCTTCATTAAAGAAACCTAAGAATCATACAGGGACAATGATGGATCTGTGGGAGGTGAGTCACACCTTGACCAGGACTGCTAAGATGTTCATGTACATGGCGCTCTCTCTATCTCCTCTCTCCTCTCTCCTCTCTCTCCATTTATATATGTTTTGCTCTCACTTCAGGACCCTGAGGATGGACTGAAGGAGGTCACTAGATCTCTTTGTCTTTTTTCCCAAAGCAGCCCCACACTGTATAATCAACTATTTTCTGCTTTTTATTGTGTATCTGACTGTTTTGACTTCTCGAGGATGGGTGCCCACATCTGGCTCTTGGGGTTACAAACGGACACTGGTATCATTTTATACAACTCAACTGGCTCTGCAGAGAACATGGGCATATGACACTCCTCAGCGAGAAGGGTAAACACCTATGTGAACGATCAAGACTTTGAAACCCAGATTAGATTCAAAGATAGCACCACCTCCAGGCTAAGACTATACAGATTTTTATGACCCAAGTGATGATCACAAGATCTCAAAGAGGCCCCTAACATTAATGTGGGGTAGAAAACGTGCACTCTGTGAATGATAGTCTACCCACTTTCCCAGCTGATCTCTTGATAATTGATGCCAACTGTATATGATGGCAAGAACAGAGATTTGCAGTGTTTCAGCAATGTGTATTTCACCCACCAAGCATGAACCCATGGCTGAGAAGCTCACTTGTGATGGAGAATAGCATGAAGGTATCATCTCAGGTCGTTAGCTACCAGGTAGCTTTAAACTCTCTTAATACAAACCAGTAACTTGTCTTTACCCAAGGGACATTTTCTGTACACTTTGGATTTGTTTTCTGTGCTCCATTCTTCTGGCATAAACTTTGTTATCTGAGTACTTACTGAAACTGTCACTACATTTCACATACCTGGTATCTAACAAATATCTTTTAAGGTGAAGAAAGTAAAAGTAGTTGCTGTTGTTCCTGGGACACATTGTTCTTAACAGGTGGCTCATTACTCACATGCAAGTGTTTATAAGAAATGGTAAACTAGGCCTGGTGGAGCACCCTTTCAAACCTAGAACTTGGGAGGCAGAGGCAGGTGGATCTCTGTGAGTCTGAGGACAGCCTGGTCCAAATAGTAAAATCTAGGATAGCCATGGATAGATCTTGGAGAGACAGAGACAGAGACAGACAGACAGACAGACAGACAGACAGACAGACAGACAGACACACACACACACACACACACACAGAGAGAGAGAGAGAGAGAGAGAAAGAGAGAGAGAGAGAGAGAGAGAGAGAGAGAGAGAGAGAGAGAGAGAGAGAATTCTAGACCTTTCTTTCCCCAGAAGGTGCACCATCTCCCAATAGTCTGCTAACCACAGCACTTCCTTAGAATACATTCATTGCTGCCAGGACCCTTTACATATTCATTGTTTATTCCACAAACACATTTGTAAGTTTTACCTTATTTCTATGCCCCATTCAGTTCTCTGCTGTTTTTGTGTTGGCTGTGTGGGATAAAAGTTAAATTTACATTTTAGTCCATAAATTATAAAGTGTTAAAACAGGATACAGCACAACCAGAAAAGAAGTAGATATTTCTCACACAGGCAGGGCTTAAGGCAAGTGAATTAAGTTGAAAAACATTGGATTGCCCCTTTTGAGGATATTAGGAAATGTTTGCTTTTGTCTTAAACAATAGTTGTACTACTTAAGAAATTAAATTTTTAGGTCTGATTTGAGTTTGAATATGAACTATGAGTATGTAGCAAGCAATAAGTAGAAGTTGCTTGATATATATTTCTAATCAGAAGAGAGTAATGTGTAGAAATTAACTAAAGAGGCTTCCATTGGGGGCTGGCATTAGTATTATAGCAAGAGTAGGCATTTATCAATGATAAATCCCTCTTTATGAATCAGAAGCGACATTGGTAGGGAATAATGACTAACAATAATTACAGCAACATTGGTATGAGAACAATGATGACAGTTTCTTCATCAGGCAAGTTGTACAGTATGATTTCTGATAATTCAATTAGCTACCCAGTGCCTTTATAATTAACTCCTTCGTTGATTAACTTCAACCCAATTCAATTTGTGGGTTTCAAATAGACTCCAGTTTAGCCAGGGTTGTAGGCAGAAACAGATGGTACAGTTAATGATCTTTGGACCTTGACAAAGGATCTCAATAAAGGGTTCAAGGGACTAGAAACAGCAACAACAGAAGGCCCTAGGCATGAAATCGTAAGGAGACAAAACCAGTCCTGCATTTCAGTGTAAGGAAACAGAACCAGTCCTGGGTTTTAGTGAGATTAGCCAGAGAAGAAAGCCCGTGTAGATGTATGTACAAGAGGCACAGTTAGCACGAAGCCAGTACAGTTGGTGACAAAGGACAGTAAACAACCTACCAATCATATACTCTATATGCCTTTACTCTCTGCCTGTGTGTCCCACTGCCCCAAACCCAAGCAAAAGCTAGTGGGCATGACAGATATTCATATTGTTCATAAAGTCATCCTTTAGTAATTAGAGCAGTTTGGAGAAGACTGAATCAATTTTTTAGGAAGAAATAGAAAATATACCACATGTTCTGACAGATAAATGCTCTCACCAGTCATTTTTGATTCATTTCTAACTTTATTTAGCGAGGTTGGTGATGTGAAGGTATTAAGATTGGGCCAATCATGGTGGCTCATGTCTTTAATCCTAGTACTTGGGAAGGAGAAGCAAGTGGATCTCTGTGAGTTAAAGGTTAGCCTGGATTATATAGAGTTCTAGGCCAGCCAGAGTTACATAGTGAGACCTGTCTCTAAAAATAACATATATTATATTAAGATTTACCACTTATGCATTACATCTCTTGGAAAGACTCGAACAAATGCCTGTTCACTTATGACAAAAGACTAAGTCCCCCCACCCCGCACAAAATAATCACAAAATCTCATCTTTAATATAACTTCATATGCATTCTAATATATACGAAGAACATGTTAAACAAGGCAGCAGGACTGAGTAATGGTTAGAATCCAGGTGAGAAGCTTTTGGCCCTCCCCACCTCTTTCTAGAGAGCGTTATAGTCCTATAAGCATTAACATGGACCTAGTTGTCACTGTGAAGCTTTGCTTATTCGTTGCCATCACTGTGGGTCAAGGTTATCCATGTCCCACAAAGGCTAAGGGATGGTCATTTTATGTCCAAAGAAAAAAGCTATACTACAACAACCACATTATTGATAATCTCACAGTGTTACATCATTGACCACTTGGTTAAGAAGCAGAAAAGTGCTTTGAAGAGTAAGCAGGAGTATTTAGGATTAGGGAATACTTCATGAGGCTTCCAGTGCAGCAAAACTCCCCCTGTTCTTGTAGATATTAGTATAGGAATAGAGCAAATCTCAAAATCAGATTTATTAAAATTTGCAGTATTCAAAACAAAATAAAATAAATTTTAAAACATTCTTGACTATTCTTTACCTTGCACATCTAATCTATCAAGCCTCCATGGCTCTGCCTTAAAGCACACTGACACACAAGAAGCCTTACCTTACAACCATTAGTCATATGATCACTTAAATGAAAACTTAAAAAAGTGCCTGACATTCCACCCATTCACAAACTGCTGCTTTGGTTGACTTTCCCAGTGGGGACAATCACATGGCTCCTTTGCTGTCTTCTCAATGGTCTCCCTCATGGTAAGTCCTGGGAGGATGAAAGCTGCCTGTTTAATATACAGATGTTCTCCAGATGAAGTGTGGGGCTTGTCAGATAATACACATTCAATACATTTCTGCTAAATCGGTATGTCAATGAATCTTTATGCATTTCTCGATGTGGGACTTACTAAAGCCCACTAAATGACAGTTAACTTCTATGTCATTGCTTATATTGTGTTTTGTGTGGGTATTTATGTGATTGAAGCTAATTCTTAATGCTCAGGCTTGAATTAATTTTATTGCTGTTCAAAAAAAAAATGTTTCGACTAAAGTTTACCCATATCCACAATTGAATGTCCTGTCACATTTGGAAAAGATAAAAAAAATCCACATTGTTTTACTATTTTCTCCAACACAGTATTTTGGTAATGAACATGAAAAAGCAAATATTTTGTTTGTTTCTCAAAACAAGGTCTCACTACATGGCCCAGGCTAGCCTGGGAAGATACATAAAACATGGGCTACCCTGTAACCCACAGTCATCCTGAAGTACATGTATTATATGTATGTGTCATCTTACCTGGCTTTAATGCAAGAGGTTGATGCTGGAGAGATGGCTCAGCTGTTAAGAGTCCTTGCTGCTCTTCCATAGGACCCAGGTTCAGTTCTCAGCACCCACCCACTTCAGACAACTCATGACTTCCTATAACTCCAGCTCCAGGGGATTAGATATCATTTTCTGACTCTTCTACCGCACACATATGAATAAATGGATGAATAAATAAATAGTTTTAAATACAAGAATTTTAAAAATCAAATTAGTTACCTAATGTCTGTCATATGTCACAAGAGAAGAGGAATGATGCTGTTTGATTTTATTAAATCAAAAGCTTGCTAATTACCCTAAAAGTAGTAATGCTCAAGACCCTAGTGATCCTAACAGAAAAGAAAAAAAAAATCCACAGGAGTCCCAACTTCAACAACCTCAAATTCTATGCAGAATTCAAAATTAATCAAGCCATATTTATATTAATATTGTTATGCACTACCTTAGAATAAATCAGACAACAGTAGACAACATGGAAGGTGATAATATCCTATGATTGCATAAACTCTTGCCTGAAGAGCCATCTTAGTTTGTATAAACATGATCTGTGTTGTTTGCACAGTGGTGTCATCTGATGGCACACTTCTTGGAGTGTATCCTCAGTGCTCAGTCAGCATGGCATCCAGGTAAGTATAACATAAGTTTAAAATGGCTGTGCAAAAAAAAAGAAGGCCCGAGAAGTAAAAGAGACTCCATTGCTTTTGTCCAAAATTATTTCAGGAAAGCTTCAACAGTTACACTTCAGCTGACTGACCGCTCAAGTCCAGTGTGTCAGCAGGGGCAACTTGGCCAGAATCTTACTGTGCTAACAAGCCTGCCTGTTACCCTGCACTAAGTGCTGTCTTTGATAGGCTTTAGTTGGCAAGAGAAAACATGACCGGGTCATCATTGTTTTAGGTAAATTAGCTCAACAAGATTGTAAAAGGCCAATTAGACAGCAAAGAGAGCAGACACAGAAGTCCAGTTAAAAGGTTATTGCTATTTGGAGGTGGGGGAGATAGAAGACCAGGCCAGGAACCATCAACTTCTCTCTGAGCTGACAGTAAAACAAAAGGTAAATCTCTCTTCTGTTGAATTAGTCTCCTCCCAAACCACCTATAGCAGTGAACTAAATTATAGCCAGTGAGGGGGGAAAAATGATTATTTCCATTTTATTTTTTTTGTCTGGGGTCTTTTTTTTTCTTTCAAGTAGGCAGATTATATCTGCTAAGAAATTAAAAGGAAAGTATTTATTGCTTTATTTGGGTGCTTCATATGTGCCGTGAGACATGTGGACGTTTTTCCAAGTATACAGATAATATCATCATGAAATCAACCAATTTCTCCATTCGGGAGGGAAAAGAGAGAATTGGACTGTTTGCCTAGTTAGAAGAAGATCACTCAGAGTCTCTTACTTTGCATAACGCTTTAGAAACCTCCAACTCTAAGGACTTGGTTGTCCCCCACTCCCTTGACATGGGGATACCTACTTATTTACACCTGTTGTCCATGATTTATCTTCCCTTCTGTACTCAGCCCTATCCCTTGCTATATTTTGACTTTTAAAGCCCAATCGTTCGTCATTATTCACACAGTCACTTTCTTCAACAGCCTGTGACCTTCTGACCTTCCTTCATCAGAAAGCTAGTTCACCGGGAAGCCTGACATGCTTGCGTGCATGTGGACCTGGTGGCTTGATATTCTGAGTGTTGTCTGAGTCTTCATTCTTCATTTCTTCTTCATTCTCTGGCTTTAAAATCTTTCTGAATATAGATGATATTTTTAATGAGAAAAAGGTGTTAGAAACATACAGAATGGGGAGGAAAAACAAAGCATTTTGCTTTAAGCATTACTCTTGGGGTTAATCATCACAAACAGTCAGTACTGGGTCTCCATCTGGTGGCCAAAAATTTTGCTTTTACATTTTCAAGAAGCTCATCAGTTTTTACAACATTTTCCTGAGAGTGCATTACAAAGATTAAATACATGAGGAATTACCCTAAAAGGAATATATAAATTTAGAAGATTCTAAGTTTATGTAAACATTAAAGACATGCAAATTTCCATAAAAAAACGGAGTCCAATTTTATGCAGAAAATAAAAAATATAAAGCAGAGAAATTTGGACTTAAGCAAAGACATTTGGTGACAGTTAGAAACTGAATGTTACTTGACATACATCAACAATTTTCCTAAATGCAAGGACTACAGTGAAAAAGCCAAGCAAGTATTTTCCCCAAGGGAGTTTAAATTCTAGTTGACATGGATAATATACACAATAGTGTACCTGTAGCTAACGATATATGGAGAAAAAGCTGTGCTACTCTGTAGAACAGTCACACTGGACCCCTCTACAATCAGACTGTACTAAAAGAGAGACTACTGTCAAAAACTATTTAACAGCTCCCCACTCAAGGTAGCTAGGCACAAGGAAGTGCCTGGCAGCTGTCAATCAAAGGGTCAGTTACTTAACAGATCAGCTTATTTGAAGGAGAAATAATCTTTGAAAGAGGCTTTATAACAACTTGCCCTTCCATTGTTTTTCTTAACAGTTTTTAGCACTGGTTAACTCTTAGTCAAATGTTCCTAGAGACAGAGGGATCTTTCCCCATCGCCCAGTCCTGATCCTACCATCTGTTTCAGCCCATGCCCCACCATACCCTCTGGATGAAACTACTACTTCCTGCTGTCACCGTGCCTGCCTTTTCCCTATCCCCACGTTCACATCACATGTCAACACTCACTATGCCTTTATGGACAGTTCTAGACACTTTCTAATTATGATTTGAGAGAGCACAAAATGGTCAGAGGGCGGGAGGTGGGAGAAGAGAGTAACAGGAAATCTGGGAGAGGATGAAGTGAAAGATGAAGTGGGAGGACAAAACATGGGGAAGTTTTAGAGAATCCATAAGGATTATAGAATTTATTCTAAACATTCAGGTAAGTCATTCAAGTTTTGGACATGGTCATACTTTGGCTTTGATAGTTTTTTTTTTTTTTTCGTGATTTTCATATATTGACCAGACCAGATGGGGGCGGGTGTAGAATAAGTAGCAAAGAGCACAGTCATATGTCTAGTGCAATGATAGAGGTGAGAAGTTGTGGTGATTTATTTTTGATGGCAACAACAAAGAGTGTAAAATTTAAGAGGGACATTTCAGAGGTTAAGCCAATACGAATGTTTGTAAGGTACAAGAGAAGGAAAAAAGCAATAAGGGTTCTAAAATGTTTGACCAGGTACATGTAAAGCCAAATACTGAGCTTAAGGAACACTGGGGAAGAACAGCTTGATGCAGTGGAGGGGCAGAGGTGGGAGGGAGGGGAGACAACAACAAAAGAATTTAACCTGGGAACCCAAATGACTTGTCTATTACACATCCATGCTAAAAAGTCAAGACTGCAACAACATTTCAGGCGAAATATAAGAAATAGAGTTATAAACTCCAATCCTCGTTCTGTAATTTACCTGCTTGGTCACAGGGAAAATATACAGAACTTCCCCAATACAATCCACCAGAATGAGGCAAATGCATATCATAGTGATGTCATAACAACCCCACTATGAGCACGTGTGAGCTCATGTCATAGTGAAGAGATTCTGGGGTTATATCTATATGTGATCACATAGCCCAGGCACCAGGGTGTATGAAGGAGGTCAAGGTTTAGTTACTGCATAGCCCTTTTCAGACTGAGTGATAAGCAAGCGAGTAAATAGAAGTGCCAAACAAGGATCCACTTTCTGTATGAACTACTTTCCTCCTTGCTCTATCCCAACACATCACAGGTAGAGCGTACAGTCCATCAAAGCCCAGCAAACATGACAAGAGTGGCTGCTCAAAGCTGTGCTGAGAGAGCTAATGACATCTGAATACATCAAGGAGGACAAATAGGGTAGGAAGAGGGTCTGAGTTATAAAAGTAATGGCGTAAGCCTTAATTGACTTGCACAGAAATTGACTTTCTCCAGTGAGACCCAGCCTCCCCAAAGATTACACAACCTCCCCCAAATAGCTGGGAACCAAGTGTTCAAATATGGGAGCCTGTAAGTGACATTTTACTCTCAAACTGTTTAACAATGTGTGAGAAAGAGCAGGGTCAGTGGAGATTGCCACATGACATGTGAAGTGACAGAGGTTAAGAAGAATGAGGGTTGGTAGAGACATGACCCAAGAACCAAGGTAAAGCAAAACCCAACATTTTATTCCATAAAACCAATGTGATCTAATGATGATATTCCACAAACATCAAATTACCTGAGCTACATAAAATAGTAAAACAAAAAAAATACTCCAGACAAATGAATGTTCACACAATTTGTTGACAAATGTGTGTGGAATTGACCATATTTGTTGTTCTAGTTGGATGCAATCATTACCCGGGTGTAGCCTTTGTATACTTAAAAAGTAATGTCCCTAGTTAATAGGACATAATGAGGGCTATTCTACATCACACTGTGATGATTTCTTCTTAGTAGATAGGATCAAATCAATCTGATCTAATCATAAGTCAAGCTTGCTGAGTGAAGAATGGCAAAGATAATGTGGCAATGGCCACATGGTATACATACAAAGCAGCACATTTCTTACCTGCTGAGATTTATGTCAGCTATTAAAAACTGAAGAATAAAAAGTTCCTGCTCTGAACAAATAAAAAGATAATCAGACATATCAATGAATGATACTGCACTCTAGAAAAACTAGGCTGGGTTGGGGAGTGTCCAATCAATAAATGTCTGTGGCATGAACATTTAACTTTTCAACTTATTAGTCTTAACACAATGAACAGAGAGCCTCTGTCTTCAGTCTGGGATGGTAAGTACAGTGTACAAGAAAGAATGTTTTTACAAGTGGGGAAAAAAGAAATCACATTCAGCCTGATCTGAGAGAGCCCGTGTGGTGGTTTGTATAAAAATGGTCCTAACAGGGCCCACAGTGAGGGCCACTATTAGGAGGTGTGGCCTTGTTGGAATAGGTGTGGCATTGTTACAGGAAGCGTGTTCTGTCTGCCCGCTGCCTGCTGCCTCCTGCCTATAGATCCAGATGTAAAACTCTCAGCTGCCTCTCTAGCACCATGCCTGCTGGCATGCCGCCATGTTTCCCGACATGATGACAATGGACTAACCCTCTGAAATTGTAAGCCAGCAACAATTAAATGTTTCCCTTTGTAAGAGCTGCCATAGTCATGGTGTCTCCCCACAGCAATAGAAACCCTAACTCAGACAACCTGTCAGCATACATGCAGTCTGGAGGACAAGAACAGAGGAGTCAGCCCATTTTCCTGCATTCCTCATTCAGGTAGTCAGACATACGTGCATGAAAACTTACTGGTTCAACCTCTCCAGATAAAAGCTTTCCTTATTTCTTGCATGCCTGCCAAAAGGTCCAAGTATACTCAGTTTCCCAACAAAGATTCACAAACACGTTAAACAACAACAAAAAAGCAAATAAATGAGACTACTCACTATAAATATTCATTATTCTGTATCTGTAGAGCAAGAGAAAGAAACCTCAGAGGATGCTCACAGTAGCATTACCGAGGTCAAGCAATGTCACTGGATATCAAGTGTATGAGGGAAAGAGATCTTTTTCACCATGACTAAGAAGACTGGTTTGTATTCTGGGAAGACAACCTGGCAGTGTCTGGAAAATGAAGTATGCTTATGTACTGTCATCTTAGAACTCCACTCAGACATATACTAAAGATTCTCAATGGCACCTGCACAACAAAAATTTTAAACCATGAACTACCAAGCCAGGGGTGACTAGCTAGTCACTTCAAACTTAAGGAAGCATTCGGAAGAACTGTGTGCATTGCGGCACTGTTTTACATGTGCGTGCCGGGAGCTAATTAACCCCATCAACCTTGTGAACATTGTCTGTTACATCACATGAAGTGAGAATGTCTGAGATCACTGTTCTCACTCTCAGCAGACGCCAAGCATAGATTACATCCATTGGCTACAGTCACTGCCAATGCTGCATTTTCGGAATGCACTGCTTGCATAACTAAAGCTTTGCAGTCTATGATCGATTCCTCGCCTGTATCACCATTCTCACATCCTTCCCACTCTTCCTACTCCCCCCAACTCCTCCTCACCCCCACCTCTATGAGTTTTGACTGTTTCAGATAATACACAGAAGAGACACCATTATGTCTTTGTCCATTTGGTTTATTTCACTTTAGCATACTGTCCTCCTGGTTCATTCTGGTATGATTTCATTCATATTTTATGCTTGAAGAATGCTCTTTGTATATGTGACACTTTCTTGGTTCATTCATCCATCAACAGGCACTCAGTAGTTACTTCTGTTTTTATCTCTGTGATAAAAACAAAGAAACAAAAAAACATGGCCAGACTGACTCACATAAGAAACAATTTAGTTTGACTTATAGTTCCAGAGCAGATGGAGCATAATGGCATGAGTAGACATGGCATCAGGCTCAGGAAGCTGAGAATTCACACCTTCAAACACAAAGCAGTTAAAGTACACAAGAAGTAGGGCAAGAAATCCCAGACCCAGTGACATACTTTCTTTAGCAAGGTATCACCACATAACAGGTGGCCCAAACATCACCACTAACTGTCCCCAAGTACTCCAGTACTTGAGCCTATTGGAAACGGTGGCACACAGCTATAATCCCAGAACTTGGTAGGTATAGGCAGGAGGGTTAAGCAGTTCAAAGCCAGACTCAGCTACACAGCAAGCCTGAGGCCACTTTCACCACAAAATAAAACCATCTCAAGAAAAAACAGGAGGCAGAGGCAGGCAGATCTCTCGGTTTGAGGCCAGCTTTGCCTAAAGAGTGAGATCCAGAACAGCCAGAGCTACACAGAGAAACCCTGACTCAAAAAAAATTAATGCCCAAAGCAATTCTGAATAAAGCACAAGCTGTGAATAGCTGACCTCAAAGTATACCACAGAGTCATAGCAAGAAAAAGAGCATAATACTAGTGCAAACATTTTTCATTACTTTAATAACTTTACAGCCGTGTCATAGCAGCCTTCTTCCTCCTCATCTCCAGTCCCACCTTTACACCCTCTCTCCCCCCCCCCCCCAGTTTTTCCTCCTC
>CM053755.1:26522727-26538077 GCA_028658305.1 Pachyuromys duprasi
GGCCCATGATAACTTGGTGTAGGGCTGAAGACCCTTTTCAGGGAAACAGGGACTGTTTCAGTCATGATCTTGATGGCTGACTCTTTGACCCTCCCCCATATAAGCCGGGGAGTGACAGACTGGCTAGATCCCAGGGGAGGACTTTGCAGCCAGCCCTGAGGAGACAGGATAAGCTGGGGTTGGATGGAAGGGAAGGAGGCCCTCCCCTGTTGGTGGAGTTCGATGGGGTGGGGAAGAAGGAGATGAGGGAGGGAGTGGGAGGGTAGGAGGGAAGGGGGGAGGGGGCTACGCCTGGGATTCAAAGTACCTAACCTGTGACTGAGATAAAAATAAATAAATTAAAAAAAATAAAATAAAGAAAGTGAAAAAAAAAAAGAATAAAGCTGCTATGAACATGGCTGAGCAAATGTCCTTGTTGTATACTTGAACACCTTTTGGATATATGTCTAAGAGTGATATAGCTAGATCTTGAGGTACCACTATTCCTAATTTTCTGAGAAAGGTCCAGATTGATTTGCAAAGTGGTTGTACCAAGTTTACATTCCCAGCAATGGAGAAGGGTTCCCCTTTCTCCACATCCTCTCCAGCATGTTTTGTTGCTTGAGTTTTTGATCTTAGCCATTATGGTTGGTGTAAGGTGAAATCTCAGGGTCAGTTTGATTTGCATTTCTCCGATGACTAAGGACGTTGAGAATTTCTTTAAGTGTTTCTCTACCATTCTGTATTCTTCCATTTAGAATTCTCTGTTTCGCTCTGTACCCCATATTTTAATTGGCTTACTTGTTTTGTTGCTGTTTAACTTCTTTAGTTCTTTATATATACTGGATATTAGCCCTCTGTCAGATAAAGGGTTGGTAAAGATCCTTTCCCAATCTGTAGGCTGTCATTTTGTTCTGATGACAGTGTCTTTTGCTTTACAGAAGCTTTTCAGTTTCATGAGGTACCATAAGATGTTTGGGGCAAGGGGAACATCCACAGGAACATAAAGACCTACTCAAAAAAGTTTTGTATAGAGATGAATGGAAGGTTTTCTTCTCCTCCTCCTCCTTCTTCTTCCTCTTCTTCTTCTTCCTCTTTAAGATTTTGTTGATTTATTTTATGTATGAGTGATCTCTCTGCTTGTACACCAGCATGCCAGAAAAGGGCATCAGATCCCAGTATAGATAACTCTGAGCCACCATGTGGTTGCTGGGAATTGAACTCAGGAGCTCTAGGAGGAGTAGACAGTGCTCTTAACCACTGAGCCATCTCTCCAGGAAACATAGAAGGTTTTTCAAGGAACCATTGTGGTGCTTGAAGTTAGTGTGGAAACCAGAATTTCAAACAACAACAAAGAACATCCTGATTCTTGTCCCTTGCTTGTCTACAGTTCTCTCATCACAGGTAAGATTTGAGAACTACTCAGAGTGAAGAATTATGAAAACAAAGGATTTATGTGATATATGTTGTGACATGTAAGTGGACAGTTTTTGTGTGCTTCAGTCCTATCGTAGCATGTTAGGGTAGAAATCAACAATGCTGAAGATGCTGCTGCCTCTTCTCCCTGTAATTTCCACTCTTTTTCCTCCTCATTATAATGATGATGATGCAAGTTAGTTAAAGGGCCATGAGCTCTAGTAAGGCAGCAGATGTAATGTTGCTATGTCAAGTCTGTAGAAAGCACTAATTGCAGATGAGATTAAAGTCTCTGTTGGTATCTCATAAAGCCCTGCAGATTTGTTGGAGCAAGGCACAACAATGCCCTGTGCCACCAGCCCTGAGAACTGGGTGATCAAGCAGCATGAGCCCCAACTTTCTGCAATGGTCCTCAGGACAGAGGCTGCAGTTATCACGCTGAGCGGGAGCGAGATAAAGAGCTTTGCTCCTCCGCTAGCAAACCTATAATTACCCAATGGGAGGAAGACATCATACATTAAGTGCCAACAAAAGAGATATCTGCATCCACTTAATTTATCCGAGCCACCAACCTATTGTGCTTAGTAAAATAGTTCTGAACTTTATGCAAGATAAAACTTTATGGCAGTTGGATGTCTTTTAACTTGAAAATTAGTAAATTAGCATTTCCAGGATAGCAGTGCCTGTGTCTCAGATATAAGAGTAGCTAGATGTCTATTTTTATTCTTCAATATTTAACGTTGCAGATATGGGGATGCTTTCTCTATTTAAAACAATTTATTACACTCATTTATTTATTTGTGTGTATATAAGCAGGGCAAGGGTCAGGCCATAGCCACTGTTGTGGAGGTCAGGGGACATCTTGGGTTAGTCAGTTTTCTTCTTTCTCCATGTGGGTCCTGGATCCTCATATCATTAGGCTTGGTTGCAAGCAATGTTTACCTCTGAACTATCTCACTGGCCTGGATATGTGTTCTCTAGCTATCATCTATGTCTTAACTAGGTTTTTGTTTTTAATCACTGAGACAAATAACCATGACCAAAAAGCAATTTGGCAGAGTGAAAGGTTTATTCAGTTTATACTTCTACATTGCTGTTCATCACCACAGGGAGTCAGCACAGGAACTCCAACAGGGCAGGAATCTGAAAGCAGGAACTGATGCAGAGGCCTCGGAGAGGTGCTGTTTACCAGCTTGCCTCCTATGGCTTTCTCAGCCTGCTGTCTTATAGAACTCAGGTCAGCAGCCGAGGGATGGCACCACCCACAGAGAGCAGGGCCCTCCCGCATCAATCACTAATTGAGAAAATGTCTTACAGCTGGATCTCATGGACGTATTTCCTCAACTGAGGCTTTCTTCTCCCTGCTGATTCTAGCTTATGAAAGCTGACATACAACGACAGGCAGTAAAATCTAAGTCTAAATCTATCTATCTGTCTGTCTGTCTGTCTGTCTGTCTACCTATCTATCTGTATGTGCATATGCATATGTGCTTATGTATACACAGCATATATAATTACATCTATAAAGCCAAATACTTAAAAATACTCATTGTTTTTGTTCCCATGGCTTCATAGAGCACTGGCTCTCTCTTTAGAATTTGGGGAAATGATTGTTTTTCAGATAACTTGCTCCAAATTTTTTCAGAGACATGATGACTAAATCCTACTGATAACTCTGAAGCTGAAATCAACTATACGTTTTTCAGTAAATGTACATGAACATGTGTATAGGATTTATAATGCTTACACATACATGTATACATGTGCATATGAATTGCTTTGCATATTTACAAGGATTTCTAATGTTTTAAAATTATGTAAATGAGGTAGGAGCAATATGGTAGTAGTATATACAGGAATGTGGGTTGAAGTTGGACTGTGAAAAAAAAGAAGAGCTTACTTTCCTTCTTCAGAAAGAGGAGGATGCTGATTATATTGTCCACCTCGTCCCTTTCACTAACGTCCTCCTAGCAGGTGAAATTTGTTATCTGTGTGACTGGACCACCGTTGTCTCAGGTACCATGATCCCCTCAAACGGTCTTGTTCTTATAGCATTTCCCTCAACAACTCAAAATTGATTTATTCTACAGACCTTTTGGCATGTCTGCTGGATGCAAATCACTCCATAAATATTTATGGAAGACCTGTGTTTGAAACACAAATGAATAATATCATTCTTGACCTCAAGGAGTTTCTTTCTGATAGGGGAGATGAGAAAATTATAGTTATCTGTAATAAAAGGTGAGTTCTGCATTAATGTCCATTTAATATTTAAGGAGCAGGGCAGGGAGAATTTAGTGTCACAAATATATTTTAATTTTAACTTATACCAACAAAGAGGCTGTTTTTTTTTTTTAACCTTTCTTTTCATTCTTGAAGTCCCTGGACATGAAGGTGAATCTGTCACTTTGCTGTAGAGAGACAGAGCAATTAGATGAAGAGCTTGGGTTCTTCCATCTACTTTGCCTTATAAGAAACTACCTTGCTCTCTCCATACAAATAATGAAGGCAAACAAAGGGAAACACCTGCTTGTTTCACTGCGAATTGTGTTTTCCTTCATTCCAGTCCCCGTGGGCCAGAACGAATCCACAGCTGTATATGAAGAATCTGTGGAAATGTATGTCATGATCTGCAGAACACATTCTAGCACCCACCCCCTCCTTGCACACACACTCTTTGTCTCTTTCTATCCCTCTCCCCTTCTCTTGCCTCTTTTCTGGGTAGTTATATCTACGGTTTATTTGTTTTCATTTTAGGGTTTGGAGTGCACACGTGACGATGAACAATCGATATACACACGTGATTAAAATTATCCTTCAGTTTGTAACTGACATGCTGACACAGCTCATCTCTTCAGGTTTGGGAGCAACAATGGTGTTAGAAGAATCATGCTCCCCATGGCCTAGATTTTTTTTTTTTTAAGGGAGGAGATAGGTCGAGCTGTTTTCATAGTGATTAATCTAGAGATGTTACCCAAGAAATTGTCTGATGCAATCCTTCACCATTGTGTTGAAGGATATGAAAATTTTATCTTTTGCAATTAGCATGGTATCAGGGAAGGAAGAGCTATTACATGGGGTGTGCATGCACATGTGTGTGTTTGTGTGTGTGCGTGTGTGTGTGCATGTGTGTGTGTGTGTATAAACTTAAGTAGATATTCTTTGAGTATTTTCTATTGTGTACACCAGAGCTTGTCAAAACAATATCAGCTTTGCTGCTTGCTTCACATGAAGATACAGAACCCACTAGCTGATTTAATGTATTATTAAACAGCTGGGCTCTCTGGAGAGGCAGTGTTGACTTTACCCCTGTTTGTGATTCTGACCCCTTAGTGTTTAGGTGCTTGAGTACTGCGCCAGGCCACAGCACTTTTGCTAGGGTGTAAATATGAGGTTATTTACTGTGTATCAACTGTGGTTTGCTTTGTAACAGTCTAAATTTGTTCTTTAAGCAGCGTCTCCACAACAAATAAATCAAAGCATGAAGAAATAAAAGCTGAAGACAACACCAGCCCAGCTTGTGGAAATCTTAGTCTTATGTGAAGGGGGGGGGGGGGCAAGTGTTATTAGTTACTGTTCTTGTTGCTATGACCAAATGGCTGACAAGAAGCAACTTAAAGGAGGGAAGGTGTATTTTGGCTCTTGGTTTCAGAGGACACAGACCCTCGTGCTGGGGGAAGGCATGACAGCAGGAGCTGGAGGGCCTTGCTTATATCGCATCTGCAGTCTGGAATCAGTGAGACAAACGGGTGGTGTCTGTAATAACATTCATTGTCCTACTAACACGTAGGATAGGTTTCCTCACATCAGTTAACTGAATCTAGAGACTTCTTCACAGCCGAGGTATGTCCCTGAGGTATGTTTCCACAGCAATCCTAAATCCTATCAAATTGATAATCAAGATTGACCATTACAAGTACTTTCCATGAGTGGTAAATTAAAAGTAAATGGCCAAATTGGTCCGTATTGTTCCACCTTAAGATCACCTTTAAAAACATTCATACAAGGTACCCCTCTCATTTTCATGGGAGTTCAGCAAGATGCACTGCCATGAGGACCCAAGTTTCCGCCTAGTAAGAACTAAATGCTTTTGGACTACTGAAATGTGTTTGGATTGTTCTAGAACAGTGCCTTTTAAAAGCACCTGTTATTCATCCTTGCCTTTGATGTTACATAGTCTTTGAAACACTTTTTTCAATTTCATTTATTCACTTATTACTTGATTTATTTAATTTTTCATTTTTTACAATGTATTCATTTTACATCCTGATTATAGGCCCCTCCCTCATTCCTCCACGTCCCACCCTCCCTCCCTCACTCCTCCTATCTCCTTTCCCTAGTCTACTTAAAGGGGGAGTTCTCCTCCCCTGCCATTTTTTGAGACAGTCTTATTTTATTGCCCCTTCTAATCTGAAACTCATTATGCAGATCACGCTGATCATGAACCTAGACCCATCTTTCTGCTTTAGCCTCCTGGGTGTTTGATTATAGGCTTTTGAACAAGCATAACCATTTTGGTAAATCTCATTTTTGAATTTGCTTCTTGCAGTGATGGCTCAAGACTGTATCAACACTGAGACAGTTGTGATTGGTTTGGCTTTTCCTCCTGGACACCCAGAAAAGGCTTCCTGTGCAGCGGTAGGCTCTGTCCTAGCTGGTTTGTACAGCCTGTTCAAGAACTTTTGTATCTTTGATGTGTGTTGGGATATGAGATGTCCACAAATGATCATGAGGTTGTTGAAGGAAGATAACAGATCACAAAACACACACAGATACACACACACATACACACTTTCCACTAAGTAAATTGTGTCAAAATGTAATAGATCTGAAGCCCATTGAATCTATTAATCAGCCATTTCTGAGTGCCAAAATAGGTAAATGGATTTGAATTGGTAGGACTTTATTCGATTGAGTATAGTCATAAAGATTTCAGCAGGTGTAGAACTATTTGGCAGGAGGTTTCCAGTGACATGAATCATTATCTTTAGTGGCTAAGCATCTCAGAGCTGTCCTTGGTTAGGAAACTCTTACCTCCACCAGAGCCATTGGACATTTGGATTATTTCAGATCCTGGGTGGGATAGAATTAGTAACAATGCAGTTTGAGGATCTCCCTCTTCTAGTGAAATCTGATTACCCATGTGTGCCTCCATTTACAACAAACTGGCTGATTTGGACTACATTGCTGCCTTTTATTTCCATAGCAACATATTGATTCTTTGATATTTAAATAAGTTTATTAAGTTTTGAGACTTGTATCTAATTTTGCAGTTTGCTTCCACCTTTGATAGTCTGCCGCTTGTCTCTGTTTTCAGGAGGTGAGAGCAGCTTTTTGAAGTGTCTTTGTATGTTTTTGCTTAAGAAATGTCGTTTGAAAAATAGATTTGGGGGCTGGAGAAACGGCTCAGCAGTTAAGAGCTTCTATCGCTTTTCCAGGGCACCAGCTTTCATTGCCAGTGTTCACAGAGAGACACTCAAAGGTCTATAGCTCCAGTTCCAGGGGATCTGACATCTCCTCTGACCTTTTCTGGGGACTGCATGCATGTGGTGCAGACATGCACTCAGGTGCACACGCTCATGAACACACCACACACACTCATGAGTAAATAATAAACAAATATTAAAACTAGATTTATTTGGACTCTTTCTGTTGTCATCTTTCGAGGTACCCCCATTATATAGGATGCACTCTTCTTACAGTTGTGGCAAAAAGGAGCACACTGAGCTCATGTCTCAGATTCTTGTGGAAAACAGTGCGAGGTTGTAAGAAGTCAGCTCATATTAAACATCTCTCCCTGTCTTTTAACTCATGGATGTTTTATGATTACTATAAACATTAATGCTTAGTCTCTACTATTCCAACGTCCCCCCCCATTTTTGGTTTAGTGTTCTTTATTGAGTGCGTGCGTTGAATTGGGGAAAATAGAAATGTGCTCACACAAGAAGCGATTCAGAATAGATGTTGCCAGCACTGGCTCTGACATCCAGCATAAAGATTTCAACAAGTACAGCTTGTTTCAGAGTACATTTGGTTTATGTGTGATAGCTCCCTCTGCAAGAAAAGAAAGCATTTTGTAAGGTTTGTGCTGTTAGAGGGTTTCTAGAAGAAGTTAGGTTATGTCTGGAAAAAAAGATAAATCTACACTCTTCCTTGCTTAATGGTGGGTCTGTTTTCAAAATTTTCCCGATTGTTTGTAGCTCCTGTTAATGAATTGCAGAATTTTAAAAAAGAGTTTACTGTTTAAATAATTGAGGGATATTTCTTGCCATACCTTTATGAATAACATTAAAAATATTCATGTGTGCTACTTAGCGTGAGAAAAACCATCCCATACCTACCTAAGCCTAAGTGTGCGCACCATGATTGTAATACCCATGCCGTTAAAGGAACCAAATTCCCAATCTTGGCAGTTATTTAAACTATTTTATGTATAGGTTTCTGATACTAAAACATGTTATTTAGTGTTTGTATAAATGACTTACGTGTCCATGTGGTTTTATTTTCCTGATGTTGCTTACTATAATGTAGGGGTTTGGTCATTTTGATGAATGGAACTGTCCTTAATCTATTTCCTACTATTGATCACTGTGTCTTCTGTTTTTCTTTATTAATTTGCCTAAAGAATTATCAGTTTCATTGATCTTTTCAAACAATCAGCTTTTACTTGCTTTCAAATTCTCTATTTTTTTATGGATTTGAGCTTTATTGATTTCTGTACTTAGCATTGCTAGTTGTTTTATTTTGCTTGTTTTGTGTTTCTTTTCCTGTTATTTGTCTAGTCTTTCATGCAAAGAGTCAAGTAACTGATTTGAGATCTCTCCTTTGTTTCCCATTAGCTCACCTATATCCTTCACCCATCACCTATAGGTCAGGCACTTTGCTGCATCCTATTTGTATCACAAACATTTTCTGGGTTTTTCTTTTTAGATTTAGTATTTAATAGCTGAGTTATATTGGAGACTCTTGCAACTTCCACTGTTTGGGACAGTACTGTTAAGTGAATTTCAGCTTAGTTCTTTTGTAACCTGTGACTAATCAAACACATTTTGATGACTTTTAAAATGTATTGAGATTATTTTTATAGCCTGGGATATACCTTTTCTTAGTGAGGGTCTATGAGTATTTAAAGAGATTATGTTCTATTATTGGGAAGGGTGTCCCATTGACACCCATGTTTGGTGCCTTTGAGTTTTATACCTTCTGTTTGCTCATTGTTGTCATATTTCCCACAGTTGTTAGGACTTGTGAGAAAACATCTGAACTTTTGTAGCTGCAATTGCGATATCTCTCCTAGACTTTTTTTTCCTTTCTGATATGTTTTATAGCTCCATTATTAGGCAAAGCAAATTATAGTTAAGTTCTCTTTGGTTAGACTGTGATAGTCCTTTCTTTCAGTTTTATTCTTCATCATAGAAGTAACGCCGGCTTTCTTTCTGTTAACATTTCATGATATCTTTTACAATCCATTTACTTTTAATTTGTGTTTTTAAAATTAAGTTTATGGTAGAGAAAATATGGTTTAAAGTTATTTGTTAATTCAATATCACAGCCTCTGTAATTTAATCTTTTTATTTAGGTCATTTTTACTGCATGATACAGTGCTATTTAAAGTTTATCTTTTGAATGAATTGCTCAGTTTTGCTTCTTCCACTTTGTTCTTTTTTCTTTCAACCTATTTTTCTACCTACTTTTAGATTAGATATTCAGTGGGAATTTAATTAATCTCCATTATCATCAGCTATATTTTCATATTTACATTTTCAGTCATTGTTATACTATATTATATTATGCATTGTAGTAAGCACTGTTTTCATACTGGCATTCTGCTTAATATTTTATTAGAAAGAATTACTTCAATTTTTATCATTTTTCAACATTATGTAATTCTTTTCAATTGTGAAAAAATTAATTTTGTGGATTTTGTAAAGCTAAATTTCATCATACTGTAAATTTTTTGAAACTTACTTACAACCAACATTTTATTTTTAAGATTTAATCATATTCATACATGAAGATTTACTTATTTCATTCTTTTCATAGTATTCATCCCATGAGTAAACCATAGTTTATATATTAATTAATCTACTTCTGAGAATCATTTTCATATTTTTACTTATAATTAATGCTATGATGAATATTTTCTACATTTCTCCTTATACTCATAGTTGCTTTTTGATTAGAAATACAAATAGTAGGCAGCTTAATTTTATAAATGTCAACTAGAACAAGCTGGTTGATTGTTATTCAAGTATCACATATTCCAAACATACGCTATTACCCTGAATATTTATAACCTTAACAACAAAATGTTACAATGAGTGATGCTAAGCTCCCAATAAACTCAGGAGAGAATTTTAAAAATAATCTATAATTGTAATGAGATTCCAGTACCCTAATATCAGTGGATGCAACATATAAACAGAACTTATGAAAAATAATTAAAAAATAAATACAATCAATTAATTTGGTATTAGAGAATGCACTCCACATAGGTCACTAAGGACATGGGTACAGTCACCAAAAGACAATATTCTGGCCCATTATGATTAGTCATCATTGTGTGTCTGTGTTTTGTTGTGACAAAGGAATTAAAGTAGCAATAACCAAAAAGATATGTACAAAATCCCCAGTGCTTAAAATATTTATTCATATGCCTCTCGAAATGCTTCATGGCTCAGCTGGGAAGTCCCATGGAATATTAAAAATGTGTTATTTGAAACAAAAAGTGTAAACATTATGGGAGGTAGCTAATGAGGCTTTCAGAGGGAGATCTATAGTACTCAACATTTATATTGATTGAAGTGTGGGCCTCAGATCAATGATTAAGATTTGACTTCAAGAATAAGTACAAAAGGGGGAAATTGGGAAATGTTAGGAAAAGAGGAAAGTTAGAAAATAGTGCAAGTGCAGAAGTAAGTGATGTTGGAATCAGAAAACAACAAATGAACCTCAGAATATTAAAGGAGATTGATGAAAATAAAAGGTCTGTGGAGAGAGGAATAAAAAAAAAAGAGTGAATGAGAAAGACTGATCAAGAACACCAAATCAGAGCAGATACTTTCTCCATGTATCAAGAATCAAAGAAGAAATTCAGTAGATCTTTGGGTATGGAAAGGAAAATAAGGACTATATAATGAAAAACTCTATGGCTATTTGAAAATTTAGGTAACATGATCAAGTCCCTTGAAGGACAGAAACTACAAGAAATAGATAAACTGAAGGGATTGTCTGTCAGACACAACAAAGCCACAATTCAAAACCAGTTAATGGCATACAGATTCCATATCAAATTTCACTGGGTAGGGCACATACAAGGAAGAAAAACCCAGCAACTCTGTAGAACCTCCTTCACTGAGGAGAGAAGTGAGAAGAATATCCCCGCTTTGCTTTTCTGAGGCTAGCATCAGCCCAAGGCTAAATCTAGACAACGGCATTTAAGAGATGATAACAGTGCAGACCAGCATTTCTGTGTACATGGCCTGAAATTATCCTCAAAGTGTGTGCTGTCATTTCAGACAGTGTCTGCTGTTATTCTCACAAAATATGTACTGTCATCCTAGCAAAGATTTGGGGATGCAAATTTGAATGTGAGTTTTTTAGCATCCCACATGTTAAATTTGTTTTGTTCTAAATTTAAGGCCTGTCTCAGATTTTGACATTTGGACTTTCAATTAAAGTCAGACCTTTTGTTGAGTTTGAGTTGATTAACCTTTTGCAGTTGATAACTTCCCTTTCAGTAGCGCCAAGAGATCCTCTGAGGGAAGAATCCAATGAATACTTACAATCATAATATTACAACGCACCAGCCATTAGTTTTTGTATTTTAAATCAGATTAAAGTATTAACTATCAAGAAAAATTAAGCTTACTTTAAATGTTTTATCTTTTTTTTAAAAACAAAAAAAAACTAATCAGTGAACTTATTTGACATTGCATGTAGATAATTTTGGGATTAAAAGTCGTTTAAGAGACAAAGCAAGGTGTCTTCTTAGGCTGTGGCTTAGGAATAGAGTTTAGTGTCTGATTCTATCCTTGTGTCTGCCAGGCCATTCAAATAAGATCTGGTTTTAGACCCGGAACTGAAGTTTAGAGTGAAAATAAGCTTCAGTTCCACAGTTACAACCATCTTAGCAGCAACACCAGATATGAGAGCAGCTGAGGGAAACTTTCATTGTTAATTCGGAAAGAAACCTAGTTAACTGTGTGGAGTTGGTTACCTGTAGATATCTAAGTTTTACTGTATTGTGTTTGTTCTCTCTCTTTCTCTCTGTTTCTCTTTCTCTCTCACACACAAATTCTCTTTCTCTTGCTGTTTGACTCCCCTACTTTTCTCCTCTCTCCAGCCCGCCCCTCCTTCCCTCTCTCTCTCCGTTTTTTCTTCCTTTTCTCCCTTCCTTCCCTCCTTTTTTAATGCCTCCCTGCCCTTCTCCTTTTCAAGGCTCACAGTGACTGATCTTTTCTGTGAGAAGTAAAAACAAAATCTTTTTTAATTTTTTTTTTCATTTTTATTTTATATTAGTCACAGGTTATGTACTTTGTATCTCTGCTGTAGCCCCCTCCCACTATCCCCCCTTCCCTCCCTCATCTCCCTGCACCTTTCCAAGTCCACTGATAGGGGAGGACCTCCTCTCCTTTCCAGCTAACTCTAGCTTATCAGGTCTCTTCGGGAATGGCTACAATGTCCTCTTCTGTGGCCTAGCAAGGCTGCTCCTCCCTCCTCAGGGGACGGGGAGGTGGAAGAGCCAGCCATTGAGTTCATGTCCAAAATAGTTCCTGTTCTCCTTACTAGTATACCCACTTGGGAATTGAGTTACCATTTGCTACATACAAGCAGGGGTTCTAGGTTATATCCATACATGGTCCTTGGTTGGAGAGACAGTCTCATAAAAGACCCCTGTGCCCTGATGTATTTGGTTCTTGTGGAGCTCCTGACCTCTCCAGGTCATACTAACTGCCCCCCCCCTTCTTTCATATGATTCCCTGCACTCTGCTGAAGGTTTGGTTATGAGTCTTAATATCTGCTTTGATACACTTTCAGAGGCCCTCTGTGGTAGGCTCCTGTCCTGTTGCTTGTTTTCTCCTACATCCAATGTCCGTCCCATTTGACTTTCTAAGTGAGGATTAATCCTCTTACCCCAGGTCCTCTTCAATTGAACACATAGCTCTGCCTTCAAGTGTTGGTGCACTTTAAAAAAAACCCTTTTATATACATTTCTTATATCTCTTTCTCCCTACTCCACTCCAATCCCTTCCAACATCCCAACATCAGGTAGGAGAGAGAAAGGGTTAGTGGGAGAGAGGGTGCAGCTTTTAGCTGTTTTCTGTTGGTTAGGGTCGTTGGGTTCCGTGGAGCCTGTCCAATCCTTGTTTCAGGAGATCTCCAACTTCTTATCTCACTGCAATAACAGTAGCCAGGAACTACAGGGGAGAAGCAGCAGCAGCCTTATTCTTTCTGGGAGCTCCTCCTCACTCTCTGGGCTCTGGCATCTATTCTTTCTCCAGAGTCCTCTATTTAAACTATTTGCAGCTGGCAAAGAGAGCCTCTCAGAGCCTCCATGAAGCTATGGACTACCTGAATAAATCCTGCATCCCACACTTGGGATTAAAACAAAAACATTTTTTTATCCACAACATTCAAGATTTTCAAATGTCATAGAAAATAACTTTTATCCTGCTGGTAGCACAACTGTTAGTGACTAAAAAGAGGGTTTTGGAAACACTGTTACTGGGCCTACAGACTGTCCTGAGCTGACGGTCATCCAGATTTGAATGGTATCACCATATTCTGTAGTTTCTTGCATAGAAGAAATCCAAGCCATGTTTGTTCTTGAGACATTGTTGGTTCTGATTTTGCTTTTCTGGCAGGGACATGACACCAATCAAATTTTAACAATTGAAAAATATGAAGACATTGAAAGGTAAAGTTGAGAGCAGAGGCTGAGGAGTCCAGGGAGGATAGAGCCGTGAGGAAAGGCTGCTCACAAGTGTTAACTTTTAGTCAGAAACAATGATCTTTGGTGTGGTGGTTCACAGGGTGACTACAAATCGCAACTATGAAACATGTAGCTCAAGACTAAAAGAAAAATGATAGGTGGTTGAGGAGACAGGTGTGCTTAGCATGATTTAAACATACAATGCATTAATTGTATTGGGACAATGCATAGTATCTTCGTATTGTGTACAATTTTATCCTTATATGTATCAATTGCAAATGAAACCATTGATACACTCATTGAAGATACCAATGGTAGCTTTATTTTTTACCATGTGGGAAGACCCTCTATAACATATACTGACTGCAGGTTAAATTATCTCTAAATAGCAGGTTTAACCCAGAACCTCACTAAAGTTAGAGAACATGTTCTCAATACCTTGTCTTCTAAGAGATTTTGTATTTTTGCACAGATTTTCTAGTGTTAAGAGTTTTCTTGTAGGGGGCTGGAGAGATAGCTCAGAGGTTAAAAGCACTGGGTGTTCTTCCAGAGGTTCTGTCTTTAATTCCCAGCAAACACATGGTGGCTCATAACAATCTATAATGAGATCTGGCACCCTACACTGGCATGGAGGCAGAACATTGTATACATCATAAATAAATAAATCTTCGAAAAAGAGTCATTTTGTAGGCTGAGGTAGGCAGGTTGCTGTGAGTTTGAGGCCAGCCTAGTTTACAGAGTTAGTTCCAGGACTGCCAGAATTACACAGAGAAACCTTTTCTCAGGAAGAAATAAAACAAAACAAATCACCAAATCAACCAAACAAACAAAAGAAAAAAACCAACACAAAAACTACACCCACCCCCATATAAGAGCCTTCTTGTTCTTCAATAGATAGGTGAGTGGACTGAATGCAGCCTTAATGAACTGATGCAGGTACCGATTCCTCTCTCTATCTCCTTCTCTAGGAAGATCCAAGCTTCATGAGTTGTAAATCAATCTTTAGAGTTGAAGAGCCAGCTCCATCCTACAGGAACCATGAGCATGATTTTCAGTCTCTATCTAGCCCATGATTTTTCCTAATAATAAGACCTGTAAGTTTTATAGAAAATAAAATAACACAGAATATAAAGCTTTGTGATTCGTTACTTCCATTCACCTAGCCAAACTAAACAGAAATTAGAGGCAAGAAGGGCTTGAAAGCCATGCAAAGATTCAGACTCTGGCTCAGATTAACCCTTTCATGTACAATGGAAAGTTTTCTCCTAGGTGGTCTTGTTTTTCACCATACAACCCTTTCCAGTGGCGCTCAAGCTTTCTATATAGTTGGAATAAGGAAAGCAAATGTAGCCTTGCCTCAGATTACTGCTTATTTTGTATCCATGCAATTGTTATCATCTACATGATATTTGATATAAGACAAGCAGTTCTATTGGTAGGACAACTTGAAGTCCACATTTCTTTCTTTATAGATTCTCTTTTGCAAGATTTGCATGATTGTTTTGGCTTTCATTGCTATGTGGTCTAAAGAGGGCAAGCCACACTCTCCTAACTGTTGCTCTCCATGCCTTTTTAGATACAGCACAGAGCACATTGAGGATAAATCACGATGTCCAACTTCAATGAGCTTAAAACATTTCCGGGCATTACATCAGGAACAACATTTACAGAAGAATCAGGACAAAGCTCTGAGTCCAACAGTCAGTACAATCCTATTTTTAAAAGTTATCTTAATTTCTGTATCCATTCCTCAGTTGAGGGCCATCTGGGTTGTTTCCAGCTTCTGGCTATTACAAATAAAGCTGCTACAAACATGGTTGAGCAAATGTCCTTATTGTGTACTTGAGCCACTTTTGGATATATGCCTAGGAGTGGTATAGCTGGATTTTGAAGAAGCGCTATTCCTAGTTGTCTGAGGAAGCACCAGATTGATTTCCAGAGTGGTTGTACAAGTTTACATTCCCACCATCAGTGGAGGAGTGTTCCCCTTTCTCCACAACCTCTCCAGCATGTGTGCATA
>CM053755.1:26538577-26590353 GCA_028658305.1 Pachyuromys duprasi
GAGGGACTGCCTCCAACATGAACTGATTGGCCTGCTCTTTGATCACCTCCCTGTCAGGGGGGTACAGTCTTACCAGGCCACAGAGGAAGACAATGCAACCACTCCTGATGAGAGCTGATAGACTAGGATCAGAAGGAAGGAGAGGAAGACCTCCCCTATCAGTGGACTTGGGGAGGGGCATGTGTGGAGAAGGGGGACAGAAGGTGTGGTTGGGAGGGGAAGAGGGAGGAGCTTATGGGGGGATACAAAGTGAATAAAGCATAATTAATAAAAATTAAAAGAAAAAAGGAAAAAGTTGTCTTAAAGTTAATGAAATCTTGGAGTAAATATGGTTTGGAGTTGGACAGATTTAGGACATGTTGAAGAAAGAAAATGCTCAGTATACAAATAATTCTAGAATCAAGTGATTTCTCTGTGTGGCTGGTGGGAGGGGTTGAATGAATCTCTCCATTCCTGCTGGTGGGTGGGAGGTAGTGGGTGTGTGTGATGAATGGTTGTTTGGAGTGGATTGGAAAGGAAAGAGGATGATCTATCACTTATGGAAGTATCTGGGGTGGGATTTTGCATTATACACAATAGTTGACAGGGAATGATCATAAATCTTTGGAACAAGGAACAAATCAATTAGAAATATTCTTTTTTATTGCTGTTGAGTACCTAATTTTTTAAAAAAAATAAGTGTAGATGTGTTTTATCTGCATATATGTACCATGTGTATGTCTGAAACTTTCAGAGTCCAGAAGAAAGCATCAGATTCCGTGGAACTGAAGTTATAAACAGTTTTGAGGTGTCATGCAGGTGCTGAGAGTTGAACCCAGGTCCTCTGAAAGAGCAGCAAATACTCTTAAATACCGAGCCATTTCTTTAGCCCCTACTAGTGAGTATTCACGACTGCTTTTTTTTCATATATCTTTTGTGTTGTTATCAAAGCAAATTAGTTCAATTGTGAAATTCAAGCAAGAGAAACATTTAAGTCATTTTGTGTGTTTTTAATTATTATCTGAGAATATATGTAACAAACCTGGGTTAGTTTTTCAGAAATGTCTGTGCTTGTACTGCAAATGCATATTCATGACATGACACATATATAAGGTATGCAAAATTGGAATTTGTAAGTTTGAGAAGATTTTAAAGAAAAATTCTTCCATACCTTGCTGAAATCTTTGTGACTAGATTCAACAGTGAAGAGAAGCTGGGGTGTTATGTATCAGCAAAGATTAGCTAACACAACAAAAATTTCCCTAAGATGTTTGAATAGGTAGTGAAGACACACTGTAGAGGGTACTTTTCTGGCTCAAATGATGTCATATAGATGATGGGAGAAAGAAAAAAAATCAGGTGTGCATAGAAGAAACAAATGAATTAAGTAAATTTAGAAAAAATACTTAAATAATGAGGCCTTGTAGAAAAAGACCAATTAAGGAGAATACTGACATTTTCACTACCTCTAGAGTACAATGGGAAAAAAAGATCCTGGTGTGGTTTGATTAAATGGGACAGAGGAGGACAGAACCTGAACCAAATCATGCAGCAGCAGATGGGACCACAAGGTGGAAGATTTCATTACATGAAAAAAAAAAAAGTTTGAACTTCTTAGAAATTCTGTAGCCACACCAGATCTTTCATATTTCTTGCTATCTTTGTGATTGGTATAAAAATTATGAGTCTGAGATTTTTCACCCTAGTCACAAGCTAATTAATTAGCTTGTTGCTATTTCATCAACACTAGTTGAAGACAATGGGATTTGTGGGTGTGCTGGATAGTTTTTGTCAACTTGGCACAAACTAGACAGAGTCATTGGAGAGGAGGCAGCCTCAATAAAGAATATGCCTCCATAAGAGCAGGTTTTCGGCAAGCCTATATGAGATTTTCTTAATTGGTGATTGAGGGGGGAGGGCTCAGATCATTGTGGGTGGGGCCACCTCTGGGTAGGTGGTCCTGGGATTTTATAATAAAGCAGACTGAACAAGTCATGTGGAGCAAGCCAGTAATCATCGTCCCTCCTTGCCCTCTCCATCACCTCCTGCCTCCAGGTTCCTGTCCTGTTTGAGTTCCTGTCCTGACATCCTTCAAGAGTGGACTATTAATATGGAAGTGTAAGCCAAGTAGACACTTTCCTCCCCCAAATGCTTTTGATCATGGTGTTTCATCATAGAAATAGCAACCCTGGCACAGATCCAGGGCTTTGAGTTGGCCCACCACAAGATCTATCTCATCTGTGAACTGCTGGAGCAGAAGAAGAGGCTGCTCTTGTAGAACCAAAGCTTCAGGGTCTCCATGACACCGGGCAAAAACAGGATGCCTGAGAGGAGTACCAGTTAGGATCCAGTATCGATAGTGTAGCAGAAGTCAGAGGCCTCAACCCAGACCTGTGACTCATTGCAACGGACATTTGCTATGACACATCGAGACACACCACAGTTTCCAGGGTGAGATTTTTGTTCTGTGAGAGAGGTTGCAAGGGTGGAAGGCAGATGTGGAGGGGCTGGAAGATGTGTGGGAGTGGGGTTCATGATGTGAAATTCACAAAGAATCAGTAAAAAGTTAAAGACGAAAGGTACTAGGTCAGATGCATTTGGCTTTCTTTCCTGAGGCACGAGCATATTGCAGTATTTCTTGTCATTCAGCTTCAACAGGGAAAGTCTAAGGTGGATGCTACCCGTACAAAGCACTTGCTGTTCAATTACAAATACCCTATTTCATATCCCTAGAGACCCCATAAAAACAAGGGAGGTGTGATCAACCCTCTGTTGTTGTTCCAGCCCTCAGGGGGTGGAGGTAGCTGGATTTCTAGACTAATCACTGAGCTTTGAATTCAAATAAGAGACTCTGTTTCCATATATGAGGTAGAGAATTGTTGAAGAAGACACACAGCGTCAACCTCTGATCTCTACATTTACACCTGCGTGCCCACAAATGAATAAAAAACGTACTCATGCATACTCTACCTATGCATACATGAAAACATAGAAAAACTAAACTATTATTGTCAAGAATACTATCATTCATCTTTATGTTGTATAATGCTTGCTTTTTAAAATATTTGCTTTTAATTTTTCATTTATAGGTATGTGTGTGCATTTGTGTGAATGTATGCCGGTGGAGGAGGAAGGAGGATCCCTACAGAGGCCAAAAAAAAAAAAAAGCATCGGCTCTCCTGGATCTGGAGTTAAAGGCAGTTGTGTTAGCTGTCTGACAAAGGTGCTGGGAACAGATTGGGCTGTAGGCAAGCCTGTAGACTATTTTCTTAATCAGAGATTGATGGGGGAGGGCCCAGCCTATTGTTGGGTGGGGGCATCTCTAGGTTGGTGGTCCTGGGTTCGATAAGAAAGCAGGCTGAGCAAGCCGTGAGGAGCAAGCCAGTAAGCAACACTCTTCCATGGCCTCTGCATCAGCCCCAGTCTCCAGGTCCCTGTCCTGCTTGAGTTCCTGTCCTGACTTCCTCCAATGATGAACAGTGATGTAGACACATAAGACAAATAAACCCTTTCCTGCCCAACTTCCTTTTGACTATAGTGTTTCCTCACGGCAAAAGTAACCCTAACTAAGACAAGGGGAAAGAGTTTTCTAAGCTCTGAGGGACTAAGCTGGAAGAGTTCTGCTTGCAAATGAGGTAGTTAATAGAAACCTTTGGCCTCACCTGCTCATCTTCTTTCTGGAAAGTGAACCTATTTTTCCTACCTATTGACTAGCCTGTCTCACTTGCTGCTTGATGGACACTTTAGGGAGATGATGATGAGGGTCAGGTAGGTTTTCCCACACAAAAATGAAGATCTAGACACACATGTCTCAGCAGCAGTTCTCAGCTTATTTCACAATTTTAGAGCATTAGGTCAAGATCCCCTTGAGGGTTGAATGTCAGATAATTTGCATATCAGATATTTACATTACAATTCACAACAGTAGCAAAGTTATTGCTATGAGGTAGCAACAAAATGATTTTATGGTTGAGGGCCGGCACAATCTGAAGAACTGTATTAAAAAGTGGCAGCATTAGGAAGGTTGAGAACCACTAATCATTGCTCTTAAGCATTGAGTCATCTTCTAGCTGATTTTAAATGCAAGTGTAGGTGTGTCTCCATGGGTATGGGGCAACACTGAATTTTCACAATTTGTATTTTGTGCTTTTCCACATGTATCAATATACTTCTTTCATAGTAGAGCAGAAATGTCACACAAAAGTCAGTCAGCTGTTTGACTTTGTTTCCTGAGGGACAGGCAGTCTATCAGATTCTGTGCTTTGCCGTATACTGCCAAGAAATGAAGGGCTGTAATGGAAAAGAACTGTGGGTTGTTCTGTCTCTCCTTGTTGCTGCTTCAGTGTTAGTGGCAGGCTAATACAAAGAAGTAACACGAGTAGGAAAAATATAATCAACTCTTTTGATTGCTTGTGTTGTGTAAAATGTCATCATCCTTTTTTTTTTTCTCTGAGTTCTAAGCAAGTTTTGATGCATTGGGAAGTGTGGCATCCTGCAGCTAGTTGATGATTAGCTTTAATTGTCAATTTGACACAGTCTAGAATCACCTGTGAAGAGAGTCTCAGCGCGAGATTGCCTAAATTGGATTGGCCTGTTGACATGGATCATGTGAGGGAGGTTATCTTAATTATGTTAATGGCATGGAAAGACCCTCCCTCTGTAGGTGGCACTATTTCCTGGACAGAGCTCCTGGGTTGTAGAAGAGTGGAGAAAACAAGCAGGCAAGCATGGATTTGTTGCTCTCTACCGTTGACTGTGGCCATGAGCAGATGCTTCTTGTTCCTGTGGCCTTGTCTTATTCAAGATGGCAACTTGTAACCTGGAACTGTGGGTTGAAAAAAAAAAATTCTCCTTCCCTTAAGTTGCCTTCACCAGGGTGCTGTTACTACAAAAGCAGAAAATAACAAAGATGGCTTGTCACAGCTCCAACGCACAGAAGTGACTTACTTCCTTAAACCTTCTTTAGGTCTCACAGGACGAGAATTTTGTGCTGACATGACTCTATAAATACAGTATTTGAGTGGGGTAGCAAGGGATGGTGGGAATATCTGAATCTCCTCTGCTCACGGATGTGTCTCATTGTCTCTTTGCCTTCATCTATCAAAGTTCAAGGACAGTTATAAAGGATGTATTCGGATACTGGAAGGTGACTGTCTCCCATAGCATGTGCATGGTTCTGAATGTGTGATTCTGACACTCTGCAAAGTAAGCGCCTGTGAAGCTGGCCCGTTATAGGTTAGGCAGGGTGAGCTTACAACTTTTACAGTGGACGGTATGCAGGTCTTCTCTTTGTCCTAGAAGGAGGTATGAACTCATGCTTCAAGGCTACTTTCTGGGACTACAACTCAAAAAAAACAAACAAACAAACAAAAAAGGCTGAGGAGAATTCTGTTAGGATTCTTAGTGTCAGGGTTCAGGGACAACAAAAACTTGAGGTGTATGCTGGATGTTTTTTTTTAAGTAATTAATTTATTCACTTGATATCCTGGTCTTAGCCCTATTCCTCCTCACCTCTTAGTCCCAAGCTGGTCTCTCTTCCTGATCATCCCTTCTCCCCCATCTGCCTTTTTTTTTTCCTCAGCAAAGGGAGCCCCTCTTCCCATCACCTCAGCTCATCAAGTCATATTAGAGCCTATGGCCTGGTAGGGCAGTCCCTCTAGGGGGAAGTTATTGAAAAGCTGACAAGAAGTCCATATCAGAGAGAACCCCCACTCCCCTTATTAGGGGACCCACATGAGACATGAGCTGATGGTTTTATGTCAACTTGACAAAAGCTAGTCATTTGAGAGGAGCTCAGTTAAGAAAATGTCTCCATAAGAGTGGACCGTAGGCAAGCCTGTAGGCCATTTTTTTAAATTAGTGATTGATGGGGGAGGGCCTAGGTGTGTGGTGGCATTCCCAGGTTTGTAGTCCTGGATTCTATAGCAAAGTAGGAATAAAGACAGGCACAGTGGCACATGCCTGTAATCCCAGCACTCAGGGAGGCAGAGGTAGGCAATCTCTGTGAGTTCAAGGTCAGCCTGGTCTACAAAAATAAGTCCTGGACAGCCAAAGCTACACAGAGAAACCCTGTGTCAAAAAGCCAAACAAAGAAAGAAGAAAAAAAGAAGAAAGAAAAAAGCAGGAATGAAGAGCAAGCCAGTAAACATCACCCCTTCATGGCCTCTGCATCAGCCCCAGTCTCCAGGTCCCTGCCCTGCTTGAGTTCCTGTCCTGACTTCCTTCAATGATGAACAGTGATATACACACATAAGCCAAATAAATCTTTTCCTCCCCTTACCTCACAGCAATAGTAACTCTAAGACAAGAGGAAAGAGTTCTTTAAGCTCTGAGGGACTAAGCTGGAAGCATTCTGCTTGCAAATGATGTAGTTAATAGAAACCTTTGGGGTCCCATTTATTGATTGTTGCTCTTAGAGCCTGTGCTGTTGGTGTTCTGTTCAGAAAGTTGTCTCCTGTGCCAATGAGTTAAAGGCTCTTCCCCACTTTTTCTTCAAACAGGTTTAGTGTGTCTGATTTTATATTGAGGTCTTTGATCCATTTGGACTTTAGTTTTGTGCAGGGTGATAAGTATGGATCTATTTTTTTTCTACATGTAGACATCCAGTTAGACCACTACCATTTGTTGAAGATGCTATCTTTTTTCCATTATATGGTTTTGGCATATTTGTCAAAAATCAGGTGTCCATAAGTGTGTGGGTTTATTTTAGGGTCTGCTATTTGATTTCATTGTTGCTCTATAGTACAGCTTGAGATCAGGGATGGAGATACCTCCAGAAGATATTTTATTGTAGGGAATTCTGGGTTTCTTGTTATTCCATATAAAGTTGCGAAATTTTCTTTCAAGGTCTATAAAGAATTGTGTTGGTAATTTGTTGGGAATTGCATTGAATCTGTAGATTGCTTTTGGTAGGATGGCCATTTTTACTATGTTAATCCTGCCAATCCATGAGCATGGGAGATCTTTCCATCTTCTGATATCTTCTTCTATTTCTTTCTTCAGAGCCTGTAAATGGGACCTCATGAAACTGAAAAGCTTCTGTAAAGCAAAGGACACTGTTGTCAGAACAAAACAACTGCCTACACATTGGGAAAGGATCTTCACCAACCCTATATCTGACAGAGAGCTAATATCCAGAATATATAAAAAACTAAATAAGTTAAAAAGCAACAAATCAAGTAATACAATTAAAATATGGGTTACAGAGTTAAACAGAATTCTCAATAGAGGAATATCAAATGGCAGAGAAACAGTTAAAGAAATGTTCAATATCCTTAGTCATTAGGGAAATGCAAATCAAAACAACCCTGAGATATCACCTTATACCTATCAGAATGACTAAGATCAAAAACTCAAATGACAGTACATGATGAGAGAATGTGGAGAAAGGGGAACCCTCCTCCACTGCTGGTGGGAATGTAAACTCATACAACCACTTTGGAAATCAATCTGGCGCTTTCTCAGACAATTAGGAATACTGCTACCTCAAGACCCAGCTATACCACTCCTAGGCATATATCCAAAAGATGCTCAAGTATACAACAAGGACATATGCTCAACAATATTTGTAGCAGTATTATTTGTAAAGGCCAGAAGCTGGAAACCACGGAGATGTCCCTCAGTTGAGGAATAGATACAGAAATCGTGGTACATTTACACAAAGGAATACTACTCAGCAATTAAAAACAAATCATGAAATTTGCAGGCAAATGGTGGGAACTAGAAAAGATCATCCTGTGTGAGGTATCCCAGAAGTAGAAAGACACACATGGTATATACTCACTTATAAGTGGTTATTAGACATATAATATAGGATTTTACATACTAAAATCTGTACACCTGAAGAAACTAATCAAGAAGGAGGACTCTGGGTAAGATGCTCAATCCTCATTCAGAATGGCAAAGAGGATGGACATCAGAAAAGGGAAAAAACAGGGAACAGGACAGGAGCCTACCACAAAGGGACTCTGAAAGGCTCTACCCTGCAAGGTATCAAAGCAGATGCTGAGAGTCATAGCCAAACTTTGGACAGAGTGCAGGGAATCTTATGAAAGAAGTGGGGAATAGTAAGATCTGGAGAGGACAGGAGCTCCATAAGGAGAACAACAGATCCAAAAAGTCTGGGCTCAGGGGTCTTTTCTGAGACTGATACTCCAACCAAGGACCACTCATGGAGATAACCTAGAATCCCTGCACAGATGTAGCCCATAGCAGTTTAGTGTCCAAGTGGGTTCCATAGTAATTCCATAGTAATAGTAATGGGAACAGGGACTCTCTCTGATATGAACTGATTGGCCTGCTCTTTGATCACCTCCCTGTCAGGGGGGTGCAGTCTTACCAGGCCACAGAGGAAGACAATGCAGCCACTCTTGTTGAGACCTGATAGACTAGGATCAGATGGAAGGAAAAGAAGACCTCCTGTATCACTGGACTGGGGTGGAGGTATAGGTGGAGAAAAGGGAGGGTGGGATTGGGAGGGCAGAAGGGAAGGAGCTACAGGCGGGATACAAAGTGAATAAACTGTAATTAATAAAAATAAAAACAAATAAAAAAAATAGAAACCTTCGGCCTCACCTGCCCATTTTCTTTGTGGCAAGGGAAACTGTTTTCTACCTGTTGACTAGCCTGTCTTGCAGCTATGATGGACACTTTAGGGAGATGATGAGGAGGGTTGGGCAGGTTTTCCCACATAAAAGTGAAGATCCAGACACACATGTCTCAGCAGTGGCTTCTTTTTACAACTTTAGGAAAGTAGTTCTCAATCTGTGGGCCACAACCCCGTGTCTGTCTCTCTCTCTCTTTCTCTCTCTCTCTCTCTCTCTCTCTCTGTGTGTGTGTGTGTGTGTGTGTGTGTGTGTGTGTAAGGCTGCCTAAGAGTACTGAAAATATCAGATATTTACATTATCATTCATACTGCAACAAAAATAATTTTATGGTTGGGGCATCTCCACAACATGAGGAACTACATTAAAGGGTCACAGCGTTAGGAAGGTTGAGAACCACTGGTCTACCAGCTGAGTTCTGGGTCCTGAGGAGGAGACAGCTTTCATTAAAGAGTTGTTCCTTGAGCAAAGCTTCATTCTGGCTTGTTATGTGCCAGGCACCATACTAAGTCCATGGATATGCTGGCCGTGAATGCAGGTTTACCCACAAAAGAGTGGTAAGGAAGTTCGGGAGCAGAGAAGTAAATAAATGAATGAAAACAAGTTGCAAATCCCCTGAGGGAAATTAAAATGAGGAAATGCAAGAGACTAAATGGAGGGGAAAGGCTGGGAGAGTAGTTCTTTCTGAGGGACTTGTATGTCTGCACCTGAAGGTTAAAAGCCAGGGCTGAGTAGTACAGGCGAAAGGGACTGCAGGTGCAGCCATGCTGGTGAGGAAAAGTGCTAACCCTTTCCCAAGGATAGTCAGGGGAGCTGGAGGACAGTGAAGCCAGGCAAAGAGGAGAAGGAGGCAGTTTACATAGAACTCCTAAAGTCTCATTACAGTTTCCTTTTGTGCTTTATGGGCTTCCTCTCACCCTCATCTCTCTCTTTTCCCCTTTCCTTCCTCCTCTTCTTCCCTATTCCTACCCGGCAGAGTTCTCCCTGGGTATGTCAATGGTTTCGGACCAGCAATCTCTTCAACTTTCAGAACCATTTAGTCGAAGGCGCACTAAGACTCACCACAGCGTGCACACTTTATGTAGCTAAAGACTAAATAGATCTATGAACTCTGACCTGAAAGAGAGTCCTATTCACCAGAGACAAGCATTGAAATGTGTGCTAGCCTGATGTAAAATTCCCCATGGAGATAAAGTGAAAAGAAAATGGAGAAACTAATTCCAAATTGCTAAAACAGCTATGTAGAAAGGCCATTTCCAAGAAAATATTTTCCTGTTCACTATAGCCAGGTATTATTAAGGGAGCCCTGGGAGCATAATCCTTATTTTAAATTAGAAAGCATATTATTTTTGTAATGCCTATGATGATATTTCTTTCAATAAGTACACTATAGGAGATATTATGTTTGAATATATCTATAATTTGATTCAGCTATGTTCTCTCTTGACGCCATTTTTCCAACTTAAAAATCCTGCCTTCTTTGGACTCATTCGTTTTGTCTTGGGCTTGTGGTTAGTGTAAGGTATGGGATCTGTGGATTTATAGTTTTAATTAAATTCTGAAAAGTGTGTCTGTTAGTTCTTTTTTTAAGTTGCTGGGAATTGAAAACAAGTTCCTGTGCATATGTGCCAAGTGCTCTACCACTGAGCTGCCCCTCTGCCCTTTGTCTGTTATTCCTTCACATAGTTTTCATCATCGTCACTCCCTCAATGACTCTGGGCTGCAATAAGTGTGACTTTGGCTGTAAATCTATCATTACTTTGACCCTTTAGTGCCAACCTTGGATCCCATCTCCACTTTCTTGAATTAGAAACTTGATTTTTAAAACCTGGAATATCATTTACCAACGAGAACAATTTATAGCATTCTTGCATCTTTCTTTCTCATTCTGAGATCTTTTTTCTGTATATCTGGTAAGTTGATCAGTGGTAGATGAATTAAGTTTTATCATTCAACACATTTTAACTCTTTGGCTTTAACTCAGAAGCCAGGTTTTATAACTATCTGTATGTTGTTGCATCGAAAACTAGAACCTGCAGTTACTTTTAATGGGTCACTTGATACAAAGCTAAATTTAGAAGGCTGGAATAGACATGCTATCTGGGGGGTTCCAATGCTATAAAATATGGTTTGCTTTTCTCTAATTCAAAATACCTGATTTGAATCCCACAAATATCTATGCCTTTCAACTGATAGGATAAAATTAGACCAAGTTCCAGTAAACACCATCCCTAAGCTGCAATATAAATAGGGTATCAATTATGTAGGAGTGGGAGTCACTAATATGTATATAGCGATTTCTCATTAGCACAGGCTACATCAGGGCTCTTTTTACATAAGATTAAAATAGTAATTTAGCTGCTTAGTAAATGATTAAATGCAAAGAGCAGTTATGTAATCCGTTGGCTAAGAATTGGTAAATGTTGCCAAGCACTAATGATTCATTTCCTTAATAACCCAGGAAGTGCTGGGCCATAAGTTTCTGTTAAGGAGGTTCTGTCCCCACCAGATGCAGCATTGCTGTGGAGGAGCGCAGCGCCTCGAAAGAGCACACATGCGCAGGTCTCCAGCCCCGTGTCCTGATGTTACCTCTCAGCGCTCACATTAACTGTGAGCAAACCAACCTATCTGCAAGGTCAGCTTTGCTTCTGTAGATGCTCCAACTATGTAGAGCCACCATTTCAAGAAACTAGATTCTGTCGGTAGAGACTGAAAAAATAGTAACATTGTTTTCTTGTGAGTGTTTGGGGAACATTGCGACAGCCTGTTCAGAACGGTTTTTTGTTGGTTTTCAAACCTCAGATTTAATGACAAGAAGATCCAAAGTTAAAGATCCTAGAAACAAATGCCCCTCAAAGGTGTTTTACAGTCACAGTATAGAATCTGAAGACAACTCATTTCTTAGTTTAAAATATAACTAGAGAACTCAGGGTTTCTTCAAACTGTACTAAAATTATAAAAGGTCTTAAATATTTTTGCTTCCAAAAGCTCTGCCTTTCCTTTAACTCATGAGAAGTTAATGGACCAAGGTAAGAGAATTTGTTTTTAGAATTGAACAGGAGAGAATGGAGATAATATGAAACTGCAGCATCACAGAATAACATTTCCAAATAGTCTTGTAGAACATCTACATTCAACAAACTATGATAGCATCCTTTACTATGACTTTGCAGGAGGGTGAACTAAAAACCAACCAACCAACCAACCAACCAAACAAACAAACAAACAAATACAGTAGTTATGATGGTAATAGATGGGAAATATGCACGAGGAACCCCTCCCCTCCCCTAATTTCATATCCTTTCACAGTGACCTTACTGCTCTCAAACTAATTCATGTGGTCTGAAATTGGTGTGCTGGTTACTGGTTTGTTGTTCTCCTTGCAACTTGACACAATCTGGAAAGTGGGAACCTTGGTTTTGAAGATGCCTCCATCAGCCCGACCTGCAGTCACGTACACTAGCTATTTTCTTAATTAATGATTGATGTGGGAAAGCTGGGCCTCTTCGGGTGGCCCACCGCTGGGCAAACGGTCCTGAGTTGTAGAAAAAGCAAGCCAAATAAGCTGTGGAGGCCTAGCAATAAGCATGGATCCTCCAAGGCTTCTGCCTCTGCTCCCTCCCGAGTGAGTTTCTGCCAGCTTCCTTCAATCATGGACTGTGATCAGGATGTGTATGTTAAATTAACCCTTTCCACTCCAAGCTGCTTTTCATCGTGGTGTTTCTCACAGCAATACAAGACATTCTTAGACACATGGTAACACTACTGTGGGCACTGACTGTGTCTGTGAGCATGTATGTAGACGATTGGTATCTGACTCACCCTTTAAATGAATACTCATACATGTAGGAAGAAGTAGGTACTGTGGATCGGAGGTTAAATGAGTAGACAAAATTCCCACCTTGATGGAATTTATTACTAGGGGAAGGCAGACAATAAACACATTAAGAAACATTTTGATAGGTTGGTAGATAATGATGTTATGAGGACAAATAGAGTAGAAAACAATGATGAGCGCAATGTGTGCTGGTGCTGTCTTTGTATTTAATCAGTCACGTGAAGGTGCTCTATAAGTTATCTGTGGTGATAGTCTAGAAGAGAAGCCTTCCTTTTGAAGGGACTAACCAGCGTAATAGCTTTGCCCAGGCTTTTGAATGGCCCCTTTTATTTGATTGACAGCAGGAGTGAGTGGCAGAAAGGGATGTCAGCTATCACAGTGGTCCAGCTCATCGGGGCTTTCTGGGCCATTGTTACTTGATGTGAAATGGGAAGCTGCAGCAGAGCTCTGAGAGAGGACCGATATGACCTGACATATTTTTAAAGGTTTACTGCAGTTTCTGTATTGAGCATAACATGTGAGGGGCCTAGGAAGGAAACACAAAGGGTGTTAATCCATTAAGTAGAGCTAAGTTAGTGGGCTGCTCAATTGCATCCTTATATATGTTGCACCGGGGAGAAGATTAGTGGCGAATACCCATTAAACTGCAGTGAGATTGGAAGGGTTGGCTTCCTCTAGGGGACTGTGAGTTCCTTTTCGCAGATAAGGAAGCATTCCTGGGTGATACTGAGGCATCCTTTCTCTTATTAGTGGCGACTAGGTGACAGGAGAGCGAACTCGCTAGCTCTGGCCCACCTGGATGTTTTAGATCTATTTCTGGAAAGCGGGTTTTACGAGGTATGCAAGGAACTTCTTTTTATTGCAACTTAAAAGTTCCCTAATTGGGTTGAGTTCAGGTTCTGTGTCATGGTTCTGTTTTGCTGGGGGAAGCTAATAAAGAAGGACGCTATGGATTCTTAGGACAAATGCAGGATAGTAATTAGGCAGTAGGGTCTCAACACTGGACAAAAGCCTTAAGCAGCTCAGGCAAACACCAAAAAGAAACCCGGTGCATGCATACTGATGTAGACACATGGCAAAAATCTTAGAAAATGTGCTCACATTCATTTTCCAGCAGTAATATTTTTTTCATGAACAGTTGCACACTGTGGTGGCTATGTCATTAGGCTGGTAATCTCAAGGTAGTTTTTCTATTGCTTTTTTTGTGTGGTTTCCTTTGTGTATTTGGTTGGAGCTGAAGGCTGAACAACTCGCAATAGATTCATCTATGAAACTATTGGTTCAGCTCTGAAAGGGGGGTTATGGTGGAATCCCAAAATGCAGAAAGTACCTTTAAACAGATAGGTGTTTGGTTCTATTCAGTAGATGACAGTTCATTTCTGTGTGCTCCACACTGTGCCAGGTACAGGGGAATTGAACGTGCTGCCTGCCAGCAGCTGAGCTATGATCTCCTTGGAGGGATTATTACATTGATATGAGACACACGGCTAGTTGATGCTTAGTTGTAAGATTCTTACTGTTAAATACAGCAGGAAGTGAGTGAGTGAGAGGAATATGAGACAGAAGGCGGGGTGGGGATTGCTGTCATACTACTACATGATTAATAAACTTGGAAACATCATAAATAAAACTGGCTTCTAGTGAGATAACATTATGGATGCGTCCACTTACCTTTGAAGAAAAAAAAACGATAGACAAGTCTATATAGTTACTTTATTGAAAGTCTGAGGAATGTCACTAATTATGAGTGATGAGAAGATATTTGACAATAATGCTGAGAGACTTGTCCAACGCATATGTGTCATAAATGGCTGGATGCTTAATGAGACTGTGCCCTAGCATTTTGCCGTATGTTTTTACAGTGAAAAGTATAAAGCAAGAAACATTAAAATAGCAATTCAAAACACTCATTATTTCATGACTTCTAATGGCAGCTGCTGACTAATGATACCTTCAGGCTGGTTTGCTTTATGCAGTTCTGCACACATTATCTTCTATTTCTCAATCATGTAGGCCACATATGTCAGGGTAATATCTAACTTCGTAGCTTCCCTAACCATTCTACACCAAGGAGCATTGATTCGCATCTTATTGAGCAGACACTAGTGACTTGGAAAGCTCAGAATGTCAGGGTCTTAAGTAATCCAGGAAAGGTCTATTTATATTTTGAGTGCAAATGCTGTCTAGGTTGCTCTTTTGAATGCATTGGTGAAGGTACCAAGCTGGGTCATCCCCTAGGACTTTCTTCACTCAGCTAATGAAACAGTGAGTGGGTTAAAGATAATTTCTACCTGGAATAGACATTCTTCTGTGCCTATAAAGCACATGGTTTTGGTGAACAGGTAGCTGACCTTTCTTATATGATTCTAATTTATGTGTGTGTGTGCGCATATAGGGAGGTGCACATGTGTATATACATATGAGTGCCAGAGGTCAACATCTGTTGTCATCCTTAATTGCTCTGTTCTGCCCCCCTCTCCTCCTTCTCCTCCTCTCTCTCTCTCTCTTGAACATAGAACTTACCAAGCAGCTAGGCTAACTGGCCAGAAAGCCTCGGGATCCTCCCTTCGGTGTCTCCTCAATGCTCGGAGTACAGGTATTTGTCATCATGCCTGTGTTTACATGGGTACTGGTTGTACAAACTCAGGCAGACTCTCATGCTTTCTCAGTAAGCATTTTACCGACTAAGCCACAAACCCCACCCAACATTCTACATTCTTGTCATTTGCCAAGAGCAGTACTTTTATGTAGCTTTTTTTTTCTTTTCTATTTGAGGTGAATTTATTTGGCATGCATTTTTAAAAGTGAGGATACTTGGATATGCTATTGAATTGCAAAATAAGGAGAATTTTGTTTCACTTAATAAATATGTTGAAATCATTATGGTCATGCCTGTCAGATGTCTGGACATCTACCACTTTTCATTCCTAGGACAGCATTCATGTGCAATCCTCTTTGTTCACTTAACTCAACACCGAATTTTATTTTGATGGGCATATTTGCTATGTCCCTTGTACCGGCCTAGGATTTCTGCCCTCAAATTACCTTCCTACCTCTGACTTCCAAGTAGCTAGGGTTGTAAGTACAGTCTATAACCCTGACTGCTTCACCTGACTAGTGAGACGGTCTTGAAACTTCTTTAATTATATGAATCCACTTAAAAAAAAACATTTGTCTCATTTGCCACAATCTATATGAAAGGCAATCTACTAGCAATAGATTACTTATAAATCTGCACATTATCAATGATGTTTCAATGTCTATGTTATTTGCTTCTATCTACCAATATATAGAACAGTGAACACACAGAAATGCCAAATTAAAGGTCACATGTCATTTACAGTAGAGTATGTATCGTCAAATTGCCATCCAAACTGATTAGGTGCCATTTTTCTGCTTCTACCAGTTTGTGAGAAAATCTGCTTCCCTTGATCTAGCAAAAATCCTGTTACATCAAACTTTTTGATCTTCACTAAGATCATTTATTTTAAAAGTCTTTATCTTAATTGAAATTAATTATCTCACAGCTGGGTGTCCTGTTAAGCATCTGTGGGCTTGCATGCTGTGTGTCTTCAAATTTGTATGTTGAGATCGAATTCCCAGGGTAATGGTGTTGGAAGGTGGGCCTGGAGGGTTGTAAGGTTTTGCATAGTGAGGAGATTCATGCCTTATGGAGAGGCTTCGGAGAGCTGCTGTCCTAATTTCTGCCTTTTCCTTATGCAGGGACAGGAGAGTCAGGGCAGGTACTCAGCATCTGCCAATATAGTCTTTAGACACAGTGTAAAGAATGGTGAAAAATAAATTGAATTTCTAATTGGCTATTAACTCCTAATCTAAAGCATTTTCTTACAGCAGCTCAAATATACTCAGAAACTCTATTAGCTATTTTACATTCTATGAATCATCTCTCTACACACTTACCCATTTTTCCATGACAGACTGGTTCTTACATTAGTAGACTTTGGAGGGAATAGTGTGCATTTTATTTTCCAAGATTTAGGGATGTGTGTTGTGTTTGTGTGTGTGTGTGTGTGTATTAGGGAGAGAGAGAAAGCAAGTGTGTGTGTTTGTGCTTGGGCACAGATCAAATGGGCACAAGTGCTGTCTCCATTATCAATATTGCTGAACTATAATACTTATAAATAATTGAGTGCTTATGATACCCAAGAATTATGCTTAACATTTAGCACATATTGTTTTATGTATGCTTTATAAGTATTTTTTCAGGGTCCATGGAATTTTATTAATGTTTGGGAAAACATAGCAGCTCTTCCTTTTTAAAAAAATATTTATTTACTCAATTTACATCCCAATCATAGCTCCTTTCCTTCCAGTCCCACCCACCCTTCCTCTTCCCCCATCCCTCTTTCCCCTATCTCTCTTTCCCCATCCCTCCTCCTCTATGCCTCAGAAAAGGGGAGACCTCCTACCAACCCACCCTAGCACATCAAGTCACATCACAACTGAGTGCGACCTCTTCCTAAGTGGCCTGGTAAGGCAGCCCCACAAGGGGGAAGCAGAGGATCAAAAGGCATGCAACAGAGTCCTTGTTAGAGACAGCCCCTCACTCCCCTTACTAGGTAATCCACATGAAGCCAAGCTGCCCATTTGCTGCATCTGTGTAGAAGGCTTATGTCTAGTCTATGAATGGTCCTTAGTAGGTGCTTCATTCTCTGCAAGCCTGGACCCAGGTTAGTTGGCTCTGTTGATCTTCTTGTGGAGTTCCTGTACCCTCCAAGTCACTCTGTCCTTCTCCCTACTCTTCCACAAGGCTCCCTGCACTCCACCCAATGTTTGGCTATTAGTCTTAGCGTATATTTCTATCCATTGCTGTGTGGAGCCTCTCAGAGGACAGCTCTGCTAGGCTCCTATCTACAAGCAAAGCAGAGTGTTGTTATTAGTGTCAGGGGTTGGTTCTCTCCCTGAATATGGGTCTCAGGTTGGACCAGGAATATGTTGGATGTTCCTTCAATCTCTGCTGCTTAGTCTACTTTTTCTTCTGAGTGAGATTCAAACATTCTCCCTTGGGTCCTCCTTGTTACTTAGCTTCTTTGGGTCTGTGAATTGTATTATAGTTACCCTGTACTATAAGGCATATCCATGTATAAGTGAGTATATACCATGTGTATCTATCTGGGTCTGGGTTACCTCACTCAGGATAATCTTTTCTAGTTCCATTTATTTGCCTGCAAATTTCCTGATTCCTTGCTTTTAATACCTAAGTAGTCATTTATCCAAGTTTCTTTATCCCTTCTTTGGTTGAGGAACAGCTGGGTTGTTTCCAGTTTTTGGCTATTACGAATACAGCTGCTATAAACATAGTTGAATGAATGTCCTTACTGTATGATAGAGCATCTTTAAGTATATTCCCTGGAGTGGTAAAGCTGTGTCTTGATGTAGAGCTATTCCCAATATCCTGAGAAAGCACTAGACTGATTTCCAAAGTGGTTGTGCAAGTTTGTACTCTCACCAGCAACGAAGAATCCCTTTCTCCACATCCTCACCAGCATGTGCTGTCACTTGAGATTTTCATCCTCACCATTCTGATGGATGTAAGATGGAATCTCAAAAGTGTTTTGATTTGAATTTCTCTGATAACTAATAACACTGAGCATTTGTTCAAGCGTTTCTCTGCAATTTAAGATTCCTCTGTCACGAATTCTCTGTTTAGCTCTGTACCCAATTTTTTACCTGATTACTTTGGTTATTATTTGTTGGTGTTTAATTTCTTGAGTTCTTTATATATTTTGGGTATTGTCCCTTTGTCAGATGTAGGGTTGGTACAGATCTTTTCCTAATTTGTAGGCTGCTATTTTGTTTGTTCCGATAACAGTGTCCTTTGCTTTACAGAAGCTTTTCAGTCTCAGGAGGTCCTATTTATTAATTGTTGATCTTAGTTGTTAGTGTTCAATTCAGGAAGTTGTCTCTTGTGCCAAGAAGTTCAAGGCTGATTCCCACTTTCTTTCCTAATAGATTTAGTGTTTCTGGTTTTATGTTGAGCTCTTTGATCTATGTGGACTTATTTGTGTAGGGTGATAAATATGGATCTATTTGCATTTTTCTACATGTGGACATCCAGTTAGACCAGCACCATTTGTTGGAGGTGCTTTCTTTTCTCCATTGTATGGTTTTGACTTTTTTGTCTAAAAACAAGTATCTGTAGGTGTGTGGGTTTATTTCTGGGTCTTCAATTCAATGCCATTGACCAACTTGTCTGTTTCTGTGCCAATACCATGCCATTTTTATTACTATTGCTCTTTAGTACAGTTTGAAGTCAGGGGTAGAAATACCTCCAGAAGTTCCTTAATTGTATAGGATTCTTTTTTTTTTCTTTTTTATTATTAGTTACATTTTATTAACTCTGTATCCCAGGTGAATCCTGCTCCCTCATTCCCTCCCAATAATACCCTCCCTCCCTCGACCACTCCCTGCCCCTTTCCAAGTCCACTGATAGGGGAGGACTTCCTCCCCTTTCATTTGGCCCTGGTTTATCAGGTCTCTTCAGGACTAGCTGCAAAGTACTCTGTGGCCTAGGAGGGCTGCTCCTCCCTTGCTGGGTGGGGAGGTCAAAGAGTCTGCTGTTGAGTTCACGTCAGAAATAGTACCTATTTCCCTTGCTAGGTTACCCATTTGAATGCTGACCTACCAAGGGCTACAGGCAAGCAGAGGTTCTAGGTTATATCCACCCATGGCCCTTGATTGGAGAAACAGTCTCATAAAAGACCCCTGTGCCCAGATATATTTGGTCCTTGTGGAGCTCATGTCCTCTCCAGGTCAGACTAACTCCCCATTCTTTCATATTATTCCCTGCACTCTGCCGAAGGTTTGGTTCTGAGTCTCAGTTTCTGCTTTGATACACTGCTAGGTAGAGTCTTTCAGGGGTCCTCTGTGGTAGGACCCTGTCCTGTTACTTGTTTTCTCCTACATCCCATTTGTCCTTCTAAGTAAGGATTGATCATCTTACCCCAGGTCCTCTTTTTTGTTTATCTTCTTTAGGGGTATAGATTTTAGTATGTTTGTCATATCTTACAGGTCTAAATAAGTGAGTATATACCATATGTGTCTTTCTCCTCCTGGGATACCACACTCAGAATATTTTCTAGATCCCACCATTTGCCTGCGAATTTCATGATTTCCTCATTTTTAATTGCTGAGTAGTATTCCATTGTGTAAAATTACCACAATTTCTGTATCCATTCCTCAGGTGATGGACATGGCTTCTACTCAATGCCAAGCCCAACCCGGAAGCAGGCACGTGACCTACCCCTGCTGCTCCCATCCAGAATTCCCACTCGCAGCCTCTTCAGGCGGGACCCCTGCCTGCTGCCCCCTGCCCCCTGGTCCCCTACGCCCAGACACTGTCCTCCTTTCCCTCTCTTTCCCTCCCCTCCTAGAGCCCACTCTGTCCCCAACCCTCTACCACCCTGCAGCACCTCTGCTAGGCCAGCACCTGTCTCTCCTCACTGCTCTCTCGCTGTCCACACCCACCCACTTTGCAGCCAGCCTGCAGGCGACCAAGCACCTGGCCCTTCCCAGCATGGGCCAAGGCTGCTGCTGCACAGCGACCAAATTGTGGTATTTTTACACAAGGATTCTTTTACTATGGGATTTTTGTTTTTCCATATGAAGTTGAGAATTGTTCTTTCAACATCTGTAAAGGATTGTGTTGGTATTTTGGTGGGAATTTCATTGAATCTGTAAATAGCTTTTGATGGCTATTTTTCCTATATTAATTCTACTAATCCATGAGCATGGGTGATCCTCTCATTTTCTGGTATCTTCTTTAATTTCTTTTTTCAGACTTGAAGTTCTTGCCTTACAGATATTTCACTTGCTTGATTGGTGTTACTCAAGATACTTTATATTATTTGTGCCTATTGTAATGTGTGTAGTTTCCTTAATTTCTTTCTCAGCTTGTTTGCTCTTTGGTTAGAATGTGGGTACTGGGTTGTTTTTTAAGGTCCATATACACTTATAAAGTATGAATTTTATTTTGAAATATTTGAGTTAGTCTTTTTTCTATATTACCTTTTCTATCTGCAGTGTTCTTTGAGCTGATCTTGATCTTTTTTAATTAATTACACTTTATTCACTTTGTATCTCTCCTATAGCTCCCTCCTCCCTCCCCTCCCAATCCTTTCTTCCTCTTCCTTCTCCACCCATGTCCCTCCCCAAGTCCACTGATAGGGGAGGTCTTCTTTTCCTTCCTTCTGATCCTAGTCTACTAGCTCTCATCATGAGTGGCTGCATTGCCTTCCTCTGTGGCCTGGTAAGGCTACTCCCCCTCAGGGGGAGGTGATCAAAGAACAGGCCAATCAGTTCATGTCAGAGGCAGTCTCTGTTCCCATTACTATGGAACTCACTTGGACACTGAACTGCCATGGGCTACATCTGTGCTAGGATTCTAGGTTATCTCCATGCATGGTACTTGGTTGGAGTATCAGTCTCAGGAAAGACCCCTGTGCTCAGATTTTTTGGTTCTGTTACTCTCCTTGTGGAGCTCCTGTCCTCTCCAGTTCTTACTATTTCCCACTTCTTTCATAAGATTCCCTGCACTCTGCCCAAAGGTTGGCCATAAGTCTCAGCATCTGCTTTGATAGTCTGCAGGGCAGAGCCTTTCAGAGGCCCTCTGTGGCAGGCTCCTAATTTGTTCCCTGTTTTCTCCTTCTTCTAATGCTCATCCTCTTTGCCTTTGGGATTGAGCATTTTAGCCAGAATCCTCCCTCTTGATTAGTATCTTTAGGTGTACAGATTTTAGTAGGCTTATCCTATAGTATATGTCTATATGAGTGAGTATATAACGTGTGTGTCTTTCTGCTTCTGGGATAGCTCGCTCAGGGTTATCCCTTCCAGTTCCCACCATTTACCTGCAGATTTCATGATTGAGATTTTTAAGTTAATTTTGTATCCTGACACTTTGCAAAAGGTGTTTGTCAGCTGTAGGAGTTCTCTGTTAGAATTTTGGGGGTGCCTTAATATATTTTCATATCATCTGCAAATAGGGATACTTAAACTTCTTCCTTTCCAACTTGTATCCTCTTGATTTCATTTAGTTGTCTTATTGCTCTAGTGAGAATTTCAAGTTCATTGAAGAGATATGGCAAGAGTAGGTACCCTTGTCTTGTTCCTGGTTTTAGTGAAATTGATTTGAGTTTGTCTCCATTTAATTTGATGTTGACTATAGGCTTGCTGTACATAGCCTTTATTGTGTTTAGGTTTGTATCCCTGTTCTCTTCAAGACTTTTATCATGAAGGGGTGTTTGATTTCGTCAAAGGCTTTTTATGCATCTAATGAGATGATCATGTTGCTTTTAATTTCAGTTTGTTTATATGGTGGATTACATTGATGGATTTTCATATATTGAACCATTCTGCACCCCTGGGATAAAACCTATTTGATCATGGTGTATGATGTATTTGATGCGTTTTGGATTTGGTTTGTGAGGATTTTATTAAGTATTTTTGTGTCAATGTTAATAATAGAAATTGGTCTGAAATTCTCTTGCTAAGTCTTTGTGCGGTTTAGGCATCAAAGTCTTCAGAGAATGAGTTTGACAATGTTCCTTCTGTTTCTAATCTGTGGAATAGTTTGGGGAGTACTGGTATTAGGTCTTCTTTGAAAGTCTGGTAGAATTCTGCACTAAAGCTGTCTGTTTCTGGGCTTTCTTGGATGGGGGACTTTTTCAACTATTTATTTTATTGACTTTACATCCTTGTAGTCCCTTCTTTCCTCTCCTCCCAGCTCCACCCTCTCTCCCTCTGTGCTCTCCCTCCCCTTTTCCCCAGAAAAGGGGAGCTCCCTCAACTATCCACCCCAGCTCATCAGATTGCTTCAGGACTGAATCTCTTCCAGTATGGCTTGTCAAGGCAGTCCTGCCAGGGGAAAATGATCTAAAAGCTAGTAACTGAGTCCCTGTCCAATGCAGTCCCCATTTTCCTTACTAGAGGACCCACTTGAAGACTAAGCTGCCCATCTGCTAAATCTTTGTAGGGGGGTCTAAGTTCCATTCATGCATGGTCCTTGGTTGGTGCTTCAGTCTCAGCAAAGCCCTCTGGGCCCTGGTTAGTTGGCTTTGTTGCTTTTCTTGTGGAGCTTCTGTCACTTCTGGGTCCTTTTCCCTTTCCTCCCATTATTCCCCAAGACTCCCTATGCATAAACTCCTTATGCATGTTTGGTTCTGAGTCTCAGCATCTGTTTTGAGGCTCTGCTGAGTAGAGCTTCTCAGAGGACAATGCTGACAGGCTCCTCTCTGCAAGCTTAGCAGAGTATCTTGCATAGTGTCAGGTGTTGGCACTCTCTGATAGGGTAGGTCTTTGATTGGGCATTCCCTCAATTTCTGCTCTGTCTTTATCCCTGCACATCTTGCAGGCAGGGTAAATCTTTGTTCAGTGGGAGAGTTTTTATGACTTGCTTCTATTTCCTTAGGCATTATAGGACTCTTTATACTATTTAGGTGATCTTTGTTTAACTTTGAGGCATGAATTCTATCAAGGAAATCATCTATTTCCTTTAGATTTTCCAAATTTATGGAACACAGGTTTTTTAAATAATCCCTAAGATTCTTTGGATTTCCTCAGAGATGTTGCTTTGTCCCCCTTTTTACTTCTGATTTTGTTAATTTTGATACTGTCTCTCTGCCTTTTAGTTAGTTTGGCTAGGGGTTTGTCTATCTTGTTGATTTTCTCAAAGAATCAGCTCTTGGTTTCATTGATTCTTTATATTGTTCTCTGTTTCTAAGTTATTGATTTCAGCCCTGACTTTGATCATTTCATGCCATCTACTCCTCTTGTGTCTGTTTGCTTCTTTTGTTCTACAGCTTTTAGGTGTGCTTTTTAATTGCTGCTATGAGAACTTTCCAGTTTCTTTATGAAGGCACTTAGTGCTATGAACTTTCCCCTCAGCATGGCTTTCACTGTGTCCCATAAGTTTCAGTATGTTGTGCCTTCATTTTCATTGAATTTTAGAAAGTTTTTTTCTTTCTTTATTTCATCCTTGACTCGGTGGTCATTGAGTAGGGAATTGTTTATTTCTGTTGTTAAAAATCCAGCTTTAATCCATGGTGATCTGATAAGATACAATGGGTTAATTCAATTCTCTTATATCTGTTAAGGCTTGCTTTATGACCAAGTGTATGGTCAGTTTTGAAGAAAATTCCATGAGGTGCAAAATTCCTCTGTGTTCATCCAGTTTTCTTACACATCACCTGGTCCACCGGTGCAGCCCAGGGGTTGCACCCACAGTGACTTGCTCCCCACCCCACATCACTTACTAATCAAGAAGATGCACCACAGCCTTGCTCGTGGGCTAATCTAGCAGGAAGACTTTCTCAACTGATAGTTCTCTTCCTACCTGACCCTAGCCTAGGTCAAGTTGGCATAAAACAAAGGTTAGGGATAGGAGTTATTAAAGCGTATTAAAATTATGTGTTTGAGAGTTTTGCTTTGTGGGAAACTTGATTACCTGTTGAGCACTACCTGGGATGCAGGGCATCTTCTTAGGCTTCATTTTCATCCCCAGTAGGTTGTCCACTACTGACACCTTCCAGGCCTTGCCTATGATAGACACTGTTAGCTGTTGCATGCTACCACATTTCTTTGTTCTCCTCCAGTTATTTTCTATTTTATTTGCAATTACTTTTTCCTCCATGGGACCCTTCAGTGCATATACTCTCTTGTCTCCTTCCTCTACGTATCCCCCACATCTTCCTGGCAGTCACATTCATTTTATTCATCACCTAAAAGAGATAATGTTCAGAACTCCAACTTCACACTAATCTTTCAGATTTGAATATTCAGTCACTTGTTAGAGCTGTCCATTGGTGTTAAATATTGCATCTACACTATTTCTAGGTTTGTTCAGTCTCAACTCCTTCTCTTTTTTTTCTTTCTTTCTTACGTTTGGCTGGTCATCATGTACTATTGATCATAAGTATTTTTGAAATGTCAATTTCTTTCCCTCTATCTCTACTGCCAATCTCCAAAACAGGGTGCCGCCTTCTCTGCACACCATGCCCCAGACTGCCCTTTCTTTCAATTCATCTTCATGCTGTACACGGAATGTTACAAAAAAAAATCTAACAATGCCTAGCTTCTATTTAAAGATTTTATAGTAATTTTCCATCCTCTCAAACTGAAATGTAACTTCTTACTATAACGTTGAAGGCTCGTGCTATTTGGCTTTCTGTCTCATATTTTTATATTCATTTCTCCCCTCTCCCTCTGAAGTGGATACTCACGTTTTCTGGATTTTAAGTCATTCTTGGTTAGGGACCATTTTGTGTTTTCTGCTTTTGTTTTAAATATCCTTTGTCATATGGAATTATAATCACTTAAATGACTATATTTCTTCATCCTCATTGTAAGATGCCCAAGGTTAGAGATTTTTACTGTGTTTACACAGATCCATAACCAATCACCATGGTAGGCACAACACACATAGTCAATAAACATTTATTGACTTTTCTCTTTATAGCCCTGAGCTTAATACTTTGCAAAATCATGCATATAGTCATTTGCCTCTGAAGGAGCCTATAATGGAAAGATCAGAAGATTCAGTCATGTAGAAAACAAGAAAAACTCTCTATTTAATAGTGATTGTCTACTGTTTCTTACATTACCTTTCTGAAATATAGGTGTATGATAAAATAATCATATCATTTACATCAGTATATCATTTACATCACCTCTGCCATCTTCACTCGTGAACTTTCTTTCAGATCACTCTCCATTTTAAAGAAAAAACTGGAAACACATCAGCAGTTTGACTTATTTAAACCAAAGAGAATTGTTTCAAAGAAACAATATCCTACATTTACAAGAATTAAATCATCTGATTACTCATTAATTTTCCTTAACTGATCAAAATATGGCGAGGGCAAAGACTTCTCCATATGAGGAGCAGATGTCACAGAACAAGTTTACAGAATGCACAAGAAACACATGGCGAAAACCTAAAGTCTGGTTGTGAAATAGAGAATTCCAGTGAAGCCCTGAGGCAAGGGCTGAGAGCCACTATCCATGCACTACTGTCTCCAGTGTCTGTTTATGGGTAGTGGCAGGATATGCAAAGATTAATGGTGTTTTGAGTGTTTGGGTTTTTTTTTTGTGTGTGTGTGTGTGTGTGTATGAGTTTTGTTTGGGGGGCACTGCATTCTATGAAGAAATCTTGTAATTGAATTATTCCTCAGCCTTTATTTATTTGGCTCAGATTTATATAAATGATAGTTGGGTGATTAATATGAAGTGCAGAATAAGAAAATCATAGAGACATATAATCTGGTTTTATACATAACTAGATTGGGAAGTGATTTAAGATATACTGTAGTATTGATACAGTTTCAACTGTGCTTTAAAGATCAGCACAACTGAGCTGTTTACCCCTAAAAGCAGGAACTGCCTGTGAGCAAAACTGATCAAGTAAGATGATGTGGGGATCTTCTGTGCTTGGCAGGAGCCTACTCTTAGAGCCTTTCAGAAAGTGACACAGTGTGACAAATGAAAGAAAGGCCATATTATTTGGACCTTTGTTAAACACATAGGTGCTAAGGGTGAGATAAGTCTTCACAGCTGTTTGCTGGGCAGATATGAGTCAGATATGAAGGTTATGGAGGGGAAGCTAAAGAGCAAAGGGTAGAGGAAGCAATGAACAGAGTATGAGAAAGTCTCAGCCGTTATAGGAGCATCCGAATAGCCTTGACATTCCACCTTCTCTCCCTCTTTCTGACTCCTCATTGTACTCCTTTTCTTTTACATTTGTAGTGAACACACACTCCAATTCCTAACCTTTGCAGTTTCCCACTTGAAAACAGAGATGCCATTCAAATCTGCTTCTAATAGTCACCTGAACTTTGAGCACCATATGTAGTTTGTGTCCGAATCATCATGCCAACTTAGTGATTGAAAAGAAGGGCTAAGGAGAGGCTAACGCACCTTATTCAAGCCACTTGGGGGCTTATGTCAGATCATGGATCATGGATTGCTGTCAAAATCGTTCTGCTTTCAGAAGCAACCCACTCACCAAACATGTGACCATTGTAGCCTTAGATAGTTGGACAGATCAGTACTGTCCTAGAATAACAACCAGGGTTTTAGACAGCATTTGAGGAATATCTAAACAATTTATTTTCTTTATCTTCTAATTCTGTGGGGGTAAAAGTTCTGGTTTGCTACCCAAGAATCCTATTTTCCATCACAAACAACGCTGCTCACAATAACAGACAGAGCTTCATTAAGCAAAACAATAGAAGGCAGGAAAACAAAAGAGCTAATGTATTAGTATTTCATGGAGCACTTGTAGAGAATATGTTAAAGTTAATGAGTCTTAGCTACTTAAATTATTTATAATACTTCAACATTTTTAATATATTTTCTGGGAATACAAGTTGGTTCCTTGCCCAACTCTAGACAGCTTTCTGACTGCAGGACAGCTGGCCATCTTCTGTTCTTAACCACCCCACCCCAGCTAGATGCAGGGGATATTCTTAAATGGTTTGAACTTAGGTTAAATTAAATGGGCTCTGATACAATGCCAGATTCCAGGCTTTTTTCTTTTTTTTTTTTCTTTTTTTTTTTTTTTTTTTTTTGCAATAGCCTACATCAACCCTTGATCCCTAGAATTCACGAGTCCTGGGATACTTTAAACTCATTTAAACTTGAAGTGTCACATTCCCTATAGGGTATTTTCCTGATGTTGGGTTCTATTGTGTGCAATGAACAAATTTGTCAAGGAGTTGGTACAGGCAAGCATAGGAACAGTGGAAAAAAAACAGTGACTCTCAGCTGGCTTGAGCTACACATTTCTTTCCTAACAATGAACCTAGCAACCTGGGACCTCTGCCTGCTTCCAGTAGCATATAGACCCCCTTTCAAATAATAGATATGCCTCACTAGCAACCTGTTTGTAACTTAGCTTTTGTAACAAAATACATTATGAAATAAGTCTTAAAAGTAGGAGAAATGAGCTGATACAGTCAGGACTTGTCTGGGGTAGATGGCAGCAAGATAAACTCTGTCCTTTGAGTGAAGTTTTAGAGGAAAGCCTTTCATTTCCATATGATGATTCTGTATGATTCAGTGTGGATATGATTAAAATCAATGTGGATGTGATTGAAAATATGATGCATCATGGAAAAGAACAGATGCTTATAACTGAAGAACTGAAGCCTATCAATCGATCGAAACTGATAAAACTCATATCCCACATAACTCCGCCTCCTCCTGGATCCACAAAAGGAGGCTGCAAACAGTGGCCTATTGCTAGCAGGTTAACGTAACGCTATAGAAATATATCAGAACTGTATTTTTTTGCTTTGCTTCTATGTAACCCTTTGCTACTTGTATATTTTTCTTCCATTTTTTTTTTTTAAAAACAAGATCCCAAGAAGCTAGAAACACTCAGTCCAGACAAATAACTTCCCAACCTGTGTGACAGACAGAATGAGTCTTCCAGAATGATGAGCCCAGAGCCATACTCCCACCAATTGCCATGCTAGGTGTTTTAGTCACAGTGGCAAACACATTGGCAAACCGTTTTCTAATATGCTTTAACTGCTTAACTCCCCCATCAGCAATGGATAAGATTCTCACATCCTTGTCAACATTTCCGTTGTGAATATTTATAATGTTCACCATCCCAATAACTGTATGATAGTGCCTGGTTTCGTTTAAAGTGCTCCCCCCCTTTTCTGGTAGCACTGGACATTTTTTCATGTGCGTGTTAAGTGTGTGTGTGTGTATACTGCTTTTTTAAGTGCCTCTTCTAATGTCCATTTTCAAACTGAGTTATTTGTCTTCTTGGATTAGAAGATTTGTGTGTGTATAAATTCTAGAGACCCCTAGATGCCAAATCTTTATTAGAATGTTCATTGCAATATTTTGTTGTTTTGCTTTCTTGATGATGTTTTTCCAAAGAGGAGATCATAAACAGTTATTGATATAATCCAATTTATCTCTTACTTTTCCTCTTGCGGTTTAGGACTTTGGCATGCTACTCCAGAAATCATTGGCTACTGCAACATTACAAACGTTTTTCTCTGTATTTCTCCTGTAAGCTTGAAAGTTTTAGCTTTTACATTTCAGTCAAATTCATCTTTAGTTATTTGTTAGAGATGAAGTGAAGTGAGGGACAAAGCTTGTATTTTCCCCAAATGAATATCCACTTGGCCCAGCGCCAGCTTATGAAAAGATATGCTTTAACTGCTTCAGATTGACATGCCTTACGGCTTTTATGACAAGACAGTTATACATACATGCATAAACATATTCTGGACCCTGTCCCATTCAATAGGCCTGTATGTTTTTGGTTATTGCATTCTTACCCCAACTTGACTACTGTAATTTTGAGACTTGGTTAAGGTAATGTCAGTCTTCCAACTTTATTCTTTTTATTTACCTAAGTCCTAGCGATTTTAAGTTTTGCAGATCTAAGTGTCACCTTGTCAATTTCCACTTCCAATAGGAGCAGCTATTTGATGCATTTTTTCCTAGTGCTCCATTTGATTATAGTAATAGTGCCAGTTGTATACAAAAAAAATGTTCTGGTTAAATGTTCTGTGTCCACTTGCTTAGACTATAGAGCCCATCTTTTGATCACACACTATTTTAGATGATGGACATATTTTGCAGGTACGATTAAGACTGAAAATCATTTAGCATTAAAGATTATGTAGTGGGCTACAATCACTTAGTTTAACACCTGAAAAAATTTAAATGTTTCCTGGGGAAGAAATTCTGCCTGAAAACCTAACATAGAATCATACTTGAATTTCTAGTACATTGACTTTGTTGATTCAGGGTTTAAAATGAAATCTACCTCTGTCTGAGCTTGTTGTCTACCAATTTGTCCTGCAGATACTAAACGTTAGAATTTGGTTAGAAAGGTAAGAAGACTCTGATGTTTTCCTGTTAAAGCTCTCTTTTAAACTTAATGGTAAGTATAGAGCATGCTTGGATGGAATGGTAGACTTCCATAGGTGAAGATCGTGTGAAGACACCATGAAAACTACTAAGAAAAGTGGTTCTTCAGTGCAGAAGGGTTCTTTGATGATAGCTGAAAATGCAGTTTTGGGTAGGTGATATCAATAAGGGTTTGCACACAACCAACTGCACTTTCTCTTTACGTGTTGTAGACAAGTCTGCCTGGATCACAGGTTCTCTCAAGAATGTCATGGCTTAACAGGTCAGTCAGAGAAGCAGCTAGACTAAAAAGACAGCTATGAATGGTTGAGCTGCATAACAGTCACTGTGCGAATGCCTAAGGAGTGTTGGCTGTCCTTTAGTTAAGCACATGAAGCACGTTATCAGAAGCAGGGGATACCTAAGCCTAGATTAGCAAGAAGAAGTCATGGGCCAGACCATGTATGTGCAGTGAGGCTCTCTGGAGAGTGAGCCATGTTAGGGAGGACCCACTTCTTCCGTGTTTTCTCAGTATAGATTTTTCTTAGCTGTGAAGATTGACACAGTAAAACAAACAACAACAAAACCACAACAACAAAAAAACAAAACAAAATTTAAAAAACAGCCCCTTCAGGAAAACTCCCTGCAAGGAGTCATGACTGTGTATGCATGAGACTACTTTTCATAGTACAACTGATTCACCACTGTTAAGGGGAAAAAATGTGATTAGGCTCTTACCCTCTACTTTTTCTATGACAACAGTTCTTCCTCACAGGTGAGTAAGTTGGTCTTCAAGATCAGGTTTTATAGATAAAATACTATGATCTTAGAGATCGATCATTATGCATGTAACACTATTCAATTTTGCTTATTTGAAAATAGCCTATTTATAAGAGGAAATTAAAACTCAAGCCTATAAGCTGAAGAGATGGCTCAGTGGTTAAGAGTCTGCTCTTAAAGGTGATCCAAGTTGGGCATCCAGATTAGGTGGCTTACAACCACCTAACTCTAAAATCATGGCATTCAACATATTCTTCTGGTCTCTGAGGGCACCTGATCTCCTGTGCACATACAGTCACATACACAAACATATAATTTTTAAACACAATACTAACTACAAGTAAAATCAAGCCTGGCAATGTGCTTCTAAGATCTCTAAGTAACTTTCAAGTTTGCTGTCAGTTATATAGAACAATAGCTACCATTCTCAGGAGAATTTTGCAATCAAGCATGGGTCTGCCATTGTTCTTCATATAGCTTTGGCTTCTGAGTATCTTGTGTTTAAATAAGTAGCAACTGGGATCATGAGGATTCTTACAGGGTCAGACATGTGGAGAGTATGGGGAAGTAAACACAGGGTGGATGATATAGCAAGAATGTCCTTCAGAGGGAAGGCATTGCTTAGAGCAAGAAGACATGGGTAATGTTCATGGGAAAGATGGAAGACAACATGGATTTTGCTGATTATTGGTGAGTTCCAGAGGATCTAGAGCACTGGTTCTCAACCCGTTGCCTGTGACTCTTCTAGGTGTCAAATGACTCTTTAATGAGGATAGTTTAAGACCATGAGAAATATCAGATATCTACATTCTGATTCATAATAGTAGCCAAATTACAGTTATGAAGTAGCAATGAAAATCATTTTATGGTTGGGGGTCACCACAATGTGAGGAGCTGTATTAAAGGTTCTCAGCATTGGGAAGGTTGAGAACCACTTGGAGAATTCAGAGAGGCCTGGAAAGTTAAAGATGACATGATGGATTAGGGCTACTTCTCCAGTTGCCTTAGATGTCCTGTCCATCAGCAGTTCAAGTAGGTTTTAATTTAAAGATAGAGCAAAAATTCTACCTCTTAGCACTTTAATGTCTGCCACCTAACCCCAAGCCACTTTTCTGTTTGGTTGAACTTCAAACTGACCTCCATTCTTCTACCTTGGTTCCCTCTTAATTATTCTCAATACATCAACAGTATAGAAAAAAATGTTACTTTTACAGAAACATTATCAGATCTTCTTCTTTTGCTTATTCGTTTTTCTCAAAAGCTGGCAGAAGATTCTGATCATGTTTAGAATAAATTTAAACACTTACTAAAACTTATGAAGATTTCTGCACTCTTGACTAATACTGCTTCCCTAGTTTCATTTTTCTACCGTTTCTAGATAGCTGGTTCTGGCATGCACTAGCTACAGTGGGTCCTGGTGATGCTCTGGTCTGGGAGTATTTCCCAATATGGTTCTCTCTGTATGGAAGGCTCTTCCTCAGGACAGTCATCTACTGAAAAAAAAAAATCTGAGTAGCTATTTAAACATTAGACACTTAGAAACTGAGCCATACACACAAACACAGACACACACTGACCTCCTCCCACACACTGTAATAAGCACCCTTGTCTGTTGAGCCATTTCGCCAGCTCCCATCACAGCTATTAAAATGATGTAGCTCACCAGTACATGCTTGTCTGTGTACTATTTCCCGAGTCTTTTCTTCTGTCATGACAGTTCTGTGAGCAGATTCTCATTTCTTGAATAAATGAATGACTGAGTCTGTGTTTGCTGCTATCCAATAATTGTGCTTTAATTCTATTTGCATCTTCTCTCATGTCAGGTATCTTTACTCGGTAGTCCTATTATTTCTTTGTTTGAGAGAACATTATTTCCTCCTCTGTTGTTTGGCTGAGGTTAGACTAGATTGAGATCTAACCAGAATTCATTGATCCCATATTTTTCCTTGTTTATTTTTACTACTAAAAGTATATGTGTCTGTGCCACTCCTTGCAAAATCTTTCTTAAGCTTCTCTACCCCCTGGCCTTTTCTATCCGAAAGCCCCATGGAACTTGAAAGCTATACCATGCATTTCAGCACTTGGCCACATGTGCTGTTAGTTTGTATATTTCAGAGAGGGGGCTAGCAAGACTTTAGAGTGGCCTCAACTTTAGGCTGTGCTAACCAGCTTTATGTATTAACAGCATTCCCCCAAACCCCATTTTTTTAGAAAGATCCCAGCAAGCTATTCAGATTTTACTCAACATTTTACCCAGTATGAGTTTATGCAAACACTGTATTATCTTTCATTACTCATATTATGATTAACTCTACCCAGAAATATGAGTCCCAATGTAGTCCCACACTGGTTGGGAAAAATTTATCCATTAGTGGAGAGTCACAAATATTTTAATTATTAGGCAAACCTGTCTTCAATCAGATGTCACATTTTAACAAAGCTGTCATCCAATAACCTGAAACAAATGTCAATGTGGAATTAATTTGTTTTATAATTAACACTCAATCTTTGGTGTCAAATGAATATAATAATTTAATGGTAATAATTAGACTTTATTGTAATTAGCTTAAAAATGGAGAACACGTTCAGAGCTGTGCAAAGCAATGTTGGGAGTTGATTTTTGATTTATGTGTCTTCTACAGTAGAAGATATAATAAAGATGTCAATTCTGGCCAAAACAGTCTGTAAATCTGATGTTAATTCAATAGAAATGTTAACTTTAAGGAATATTGATATAGTGGTTACTGTGGCTCATGGAGATAAGCCCAGCATGCAAGTATGCCTAGGGAGGATGTTTGCTGTAAGTTTGAGGCCAGCCTGGGCTTCACAGGAAGTTCCAAGCTAACCTGGGTTACAGAGTCAGAGCCTGTTTTTTCTTTCTCTAAATGATAAATGGATTACTTATTCCTGAAGAATAATGTGAATGTTAATGGACAGGCTATCTGGGAAGGGAGAGGGACTCTGTGCTACTGTGGATTAAAGTTTGCTGTGAAGCAAGTATAATGGTAATAATGTTTGGGCATAATGATAGGTAGGTACATTGATAACAACAAAAAAATCATGAACAAAGTCTAATATATGATGGAATATTATGTATGATAGAGTTAATCACTTCTAATCAATGAAGAAATGTTGATTATTTAGTCAAAGGTATTGAATAAGAATTGTCTTGAGTTAGCAAGAAATCTATTTCACACATTAATAAAGCTCAAATGGATTAAATATTAATTAAAATCATTATTATAAGAAGAATATTTTAATTTAATCTTCTCAGTAGACAAAAGCTTTTCATTGCTTGGCGTAAAGCAAGAAACCACAAGGGACATGAACACAAATCTGACTTCAGAGTTCAGAATTTCCATGTGACAAACTGTGACATTCATTATTTTTCTCTTCACTAATATTTCGTGTGTTATTATTACACACAAGGCACACACATTAATGCTTTCCCTATGTAAAGGATTCCCACAGATCAATAGCAAAACTAAGAACAACTTGAGAGAAAAATGAGCAAAATTCATGAGAAGATAATTTATCCTGCAACAGAAAAGCCAATAAATACACGAAACAAATCAAGCTATACCTGAAAGTAACAATGATTGTAACCTTTCACATGTTGTACCGATAGGTTTGAAGGCTGCTCTTGTTGATAATGGTGTGATCAGAGAGGCATTTCAACTTCTGTTGTGAAGGTACACACTGTACAGTCTTGTGATGGAAATTTTGCAGTGCATACTAACAATTAAAACACGAATAACTTTCCATCCAGCAATTCCGTCTCCAGAAATGAACCTCAGAGAAATCATTGCACATGTTGCAAAGTATTATGCGAGAGCCTTTCATCTGCAGCAGTGTTTGTACTCACAAGAGTATTTTATCAACATGATGAAATTCTACAGAATGTCTCAAATAAGTTAATTATTTGTGTGCTTGCATGAAAATATGCCTATAAAACATCATATTAAGAAAATCAGCTTTGTGGTTATAGATGTAGCCTCATTATAACATTGTTTATATGATGCAGAAGCAAAATATGTGTGTGAATACATATTAGCAAAAGCAAGTTTACGCCGCTCATCTGAATAGGATTCCAGAGAACTTGATATTTTTCTATTTATGTTGCTGCCCTTTGGATTTATTCAGATAAAGAGTATGTGTTGTTCCTAGTCCAGGGTGTGTAAGAATCAGCCCAGGCAGAAAAGTGTTGATCATGCAAGCATAAAGATCTGAGTTTGATTCCCATCACCCATTAGTAGGTAGCAAACATCTCTAATCACAGTGCTGTGGAGGAAGATAGAAACAGATGGATCTTTGAAGCTCACTGGTCACAAGGCTTAGCCAAGTGAGTGATATTCAGGATCGGTGAGAGAGCCTGCCTCAAAATATAAGGTGGGGAGAGGGATAAAAGATGCTTGATGTCAACCCTTGGCTGCTATACATGCATGAATACATATATGCCTGGTCACCTGCACACACACACACACACACACACACACCTACACGAACACATATACCACCTCTCCCTGAAACACTAAAATAAAATATTGAAGTACATTTTCTGGTTGGATTATCTTATTTTCAGTTGTTGTTGTTGTTGTTGTTGTTGTTATTGAAGCATACTGACCTCAAACTAATGTCGAGTCTTCTTCCTCAGCTTCTCAAATTACTGGGGTTATAGATGTGAACTCTCATAACTGACTCACTTCAATTCTCTTTTTTTTATCGATTACAAATGTTAATCATGTTGTCAAATGTATGGCTAGCAAATGTTTCCCCTACTCTATAGAAATGAAATAAAATGAAATCAAAACTACACTGAGATTCCTTTTGTCAGAATGGCTATCATTAACAAAGTAAACAATAAATGCTGTTGTGGGTTTGAGGAAAGAAAATCTCATTGCAGGTAAGGATATAAACTAGTGTATATATTATGCAAATCAGTATTGGGGCTTTCACAATAACCAACTGACAGTCGGCTTTACAAGATTGCTCAGAAGGTGGTGGTGCTTCCTGCCAAGGCTGATGACCTGAGTTTTTCCAGAGCCCACATGCTGGAATGGGTGAACCAACTTTTGCACAAGTTGTTCTTGGTTCTCAACATACCTGCATGACATGGGCATGCTTCCCTCTCCCATCACATAAATAAGTGAATTTAAGGAAAATTATGTAAAAAACAAACCATAATCCAAAAGAATCCAAACCACATGATCCAAAAGAATCTTAGCATGCTACAGACACTCCTCCTCATCTGTGTATATCTGTATGTATCCTGATTATAGTTTTCCCTCTCTCTACTCCTCCCAGTTCCTCTCCACGTCCTCTCCCCTCTTCTCCAGATCCACTCCTTTTCTGTCTTTCACTTGAAAAGAGTCTTCTAAGAGATACCAGCCAAATATGACAAAATAAAATATAGTAAAATGAAGATCCGCATTAACCACTTATGTATGAATACTGTACTCAGCATCAAGTTACCAACTTTATAAGTCCAATAATGCACTCTAGCAGTTAAGGATAAAATGGTTCCCTGTCTTTGCCTTGCTGAGTATTTTCTTAGACCCGGGCACTGGATCACAGAGGCGATTAATTAGGAAAATCTGGGCAACACTGAGAGACCTGGTGCCTCACAACTCAGCTTGCTGTCATGCACTGGTTACTTTTCTTACTGCTGACAAGAAGGCCAGAGTAAAACAGCTTCTGGGAGGCGACACCTACTTATTGCCCCCTTGAAGGTATTGGGGGTTGGCTGAGGGTATTGTTCATGCCAGCAGGGAAGGCATGGTGCAGGAGAATGAGGAAGATGGTCATATTGGGTCCGTGTAAAAGAGCAGGAAAAGACAAACACTGGTGTTCCACTCTCTCTGCTTTTTTTGGTTAAGGGCCTCAGACATGGGATCTTGCTGGCCAGCCTCAGGGTGAGACTCACCGTCATGCTCAGACTTCACAGACAGAGCTTGAGTTTTCTCCTGGAGGCCAGCTGAAATCCCATGAGGCTGACATTAAGGTTGACCGCCATGTACAGAGAAGGACTTTCAGAGGGAACTGGTTAGCTCGCCTGCATAGCTCCTATGGAATCTTTCAGAGATGTGTTTGAGGCATTCCTAAGCAATTTATAATTTAAAAAAATGCATAGTTGTGGCTCTCAAGTCCAGTCTGTTTTCTGCCTGTGGCCACCTTGGGCCAGAAGGATCACATCTTCTTGAGGATGAAGCACACTGGATGTAGTTCCCTGAGTGCACAGACTGTCTATTGGCTGCAGAAGACCTATATACCCAGCCTCCAAGTTCCTATTTCTGAGCTAGAGAGGTAGTTCAGCAGGTAAAGGTAGTTATTACCAAAACTGAAAACCCAAGTTCAATCTCTAGGACTCACAGAGTAAGAGAGAACCAATACCTTCAAGTTTCTCTCTGACCTCCATGAACATATAATATTCCACACACACACACATTAAAAGTTCCTATTTTGGATATTATACATATTTGGCTTCCCTGTCATTTAGCACAGGATAGGAGCAGGTCAATTCTGCTAGCTTGTAGGAAACAGTTTATCTGTCCATCCTCCTAGTGAGAGACCAAGAGATTAAAGGTGGCTGTTTTTAGTGCTTGAGGCCTAAAATAGTTGGGTGGGGAGGTCCAGTGGAAGAACTCGCCTTACTACATTCTTTACCCACATACTAGAGATACAGGTGCTAGGAAACTGGCCCATCCCCCTAGGGAGGGATTAATGGTTTGGGGACCTTCCTATAGCCAATCAATTCAAAATGTAATGTTTCGACAAATAGATGCTTGCCAGGTAGGAATCGCCCCTGCCTTGGGCATGCTGGGAGGGAACAGAATCCTTAAATTACTCAACTAACCTGAGCACGGGGCTCTTGGCTCTTCACCGCTTCGGCGGTGGGGGCTGTGGGCCCAAGCTACAGCTTGTAATGATTTATAATAAAAAGATCCTCATGTGATTTGCAACGGACTCAGCTCCTGGTGGTCTTTTGGGGAATCATGATTCGGGCACAACACTAGAAGATTATTGGATTTCTGATTCCCAGAACCATCTGCCTCCCCCTGTACTTACTGTGGACACTGGCATTCTTTTGCTAAGCTCCATCATCAGTAGGCATGAATTTCATCTTGCTTCCTGTGAGAAGTAGAGCCTTTCACAATGGTTGGACATGCGAGAGGTAGCACTCTGACATGAGTAGTTTATATAGGGGACAACAAGTATAGGAACCCAGACTGAAACCCATGATTGTCCATGGCCCCTGTATTGTGGATTCTCCGCATCCTATGAAGGGAGAAACTGGGGTAAGCTATGTACATATCTGAGTGCGCAGTGTGGGGTGTGAGGAGCAGACCCCTGAGACTCAGAGGAAGGAAAAGTCCTGTCATGCTAGAGCAGTGATTCTCACACTGTGAGTCTCAAAGGGGTCACAACCCCTTTGGCAAACTTTCATCTCCAAAATTATTTACATTACAATTCATAACAGTTTCAAAATTATAGCTATAAAGTAGCAACAAGATAATTATACGGTGGGGGATGGTCACCATAGTATGAGGAACTGTATTAAAGGTTCATAGCATCAAGAAGGTTGACAACCACTGTGTTAGAGCTAGGAGGTTGAAAGTAGGCAGTGTGTCGGATATGTAAAATTCCACTGCACAGGACTGATAAGAAAAATAAAGGAGAAAGGTCCCAGATGACCTTTGGTCTCTGTGATGGAAAGCCTGAGTACTTAGAGTACTTGAGGTCTGTTTGTCATTAGAATGTACCTGAAAACAGGACTGCTTAGGAAACCTTTTGTATAAAAGAATATGAAAAATCTACATCATCGGAATATGAATGATGGGTAGGTTTATCATGGCTCCTTTTCTACAGTGATAAGAAAAAGAAAGGCCCATAGAGTGTTTAGGGACCTTTTACATGGAATAAGAAAAAAAAAATGACAGGCCTTTGCCTGAGAAACCTGAGTTTATGATCGTGTTTCTCCCAAACAGACCTGAGAGATGTTTTTTCTCTCTGAACATGCCCTTCTCCTGGAAAGCCCTTCACTGTCACCGTTAGTTTGTATCCTGCCCATCTTGAAAAGCCCAAAGTATGCTTTCTAAGATGTCTTCTCTGAGGGTTCACAGAAGTGATGTGTTCATCCTACAAAGCTCCAGTAGCCTAAAATCCCTTTTATGTGCAGAATTATGTTCACATTATGTTGTCTATTGACAATCATGTTTGTTCTGTTCCTCCTGATGAACGGCACACTTGGTGATCTCATCAATTATCCAATACCATACTGGAAACATATTAATGGTGTGAGCCATTTAGTAAGTAGCAAACAAGTATCAAGACACATTTTTGTATAGAACACTTATTGCTCTATTTTAAGGAGTGTCTTAGAATCTTAAGATACAGAAATTTTGTTTATCAAGATAACTGGTAAAGCAAGGCATAGTGGAACACACCTGTAATTCCAGCACCCACGGAGATGAGGCAGGTGGATCTCTGTGATTTTAAGGCCAGCCTGGTCTACAAAGTGACTCTAAAACAGCCAAGGCTATACCTGTCTCAAAAAAGAAAGAAAGAAAGAAAGAAAGAAAGAAAGAAAGAAAGAAAGAAAGAAAGAAAGAAAGAAAGAAAGAGAAAATTGGGTAAGAGTTACCGGCATTTGACAGACATGAAGTAGATGTATTAGAGGGTCAATAGATAAAATAGCCTGAAAATTTGTTAATACTGTGGTTCTTGTGAGCTTCTGAAACAACATGTAAGATATCAGGCAGATAAAAATGTACTTTTATAATTCTTTGAGTCTGGAGGCAAACAGCATTCATAGTACATACTCAAAGTTCATTTCACTATGTTTTAACATATGGTGAGTTTTTCAGGAATATGGTCACTATGGCAATCGAGGGGCATTTTCATTCTTTTTATAGTCAGAATTTTACCAAGTGTTGTTCTCCATTTTTGAAAATAACATTATTGGCAGGAGTATGGGTGACAATGAAGAACAATATGTAGAAGTGGCCAGTAGAGTACACTTATAGTAACACATGTTTATGAAGGTTCCACTTGCAGGTAACATGTAAGTGTCTTGTATGTTCCTGGGTAGGGCTTGCCCAAACAGTGACTTACTAAAGCACATGTTAATTTTTTATAAAATACATTCATTTAAATTTCTTATTCACATTGCTATTAGAGCATTTTGTTTGTTTGTTTGGTTGGTTGGTTACTGTAGCCTTTACTGTCCTGGAACTGACTCTGTAGACCAGGCTGGCCTTGAACTCAGAGATTCCCCTGCCTCTGCCTCCTGGATGTTGGGACTAAAGGCCACCATCATTTGGCAAATTTCATTATTTTAAATTATGCACATTAATGTTATTTGTTTCACTTTAACAAAGTAAAAGGATGTTAGGGATGAAACTGAATCCCACAGATCTGGATTGTGAGGTTCTTGCTAGGGAACTCAGTGTTTTTGTTGTAGTTTTGTTATTGTGACAAAAATACCTGGCAGATGCAGTTTAAGAAAAGAAATAACTGTTTGGCTTATAGTTTAACAAGTCCACAGTCCATTGTGTGGGGAAGGCCTGTTGGTAGGGGCAGATGGTCATGTTGGTCTGCAGTGAGAAGGCAGAGAGCAATGATTGATTGGCACTTCACTTTCCCCTTTATAGTTCACTGGGACTCAGCTCATGAAATGATACTACCCATAGTGAGAGTGGATCTCCCACCTCAGTTAACCCAATCTAGAGACCTCCACAGTCATGGCCAGAGGTTGCCTCCCAGGTGGTTCTGGATCCTGTCAACTAATGAGAATAGCCATCACCAGTGGGTGCTCTCTGGCATTTCCAGAAATACAGCCTACGAGATTCATGATGAAATACAGCAAGCAAACATCAGCAGTCTCAACTAAAAGCTGGCATTTCAGCACAGCTTCCTGGTCTGTGGGGGGTTTCCTCACAGCATTATCATCAGAAGCAGCACAATACATTGAATTACCCAAAGTGTTCCAAAGATGGCTCAAATCATCTAACTCGGCTCAGCCCCCATGGGCTGCCCTGCCTACTACTGCATTTAAGGCCTAGGGATGTCTCTGCTTGGATGCTCAGCAGTTCATTCACTGAGAATCAAGTAGGAGCTCCTAGAATTTAATGTGTTTGCACTGGTCTTATCCCAGTATGGATTTTAATAAACTCATATGCTTTTGAAGGCAGAGTAAAAATGGTCAGCCCTAAAAATATATATGTGAGCAACACTAAATAGGTGCAGCAGTTTCTGCTTATGCATTCATTTATATACATATATAAAAATGCATAATGTGTGTATATATCTCTATCATCTATCTATCTATCTATCTATCTATCTATCAATCTATCTATCTATCTATCAATCATCTTCTACCTATCATCTATGTACCTAATCTACCAACCAATCATGTATGTATGCATGTATGTATGTATGTATATATCTACCTATATATCTACTTACAGATCAAGAGACTGAATTTGAAATGGAGCAGAAAGGCATGTGAGGAAGAAGGGGGAATGAAGTAGTGTAAATTCAGTATATATGTATGGAGTTAATTAAAACAATGAAAAGAAATATGGCACCATCGATGAGTCTATGACCCACACATACACATTCACAGACACACACAAACCCACACACACGCGCACATACCTATGTGTACACACATACACACACATGCATATATTCATATGCATACAAAGATACATGCACACAAACATGCACACATACACATACATACACTCATGCCTGCACACTCATAAAAACAGATATAATGAGTCATCTATTTTGGAGAATTATATAATTTGCAATTATGTAATTTGTAAAATCATACCAGAGCCACTTAATTTTGAATAACTGATTGTAATTAGAAGCCCTTATTTTGTTGTTACTTTTTCTATCTTATGGTTCTTTTGGTTGTTTGTTTTTGTTTTTTTGCTTGTGGGTACTTAGCTGAAATACAAAATTTCTCAGTGGAAATGCCTGCCTGCTTCAACCCACTTCCAAAGGCTCTAAGCGAAACCTCATTTTATTTACTGTCCTCTACAAAAATCAGGCCTAATAATCACAAGGAATCCTTCACACATGACCAAGTTGTTCTTTGTTTCCTACTGTCTCCTACAGCGTTTATCTTAATGTTCTTCCATGTGTATAATTTCCCAGAAAATTTAGTACTTAATATTCTGATGGTTTCCAGTATATGTTTTGTTTCCCCACTGAGACAGTAAGTGATTCAGAGGCAAAGCCTGTGCCTTACACCAGTTCTTTGTTTTTCTGTGCTGAGCTCATGGGCGCTGCTAAATAGAGCAGTGGTCCATCATGAGGGAAGAGCTGAGCTAACATATCAGAATCACAGAGGGAAGCTGGAAAACTATGCATGCCAGTTATAACCCACATACAGACCTGCAATCATTCTTCAGGTGTTAGATTTTGAAAAGAAAGGTTAAAGTCATAAGATGAAATAGAAACGGCATGACTACAATCAAAAGGGGGAAAGTCAACTGTCAACATGTGCACAGGGTATGATTACTTTTTCCAAATAAAAAAGAACGTTAAATTATCCCATGATCGGTATTAGAACTGGCAAGACAGCTGAGCAGTGTCCCGAGGTACAAAGTCAGTTTATAAGCCGGCAATGCGCCTCTGCTGTAGCAGCAATGAACTAGAATGTAACACCAGACAGTAAGAGAGCCATAAATATGTAAAATACCTAGAAATTAACCCAACGAAACAGTAGAGAAATGCTTTACAAAAAGGTTAAGATAAAATACTGCATAGAAAACAGACATCCGGGCTAATTGGAGGGACATTTCATGTCCAGGGTTAGGAATGAGTTTCAAGTCAAATATCCACAAATGCATGTGTAAAATGCCTACAAAAATTCAAGATGAGTTCTTTCAAATTTTGATAAACTTTCTAAGAGTTATATTAAGTCATTCATGGATATGACAACTTCCAGAATGAGGAACAGAGGGAAATGGGGATAGAAGATGCTCTGGATGAAGGGTGACAGAGAGCATGCAGTCAGTCTTTAGGGAAAGCTGGCAAGTCGGAAGAAAGAGCGGGTACTGCAGTCTTGAGCCTACGTGCTACATGGGAGCAGGCAGAAAACTCATGCAGGCTCTCTGTGCTGTTGCCTTCTGGACATTTCTTCCATATCAGAAGAGAGAATCCTTGGCTTTGAAGCCCTTCATCTAGCTCAGTGGTTCTCAATCTTCCCCATGCTGTCACCCTTCAATACAGTTCCTCATGTTGTGGTGACCTCCCAACTATAAAGTCATTTTGTTGCTACATTATAACTGTAATTTTCCTACTGTCATGAATCCTAATATAAAAATCTGATGTGTAGGATATGTGATGTGTGACCCCTGTGAAAGATACTTCCCCCCCTAATGGTTCTCAAAGGGGTCACAACCCACAGATTGAGAACCATTGATCTGGTCAGATGCGGTCACTTGATGGAAAGCCATTAGCAGCCGTACTCAGTTACCCACCATTTACCTATGTGGTCACTCAACAGATTTGCCTATTTTCAGACTTTCACAGAAACATCTGAACTGGTGTTTGACAAAAAAAAAACTAGGCACCAGAGCCTACACAAGTTGACATAATTAATTCACTTTAACAGGGACAGTAAAGACCATGATCCTGTAATCAGACTTCCCTGTTTGAATCTTACCTCCACTTAACAGTTCCTTAAATCTAGACTTATTCATGTGAGCTCTTTGTGCTTTCTGGCAATGGCCACGCGAACACTGGGAGGATTAAAATATGATGATATGATGGGAGAGAGGCGTCTAGTGGGGGTATTTGCTGTCGTTATAACCATAGATAAGTCATTAGTAGGTGGTTTGGGAATAAGAATTGTGGACTTGGGAGGTGGGTATAGACAAATCAGTGGGAAGCATTCTGTTGTAAGCGAGGGACAGGTTTTGGCAATAAGGCAAGGAGAGAAGATATTGGTGTCCATGTGCATGAATTTTAAGGGATTAGAATCTAGGGACACACAGGCATCAAGTTTTCTTTTCTGAGTATTCTAATTTCTAAAAATGGCCTGGAGTATTCAAGAAAGTCGGCCAGCTGCTACAATCTAGCATCGTTTGTTGCTTGCAAGTGCCCTGGGGACTAAAGGCAAACCACAACACGCTTTCATTCCCAAGGAAGTAGTTTGGTAGTGTAATGAAACAGAGACCACAATTATTCTATTTGGATGTTAAATGAAAGAAAAGAATGAGTCTAAAATTGGGGAGCTTGAGGGCATTTCGGTAACACACAGTGATACATGGCTCTGTAGATGGCACTTCCCATTGCTTGCTGTGGCCTAAGCATCAACCGTCATTTCTGTTTGCTGTCTACCATGTCCACCTGCCCTGTTCCATCAATTGGCATGTAAGTACTTGAAATTCCCCTTTGGATATTTTCATTTGCATGTGGCATACACGTGTACAATAAAAAGCCAAGGGTGAGATACCTTAAAAGCTGGCTCTCAGGATTCTATTTTGTAGCTCTGGTCAGGGTAAAGTTGGTATCTAAACAATGTCTAAACCTTGGCTAAATGCCCGTGGGCCTCTAGTTGTGAGGTCCAGGGACAAACTAAGGGAAGGCTTTTGATTGTTCCCTTTCATTGTCCTCATCATCCTGAAAATGTGGATTTCTGCTTGGCCTTAGGACTGCAAAAGGCCAATTTTGAGATCTGTCAGACTTGAGCACCCAGCAAACAGCTACCACAAGCCAAGCTACTGGTGCCCGAGGAAGGAAATTAGCATTTATCGCATCTTAGTAAAAATGATGTGGCCTAGTTAAATTAGATTTCCTTTCATTTACAATAGACTTAAAATCCTATTTAGCTATAATCCAGCCAGTGTAAAACTGGTTATGAGGATCCCAATTTTCTGAGATATTGAAGCTTCCTGCTCCTATCAGAGCATCTTGATTCTATCCATTTTCATCCATCGTTAAATTTCTTATGACTGAGAATGCCAGGGGCGACCCTACCTTTCCAATCGGCTGCTGCATTCAGCAGTAACTGGACTGAGATCAGAAACATTTATTTTATGCAATGCCTTCTCTGCTCTTTTCCACTACTTTAAACACTACTGAGGGTCACACTGAAAATCCTGTTCCGATTCTAACTGTAATCAAGCGGGAAATGGTTTTATTTTATTTTAAACTAATATCAAGCCTAAGTAGACAGCATTGTTTCATACAGGAGGATTGAATGGCCCATTCTGCCATTGCTTCAAACATATGGTTGGGAGATATTATCACTGTCCCCATACATATATGGTATTGCAATTTACAGTTCCCTAATCCTTTTCTCTATGTAAATGGATGCTTGTCTCACTTAGGAGTCTCTGAAGTCTTTGCTAGTTTTAGAAGCGTTTGGTCACAGGTAACGTTTTTCCTTCACAGGAATACTTATGACTTTTTGTATCCCTGCAGTCTACCCCATGACAGCATGTCATTCTTGGCTTAATTCTTCATTGTAAGTCTTGCTACCCCATTAAAACTGGGTGTTTCACGAAGACAGAAATTATGGCTCATTAGATTATAGCTACTCATTACAATCTCTGCTGATTGATTCAACAGGGGGAAGCTTGGTGTGTGTAAGCACCTAAGCTTTTCTCAGTTCCCAATTTAGGGACCTTACAATACCACTGAGTGCCTCACAAGGACACCCCTTGACCACTTGGGGCTCCTATTTCCCTCTCGGAAGTCATTGGCTTCCAGGATGGCATCCCTGAGTCCAGCAGCTTCAGATATGAGGGAATACATTATCTGGGACTTGGGAGAAGATGGCAAGGTTAGGAGTTAGGGCTCTTGCTTCCTAGACTGTGCAGCTTTCTTTATTGTACAGCAGAGTCTGAGTCTATCTTGAGCACACACTCTTCTCTGCCTCCCCTCCCTCCTTATGTGGTGGCTCTTTCATCGTTTACCTCAGGCTGTCTGTCAAGAGATGGGCAGGATGTGGCTGCGTTTTCTAGGGAACATTCACACTGTGCATGGCATATGATAGGAGGTATAGTTCTGGTGATCCTGGCTTTGGTGCCCAGTGTCTGGGCGGAGCCTGGGAGATGGTGTGGCACTATCAAACAAAAGTGACTAAGCACTCGCCTTGAGCCCATGCACTATGTTGAAGGGAGTGAGGTTTGGGGAAAGGCTTATCTGCCGGGATGTCTACACTTGAGCTGCTGACACTTCTCTCTGGAAGGACTAAGCCTTGAATCCAGTCTCACGGGTGGTGGCTGATCAAGAGCCAGTGAAAAGGAAATCTGTGTGGCATAGGAAGAGGTGGGAGAAGGGACTCTCAGGAGCATCAGAGAAGGCCTATAAGCAAGATGGAGCTTTATTAATCAGTAAACTTTCTGGAAAACACTAAAGATGCTTTTCCTTTGTGGGGATAGAGGTGCTGAGAAAAGCAAGGGATATGAGTGAAGCTTCCAGAAGCCGAAGAGGTAGATGCATGAAAGCCCAGTGAGACACTTTCCTTTTCAGCTCAATAAAGAGCAACCCCTGGCATTCTAGGAAGAACTGTGCCTTAGTCCCAGTTTGCATTTGGTGCTTGTGTCTTTCTTACTTTCTTTTGTGTTTCAAAATAGGATTTGAAATGGCCTACAGTGAGGACTTTCTGGAGAAGGAAAACTCTGTGGCTCCCTCTAGCGTCACTCATCTTGCACTGCAGGAAACGTTTGAAAAGGAAATCAGATGCATCTCCGGCAGCCCGCCGTGTTTTCCTCACTGCTGCAGATGTGGGCATCTGTGATTGCATCCATTTGCCGGAGACTTTTTTCATTCCTAGCAGCATCATGCCATCCTTCTTGCCTCAAGTGGGTACTCTACTGAATGTCACCTAGGATTTGGAACAAGCTGGGCAGAGGGAATGGCCTAGAGGCAGCCTTGACCTAACCTGGGCTCAAGTTTTCTTTCGTTGTCCTTGTTGGCTGGGATCCTGTGTGTTTTTAGGACGCTTGCCAGGTGGTTTTGCAGCAACCAGTCCATTCTCCAACATCACCTGTAATAAAAGGCTGCTATCGTTAGCATTAACACCAGAGGGCAGAAGAGTGCCTTAGGACAGCTTTGCTGTTCCGAGGCCCTTGGTTATTGGAAGGGGTGGGAGAAGAGGCTTCTTCCAGTTCGCTGACACTGGAGTTACAGACAGTTGTTAACCCTGGACTGGAAGACAGGCCATCAGAGAAGACTAGGGTCTTGACACTCAGGCCCCTAAGCTTCTAAGCACTCTAGTCTAGGCTCCCCAAACTCTGAATTGCATACTCCCTCAGGTATATGTGGGGATGAGCCACAGCCTTTCTTTAATAGGACAGCAGCAGTCCCCACCACAGTACTCACGAGGATTTATGCAATCAAGGCAAGTGGGTGGGTGGGAGCATCCCTCTCTTGCTGGGGTGAAAGGCCAGAGGGGGTCAGACTGACCTTTACCAGTCAAAAGAGCTCACTGTCAGGCTCAAGGGTGAATTCTCCCTGGGGCCCAGATGATGCACACTTGAGTTTTGCATATCCCAGAGACTCTCTGAAGCTCAGCGGGGCCACTACAAGAGCAGGCCGTGGAAGACACATGCAGGAACCAACCGAAACCATAGGCCAGGGTCTCCTGTGTGTTTCTCCAGGGTGTAGATAATCTAGCAGTGCACAAAGCTCTCCTCAGTTTTCACTGCAGTCCTGTCAGCTACTGAAAGATGGTGAAACCATTGGAATTAACAATGTGGAGACTCACCGAAGAGCCATGTCTCGTTTACCTTTATATTTTGCCATCTGCAAGGCCCCATGCTGTACGAGGCTAAATGCCCATCCCACTGGATCTTCGAGGGACTGAGGTAACCCAGAATGTTTTGCATAGTGTTTGGCAACATAGGGAGCCTTTCAGGTGTGTGTGGGGGCAGTCAGATATCTCAATGGTTAATAGCACAGAGGGCGCTTTTTAGATCGGATTCTGAACATGGCAGCACACAACTGTCTCTAACTTCAGTTTTAGGGGCTCAGATGTCCTAGTCTGGCCTTTGCAGGCATCAGGCACATGGCACACACACACACACACACACACACACATATACGCACACACATATACAGGTAAAACACTCATGCTCATGAAATAAAAGATTAAAGAAACAAAAAGAAAATGGCAGGTATGACTATAAGGCTTTGATCATGAGGACCATATGGGTCTAGTTTTTTCCTAGAGGTCATAAAACCACAGCCTGGTGATACTGAAGAGAACAAATTGGGGTGGGGGGAGGGCTTGCCCCAATTACCCTACTGTCAGGCTTACTATAAAGATGATTCACCTTACTTCTGAGTGAAGGCTGCTTCAGATTACACTGTGTGTTACACTGGGTCCTGGAAGAAAGCCAGCAAGACACAATGAAGGATGTTTCCCTTTGTGTCCACAGCTGCTTTCTAGTCACAATGGCCCTTTGTTGTGCTAGGCCACAATGGAAGAGAAGTGGTGCTTATTGATTCACATCCATGTTCTGGACTCAGGCCCCGCTCTGTCAGGGGCACCTAAGGTTTCAGAGCCTTGTCTCAAGTAGTAAATTAGTTATTACTAACTGACAGACAGATAATTGACTTTAATTATTTCCTTTTTCTATAACAAAATTACATATTAATGTGACTTGGAGTACTTCCAACTGGAGGAGGGGCATAAAGCAAACCGATGCTGGCATGGCTAACATATCCTATATCAACTGAGTATTTGCTCTGTGTCAGCAACATGCCCTGGATAACTCCAGTACCATGGAGAATCAGGATGCATATGAAACAGGTCTGAACTCAGTTCTTAATCTGGACCCAAGCCCAGATTAGCCTGGGTGAGAGCTGCTGAATCCAGACCTAGTTATAGGCCTGTGAGGGAGAAACTGAATGTTTTGATCAATGAGACTTGGCGGATAGCTGTTACATAGCTGTACACAGGATTCTTGTGAAGCAGTAGCTAACTATTACATCAACACAGAGGCTTGGGGAGGAGGAGAATTTGATGGCTGATTACAGGCTGATATAAACCAAAATTACTTCCCTAGAAGAGACTTTAGCGAACTCTGGCTGTTACTGAATTTTTTCTCTTTTCCATTAAAACCTGATTTGATGACTTGCTCAGAGTGGGTAGCTGATTAATGTATGATATATCTTATTGAATTAAAAATAAAAATATAGGTAAACTGAGTATGGAAGATAATGTGATGTGAGTGCTGGAACTTCCTGATAGGGTTAGTTTCCTCATAAAAAGGGACAAAAAATAACTTGCCTATTATTTTCAAATATTGGAGTTGCTCTAGGAGCATAGAAGATTCAGAGTAGAGAAACAGTCGTGCAAAGGGTAGGCCTGGACCATCCCAGGGCAAGATCAACTCAAAGAGAGATTGTATAGACACCCTGACCCTTAGCAATGTGGTACTTGAGAGTTTTCCTAGAATCACATCATTGACTGACTCTGTCTCTCTAGGCTGTTCTAAGAGATTATCCTAGCCCAGGTGACTTAAATAACAAAAGGCTCAGGAGTATGAGATGAGAATGTTTAAAATCAGGGTGCCAGTGTGACCAGTTCTTGTGAGGACTCTTCCTGGTTTGCAGATGGCCTTAGTCTTGTGTCCTTACATGGTCAGCACAGAGAGGCGCATTACACGCTGCTTTTGTTTAACATTACAGGGGCCTCAGGGCGTGCGCATTCCTACAAGGCAAAATCTTTTGTTTCTTCTTTTAGGCACCAATGTCATCAGGATTCTACACTCATCATCCTATTATCTCCCCAAATGTCCCATCTCCAAATACTGTCACATTAATAGTACATGAATTCAGTGGGGCGAGGGAGACGCAGAAATTCCTTCACAGAATTTTCCTTTCTGGAATTGAGTCTGACTGTGTAATTAAACACCCTCTTCCTTGCCTTTTATGTGTGCTTTACTTTTTCATCACCCGGAGACGATGAGGACCACTGTGATGTTTTACCCAGCCAACCTTGGCTATCAGTAGATCCCTTTACTTAGTTTCAGAAAGGCATGAGAAATAAAATAACCCATTCCCAAGACATTTATATTTTTAAAAGTAAAATATAAGAATTGAGAAAATTCTTCTCTTGTAAAAAAAAAAAAAGCGGGGAGAGTCTGATGATAGAACAAGGTGAAGCTGTCCCTGCTGCCTGGTAGGAAGTTTCCTGAGCTCCCTTGTAGGCTTCCTAAACCCTCCTAAATTTGGGTAAGCTCTCCTCATCTGCATGCATTACTTGTTACCCTCTGTTTGGGATGAGATAGAGGCAGGCAACGAACAGTGTGAGCCACTTGTGTTTAACATTACAGGGGCCTCAGGGCACATGTGTTCTTACAACAGCCTGCTTGTGCTGACAAGCACTCTTAGAAAAGGAAGATCCCCTGGTTTTCTGAAGGAGCTGGGATCTGAATATTGCTCCTTGCTGTTCCTGTGGACAGCCTATGCTGATGGCTAAAGGGACTGAACCACCATCTTCTTCCAGGTAGCCTCTGAAACAGATGCACATCTCAGCCTCAGGAAAGAGCCCATTGGAATTAACAAAGAAAGGCTCAGCATCTACTAGCTGGGTCAGTTCCTGATGAATCTATGAAACCTGCAGAGTACTTGGGATATCAAGGGTCAGTAGCCTGTGATTTGGGGTCAAGGAACCAGCCTCCCAGTGTGCCCATCTGGGAAATTTAAGAAGTAAATCCTTCACAGGGCTGACTTGAAGCTCCAAGGAGACAGAGCGTGGGAAAAGCACATGGTGGCAGAATCCTTCATTGATAGTGCTAAAAGAACAGTCATAGTGTCTGTTAAGGCTGATTGGGCTTTCTTCCTCTTCCTAATGTCAGAGCATCATAAGGCAAATTGGTACCCAAGCAGTACACTACTATCTGCTCTCATACCAGATAGCTTGGGTGCTAATCTCAGTTCTATTACTTATTAGCTATGTAATCTGGGGAAGGTAACATAGTCTGCTTGTACTTTGATTCTACTGCCTGTAGAATGAGAAACATACATGAGAAACTCTTCATGACTATTGTCAGATTAACTTAGTTAAAACATTAAAAAGTGCTGAAATAGTTCATGGTGCATACTCATTTTTCAAGAGATAAATACTATGTTTTTTAAGCGTTATTTTAAAATAACCACTGATTTTTCAGGATAGGGAGTTCCCATGATTTCTTTGCCTGAATTCTAGGTGTGTTAATACCTGGCATAGGTAATGTTCAGTGTCTGAAGAAGGAAACTGATGTTAGTTCATCCCCTGGGATTGTTCAGTTTTTACCAGTTTATACATGTTCTCTGTATATGAGTTTGTATTGTGTATGTATGTATATATGTGCATTTTCTTGTATGCATATATATGTGTTTTGTGTGTATGTGTGTACATGTCTATGTTTATGTGTATATGTGTATATATGTGAATGTGTTTATGTTTGTGTTATGTGTATTTATGCATGTGTTTTTGTATGTTTGTGTGAGTATGTATATGTGCGTTTGTGTGTATGATCACATCATCTTCATGTAACAACTATCATGACCAAAATTCATACTGGACAGTTGTTATAATGCTCCCTCATACTACCATAGCAAGTTGTAATTTTCAGTCCATTTAAGGGATCAGGAATAGAGTTCTCCTAAGTAGCAGAAGGTTTTCATAATAGCAAATGCTTGCACTGAACTTGTGAAGTAGTGAGCTTACTGTCTTTAGAAGCACTCAAGAAGAAGCCCAATCTTCTTTATCAAGGACTCTTCAAGACGATCATCCTGGAGGTGGAGAAAAAGGGGAAGGATACATTCCATGTTTTCTACTCTGTGCGTTTGAGATTAGATGAGAATCTTTTGACTGGGGTAGATTTCAAAAGGGCCGCAGGGAACAGGGAGACAAAGGGCAGCGAGAGGGAACAGAGCAGGGGTACAACAAGAAAAGCCAGCCCTTCTCTGCACTCTGAGGACAAAGTGAGCCTCTGTGGGCTAAGACTGGGGCTCTGAGCACAAGTCTTTGGGCCAGATGGAGTTAAACATCAGACTTTTTTGTGGTTATTCTGCCTACCCACAGACTATTCACCAAAAGCCAACTCTGAAAGAAAGGTGTCTTTGAAAACATGGGGGTCTTGTTCTTGTGGGTTGCCACACAGGGCATATTTTCCACCGAAGTCCGTGTCTTCAGATGAGTGATCCCATAACAATTTCTTTTTAAAAAAAGTAACCTGGGCTACTTTTTGGAAAGGAAACACACACAGGTACATTGAGGCTGTCTTCTCTTCGCCCTCTGTGACATTGTCTTTCGCATGGAATGTCTCTTTTCCTCATTCTCTGTTCCAGGGGGCCTCAGCAGGTAATTTAAAAGACTAACAAACTTTGGCATAGATCACTTTAAGAGCCAGGATCTGGCTGGAATATTAATGAAGCCATCTAGTGACAGAGTTGCTTCCTGATGCAGGAACGCATCAAAGAGGTTAGGTCCACGAGTGTTGCTCAGCAGAGCCCCATCGCTATTATCTAGCTTTTAATTACTTCATTAAAATTCAGCAGAGGAGCTGCCCAAATCCGGTAGCATGCCCAAAGCTTGCTGGGTGATTTCCCTGCCTCTGGCCATACGTGAGTTTTAGTTCTTTAGGTCTCAAGAGATGGGCAGGTGAAGCTGAAGCTGCAAGCAGGAAGCTTGCAGTGCTGGCGGGGGGGGGGGGGGGGGG
>CM053755.1:26590853-26633849 GCA_028658305.1 Pachyuromys duprasi
TCCTCCATTGCTGGTGGGAATGCAAACTTGTACAACCACTCTGGAAATCAATTTGGCGCTTTCTTAGACAATTAGGAATAGTGATTCCTCAAGACCCAGCTATACCACTCTTAGGCATATATCCAAAAGATGCTCAAGGACCCACTCTTGAAGAGAGATCTGTGTGGCTTTGGAGGAAGACAGTTCTAATCTGGATAAGAGATGTGTGACTCTTTGATCCTTTCCCTTTCCTTCCTTGGTGGTACCCTTGGATACAGCTTGCAGCAGAGAGACCCCACAAGCGCAGTTGATGGTAGACAATTAAGGTACCCATTGGGGCTGTTACAAAACTGCTTTTATCTCAGGCATGGCTACAGGCCTTTCATTCCCAGGAAAATGATCCATTAATAATACTGGATTATGAGTATTACCTGTGGACTACGTACAGGAGGCATATATCAGCTGGTTAAGAACAGTCTTTCCAGGATAAGCTGGGGTTGGATGGAAGGGGAGGAGGTCCTCCCCTGTTGGTGGACTTGGAGGGGGCAGGGAGGAGGGAGATGAGGAAGGGAGTGGGAGGGTAGGAGGGAATGAGGGAGGGGGCAAAAAAAATAAAAATAAAGGCATTTGAAAAAAAAAAAAGAACAGTCTTTCTACTGAATAGTAAACACCTAATGGTGCCATTGAGTCCTTTGGCTGGAAACTCTGCCTGATTTCTTTGAGAAAGTGCCAAGAAAGTCAAGGAACAGACTGTGTGACCTTGGCCTGTGTTGAATATCCACTACACTGAAACCCTGTCCACATCCTTGTTTTGGAGACTCGTTACAAGAATCATCTGAAGTACAGCCTGTGGAAGAGTTTTGAAATTGTAAAAGTTTGAAGGATGGGTGTATGATGCTTTATACGGTTTCTTCAAAATGCAGTTACTTCAGGAGATGGTACTGGCAAAAGCTCTCAGCTCACTCTATGGAAAAGAAAATGAAAACCGTTTTTTGGAGGAAGGGATGGAGTAGGAATTACAGGCTCATTTCTGCTTGCAATATACTCAATTAGACTGCAGCTCCACACAGAATCCCTATCCTATACCAAGCCCTGTGGTGAAGGAGAATGGTAACACACAGAAATAAAGCTCACAGAAGTTCTATTCCTGAGGCATCTGTGCATCTAATGGGCCAATTACCAATTTAGCTAATCATTGCTTTCAGCAAAGTCACAGGTATGAGCACCTAGGTCCTTTGGAAAGTCCTTGTGGTTAAGATGGAAGCATGGCCATGTTGATTGGTGGATGTAAGCCTAAGCTTACAGAGGTGGAGGAGACAGGAAGAAGGAAGCCAGGCAAGGAAAGACACAAAGCCATGCAGTGCTTTCTTTGGCTCTGGTGGCCAGAGGTTTATACTGCATTTATATTTCAGAAAGTGGAAAGAATCCTGTCAGATGTGGGCACGTGGGACACTGGACTTCTTGGGAATATTAGCAAGGAAAATACACCAGACCTTGAAGCACTTTTTCTCCATGTTAGAGAAAAAGGAGAGTCTTTGCCAAGTTCTCCAACATTTTTCAACAAGGCCATGTAGACATTGTGAGAGCAATCCTTGCCCATAATGTTATTCATTCTGTTCCTAGCGATGCTGTGCTTCATGCAAACATAGAGGTGATGTAGGAATGTGGGAAATAGGGAGGGTCCTGAATAAGAGAAAGAAAGTTAGAGTTGAAGGTGTTTGAAAAGGCAGCATGGTTCCTGTCCTATCCACTGGTCTTTTCTTTTTCAAGGTTAGGAGACTTGGAATCCAGTGGTGAGAAGGGGCGGTTACTACTCAGCTCCTAAATTCCTCCTTTCATCTCCACTGCCTGGAAGTGACTGCATCCTGCTGACAGGCTCCTGGGCTCAGGCTCTTCATCCATGGGCTTAACAGCAACAGAATAGCTTTGGCTGCCCCACCTCAGCCTCCCCTGGAGACCCAGTCCAGCCTTAGCCTCTCCAAGATCCCTGAATCCTTATTAAGAAACACTATGGATTTTCAGAGTAAAAAAATCTATAGAGAGACTTCAGAAACAGTCTGGGGAGATTATAAAGAAATGTGGGCCAGTTTTCCAAGGAGACTTTATAGAATATTCAATAGCACTCATGTCATAAAAGGCCTATGGAGGTTTCCATAGCTGAGGCTGGCCCTGAATTACGATTCCCTGATGCACAAGCCCAGTGAAAGGCCACAGCATAACAGGTTAGGGCCTGAGTCCGCGGTGCTTGTAAAAATAGAGCCACCTCAAGAAAACGCAGCGGGGATATTAATTTCCAGGGCCGAAGTTCAATTTAATAGAAAGACAGAGTAGAAAATAGAGCTGTCTTTTCAATCCTGTGGTCATAATGGTACCCCCACCCCATACCTCTCAAGAAACTGTCTTCCATCCAGCTCCCAGACATCCTGAAACGTGTCGCGTGCTTTGCTTTCAATGATAACTAGAGCTGGGTAGCTTGAGGGACAGCAATTACTGTCCACAGATGGGGAACCCGAGGGAGCCAGGGGTTAATCTACCCTCATGTGGGCTTCAAGCAAGTCGGGGATGTGCCAGTTTGCAGTTAGGAAAATCCTCCTCCCAAGGGGAAAGAGAAGATCACTGTTGAAGAAAAGTTATTCGAGTGCGTGCCTACTGCGTGCTGATCCCACTGTGCATAGTGCTTGACATGCATAATTGGCACTAATTTTTATGGTGAGTTGCGTAGGTTAATATCCTCTTCATTTATTAAGAAACAGACTTAGCAAGATAAGGGCATTCATTCAGATTATTATATGTATTATTTATTAAATATATATTATATGTATATATTATTATATATTATATTGTATAGTACATATACCATGTAGTTAATGTGGACTCCCGGAACAGAGAATAAGGGGTCTTTAAGGTCTGAACTGATACTCTTCTGAACTTTTGGAGATCCCCAAGATACCTACTTTGCCATCATAGTTACGGTAGACCCTCTTTCAGATCAGAAACTATGCATTATTAAACACAAGGGCTTCCGAGGTTAGTGGAAGTAGGTAAGCTGATGGGAACAATGAGCAGGGTTTTAGAGAGTTGGGATAACCTGATTTTCACAGTGAAATTGACCCCCAATCTTTTCTCCTTGCCTTAAAGTTCTTTGGAGTGACGGTCTCTGGGTAGATAGGATTAGTTCAAAGTGAATTTCCTAAGTTTAATGGAAAGAGAGGTTGAAACAAATGTGTGAGGTCATAGAAGGACCATGGCTGCTGCAGTACAGAAGGTCAAACAGAGAGGTCCAGAGCTTGCCACCCACTAAGGCCATGGTTGGCACTTCAGGACCCATGATGACTCCATCCTTGAGCTCTGACTGTCGATCAGCAGTGGCTCCTAGCCTAGGATGGAACCCAGGATGAAGGTTGACTCATGCTCAGAGATGATGGAAGATGCTTCTGAAATATGGGGGCCCAGGACACTTCAGCAGCTCCTGCTCAATTAAGTATTTATTGCAGGTTTTTTCCTCCATAGGCTAAAGAGAACAGACATGGAGGTAATGGTGGAGGGAGGCTTACCTATGAGTTTTAGGTTCAGCTCTATATAGTCCTGTAGTGGCTGTGTTGAGATAGAGAGAAGTCACAGGAGTAGCCTTTTAGAGGCCTTTTGCTTGTGTGCTTGAGGGGAAATTCTGGTCTCTACAAATGGCCTGATGAAACAAGGTTACAGTGCCCTAAAATTATCAACTGTAACCACACTTGTCCCTTTGTTTGGCAGGCCTAGCATGTGACACACCTCACCAAAGGCTCAGGAAGCTTCTAAGAACTGGAGAATGGGAAGGAATGCTGTGAATGACAGCCCTGTTGCCCTCCTGAGTTTATAGCAATTTTAGTTACCTGAAGAAGAGTTCTTCAAAATGGAACCTGTCAACCTTCCATCCTGGGATCAGGAGTGCTCTTGAAATTCTACCCCTCCTTGGGGATCTACTGGAAGTTAATGAATGGTGGAAGAGAGGGGAAGTCTATTTTCTTCCATGTTGTAGCAACATGTAGGTTGTTCACCTGTCAGTAAATGACTCCATATTTATGCAAGCAATTTTAATTAAACTCAGTGGTACACACAAACACACACACACACACACACACAATGAGAACATACACCTGACTACTACCACGACCACCATCGTCAAACACAAAAATCCACATACAAAGATGAAAAAAGCAGTAAGAATTGTTTAGAAGAAGAAGGAAGGGTCCAGAGGGACTGGGAAGGAACAATGAGGGCCAAAATAGTTTTATATGCATGGTATAATAAAAAGTATTTTAAGTTCCCACCATTTGCCTGCAAATTTCATAATTTCCTTGTTATTCCATTGCATAAATGTACCACAATGTCTATATCCATTCCTCCTTTGAAGGACATCTATGTTGTTTCCAGATTCTGGCTATTATGAATAGAGATGCAACAAAAATGGTTGAACAATTGTCCTTGTTGTATAGTTGAGCATATTTTGGATATATGCCTAAAAGTGGTATAGCTGTATCTTGAGGTAGCATAGGCAAATCTCTGGGAACTAGAAAAGATCATCTTGAGTGAGGTAATCCAGAAACAGAAAGATATACATGGTATATACTCACTCATAAGTGGTTAGTAGACATATAATATAGGATAAACACATTAAAATCTATACTACTAAAGACGCTTAACAACCAGGAAGACCCTAGTATTTTTTTTAAATGGAAAACATTTAGGTCACAGTTACTCCCCTCCCCCCTCCTATTAAATGTGTTATCCAACAGCCTGTATTTTGTTGGTCAACAGTCCAGTCCTTCTTAGTGGCTGTCCATACTGCCGTTCCACTGTTAAAAGCCATATAAAGCTATTCCACTGTTGCCAGGGTGGACACTAATGACCCCTTTAAGCTAATGAAGTCATTGTCTGAGTTGGTGCTAGCCATAGGACCATGGCCCTGCCCTGTGCTTACAAACAGGAGCTCAGGTTTTGCTGTGACATTTGAAGCTGCCACCCCTATCACACTCACAGTGGATCTCATTAGCACCTGGGGAAGTCTTTCTACCAGGCACTTTTCCTCTGCTAAGAATGAGCAGCTTTAATTGCATCCGATCACCTTTTGCAAGGACCTCGATGTCATCTTACCATTTTCTCCCACCTCCTCCACTCATATTACATATTTACATGTGTAGCCCACTCCTGGAAGGAGTTTGGGTTGTGGGTTGGTAGTAACATAATGTTGAATGGCTTTATGCTGGAAGTATTGGGACCTCTGTGTTTGCTCACAGTGAAGAACCCACGTTCTGCCCACACCCCCTCTGCAAGTTACATTTCCAAGCAGAGGAGTCAGAATGATTTCCCCACCCATATCCTATTACCACAGTGTGACCGGAACACACGGGTAGCTAGAGAGAACAAAAGATCTGGATCAGAGCTGCTGGCGCTGAGATTTCAGCATGTGTGTAAAAAAGTACCTGGGAGGTATATTAAAATGCAGGTGCCTGATTCTGACTCCGAGATCCAAGGGAGGGAGGGAGTACTTACATTTTTAACAACCTTCTTCAGGCCATTTCAGTTCATGGTCTCACTTTTAGAACTACTGGGTTAGGGAAAAAAAAAAAGAATTCCAGCCAGATAGCTGAGGCAGCCCCCACTGCACACAAAGAAAAGCCTTTTCCAGGTAATTCTTAATTAGCTGCTGGTGAAGGGGAAGTTTTTTAATGATGCAGCTGACACGGCCTTAAAAGTTTAGGTGGCAATATGTCCTGTTTTGTGTGGTTTTCCGGTAGACATAGATCAATTAATACCTGTTAATTACTGTTGATGCTTCTTTCCCCTCTCTCAGAAAAGCGTCTGTGTTGGACTATAAATTATGCAGTTAGGCCGTTTGAAAGTGAACTTTGGGTAATTGTTGCGAAGGGAAGAAATGCTTCCCCCGCTCCAAACATAAGCTTTGGGGTTGAGTGAATTGCCTCTCCCACCCCATGTTCTTGGGGAAGAAGGATGGGAACCCCTTCTTTAAGGTTCTTAACAAAGGGATCCACTCAGGAAGGTTAAAAGCCCCCTGATCTCATTGAAGTTTTGGTGACATAAATGATTCAAAAAGGCCATGTTTCCTGAAGCATAACAATTTTATTAAAATCATGGCTTGCTCTCAAAATGTTCAAATCTGCTTATACCCAACTCAGTACATATGGCCACAGAAAAGCTCCGTGTTTTCTAGTCTCAACAGTTTTCTCTCTTGTTCAACATTCAGATTTTATTTCCACAAACACAGAGCTGCATTCTACATTTGAGGATGTCATTTGAGGCCAAGAAACTCCAATAAAAACGCATTTATCAGCAGTAAAGTTTGTTTGAGGATTACCTGCTGCGAATAAAGCCAGGCTCCCCTTTTAAACTGAAGCGTGCTATTTCAGGAATGTGACCCCTTTCATGAATAAATGACATGGTGACATTTACAGATAAAGCAAGATTTAACTGCTATGAAAGGAGGTGACAAATGTCAGGGTGTCAATAATGATCCGTGAACATAATGGTTTCTTGCCTGAACGCTGAGCAGATACATAATGTAACTGCTGTCTGCCAGTGCTCTGTGGAGAATGAGCCTCACACTCAGGGAAGGGTCTGGAAGGCCTGCAACACCACAGGAGGTGCCAGTCAGGGGTGGTGGGTGTCTGAGGGAACCTGAGTGAAATCCAGCCAGAAACAAGCCCACAAATGCCTTCTCTCGGAATATCAGGAGGGAGGCAGTTTTTCTACCATGTCTGGCTCAAGGGTCCCTGAGGAGAATTTAGTTCTTGAGAAAATAGCTTTGGGGTTGTGCTTTGGTCTTCCTGAGGAACTAGCAATCTAGAGAGAATGACAGGAGGGAAGTCTGTGGATCACTCCCGTGGTCTTCTCAAAGCCAGAGGGGGCGCCTGAGCAGGGTATGGAGACACAGAGACACACACCAAGGTCACCTCTGCATCCATCCTGGGGGCAGTGGGGGGGGGGAGGCGGGGGAGAGGCACCCAGCTGTCTAGGAAGCCTGTGACTGAAGTCAGAGTACATTAGCAAGAGATTATGAATGGTTCAGCCAAATGCAACATGTGTTTCCGGGAGCTTTATTACCTGAGCCTTCTTTCCTGCCTTAAATTCACAGGCCCCTTCCTTCTTGGTTCTACGGTTCCAGTTTGAGTGTTTCTGAATTCCTGTTGAGATGGAGCCTTTGGGTGCATGCGTGTGGTGCACACATGGAGGACAGAGGATGCCTAGCCACTTCTGTATTGCTGTTAACAAGACACTGGCATGACTATTTTTGGTTGTTGTAACTACATCTGAACTACTTAAGCACATCTGGAATCAACCAAAACCCCAGTGACTGGGTACTGGTAGTGGGGATAGTCTTGAGAGTTTAAAGACTCAAGCTACTCCTAATTTGCTCCCTCAGCCTCATGCATGGAGTGCCCAAATTTTTCTTGATTAAATCATTTGAATCTAGATCTTTGGAGGTGGGAAGACCTACCTTTAATCTGGGACACACCTTCTCCTGGCAGCCTGCATAAGGACATGAAAGAAGGATGCATGCTCTCTTTGCCTGCTTGCTCTCACTCTGGTAAATCCATTCCTTCATATCTCATGTACTTTCTCTTTCTCCACTGTTGTTGCCGTAATTGAATACCTGAGACTGAGGGGTTGATGAATGAAAAAGGTTAAGTTTGCCTTATGGTTTAGGACGTTTAAGAACGCGGTGCTCATTTCTATTGGGCATCTGGTGAAGGTCTAAGGCATAGGGAAGGAGGCATCTGTAGGCAAGAGAAAATTGTAACTCATTCCCACAAATAAGTCACTAACTCACTCATGATGGTTCCACCTTTATCTCTTAAACATCCCCATCCTTCACTATTCTCCACTCCCAGTTGAACAAAAGTATTTGAATTTAGACCATACCCACACTAGAGCCTTGGCCTTTCCTTATAATGCACCTGGGAAACCAGCTCCCAGAAAGGAAGCCCTGTTTTACCACAGTTTTCCATGATCTGAACACTGAACTGCTCCCATTGCAGGCTGATCTTGGTGACCTCTCACTGTGAAGTCACTGAATCCAGAGTTGGGAAAAGAGCCCCACAACTGGATCTAACCTCAACATCCTACCATGGTCTGCAGGGTTCTCTGCTTTCTGGTGCTCACGGTTTACCCCAGACTACCATGTGTCTAGTCTCAGAGATAGCTTTCCCTACTGCCACTTTGTAGTTGTCCAGTCCGTCCCATCCCCTTCGTTTGTTACCCCTGACTCTTTAACTATGATGCCTTATGCTCTGAATTGGCGTGTCTAGGCCATGACAGCCCCTTAAGTCTGTTCCAGATCTGGACAATGTTTGTTTCTACACTATACACTGGTATCTTTTTCTGATGTGTGTCTAGTTGATGCCTCATTCAACAACAAAGACAGGGAAGCAGAGGCTCTGAAGGGCCACTCAGCTTGTATCAGACTCTGCACTCTTCCAAGACCCATCCTGTGTCCAGGGCTCCGCGTCCATTCCCCGTGCTCTAGCACTGGTGGCTAGTATCTGCTCTTCAATGTCTTCCTAGGCCAGCATTCATCTAAACTTCAGAATTACCCCCTCCCCCCAGTTTGAGCCCTGTGTCCAAAGTGAGCCCCTCAGGTTCTTTATGTTGAAACATCACGTGGGTAAAAGAGCTGCTGGATCTCCCAGCACAACACAGTGGCATATTTTATTGCCCTCAGTATAAGGCTGAGGGTGAGGGGGCCAAGTACATACACACGTGTGTACACGTTCAGGTGTAAGAGTGCAAGTATGCGCCCACCATAGTAGAGGCCAGAAAACAACTTCAGGTCTTGGTCTTCATTCTCTACCTGATTTGAGACAGGGTCTCTTTGCTGTAGTTTAGGGCTATGTAAACCAGGCTAGCCTGCGTGAGCTTCCTAGGTTCTCTTGTCTGTGCCTCTTGTCTGTCTCTAGATACACCTAGTAGGTAGATACATTGTTATGTCTGGCTTTACATAGACTCTAAGGGTTCCAAACTAACTCCTACCCATGGACCAAGCTCTTTACTCACTGAGTCCAGGATGTAGATGTAATTTTGATGACAAATACTGTGGTCCTCTCCCCTGTCACTGCCAGGAAGCTGTGTACTTCAATAACTAGTAGATCAGGCAATAGGGGCTGTTACAATGGCACCAGCCTCCATGGGCAGTGCTGAGGAAGGTCATGTACCCCTTGTTCTGTACAGGTCTGAAGCACAGGCCTGCCTCTGTGTTTGTGTGTGACACCTATGGTCCGTAACCAAGTGGAGCAGGGTAACAGAGTAGGGATGAAATCTCTTTTTGGCCAGAGGCCTTCTAGGCCAGAACCTGAGCCTCAGAATTCAATTCAGAAAAAAAGAGAGATCCTCTGTGACTGGGAGAGCCAGACCCATTTTCTGGGTGATAGTTGTCTGTGAACTGAACTCTTAGAAGCCTTTAAGATTTGATACAGAAAGACGCTGAAGGGCCTTGGTAGAGGAAGGCTGTGGTGATAAAGGTCCCAGGGGAGGAAGGCATATCTCTGCTTTCTTCAGTCCATGTCAGTCATCTTGTTAATTCCAGTGATGCTAGGCAGTAGTCTCCAAGTGTCCTCATGCTGAGATCTGGCCCTTTTCTCACTCAAGTATAAATGAATATAGACCCCTTCGCTCCAGATCCTGAGGCGACGGTGATCATGGAGGACTCATAGCCCCATGAAGTCAGCTCAGAACTGTGTGAAAAGGTGCTCTGCCTGCAGAGAGATCCTTGCTTGGCCATTTTGAGAGACCAAGGGATCTACTAGGAATTTTGGGAGTTCAGGTTAAGAACCAGGTACCTCCTTAGCAAGTTCTGAGGTAATTAGAAAGATGACTGACACTGTTTTTTTTTTTCCTTTACCAGTAAATCTTCCATCCTGCTTTACAAGCTGACAAGATTTCAACTCAAGACAGAAGGCTCACGGTGCTGTCATGAAGTACATATGGAGAAGAACTGCAAGGTAAATGCTTTTCACTGTAAGTCAATTTTGTCTGGAAGTTTCCTTGTGGTTGGAAGTTTCTTTGAAAACTTGGCGGTTATTAAGACATCAGTAGCAGGGAGATGTTTTTGCTGCTGCCTCCCCACTGCCCAGGCCTGTCTACTCTGACAGCTCTCCTTTCTGGGTCTGTGCACTGAGCAGGGCAGAGAAAGGACAGGGACAATGAAGGGTGCCAGAGGACAAGGATTACTCATGAAAGCCTGGGCTCTCATTGCTTGGTGTGTGTCTGCCTGCTCTCAAGGCTTTCTCTCTCTGCCTGCATTTCTGTCTCTCTACAGATCCCTGAAAGGCACATAGCTTAAGCACAGGTAGCTGTTCTGTAGTCCTTGGGGATAGATTAGACCTTTGAAGGAGACATAGGGAGCATCTTGATTATGCAAAAGCAAGAGGGAGGAAGAAGATGATGATGAAGGAGGACCTCAAAGCCACCTGCACGCAGATTGGTTAGTAGAGTGACGTTAAAGTTGGCCGCTTTGCTTGGATTCTGTGTAGTTGTCGGCAGGACGAGGTAAAACTCTTGACATGAGAAGCAAAGAGAAGGGAGTGAACAGCCTTGAGAGTGCCATAGCCATGTGGGGCATGTGTGTGCCTGTCATATGAAGGGATTCCAGCTACCTGACTGCATTCTTTCCTGGTTCAGGAATCTTCTAGGGAACATGGCCCTTCTGTATTCACAGAGCAGAAAGCAGAAGATTCAGACCTAGACAGAGAAAGCCCTGGTGATCCTAGAAAGTAAGAAAAATTAGCACTTCTCATTTCTTTCCTCCCTCAGAGACAACTGCTGGGTGCTACTAGGGGAAGCTCTAAAGGATTTAGAAAATAAAATGAGATTTCTCCAGGGTCTCCCTCTGGCTGCTGCTTCATCATCACCGGCATGTTGGCATGCTTTGTTGTGGTTATGGCTGTGACAGCAGAGTTTTCCTGACATAGGAAGTTCACAGTCCTTACAAGGGTGGCTATTTCCACAGCTTCCAGGTGACATGGTGGCCCTGTACTTCTGTTCCCATACAAGGTCATCGGGTTGTGACTTGCCAGTGGGTAAGGACATAAAGCTCAAGAGAAGTGCAAAAAGTTAGCCATTCTCCTCCTCCTAGCATAGCTGTACTTTGAGAATTCTCCTGAGCTGAGAGCCATGTGCACCAGGGTTAGAACTGTGTCATCTTGAAGATGAGTCAAGTTTCTGCCTTGCTATGGACTTCAGATCTTTAGCACCTGTGTCTTTACGTTCTTCATCTTCTGGCCTGCATATCTGACCTCTTCCCTATAAGCTTCGCCAGGACACAGCCTATCTCCAGGGGACAGAATAGGTTGGACTGTTCAATGCTGCCCTCCCTACTTTAGCAGAATTGAACAAAGAACATAGCACTTACTCTGAGATGCCTCTCTTCCTTCCTCCCAGCTCCTTAGAATCAGCACTCATTGATATCCATGATATCCCTGAGCAGGAGTTTGGGTTGATAGTCTTTCTGCCTTTGGGCCATCCTTGATCTTGCCACAAGGAAATGACAAGCTCCACTTTCTCAGCCTTGAATCATATATCCTGGAAGGGTTTTGAGAGAGAATGTCCTTTCTATTTCATGGCCAGGAGTGATGCTCCCTGTCAGCTTAATAGCTGCTGGGGGTGTGGGTAGGTGGGATGCAGTTTTAAATTCTCATTTATATTCTGTGAAAACTACTTGATGACAAGGTTGGTCTGAATCTAGATTCTGGGGATGTCCTGATTTAGGTTTCACTGACCAGGGAATACTATGGCTATATACTTAGCAGAAGTGTCCAGAATGAAGGGTGTCACTGGTGGTCCTGATATGACCAAGAACCTGGGAAGTTTGCAAGAAAGGTTGCTTTCCTCTCAGAGCTTACAAAAGGAACTTTTATTCTTTTGTTTCACTTGTTGCCTTGGAGGTTTACTGCCTCCTTCTGCTAACTTAGGCCTCATCCTGGAAGCTTCTAGCGTCTGGACAATCTAACCTAGTTTTCAGCCTCTGAGACTTACTGCTTAATATACTCATCCTTTCTTGTTCTGGCTGAGCTCTGGGCCGGCAGGTTCAACTCAGCTCTTCTGGCTCAAATTCCTTTCCCAGCTGACTACACCAGTCTGGCTTTTCCCTCATCCACTGAGTTGTTCTGCTTGGCCTCAAAACTAACTGAAGCAATCTACTCTAATCTCCTTGTTCCTTCTCATTCTCCGGCTCATTTGGTCTTTACCTGAGTTCTTTCTCTGCAACCTGTCACTCTATTTCTGTCCCAGTGAAACTGCCTCCTCTTTTTCTTTGCATTTCCTCTTAAGTAGTTTCCCTTTCCTCTCTTTTCTCTGAGAGTTGAGTGTATCCTATTCTGTCAAATCTTTCTCTGATTTGTCGTTCTTCCTGCCACTCAATTAGACATCACTTTCAAGCATGGGGTGCTCCCTTGTACAAACTAACTTAACCTTCATTGTTTAAAGGTGTGTACCACTACTCCTGAGCCTAGGCTTTTCTGAAACTTGTTCTATATCAGGCTGCCCTTGAGCTCAGGTCTGCTTGCCTCTGTCTCCTGGATTAAGCATGTTTCTGTATTCCAGCTGGCACACCCAGACCCTAGAATATCTTTGGATGTATCTCTTGCCAGAACGGCCATGTTCTGAATTAAAATTTTATAGTTTAGTCCTATTGAAACATTTCACATGGGACATTCAGATGGCATAGCCAGTATTAGGATGAAACAAAAATATCACTTGAAATATATACAGTAGCAAACATGACAGATGTCAGAGTGTTTTGAAGAAGTATGCACATATATACGTGTGTGTCTATGTACCAGCAAATACTGAAGACATAAGGTCGGTAGTTTAATATAAAAATGTAGAAATAAATCCTGAGCATTGGTTATACAACTCCAGTTGAAAATATTCTTCTAAGCACCATAATGAGAATTAACTTAAACATGAGAATGGACAGGAAATCTGTTGTCCTTATGTCCAGACCTTGCCCACTGCCTGGCCAGATCTTTTCCCTGTTCCTGTGTGTTCACCCGCACTTCACTGCAGCTACAGGCAGCTGAGCAGTGCTGACTCCTGGGGGCTTGCCCAGATCTAGCAGTGGCAGCCAAGCCCTTACTTCACTCTCTTCTACCCTTTAGACGTCTTCTCTGTGACTTTTAAACTTCAAGGGTGAAGGGCACAGTACCAGTGTGCGGGCGTGGCATTTGTGTGAGTGAGTTAAGCAGCAGTTGGGGAGCAGTAAATGTGCATATTCTGGTGCAATGTGCAGCAAGCAGGCCTCAAAGGCTTGTGTTTTCCTCATATCCCACAGTTTTATGACACCATACCTTTAAATATTCATTGCCATTGCTCTACATGAGGACATAAAGTCAGAGCGTGCTTCCACATGTCCTGGAGGGTGCAGATCCCTATAGTCTGAGCGTTAAGGACAGTCGCCACCTCTCATGACAGTGTGATAAGAACTCCAGGACAAAGCAGTTGGTCTGGCAGCTTCTACCCCACTGAGGGTGACACAATGGAACCTGTTGCCAGTGTCCTCTGCTGAGGTCATCTCCAGACACTCTTTCTCTTCTTCTCACAGACCTGGTGGATGTAGTTTGCATTTGTTTCTCTGAGTAGGAATCACTCGCTTAAGCCGGTAAAGCTTACATACTCTCCCTTATCACCCTGTGTCTTGCTCTGTCTGAGGCATACTGCATATTCAGCCATAATGAACCAGTGAATGAATCTCCCATGTAAGAGCTGGTTTTGACATAACTAACACCAAGTTGAAATAAATATGTGTTAGGAAAACTAAATAAGGAAGCCATGAGACAGGAGAAAGAACAAAATTACTTACCAGCTATCAAGGCCTGGCTCTCCAGCTGGAAGTAAGACCTTTGGTTTAAAGGAAGGAGCCAGATAATTGATAACTTCAGCCAGTCCTGGCACAGGAAACTGAGGTACACTGTCAATAGAATGTGCTCTGGAAGCCCACCGTCTTCAGGAGACAGTGACTCTATTGACATTGTGTTTCTTTAAAAGAGTTGGGTATGGCACACTGCATAAGCAAACAGTCCTTCACTAGACTAGTCCAAGTCCAAATGAAACAATACTAGTGATGCAAGGCTAGAACCAGGATTGTGTCCAATATGTTCCACGTGCAGGCATTCCACAAAAGCATCACTCATCTAGTATCCACTGAAAGCATACGTGGCTCCTTGACTTCGCGTTGTCTTTCAGCCTATGGCTTTAAGGGCTTACTTCTCCTTCAGACTCTTTCTGTGCGGCCTTATGCTGTCTTGCTAGTACAATCTGTACAACCGCAGTTTCCAAATCACACCTTACAAAGCTCTTCCCCGTCTGCCACTGAATTTGGTCCCCATATCATTCCTGTGAGACTCATTTGGCATTCGTGGTCCATATTTTTATAGATTGAGAGACCAAGGCTCAGAGAGGTGAAGAGACTCATTGAGAACCACTCAGCTGATTGACTATAGGGCACACATCAGAACTTGAGACTTCTAAATTCTCTCTGCCCACCCCAGCACACTGTTACCCTTAAAGCGATAACATTCTTTTTGAACACAAATGCCATGTTCTTCTCACAGATACTCTGCCTTACGTCTTTCCCATGAATCTTTAGTGTTGTTGAAGGCACGACTAGTTTTATCACAGAATATTCTCCTTTCTTATTCTCTCACCCATTTTGGATGCCAACTTGATACCATTCAGTATCAAGAATAGGCTTCTTCCTGCTACCCCCACCTCTGCTCCATTCTGCTCTGTGTTCATTGAGAAAACTCTTGAAATATATACAGGCTTGGCCACTAGGTGCTTGTGGGTAATCTGAGGCAGCTCCAGAAGGGGAAACAGAGGGTAGAGTAGACACAGATGAATGTGAGTATGCCCTGGACTGAATGAGGGGAGTGTGGGGGGGGGTACTTCAAATTAAAACTGAAACTGAAAACAATTATAAAGATGAAGAGTGTGCAAAATAGTGAGGGTATTTGCTTTAGGGTCCCTGTTCTTTTTCTAAGGACCATACCAGTGTTGCTGGAAATTATGAACAGTTTTTTCTCTCTCTTCATTTTTGAATGAAAAGGAGAAAGTAAACTGAGTCACACCATTCACCACATGCTAGACCCTCAAACTTCGAGCCAGAGCAAACCTCCTCTTTATTTTTATCGGGTGTTCTGTTGCAGCGATGAAAGCAGCATACAGAACAATGAGGTTCTTTATGGTATTTCTGGGCACAAACATTGTTCTTTGTTCTTGTTCATTCTACCCTTTTAATCCAACTTTCAGAGGAGCTATGCTTTTTCTTTCATGTATTACCAGAAGTTGCACGAGATTAATTACCCTGTTATGAATGACTGGTGGAAGGTGTCAGGGAGACTTGGGGGATAGGAAAAAGTCAACCCGAAGAAGGAAGAAGAGCTAGGGTCAGGATTCCTGATTTTGACCAGCAAACACTTAGACCAAGGATCAGACTAAGAAAAGGAAATCTTTGCACACTTCCTTTGGGGCCAGCACTTAGAAAAAGTTACCCCAAGAGGACCGAGTAAACTTTTGTGCCATGGCTATGGTCCAGTGCTTGAGGATTTAAGATGTGCCAGTGTCGCGCCAGCGAGCTGAGCCTGTGCCTCAGCTCTGGGCAGATCACAGTCTTTTCCTTCTGGAGCCAACTGAATTAATTGGGAAAGGGGGAGAGCCCTAGTGACTTGTGCTCTGACAAGCCCTCGGTCTCTTTGAGCTCCAGTGACAGGCAGCCAAACTTCAAAGGCCCTCATGCCCTCTTCCCCTTACCCTGCCTGTCAAGAGACTGTTGAGGAGCTGATGCAGGGCGGGTTGGGGGAAGGCTAAGGGAGGGTGACCAGCCAGCAGGTCTTCCTGACATTTGTCCTTCCCTCACTGCCAACAGCCAACTCCAGATCAACTCAGTACCCTGCTGCCACAGCCCCCAACCTCTCACACCAGGGAGACAGCTCTCCTCTAAATTTAGCAAGAGGAGGGGAAGGGAAGGTCAGAGTGTGTGGGGTGAAGGCTGAAGGTGGAAGCAGAATGAGAGACAGTGGACAAGTGAGCCAGTGGGGTGGAGAATGCGTGAGGGGGAGGGGTTAAATCAGAAGTAACTTTAACAGCTGGAAGGAGGGAGGAAGAGAGAGAGAAAGTGTGTGTGTGTGTGTGTGTGTGTGAGAGAGAGAGAGAGAGAGACAGAGACAGAGAGACAGAGACAGAGAGACAGAGAGAGACAGAGACAGAGAGAGACAGAGAGAGACAGAGAGAGACACTGGGGGTGGGTGAGGCTTCAAGTTGGCAGAGCTGTGAAGTACTGAGTGTAGCTTCTTTCCTGCTGGTATCATGGAGCATTAGTAATGAGTGATAATGGGACCATTGGTTTGCATTTGCAAGGAAGCCAAAGTAGAGCTCTCCTTCAGTGCTGCAGGAGCATGTTGTAGCACTTAAAGCTGCTTTCTCTGGAACCCAACCAAGAGCGTTTCTGTCTAGTGGAATCAGTGGAGGGCCTGTTTATCAAGCACCTATTGTGCATGCTGGCTGGAAGGCATGCTGTGTTGCTTAGCTTGTGTATTCCTTGCAACAGTTTGAAGCAACATCTTTCAGAACAATCCTCTATTTTTGAATGATAGACTAAGATGAGGCTTGACTTTTAGATGCTGGATCTGTCCCATCTTAAATCATTGCTTTTTATATTCTCATAATGAATGATAATAAATGTCCTGAAACAAATACAAGTTACTTTCACAAGAATATGCTGATTGGTTTACGTATATAGCGTCTTCATTTAAGAAAATTATGTTTCTTTTCAAAAATCTCTGATTCTTTCTCTGCTCTGCCCCTCTGCCTGTCTGTCTTGCACACACATGTTGGTGAGAATGCTGCTGTGCATGTCCTGCAATGTAGAGGTAGTTCAAAACTGTGTGTGCCAGACTAGGTAGCTGGCAAGCTCTAAGGACTTTCCTATCTCTGCCTCCCATTTCCCAGTGGGTGTGCCAAAAACATGCATGGTACTTTGTACCTGTCTGGTTTTCTGTGGGTTCTGGTAATCTGAACCCAGACCCCCACACTTGCACAACTGGCACTTCACCAACTGAGCCATCTCCCCAACCAAAGACAGTCACATCTCTTAACATTCCTTTTTCTATACACGACAAGAGTTTGTCCTTTGAATTCCTTCCACATCACTTAGTAAAACATCCCTTGTCATGAAGGGATGAATCCATAGAATCACATGAATCCAGAGAATTCTGGTCACCTGACCACAGGCCAGCTCTGGATCCAAATCAGCTAGGTTAGCTTGGTGTCCTCCATTACCAGTGCGGGACTGCACGTTCATCCTCAAGGGATACTTTTGGGCAAGAGAAACATTGAGATGAAATATATCCCTGACCAGATCGAAGCAACATGTTCAGGAAAGTGACAGCAACCTTGGAATCTCATTATCCCATGAAGCTTTTATTTGTTAAATGGCTAAATGACAAGATTCAGAAAATTATCCCGAAGTATATTTATTTATGATTGCGCTATCCCTATCTGTTGCTAGGCAACCAATAGTTTCAAGTTATCAGTGAGAATACTAGCATTTTATGTTCTCTGTATGATCCACGGCCATCAGTGTGGGACTTGGTGCTATGCAAGGAGGCTGCTTTTGCCCAGTGAGCCTCTGCTTGGAAATGACAGGCCCTTCTACCCATGCCTTCCTGGCCATGCGGGCAGATAGAAGAATGTAGGAGTATCTTAAATGAAACTCAGTTATTTATTTATGAATATTATTGTATGTGTATAGAGGCTTTGCATGCATATATTTCTGTGCATACATGAATGCTTGGTATCTGAAAAAGCCAGAAGAGGGTATCAAATCTCCTAGAACTGGAGTTTCAGATGGTTGTCAGTCACAACGTGGATGTAGAAAATTGAACCCAGATCTCTGGAAGTATAGCCAGTGCTCTTAACCCATGGGTCACCTCCCTAGTTTCTAATATTATTTCATTAAAAAAATAACTTTCCAACGAATTCTGGAAGTGACTTTACAAAGAAAATGAGTGGAGCAAATCCTCTTCCCCCCCCCCCCCAGCATATGTGTGTTTGTGTGTGTGTGAAGGAAGTGAGGGAAAGGAAATACAACGAGGGAGGGTAGTAGACAAAGAATGATTTACATGCTTTTTTCTAAGATGTATTTTAAAAATTTTTAAATATTAATTACAGTTTATTCACTTTGTATCCTAGCTGTAGTCTCCTCCCTTATTCCCTCCCAATCTTACCTTCCCTCCCTCATCTCCTCCCATGCCTCACCTCAAGTCCTCCCTTCCCTCTGACTCTAGCTTATCAGGACTGGCTGAATTGTCTTCCTCTGTGGCCTGGTAAGGCTGCTCCCCACTCAGGGGGAGGTGATCAAAGAGCCAGCCACCGAGTGCATGTCAGAGACAGTCCCTGCTCCCCTTACTAGGGAACCCACTTGGACGCTGAGCTGTCATGGGCTAAATCTGTATAGGGGTTTTCGGTTATATCCATGCATGGTCCTTGGTTGGAGTATCAGTCTCAGAAAAGACCCCTGGGCCCAGCTTTTTTGGTTCTGTTGCTCTCCTTGTGGAGCTTCTGTCCCCTCCAGGTCTTTCTGTCTCCCCCTTCCTTCATGATTCCCTACACTCTGCCCAAAGTTTGGCTATGGGCCTCAGCATCTGCTTTGATACCCTGCTGGGTAAAGTCTTTCAGAGGCCCTCTGGTGGCTCCTGTTCTGTTCCCTGTTTTCTCCCTCTTCCATTGTCTCTCCAGTTTGCCTTTCTAAATTAGTATTGAGCATCTTACCCAAGGTCCTCCTTCTTGCGTGTTTTTATTTTTATTCATGTGTATATGTGTGTGGGGTACGGAGGGTGCTAGGAGAGGGTGCCTGTCTCCTGGAGCTGGAATTGCAGGGTGTATGAGCTGCTCAGGGTGTATGCTAGGAACCAAATTCTAGTCCCGTGGAAGAACAACAAGTGTTCTTAATTTGCCATCAATCCTTCCTTCCCCAGGAGTGTTGCTCTCTGTCAGCAGCTACCAGAACCCCACACGCTACCAGCAGCTCAGCCTATAGGAAATCTCTTTCTAAGTTTCATGCTTTTTCAGTAGCACTGTAATTACAGATAGTGCCCCTAGCCCAAAGGGGGACTGACTGGTAAGGTGAGTGGTCAGCTCTCTGCTTTCCCTGTTTCCCTAGTAGGTGGGAATGCTACTCTTACAGAGAATTTGAAGCAGTGGAGTCCCCGCCCTGGATGGAGCTATATCCACAGGAGCAATGCAGACCTATTTGTTGTACAAGGAATGACTGGAGCGTTGCGGAACACGGTTTGTTCCTAGCCGAGGTGCGTTGTTTCCCCTGTAGCTCTTTTTATGTTAAAGCCTGTCTCTCCCGGCATAATCTGATGGTTTCCTAGGAGATGCCCTCCCTGGCCACACACTCCCTGATACAAGAGTTGGATATTATCTATATGCACTAAGTATCTGCTTTGTTCACTCCCTGCTGTCTGCTCTCTCTCTCTCTCTCTGGGTTGCTTGCAAGTTTCTCACAAGGGTCCCTAATGCACAGAAGAAAGGCTAAATGGATTTGCCTTCCTACATCCGCACTAGCTCTAGAGTTAGCTTTCCTGCTTACACATAGAGATTTTACTCCCTGCTCATTTCCCATCTCAAGCTAAAATTAAGTCAGTTGATTTTCTAAATGGAGAGAAATTTGGGGCATAAAAACATCACCAATATTCTCATGAAGATCAGAGAGCTACCCACAGAAGGGGTAGGCAAAAGTGGGATCCTCCTCCCACCTCCATTTCCTTCTGTGTGAGATAGGACCTCTGTGTAATACCCGAAAGCATCATCAACAATGCTGGCAACTCAGGCAGGGAGTCCTACTTCTTAAGTCTTCTCTGACAGAAAGACCAAAATATAGCTCTGGGCTGGCTCTTCACAATGTGACAGAAAGACAGGGCGTCCCGAGGTTTGAGGGAGGCTGCTGTCACTGTGGGAAGAGGGCTTGGCAACTTTGGCAGTATCCACACAGAGATACATTCTCCAATGTGTCAAAAATTTTTTTTTCCTTAGCAGTTCTCTAGCTGACCTGATAGTTTCTCTTAGACTCTCTCTACAACTGTAACCACAGCCAATCACATTAGGTTGAGGTAAAGAAATTCACGCACCCTTTCGGGAGAAACAACCTATGCATATATATTATTTCTAGGACCAAATTGAAAGTACACACATATATCATGTTTTCTACTGCCAATTTCTGAGGGAGAAGTGTCAAGAGAGAATAAACAAGGGCCAAAAGGAAACAAGACATCTGTGAATATCCAAGAGTAAAATCATATCTCATCAGTTCCTGTACCCAAAGGACAGGAAATATGTCTCAGAAGAAAGCCCACCACTTGCTTCAGTCAAGCAAATAATCCTGAGAGGATAAATAAACAGGATTTACTTGTAAGATGTTCTTCTTGCCTCCTCCTTCCCAGCCTTGTGTTGGCTGGAGGCTCTTGGAAGAACAAGTTTGGTTGGATTCATGATCAAGTTCCAGAAAAATGGGACCAAACACAAGGCATTAAAACTTCCATTCTTTGACAGATCCATTTGCCCATTCCATGGCCAGAGATATACTTGTCTGTGGATGGACTAGATCTGTGAATAGGGCTCCGATGGTAGGTGACAGCATCATGGGGAATAAGCTGCATTTGATTCTCATGTCTAGCAGGAGGCTTCTCCAAGAACATCCTCAAAAACTCTGGAACATTTCATTGTTGAGAAGGACTTGAATCTGGATCTTTAGGAGTAATATCAAAGGTGATGGCACAAATCACACTTGACTAGAACTCATAGTATGAAATAGACTTGATGGTGCCACTGAATGGACATAGCTATGTATATAGATGCATGCATACTCATGGACGTGAATCACTTTGTGAAGTGTTAGCATTGCTGAGTAGGAATGCCCCGAGGTCTTTTTTAAAAGTGCATTTTATATAATTCTATTATAGATTTACTATATTGCAGTTGATTTCCTTTTAGGGGGTCATTATTCTATAACCTGGTATGGGTTTCAAAAGAGACTTCCTAGGAGTGGTATAGCTGGGTCTTGAGGAATCACTATTCCTAATTGTCTAAGAAAGTGCCAAATTGATTTCCAGAGTGGTTGTACAAGTTTACATTCCCACCAGCAATGGAGGAGGGTTCCCCTTTCTCCACATCCTCTCCAACATGTGTTGTCACTTGAGATTTTGATCTTAGTCATTCTGATGGGTATAAGGTGAAACTCAGGATCATTTTAATTTGCATTTCCTTGATGGCTAAGGACATTGAGCATTTCTTTAAGTGTTTCTCTGCCATTCTATATTCCTCTACAGAGAATTTTCTCTTTAGCTCTGTACCCCATTTTTAAATTGGATTACTTGATTTGTTGCTTTTTAACTTCTTTAGTTCTTTATATATTCTGGATATTAGCCCTCCTCAGATAGAGGGTTAGTAAAGATCCTTTCCCTATCTGTAGGCTGTCTTTTTGTTCTAATGACAGTATCCTTTGCTTTACAGAAGCTTTTCAGTTTCATGAGGTCCCATTTATTGATTGTTGCTCTTAGAGCCTGTGCTGTTATTGTTCTGTTTAGAAAGTTGTCTCTTGTGCCAATGAGTTAAAGGTTCTTCCCCACTTTTTCTTCTAACAGGTTTAGTGTGTCTGGTTTCATATTGAGGTCTTTGATCCACTTGGATTTTAGTTTTGTGCAGGGTGACAAGTATGGGTCTATTTGCATTTTTTCTATCTGTCGATATCCAGTTAGACCATCACCATTTGTTGAAGATGCTATCGTTTTTCCATTGTATGGTTTTGGCATCTTTGTAAAATATCAGGTGTCTATAAGTGTGTGGGTTTATTTCTGAGTCTTCTATTCAATTCATTTGATCCAGCATTCTGTTTCTGTGCCAATACCGTGCAGTTTGGAGCATGGTTTCAAAGTTATTCTACTCCCTGTGGACCATCTCATATTCCAAGTGTTCCAGTCTTTGTATTCTGTTAAAAGACAGAGCAGGCCTAAAGATACAGTTCTGTTGGTAGAGTGCTTGCCTAGCACGTATGAAGTTTGGTGCTGGATCCCTAGCACTGCATAAGTAGAAGTAGGCAGATCAAAAGCCGAAAGTTATCTTCTGCTGCATAGTGAGGTTGCCACTAGGTTGGGATATATAAGACCCTATGTCAAAAATATATGCGTTAATTAATGGCATCTAAAAATTTTGTATGGATTATCATTTTGCTTTATGTAACACACTGAGTCAAGTACAAGTTATTTGAAATTATTTTTAATAATACAGATATCACAGTAGCGTACTCATGAATCAACAATCTAGTTAAAATTTATATTGGAAAATGTACAAATGTAAAGGGTACTAATATTCGTTAAAGCCTAATATGTGGCCAGAATATTAAACATGATTTTGTTCATAATGTTTGAGTCTCTGGGAATTCAGCCCACCATGGTGTAAAATTCATGGCAGAGCAAAACCGCTCAAGGTGCAAAATGGAAAGAGGAGTTCAAGGCTCCATCACTTCACCAAGGGCATACTACCAATGCCCTATAGTTCCCACTCAGCCCCACCTTCTAAATTCTGAATGTCTCCTGTTATGCCATAGGCTAGGAGCTATCCCTGTAACATGAGCCTTTGGGGAACATTTCATAACTCTTTACATCTGTTTTGCTGCCTTCTGTAGAGCTAAGTTCCATTTTCACAGATTTCCTCTAAGAGGTACTTGATTTACTCCTAGATCCATATCTAGGCAAAGAGTAACTGAAATAAGCAAAATTTAATTCTGTGGTTATACATTTACTGGGCAGCAGAAGATCCTGCTTTGGTTATTGCTTAGAATACAAGTTGCATTTCTTCTTCTTCTTCTTCTTCTTCTTTTTCTTCTTCTTCACAATTTATTCACTTTGTATTCTAGTTGTAGCCCCCTCTCTGGTCTTCTTCTTCTTCCACCCTCCCTCCCTCTTCCTCCCCTCCCCTCCTTCCCTAGTCCACTGATAGGGGAAGTCCTCCTCCCCTACTGTCTGATCCTATCCTATCAGATCCCATTAGGACTGTCTGGATCCTCTTCCTTGTTATGCCTAGTTTGTGAGACCCCAAAGACCACTAGGAATCCACCCCACTGCAAAAGACATGAGGGTTTATTGGATACAAGCTTGAGCCCCGGTTGCAAGCTTCCTGTGGAAACAGAGAGGTATGTGGCAGGGAGGTCTAGGGGAAGAGGTTTTTAAAGGGCAAAACTGTAAGTGGGGAGTTGGGTAAGGAAAATTGACTTTTGAAATGATTGGTTTACTTTAAGCACCAAGTCCATAAACGGTTCTGGCCTGGCCCTCCCCACAGGTGGCTGGACATGTCTTTACCTGGCTGGCCTCTATTCAGGCTTGTGCTTTAAGCTTTAATTCAATAACCATGCCCCCCAAACCCTGCTTATTTCCAGACTGCATCTTACCCAAGCTCTCCCTATCTATCCCAGATTCAACACTCTACTCCCAAGTCCCATTTCTTAACCTGGCTCTCAGTCAGATCCTACTATCAAAATCAATATGAAAGTTTCCTCCTGAACTTAAACACCTGGTGCCACTGAAAAGTTTGACCTTTGGGTAGCTGAGGTGAATCGCAGGTAGTTACTTGAAGGCCTAAGTTAGATTCCAAGTACTCACATGATTGGGGGGAAACAGCTGACTTTATCCTATGTCCTTTACTTGCATGCCGTGGAATGTATGTGTGTGTGTGTGTGTGTGTGTATGTGTGTTTTCACATGGTGATAAATATATAAATCCATGCATAAATAAATAAATCCATACATAAGCAAAGGAAAGTGTTCTTCAGGGGGTTACATTACCACGTGGTGACACTGTCCTGGTAACACCACCTCCTTCTTTTCCTCCTACTTTTTCTCATTGCTCTAACTAATGACTGTTGTTTACTCTTTTATTTCTATGACTTGTCTTCATCCTTTCTTGCCTGCAGAAATGATTGCTTGCTTTCTTTAACATCCAGATCTTCACAATTTCTAGAGAACATAAAGCTTGACTGAGAATTTTCCAGGTGCTTCTAGACATTCCTTTTTCCTCACTTCTCTTTGGACCTGAACTTTCCTTTAGGCCATTAGAGGGGCCTACTGGTAGTTTATTACTCTTTAAACGAAACCTAGTTCATCTTGAGTACATACAAGTTGTTTTACCTCAATTAAGTCATTGATATCATTCGTCCTCAGATGAGCACCTGGGATTCGTGGGGGCAATTTTTACTCTGCCGGGTCTGACATGCAGTCTTCTCCTTGTGAGAGCGCCACTGCTACAGAGCGTATTATTCAGAGTCTCAGCCGACCAGGTACCACAGGGAAATCAGATTTGGGTGCAGGTTTGGGTCTTTTTTTCAATTTGACGGTGCTGTGTCTATTCATTTGTCTAATCTAAGGCCTTGCTCCATCATTTGTGGAAACCAAGTTGGGACTTACTGTGACTGTTATCTGGGAAAGATGAGGAGACATTTACATGCCCCAAGTACAATGAGAACTCAAGTCAAAATCAACACTGTGACAATGGAAAGTGGATAAATATGTATGTATGTATGTATGTATGTATGTATGTATATATATATATATATATATATGTATATCTGAGGCATGTGCTGAGTTTAGAGCACTGTCTTTTACTTTGTCGGAAGAAGAAGGAAAAGATGGTCCCTAAGCTCAAAGAATAGCTCTAACCTGGTGAGCTAGGGAGAAATTAACATGAATGCTTAAACAAAGTCAAAATCATTTTAGGTATTATAATATGTGATGAGAAAAAAAACTCATAATAACAAAGATTAAGGAATAAAGAATTCTGGTGGCGGGAAAGGCAATCAGAAATTGCTAGAAGCAATTTCTAGAGGAGCTAGCAATTGACTTGTGCCTAATGAACAGGCATATTTCAGGTACGCAAATAAAAGGAAAGCATACAGATAGCAGAGGAACTAGAAGAGGAGAGGGAGAGGACAGAACCAGAACATGGCTATACTAGGAAAAACTAGTATAGAAGGCAGGGGTTTTCAGAGAGGGGTAGGAAGTGAGAGGAAGCACCAAAGGTAAGTTAAGCAGCCTTCAAATCTAATGCTATGTCAATACATGACAGTACCTGGTAAAAGTATAGCTCATTGCTGAGAAAAGAGAGAATGTTTCATGAGGTATGCACATCCTAGGAGCAAGCCAACACATTCTTGGGATTGATTTTTGAGCTGAAACTAAGGGGGTTTCCATTGTTCAAGTACTGTTCAACCAAGTCTCTTTGACATTCTGAATGTGCACCCTCACCCTTTTCTTTGTTCATTGAACCCTCATGACATGAACTGCCTGACACTAGCCTCCAGTTTATGCCTAGATTGTTGACTTGATTGTCTACTACAGCACCTAGCTCTCCACCAAGAATGTCAGTGGCAACCTCCTCCATCTGACTCTACCAACCCTGAGTGGAGTTTCTCACAATAAAGACATATTTTGCCTTGGTATTTCTTGTTTCTATTGCATGGTTTTCCTTTAGGAATATCACTTTGTTGTTCTAAAGTACATTGTTTCCATACCTGGGACCACTTTCAAAGTTATGGATGCCCTAGGACCAAGGAAACACACATGTTCTCGTGCACACACACACATGCACAGACACCCGCAAAACAAAACCAAAGCAAAAACTATCACTATCAAAAGGATTCTGACTTTAATAAACAATGAAGTTGCATGGATTCAAACTTGTGATTCCAACAGATTTCCATAAGCCTCTTGATTTCCAAATGAGGAATTTATGATAAGCAGTTAATCAGCTGTTTGAGCAATGTCAAGGTACCACAGATACCACCAGGCACTCCATGTTCTCAAGAGGGGGAGGCCAGCACCAGACCCTAGGAAATATGCAGCGTGACCATGAGAATTGAGTGCGTATAAATTCAAGTGGTGTCCTTTGACTTTTCATTAAGCTGGGCATGTCCCAGTTATCCCTTAGGGACTTCCTTAACGTTATCACGGCAACATACAATTAAGTCAGATTACATTTTTTTATATGCAGGGAAAGGTGCAAAGATACCATTCTAAATTATTCATTGGCTCACTTTTCACAAAACAACCCCAGATATGACTTTAAGATGTTCAATATTAAAAAATAGCAGATAATTTGATATTGCGAGATGACATAAAGCCGCCTTTCCTCTTCTCCCGGGGAGGACAAAGGACTTAATGGGACTGCACATGTGTGGCCGTGCTTATCACTATTCACCACATTACTCTGATTTATGTGGCAGATTGTGAACTCTTTGAGAATTAGCGAAAGTTTCTTCCTCAGGCTGAAATATTCTGATTTCAACATTAGAAAACCTGGTAGCGCTCTGAAAAGGATGAAAAAAAATAGCTAAATCTTCTCTCTCTCTCTCTCTTTCTCACCCAGGTGTGACCTACTTATCATAGTACAGTCACTAAGGACTCATTAAGGAGATTTATTTAATAAATGCACCTTCTGAATGACATCTGTAAACAGGAGTGAGCCCTAACAGTCCCCCTTAGTCGTTGGAACAAGACCCCTTGTTTTAAAAGAGAAAAAAAATGATATACTAAGTTGCTGCATTGCAGATCTATAGGCCAGCCCTGGTGGAAGAGGGCCAGTGTTGTGCTATAGTCCATCATGCCTCTCTTGTGTGCCCACAGATCTTGCTGACTATGCCAGTTTCGAGGCCCTGGCCACTCCTTATCTGGGCTATTTGTCAAGGTTTGTTTGCAGGAAGCAACTCTGAAGGCCCTCCTCTAACATAGAGAACTGGTTTTCTGACTGTAGAGGTAGAGGCTTCTGATGTGGGGCTGGCAACGGCTCCAGCTACTGCTTCCGGTTTTGAGGAGCAAAGTCCTTTGGACCCTCACTTAAGCAAGCATATGTGAAACTGGGCTGCATTAACTTGTTAGCGTGTGAGCTTGTTTAGCCCCTTCACAGGCCCTCATACAGTAGTAATACTTGTGGTTCTCTTTCCACCCTTCTGTTTTAAGGATATGATTCTTGTCATCGGATTGTATAATTTTATTGCACCAAGTTTATATAACAATAAAATACTTTGTATTATAAAAAAAAAAGTCACTTGGAGCCAGGTGTGGTGACACATGCCTTTAATGCCAACACTTGGGTGGCAGAGGCAGACGACTCTTGCGTTTAAGGCCAGCCTGATCTACAAAGTGAGCTCTAGGACATAGAGAAACCCTGTCTCCAAAAACAAAACAAATAACCAAAAATTCACTTGGATAGTTGGGTAAGAATCACTAATGTTAATTGGTATGTGTGAAACCCACATGAAGACAAGCTGATTCTGTTAGGCAGCCTTTTCCTGCTGAGACTTCTGTCCTGTCTAGAAGAGAGTAGTCATGGTGTGTTTATTTTGGGCACAAATGTGGTTCTCCCAAGCTAGGTTTGCCCTCTTCATGAGAAATATTTTTTTATTTTCCCATGTTTTTCTGGAGGCCAGGACTAGTCAAGCACAGGTGACAGCAAAACTGTACCCACTGCAAGCAACACTTCTACACACACACACACACACACACACACACACACACACACACACGTCCATCTGCTGCTCTCGCCGTTATACCAGGCGCCAATGATCTCTCAACATCACACGGCATTTACCTCCTTCAGTATGATCTCTAAACCCCATGTGATGTTTTCCAATTTAAACTTGTCCTTGTGGTCCACCTCACTTACAGAATGAAGTATCTCTACTTTTCAGTCAGTTTTCCCTAAAATATTTGCTCAGTCTTCTGTCCAGCTACAAACAGACCCCAAACTATAACCAAATGGTAGTACTCATACCCCCCACCCATTATGCCATCAACTTTTCTCATGTTGTGATTTCTTTAGACGCTCTCATCCTGAGTGGCTCACTTTTTTCTCAAGCAGGTACTAAAAGCTCTTTCAGATTCTGGTTATTGGCTACACACTCTCTTCCTCTTTGATATCATTGTCTCACTTCCATAGTCAAGGCCCTGAGCATATAATTCTAGATAAAGAAAGGTATTTCCCTGGGAGCAAGCTGTCCTCTGAGTCCCGATATCTCTTAGCCTTGAGATGCATATTCACTACTTCTTACTAAAATTTCCACCTCCCCCAGAAGTCCACGGGGAAATTCTCAACTTTAACACAGAGGGACCTCAACGGCTAATCCCACCTCTAGGGCTCCCACCTCAGACAATTCTCCTCTGTGTCCATTGCCTGAGTGAATAATATGGGCATCATTACTCACACTATTTTACTCCCATCTTTGTCACAGTTAGTCAGCCATTATAGTCTATTGCATTCACCTCACAAGTGCTTCATTTTAGATTTTGGATGAGGACTTTCTCCCAAAGTCTCATATGTTAAAACTTTGAATGTCAGCTTCTAGTGCCATTAGGAACAGCATTAGTAGGTGCAACCTGGTAGAAGTTACATCACTGGAGGCCCGCCCTTGAAGGGCACATTGGGTCTCCGGCTTCTTTCTTATCTCTTTCTTTTTATTGGCTACCATGCTATTTTGCCATACCTCAGACCAAAAGTCAGATGACTACGTACTGATGCCTTGAAACCAGAAGCCAAAATAATCCTTTCTGACATTTTCAAGTCTTTAAAAAAAAATCTTGGGTATTTTGCTTAGTGATGTAAACCTGACCAGCAAACTTCTCACATATAAAAACTTTCTCTCCATTCTCTTGTCATTTCCTAGAGCCAAGTAATCATAATTTGTTGTTCAGGTTATAGCTTCAACCAAACTGTCCTACCAAACTTACATTCTTGTTCCACCCTCATGAAAACTGCATGCATGTCTGTACATCATGTAAATGCATGGTGATTTGGTATTCATGGAGTCCAGAAGAAAACATCATATCTTCTGGAAGTAGATTTACAGATGGTTGTAAGCTACCCTGTGGGTGTTGGGAACTGAACTTGGGTCCTCTGGAAGAGCAGTCAGCTCTATTAACCACTGAGTCATCTCTCCAGTGCCTCAAACAACTTCTTCTTTTTTATTGCTAAGAGTATTTTTTATGTATGATTTGCTTTCTAGGTTGCTTTTAAAAAATTTTTTTCTTCATAATTTATCATTATATATCCCAATTGAACCCTCCTCCCTCAACTTCCCCATCCCACCCTTCCTCCCTTTTCCCCCACTCCTTTCCCCTAGTCAACTGAAAGGGGGAATTCTCCCCTAATTGCCATCTGCCCATAGTTTGTTAAGTCTCACCAGGACTGCTTGGATCCTCTTCCTCCCCCATGGCCTGGCAAGGCTGCATCATCAGGGGTGAGTGATCAGAGAGCAGTTAACTGAGTTCATGATAGAGGCAGCCTCTGATCCCCTCACTCAGAGATCCACATGGAGACTGAACTGCCAATTGGCCACATCTGATCAGGGGTTTAGGTCCTCTCTATGCACGGTACTCTGTTGGTATAGCAGTCTCTGCAGGACAACTACTACAAGCTTTAAGAAATGGAAATCTGGTCATGTTCAGAAAACTCCCCTGCTCAGAAAATACTCTTCTGATAAAATCTAAACAAATGGTTCATGTTGCTTTTCTTTTCATGACTGTTTCATACCTCATCAACATCTTATAGAATTATTTTGTTCTTTCTGCTTAAGCTGTTCTAAAACTCATTCCATTTTTTTTTTTTTTAGATAAGGGATGCTCAATGCTCACTCCTTTTTTTCCCCACTAAGAGTATACAACTTGCTCTTGATTCAATGCTTATATGTTGCTCTGGTGACTCCTCCTTTGTGATAATTTAGACGTGAACTCTCATAGCTCCCAAAGACTCTCCTCTCACCAAATTTTTGACTTTAAAAAGAGTGAATTGGATGCTTACCAACAGCTTTTGTACTATTTTCTTTGGTTTTTTTTTTTGAGACAGGGTTTCTCTGCACAGCCTTAGTTGTCCTTGATTCACTTTGTAGACTAGGCTGCCCTTGAGCTCACAGAGCTCTATCTGCCTCTTCCCCCTAATGTGCTGGGATTACAGGCATGCACCACCACACCCGGCTACTTACCAATATCTTTCCATAGTACTCTTTGCTCTTCTAACTCCACCACCAAGTTAAGCCTGCTGTCCGAATGCTCTGTCTCCTTCACATTAGCTACAGTATAGTCTTTAAAACCTGGGTGTCAGTAGAATTCTTTCCTGAATGGTATTTGATTTTCCATCTAGTTGTGAACCTTTACAATGCTTACGCTTGTCTCATAGGATCATGAACCAAAACAGAACCTAGCACGTGGAAGATATGCTAAGAAGTATTCTTTGGGGTTATTTGAAAAGAAAACATGTATATCCTGTTTTCTGAAAAGTTTGCAACTAGACGTGCTGATTACTGAAGAGATTCTTGAGTCTTTTGATTGCCTACTTTTTTTTTTTTTAGATTGATAGTGTCTTGAGGGTGAGTAAGGGTTAATAGCTATTTAAAAAGGATGCAGAGAGAGGAGGAAAGAACCTGTCTTTGTTCATGATGACATTAATTTATGAGGAAGGGTTGGAGGAGCAAGCCAATCAAATACTGGATGCCAAATGAACATATATCACACAATTTACGAGGCGGTCAGAAGTGTTATTAAACTGGAGAACAGACAACCTTCTTAATTCATCCTCATGACAGTGATTGTAATGACGCTCGGAACCTGATTTAACCCAAGTTCATTATTTGAAGGCTTTTCATTTTTTTTAACATTACATTTATTGAATTTTATGGAAGGCCTGCCTTAAATGTATACAGTTAAAGCCTAATAAAAATTGCTCAACTAATAGGCCTACCTTCTATATCTAGGTTTCTGGTTCCTTGTCAGCATCTATGAAAGGCATGCATGGATTCTGGTGTTCGAAAATATAGTCTGGCATGTGTAAAGTGAGTTCATGGGCTGAAGGCAACACTGTACTATGGCAATCAACATATTTGAGATTATTTTCTGTGTATTGTTCATCTCTTCAACTGGACCTGAAGCTTAATAGAGCTTGGGCGGAACTCATATAACTATGAAATTAATCTTTTTTCCCATCTTTCTCACCTGCTCCCTTTGTCTGTTTTGTAATCTTATATTCCTGGGTGGCCACATTTAACATGCACCCCACAGGCTGTATGCTGCATGCATCCAAAGTTAGCTTTGAATGAATCTGACCTCCAAATAGCAAATTTACTTTAGACATTATGATGGATTGATGAGATAGCTCAGCTGGAAAATGTATGTACTATCTAGCCTCATGCCTTGGGTTCAGTCCTTGGGATCTAGAAGGAAGGAAAAGGAAGAGTCCTACCAGCTAAACTTTGATTGCCATATGTATGCTGAGGACACACATATATAACAAATGACCGCAATTAATATTTTAAATTATGTTTCTGGCAATATTTTTTTGTAACCCAGTTGCACATTTCTTGAACATGAACATTGTAGAAGACAACCTAATGTTGCGGTGTCAAAAGGTTGGATATCCATTACGTATCTGATATAGTCAAATAACTCTAGAGAACTCAGCCTATCTGGCCCACACACTGTATTTCATTAAATCCTTTCTGTTGAAGCTAGCACTTCTAAACAAAAAGAAATGTAGTTAAAGACGAGATTTAGGTGCATACCTGTAGTCAATATGGCAGAGGCAAGAGGATTCGGCAAGTTTGAAGCCAGCCAGGTGTTCCAATTACGTTCCAGACAGGGCTACACAACAAGACACTGATCAACAGAAACAAATCAATCAATCAATCAATCAAACAAACAAAAAACGAACGCTAAACAGAAAGAATGGGACTCGAGTTTCGTAGATCTGTGGCATGAAGTGAAATGAAAGCCATGAGAACAGCAACGCCTCCACCTTCATTGTTGACTCCTGATGAGATGGGATGCTGTTAGGTATAATATTCATGGATGACACTCAACAAAGACACCAAGCCACCAGCTCTAGGTACAGATGATGGTCAGCAACTTTTGTGGAATGAGAACAAATACTTGTGCTTGTTCTTTAAAATGCCTTGGCTTTTATAACCGATTGATTCAAGACTGACTCAGATGAGAAGCAGCCATGGTGTTCTTTATTTGGAGTTGTTCTTTCCAGGATGGGAGCAGATCTGCCAGGATGAGTGACAGTGAAAATGGCATTTCAGTGTGAGTTATGCCATGCCCTCAGGTTTCAGAGCATCTGGCTCTCTTGGTGATGGGCAATCCCTCTGCAGTAGTGGTTACCAACCACTGTGCTGGAGTAGCTTTTAGTCCTCAAAGGGAACCTTTACATGTGTCCATTACTTAAAGCCAAAACTCTATCACACCATCATTAATCTGTGCCGGTTTGTCGTCTTGTCGAAGCTACCAGACTTGGAAAACAAAGAAGAGCATAAACGGCAAGAAACATTCCTAAATAGTGATGTTTGACTGATCTTTGAACAGTAAATAAGCATTACTAATCTAATTAATGCTGCAAAGTTATTTGGGGTAGAAACAAGGAACTCAGACTAAGATGTAGAGAATTAGAAATAACAAGGAGAACATGGGAAATTCCATGAATCTCAGTGTGGGGCTAAAGTGGGTAGGGTAAAGGGGGTTGTTAAATTGTTGATTTCTAGGTGGGTTTAAAATTCATAGACAATGATTTGATGTCCTTGAAGAGGCATTGGAAGGTTTTGTGTGATGTTGAATAAATGGATCATGGTCTTCAATTTTGAAAGAGCGCCCATGCCAAGAACAATGTGGAGTATGGATTTGAAAGTGAGAATTGAGACAGCTCATTAACAAATTGTTACACAAATGACATCCAGGAACTGATGCATTGTTTATGATTTTCTTCAGCCTGAGCTACTTGTACCCCATAATGTCCAGCCCTGTGCTTTAAGCTAGAATGACAATATACAGTTAGACTTCTGGTAGCTTCTGTTATCCTCTCTAAACAGGCTCCCTTATAAGGAACTCCTTATGGGTCCCCATTATTGCTAACAGGAGTAGACCTGGATTATTTTTTAAAATGTTTATTATTTAGCTTCATGTTTGATACTCACAAATCTGTGACATAAGTTATTTTTGGAATTTTAGAATCTGGAATCAGCTATATACCTCACTGTTAAGATCTGGTGCCTCCTTGAATGTGTTCATCAACGAGAAATGCCCGACATTTTACGGATGAACTTTGCACGTTATAATAATTGGACCCCTAAAACCTGTTTGAGCTGTTAAATATCTGTGGTTCTCTATGTATTCTTTCCTCACGCTTTTGTTCTATTTTCTAAGCCTCACATATAAGGGTAAGGCAAGACAGGCTCTTCATAGTCAGCGTTCATGTATCTACAGCCATCACGTTTGAGGGTGAACATGCTTCACATTTGCACTGCATATTCCCCAGGTTTCAGGATTTTTAAACTCTTTTCCATTTTCACCTTGCTGTAGACATATTTCTGTTTTGTATTAGCACATGGCACACTGACTCAAGTGATGACAGCGAAGACTCTTCTAACTAGGGCTCTATTAGGGATTTAACTAGCAGGGATGCAGAGCGAAGCTCTGAGGGAAAGCAACACAGGAAAGAAATAGAAAGGAGGAACTGGTGCCCAGGACTCTTAACTACAGACAAATCTCTTACATTTGGTGAGGAAGTACAGGCAGATCCAGACTGCCCTTATCTGCACTTTGTAATATTTCATCAGAAGCACCCACTGTAGGAGCTAAAGGGCAACTTCTGATGACTGTGGCTTGGGTTGCAACATTTTCCCCGAGCCCGTTGCTGTGACTGTGGTCATGAAGGCACCATGTAGCGTGACGTTTGGGTGAAGTTTTCCTGCAGCCAGTGGAAAGTTGGACATGGAAAGGCACTGTTGTGCTTTGGAGCACCTCAAAGCAATCTGGAGCGGAAGAGAAGCAGGCTTTCCAAGAAGGATGATTGTCGCTTCTGGAAGGTGACGGAAAAGATGCTGGGCAGTCAGCATTAATGGCTATCTCCTATGGAAACTGAAAAAGAAAGAGAAATTACAAGAATGACTCCAACAAAGCCAAGACACACATCCTTACACTCCTGAACGAAAGACCTTTCAATGTGAGTGCCAGGTGTCTGTCTGTTTCAAGGCTTCCACTAGCCTGCTGAAAGATGGCACCTGTACACTTCTGAGGTGTGTTTCCTGAATATCTTGTATAAAATAGGCTAGTAGGTGTCATAGTTTCTTTCCCAGATTGATAATAGGATAATGGCATATTCTGCCTCTGCCTATCATCCACCAAATAATGTCCCCTTTGAATTATGGTATTGCATAAGGTGCTGAGTACTATCTTCTGGACAGAATATGGGAAAAGAGCTCCAAAGCAGCCTGGCTCTGGGCCCTTGGATGTTCATACACCTGAGGGAAAAAAATCCACAATACTGTCCTTGATTGAATTTCACCTTAACGCACCTAGAATTTGACCTGATAATTGAATGGCCACTTAAAGAAAATCTTAATAAGCAATTCCATCCCAAATATTCCCTTAATGTGATGTTTTGAAAAGTTGTTTCAGCTCCTTTAAGCAAAACGCCTGCCTGTACTTTATCGTAATGATTTTCTCAATACCTCATCTCCCCGGAGCATTCGTGCATTGTAAGTATCTTCTGTTTGCTGCTTAAGCTATTTATTAATCACATTCTTTCCTATTCAGCCCTAACCAGGAGAAATGACAATTTCAGACATTTCTCAGTTACCTACTATAAATTGGCCCAATTACTATATGATCGTCTTGATGAGTCCTTGCGATGTTTCGCCCACTTCAGCACCATAATTGGTTTGCAAAAAAAGAAAAAAAAAAGTGTGTGTTGGGTGGGGGGAGGTGATCCTAATGCGTTGCTATGAGGTTTTTCTGGAGCCTAAGTTTTCTCCTAAATAGCTAAAGGAGTTTGGGGTATATATCATTATTGTAGCAATCACATTTAATGAGGACAAAAATGTGCACCACAGTTTCAATGAGAACATACAGTTTTTTCAAGTTATTTATAAACCTAGAAGTTGAGATTTTCTTTCAACACAGAATTGGCAATGAAATTGAGAATCTAATCTGAATCTGTGGTCAGTAACCATTTCCTGGATATTTGGAAAGCAACCCTTCACAGCGAGGCACTGGCATATCATTTTCTTCCTATTTCCAGATTTCTTCTTAGACAGCTAGGTGTTTTCCCAGTGAATCTTCCTTCTCCCCCAAATGAGAGATCCTTGGTCAGATTTGTCACTTACAGCAGGGTACTCCGTTTGTTTGTGAGATGCTATAGACCAAACACAGGGGGCCTGTAGGTAGAGAGAGAGGAGGTCAGCATCATAAAGCAGGTGGTTCCTTGACTTGTGTGGTGGGGTAGTCCTGACCAAGGACTCTAGGAATGAGGACAATATGCCCTACAGCTTTGATGTGTGTGTGTGTGTGTTTGTATGTGTGTTTGTGTATCATATATCATATATGGCTTTCTCATCTAGTGCCATCTTTAACTTAAATTTTGTTTTTCTAAAAAAGTAGTCCCATGTTTTAAAATATATATGAGATAGTATATATATAAAATATAATATATATACATAAGATCTTTTAAATAGCCATATATGTTATTTGATATATATATCAAATGTTATATGTTAAATCACCAAATATATATGCATATATAATATATACTATATATGGCTACATAAGGAAAATCCTATATATAAAACATATATTAAATATATGCACATATATATATAATTATATACATATATTCTAAACTATGAAACTAATTTTAGAAAAGCATGTTTTAAGGTAAAGATGGCACTGGATGAAAGTTTAAGGAAATCTTCAGTTTGTCTCATTTACACTCTCAGCTTTCTCCAGACTTAGTACAGTTTTCTCTCTAGAAAGTCATTTCTGAACTCGCCTTGAGTTAGTGACTCTCTTATAATTTCTCATAACCACATGTTTCCCAGCACCTGTGACATTGCATAAAAATGATCCAGTTATGACTGGCTGCCTTCCCAAGACAGAGCCTCTATCTCATTACCTTGTGCCTGGCTCAGGGCCTGGTATAACTAGGCACTTGGTACACAATTGTAGAATCTAATATGAGCTCAGGCTTAGTTTCCTGGGAACCTTTTCTGAAGAAATACAACGTGGAATTTCTAGTTACAGACTACATGTATCAGAGCACATGGGATTTCTCTGTGTCTTTGGTTTGAGGTGCTAAACATAGGAGAGATATATGGATCCAGCCTGTTCCAGTAAGACTGTTGGGCAGTGTAGGATGTGCAATGGATCCTTGATAGCAGAAAAATGTCCTGGGTGAAACAAAGGGAATGGACTGATGTACAGAAGCCCAGGTAAAACCCTCCTTTTCAGCTATCAGAGACATTGGTAGGCGCTTTTTGACTTGTGAGCACTTCGTCATCTAACTAATTTCTTTGGGATATTATGTTATTTTTAATATTGGAATATTAGAGGCTTGGCACCATGGTCATTGAGTCTTTTATTAGATAACATGGCTTCCAGGTATTGTTATACAATTGAGGGTAGATTATTAACTGACCTCTAAGACCAAATACTGTGGGTAGAATCCCAAACCTTTTTTGTTGAATTTGTCTCTGTAATTGACTTCATCCAGTAAGTGTACCATGCCATCTTCCGCTGCTATGCACTTAATTATGCACAATAGTAGGGCTTAAATAACAACTTTTATTTCTAAAAGCCTTCTCCAAGTCTTTCCCCATTGCTAATAAAAATCCCAGTGAGTCAAGCCTATATTAAAATATCAAATAAGAAATCATAAACTGCACCAAGCCTGGGCAATGTCAATCTTACCAATACATAAAACTGCATATAAATAATATTTTATTGAACTTAAGAATCATGCATAAATTCCTCTCTGGGACCAATGTGTATTAGTAGTAGACATACCATAAAATTCAGCTGTGGGACAGCTATGAAAGTTAGCATAGACCGAGTAAACACTCCTATTTGAAAGCAAACATTTCAAAACAGGAGGAATAAATACATTTGCCATGTGATTGCACCTGGGACAGTGACAGTGCTATAGTCATTGGTCACAAGTAATCTCCAGGCACTTGCAGATATGCATATAAATATCCTGTTATACAATTGTGGAGCCTGGGAAAGCCCAGAATCTTTACTTTGTAAGCTAGAGAACAATGGTAGCAGCTGCAGTGTGAGTTGAACTACTTGGGAAATGGTGAATGGATGATAAAAGATCCAGTTTGAGACTGAGTTCATAAATAAGGAGCAGTGTAGGAGTATGGTATATGGGAGAAAGAGAGGGAGAGGAAGAGAGAAAACCCCTTTGTTTTATTTACGCCTTGGCTTTTTGGATGGAATTCACATGCATTGGGATAAACCATTTGCTTTCTTCATTCCCTCCAAATGCAAATCCCATCTCATAGACACAGCTCCAAAATAACATTGGACCATATATCTAGGTACTTCATGGTCTGGTCAAGCTGACATATGAGATTACCCATCAAAGCAGCTATATCCTCATGTGTGCCACCAAAGGTTGGATACCTACCTGACTTTGTAGCCATGGATAAGCAGTACATGCAGCAGACATTAGAAAGCTGCAGAATAACAATCTGCAACTGAAATAAGTTATTCGACATGATGTCGTAACCATTACTGTGCATTTTATGTCTAATATTTTATATCTAAAATAGAGATATCAGGCTATCATTGTAAGAGCTACAGATGAATTGATATTGAAAGAAGTTATTTGACTCCCACTTCAATATATTGTTTTTTTTCCAAGACAACAAGCTTGGACTTATTAAATGGAACCAGAATCTACAGTAGCCACCCGACTCTGTGTTCCTGATCGACTCACAGTCACCTTGGACCATCATGTTATTGCATTTCTTACATACAAATTCAAAGATAAGGTGCCAGTATATTTATAGATGAAGTCTTAAGGGACTTACCTGATGTTACACAAGTTTTATGACACGGGACACAGGACAAACTTTTTACTTGGAGTGTGGAGGTTTTAAAGGCTGATATAGGAGCTGTCAAGATGCCTCAGCTTGTTGACCTCACCTCTATTTCCAGAGCCCACATAAATGTGGAAGGAGAGAGGTGATTCTATAGTTATGCTCTGAGTTCTGTGTTGTGTTGTACATGCACACACATGCACACACACACATACACAAGAACATCATGCATACACAATTCTCATAAATGAAATCTTAAAAAGAATTGTGTAAAGAGAGTGGTTTATTTTGTATTGTTCCACTGTAAATATTTTTCCAAGAAATGCTTTTGAATGACTCAGGTGAAGTAATGGTGTTTATATGACAAGGCTCTTAACACAAAGTTCCTCTAGGAAACAGCGAAGAAAGTCAGAGAACCTAGGGTTGTATCCTCATTCAAGAGGATATACTACTTGAATTTGGGTACCCAGAACTCCGGGGATATGCAAAACTAGAAAACAAACATGGCGTCTTCGCAAAACATCAATCTTGACCAGCAATTCTGAGGAAAACCGATTTGATATAAAGCCAACCAGATGCTTCACAGAGTCGAATACAAAATCTGCAGAAACGTAAAAGAATTGCAGACTGTGATTTAAAAGGCAGTTCGTTCTTGTGGCCAGCTGCTGTGGGTTATATCCTCTCCCCTTGGGGCTACTGTGTAACCTGTTCTGTAACTAAAGATCTTTTAGTTAGGAGACTTGGAATGCTGTAAGGAAGAACATATTTTAGATAAGAGACTAAATTGCTAGACACAAGTATTTCCTTGATTTGGGTGTTAGTGCACCTGACCTTTCTTTACCTTGGCCCCTCATCCGTAAAGATGAAGGCTTTGTTCAGAAGCTTCAGGATGAATGGTGATCCTCTGAAGATCTTTTAGCTACTGGCCCTCTAATTTTCATTGCACTTGAGAAGAGTGAGGTCAGATGGTATTTAGGTAAGGTTTACTTTGGGTATGGTTTGTCACCTATTCAGTTAAGCATCTCAGTCATACTGATTTGCTGTTTCAGTCTCAGAGAACCGTCTCTGATATGTCTCTCTTCCTCCCACTGCAAATGGCACTTGATTGTTGGTACCAAGCCTTCCTCTATCTGTCCTTATTAGAAAGAGTGATTGTAACCTCCCAGCAGGTGACAGACTCCACTCAGCCTGGTTGGGGGTTGGTGGCTGTGGAATCGCACACCTTATTAAACATAGCCCATGACAGATTGAAGTGCTGCAAACACTTGTTAAATGGTTTGGCAAAAACACAATTCTTTTTGCCAAGTAAAGACTGAAAATGACACATCTCAAGTTTTCAACAGAACAGTTTTATACCAAGGGAGTAGCTGATTTGGATTTTTGAAGTCTCATATCATTGACAGTTTTTTTTCCTATATTTGCATTAAAAAGTAGGCCCTTTCAAAGTTCTTAAGATATTTTTTTTTTGGTTTGGAAAAACTGAATTTGAGTGAAAAATGAAGGAAATGCAATCATACCACATTTGCCTTCTTGGTGATCATTATCTATTTGTGAATGTGGTGGGTATTGTCTCTGAGACCTAGAGCTCTAACAGGACCTGGTCGGGTCAACTTTGCATGGAAGTCTAAAATCAAAATACAGACTCTCCATTTGCATCTGACCAAGCAGGGTTCTTCTGTAACGGTCTCAGTCTTTCTAATGTGGTTGTTTTTGGGGGCTGGAGAGATGGCTCAGGGGAGGAGCATTTGTTGCTTTTGCAAGAAACTGGTGACTCTGGATGCTAGCACCTGTGTCAGATAGCTCACAAATGCCTGTGACTCCAGGTCCAGATCATCTGACACTCTCTTCTGGTCTCTGTGGAGACCATACATTCATAGGCAGATGCACACATACACTGTGTTAGTCAGTGTTCTGTTGCTGTGAAGAGACAATACAACTGTAGCAACTCTTATAAAAAAAAGTGTTTAATTGGGACTTGTTTACAGTTTCAGAGGCTTAGTCTGTTATCGCCATAGCGTGGAGCATGGCGGCACACAGGCAGACATGGTGCTGGAGAGTTCTACATCTGTATCTGCAGGCAGTGGAGAGAGAGACTGGGCCTGGCATTGGTTTATGAGTGCTCAAAGCCCACCCCCAGTGACGCATTTCCCCTGGTAAGGCTACACATCTTAATTCTCAAGTAGTATGATTCCTAGCGAATCATAGATGAACCTACGGCTGTCATTCTTACTCAAATGACCACATCTGCACATAAAATAGATTTTAAAAAGGTTGGTGTTTGAGACTTTGGTATATATTTAGGGCTAAATAATAATACAGCACTGAACCCAACCCTACGTGTTATCCATGATCCAAGGAAATGACTATGAATTTATTCATTTGTTTATCCAAGAGATAAACTTGAGGTCTTACTAAATGCCAGGCAGTAAGCAGTCTTACAAACCTCTTTTTAAAATGTTTACTCTTAAGAATGAATTTAAGCATATTTATTGGTATCTAATGGTTTGAAAGACAAAGGATGTTTTTTTTTCCTATGTCTATTTTTCTACCTGACAGTCTTGAATAATGAATCTCTTTAAGGTCTAACAACTGTCATGGTGTCCTAGATATATGTGGCAACCCAAACTGTTCAAGTCTAACAGTCAAGTTCTTAACCTGTGAGTTATGACCCCTTTGGGGGTCAAAAACCCTTTCACAGGGGTCGCATATCAGATATCCTGCACATCAGTATTTACATTATAATCCATAACAGTAGCAAAATTACAACAATGAGATAGCAACAAAATAACTTTATGGCAGAAGGGCACCACAACATGAATAACTGTATTAAAGAGTTGCAGCATTAAGAGGGTTGAGAACCACTGTGTTAGACTGAACCCATTTGCTCCTCCTGATAGGTAGAGTCTACTGAATTCTAGGATCAACTATGTCATAAAGGTACATTGAAGAATTCGGTGTTGCTTTAAGGATGGTGAATATTTTTCAGTAGAATCCATGCTTCATAACGACTATTATAGTTCCCTCTACTTCCCTTATACCCCTTATGAAAGTGAACTGTAATTTCTATTAAATGTCCTATTATGCTTGTAGGCTGGAGGCTCTAGGAAGAAAGTGATGGTGTCACCCTTCTTTGTCACCATATCCCAATATGGTGATTATTGTCTGGTGATTATTTCTTTGTACCTCATAAGTACCTAACAAATATAAGGGGAAGGCAGAATTATCTACTGACACTCAACACACTTTTCTAGATTCTATACTATTTTATGGATTCAATATAGATGTCAGGGAGTGGAGAGTCAAGTTAGATCCCCGGCAACATGTACTGGTATATTACCAAGTACAAGATATAATTCAAAGAATCTAGCCTTACTCAAAATCACTGTAAAAGAGAAACAAAACTAAATATATAAATGCTTTCCTCTTAGATACAGTAAATAACAATCTAAAGGTTTTATATTATTCTAGTGAGACAACATTATCTTCAAGACAATTAGTCATTAATCAAATTCTAGAGTAACAACTAAAACAACCATTTTGCCTCATTTCTCCTCCATTTTCACACCTTCCATTCAGACAGTGGTAGGTTTTTATAAGATGAGAAGAAATAGTCAACACACAAAACACATTTCTTCTAATAAATTCTTACTTAAACTTATGTGTTATTCTAAAATAGAACAGCGTCGTCATCTTCCTGTGGGAGAGAAAAAAAAGTATGGTCAAAACACCCAACTTTGCCTTTAGCAATTTCTTGCTTCTCATGAACACATAAACAATTCAGTTTAGACAGTTTTGTCTATAAATACTGACTGGTTAAAGTAAAATATATGGCGCATACATTTTAATGGGTGATTCACTGACAATTGGCATAGAAAATGATAGCTAAAACTGGGGAAATAATGAAAATCTTGAGTAAGGATTTTTGAACCACAGTACACTTGTCTGGTGATTATTGAATTTTGTCTTCCATGTACAAAGTCAGAAGGATGTGAGGCTAAATAGATAGATTTGCCTTTGAAAGCATTTTCTCGGTGGGATACATACCCACATACATGGAATTGCAGGGTCCTGTGCTCAGAAAAATTTTGAGCTGAATATTGGGGATGCTTTAAGAAAAGGACTGGACTTGATTAGAGTTGGATATCTGAGCACAATCTTCAGGCTGAATTAAAATTCCCCCGATATGAAAGCAAGGACAGGATTTCTTTTCTTTTTTAACCTCTTTAAAATATTAATTTATTTTTTATATTAATTACAATTTATTCATTTTGTATCCCAGCTGTAGCATGCACCCTCTTCCCCTCTTAATTCTCCTTCCTTCCCTCATTTCCTCCCATGCCCCTTCCCCAGTCCACTGATAGGGAAGGTGCTCCTCCCCTTCCTTCTGACCCTAGCCTATCAGGTCTCATCAGGACTGTCTATCATAGTTTTCCTTTGTGGCCTGGTAAGGCTGCCCACTCCTCAGGGGGAGGTGATCAAAGAGCCAGCCACTGAGTTCATGTTAGAAACAGCCCCTGTTCCCCTTAATAGGGGACCCATTTGCAGACTGAGCTGCCACAGGCTACATCTGTGCAGGGATTCTAGGTTTTCTCCATGTATTGTCCTTAGTTGGAGTAGCAGTCTCAGAAAAGACGTCTGGGCCCAGATATTTTGGTTCTGTTGCTAACTTGTGGAGCTCCAGACCCTTCCAGGTCTTTCTATCTCCCCCTTCTTTTATAAGATTCCCTGCACTCTCCCAAATTTGGCTATAAATCTCAGCATATGATTTATTACCCTGCTGGGTAGAGTTTTCAGAGGCCCTCTGTGGTAGGCTCCTGTCTTGTTCCTTGTTTTCACTGTCTTCGGTATCTATCCTATTTGTCTTTCTTTTTTTTTTAATTTATTTATTTTTATCTCAATCACAGGTTAGGTACTTTGAATCCCAGGCGTAGCCCCCTCCCCCATTCCCTCCTACCCTCCCACTCCCTCCCTCATCTCCTTCTTCCCCGCCCCCTCCAAGTCCACCAACAGGGGAGGACCTCCTTCCCTTCCATCCAACCCCAGCTTATCCTGTCTCCTCAG